>JARQOD010000009.1:157864055-157920705 GCA_033576555.1 Oophaga sylvatica
GGGAAAACAAAACATTTGTAGAAAATCTTAAAATTATTTTCCCAAAACAGACGGGCACACAGTGTGCATCGCAGTTGTAGACTTGGAGGTTTTGTCATGTCTGGAAACCAGCGTTCTCTGAGAATGTGTTTTCGCACTGCGGGTGGTGTCCTGATGATAAGTGCATCCGGATGTTCCCTGAAAGTGAAGAGCGCCAAAACTTTCATCAAGATAAACAAGTCATGGATCTCTAATGACTTTTTAAACCCCAGTCACGGGACTGGGCAGACTAAGTGATAGTGTAGTTTTTAGTGTGTGCTTTGATAGTGTGTTATTGCAGTCTGTGACACCTTTGTCATGGCTTCTGTGCAGCTTTTGCTATGATGTTCATGTTACAAACAATTTTAGGAAATATGGAGACTCCATGTTGGGTTTCCATTTGATGGGTTGCCTGTAGGGGAAAGGGGGTGTCAGATACCCATTATACTATTTCTATTTCTGTGAAATTGATGCTACTTTAGTGGTTCTGCCTCTAATTTTTGCAAATGTTTGGACTCTAAGTTGGGTCTCCTTCTTCATTTAGTTGCTTGTAGCAGTAGGGTCCTAGGACTGGCAGGGCTGCACTTTTTCCGGGTAAACTACCTGTGTTACATCCTTAAATTTTTCTAACATAATTGGTCTACCAAGCTGATATGTGCCACATGAGTGTGGCTGACCCAAAAAAAATAGTTGAGCTTTTGCCTTAGGTATCAGAGCTCCCAGCACAGCGGGGCTTACACGGGTCTCTAATAAACCCTTTGTTTAATTTAAACTTAATGTTGTATTCCAAGTTGGGTCTCCTTCACGTGCGTTGTATAAATTTTGCAGGGCTCTCAGTGCACCAGGTCTACACCTGTCACTCATCCACCTGTTACTGCCTAATATTTTAAGATAGAAATGAAGGTCTAGCCCTGTCTTATGCCCATTCCCATGCATCCATGCTGCGCCCAATTATACTATTTGTACTCAGGGTAAATTGATGCCCCTTAATCAGTGTCTGTCCCTAATTTGAGCTGTTTGGCGTTCCCCCCTTGAAGGTGTTGTCTATGCATTTAGTTTTGCCTCCCATTGAATCAATGTGGTTTGGGTTTAGTTAGTCGAACTATTCGGAGAACATCGGGACATTCGACAAAACCCAAATGAACCTTGAAATGTTCACTCATCTCTTTCTGTATATCACAGCTAAAACCAGATTTATTTCAGTTCATTGTAAACAATTTTATACTTAAGTGAGTTAACAAGGGGCTATGACCTTCAGAAAGCATGCTTTAAAGCAACTGGGTTAGCTTTTACTCGTTTGTGCTTGTGGGTGCTAGTGAAAAATCTGAATTCAATATATACAGGTGCTTCTCACAAAATTAGAAAATCATCAAAAACTTAATTTATTAATTTATTTCAGTTCTTCAATACAAAAAGTGAAACTTATATATAGTCATTACAAACAGAGTGATCTATTTCAAGTGTTTATTTCTGTTAATGTTGATTATGGCTTACAGCCAATGAAACCCCAAAAGTCATTAACTCAGTAAATTAGAATACTTTATAACACAAGCTTGAAAAATTATTTTAAAATAAGAAATGTTGGCCTATTGAAATGTATGTTCAAAAATTCTCTCAATACTTGGTTGGGGATCCTTTTGCATCAATTACTGCATCAATGCGGCATGGCATGGAGGCAATCAGCCTCTGGCACTGCTGAGGTGTTATGGAAGCCCAGGTTGCTTTCAGAGCAGCCTTCAGCTCTCTGATGATATTCTAATTTTGTGAGAAGCATTATGTATGTTTATTGTATGTTTATTGTACTGGAAATCCAAGCCAGAGTTCATTTTATACAATTTCCTCTTCATCTGATTTTGGACTTCCTTAGCACAAATCTGAATCTTCTTTTCAAACCTGCAGTAATCATATTTGATAAAGGTCCTGAGAGTGCTGTCCAAAATATTGTGCTGATTTACCCATACAATAATCATTGAAGCAAAATCACTATCAATTTTCCCTGCACATAGAATGTCATGAAGTTCAAATCTTGTTGCAGAGAACATACCGTATTTTTGGACCATAAGACGCACTTTTTTCCTCCGGTGGCGGTCCCGATCCAAAGTGTGGTGCGGTGGTGGTGTTCGGGCAGCAAGCAGGCCTCTGGGCTGCGTGGGGGGCTCCGCCGGCATCTCGTCCCAGCTGGAAAGCCCCCCCGCAGCTGCGACGCGGTGCCGGCATGAGGAATGGCCGCCTGGGGCCTCCGGCAAGATGGCCGCCGCATACTCTCGTTCAAGTCTCGGCAACGAGATCTTGTCCTGAGATCTCGGGAGACGAGATCTCGGGAAGAGATCTCGTTGCCGAGATTTGAACGAGAGTATGCGGCAGCCATCTTGCCGGAGGCCCCAGGCGGCCATTCCTCATGCCGGCACCGCGTTGCAGCTGCGGGGGGCTTTCTGGCTGGGACGAGATGCCGGCGGAGCCCCCCACGCAGCCCAGAGGCCCGCTTGCTGCCCGAACACCACCACCGCACCACACTTTGGATCGGGACCGCCACCGGAGGCCCCTGGCGGCCTTCAGCCCGGCACCGCGTCGCAGCTGCGGGGGGGCTTTCCAGCTGGGACGAGATGCCGGCAGAGCCCCCCACGCAGCCCAGAGGCCCGCTGCTGCCCGACACCACCACCGCATCGCAGCGAAGCTGCATTGGGAGCGCCGCCGCCACCGGATTTGTGAGTATATAGCCACCCTGGCCATCCCACAGAACACAGCCACCCCACATAACACAGCCACCCCACATAACACAGCCACCCCACAGTGCCCAACCACCCCACACAGTGGTAAGCTAAATTCAGACTGTAAGACGGACCCCCATTTGACACATTATTTTTTTTTCCCAATTTTCCTTCTGAAAATTTGGGGTGCGTCTTATGGTCCGGTGCGTCTTATAGTCCAAAAAATACGGATTATGCCTGACACAAAAAAACTGATGTGTGAAAGCAGCCTTAGTGATTACCGACATTACTGTCATTGAAAAAATGTTGCCATGTTATTATGAAAATATGAATAAATTAACACAATTATGCAACCAAGACTCCACATGTTTAATACAGTTTAAGCAGGTAAAATCATAATAAGAATTGATGCGATTTAGCAAACCGGTCCACAGTTTGCAGTGGAATATAAACAAATTCTGCAATTTATACAAAACCATCAATAAAAAGTAGCAATTCAATATAATCTGTTTTTTCTCTGAAGTTTTTCCCTGTAATTAGTTCAATGTCTAATGTACATGTTAGAAAGCTTTTTGCATTAGTGTTTCTTGCTTTTCAGTTTAGCCTTTTCAAAATATGTTTGACTCTTTGACATAACCCCATATTCTCCGCATACACAGTATACTGTTAATGTGAATTTATAGCGTTTTCTATGAACATATTTTGGGTTGTAATCTTTTCGAGTTGTCAGTTCATTAGAGAAAACAAAAATCCTGCAGTAAATTTAAGTCCAAGCATAATAGATGTTCTAGTAGTTAACGCTTAACCATTATCACACACCATTTACATCTTCTGTTTCACAACCTTTAAAATACCATAGATTACAGGGGTTCATCACTTGACGGTAAGATACTTTGCAGCAATGTTCTGGTTTTTGGAAGCTTTGTGCTCTAAAGTTAATCTGTCACCATGTTATTTAAGGAAAGAAATCAACTACAGCACTCTATAAGGAAATGTTTGTGTTTTTAATATGCACATGGGTGGTTATATAAACATATGGACCCTGATTCTAGGGGGTTTTGACAGTTTTCTTCCTCAGAACACCTTAAAAAGTCACTATAGTTGTTTAGTGGTGTAACTTTTGCCATAAATGTACTTCAGTCCCTGTTACAGTGCGCCTCTTAATGGCATATCTTACGTCTGCATTTTCCTTCATTAAGATTGGTAGGTACAAAGGCTGCCTTAAAGGGAATCTGTCAGTAGGATTAATCCTCCTAAGCCGTCTATATGGTCATGTATGACCTAAGTCAACTAAGTGGGCATGCATGTCATAGGAAGCTGAATAAAATGATAACTTGATATAATGGAAGCCTATGGGCACAGGATCCGTCGCTGTTAGTCAAATGACGGAATCCAGCAATGGATTCCGTTTTTTTAAACTGAGCATGCTCCAATTATTATTACCAGGTAGGGCAGCCGCATCCAGCAAAAAAACTGATCCATCGCCTCAGTTTTTTACAATCTGCACAGGATCCGTTTTTTTCCAACTTTGACGGATTGTGACTGATTGTAAAAAACTCATGTGTGAAAGAGGCCTATTAGAAGAAACTGAGCATGTTTGGCACCAGAACCTGAGTGTTAGTGCACCACTCACTATAGCTATGCATCTGGTGTAAATTGCAGAAATGTACACAAATATTTCTCCATATTTCCAAATCCCTGTTAGGGTATTCTGAGAGCAAAGCAAAAATCCGGTGTCGGCCGGAGTAAATAAGGACCAATTTCACCAAAATATTAAACTATACAGCACGATGAAAAATAAAATATAACTTTTAATGATAATTCATAAAATGCAAACAAGAAGTGAGTCACCCAATTAAAACAATAGAAAATGCTCTCAGCCTGATCAGAAAAAACTGTCCCAAAATTATAGGGCTGAAAAAAGCAAATTCACTTAGGATGTATAGAACCACTCACAATAAATGGTGGCTACAATATACCGAGGTGCAACCACATGGAGGGGGGTTTTCAATGGAACACCCTCCAATATTCATAGGATGTCACTGCGGAAGCATATATAACACACAATGTAGTTAGATATGAAAAAATGATGAGAAGAAATAAATATGGAACAATCTCACCATTGATGTGAAGGTAGCAGGAGCCTGTTCAGGAGCCAAGTAAAACACACTGGATCCCTGATGCATGCGATGGGAAGACAATCCCCTGTCATTCCCTAAGGAGCTATCAGTAGACTATACCCCAAGCTCATGCCCTAACAAGGGCAGTCCACAACTAGCCCTATAATGAAATTCGCCCTGCACTTTCCCTATATCGTTGGGACAGGAGCTTGGGGTATAGTCTACTGATAGCCCCTTACGGAATGACAGTCCGTCAGGGAAAAAGAATATATTGATAGTGGTAGATTATGCCACACGGTATCCAGAGGCAGTTGCATTACCTAACATACTGGCAGAGATGGTGGCGGCTGCCCTGCTCCAGGTTTTCTCACGGGTTGGATTTCCCTGGGAGGTTATCTCGGATCAAGGTACCCAGTTTATAGAAGAGGCAACCAACCAACTGTGGAAGCTGTGCGGCGTAAAGTCCATTAGAAGCGCCCCGTACCACACGCAAACCAATGGGTTGTGTGAATGTTTTAACGGAACATTAAAACAACTCATTGTGACTTTTACCAGGATCTACAGGGACTGGGAGAAATTCTTGCCACACCTCCTGTTTGCCTATCGGGAGGTGCCCCAAGAATCCACGGGGTTCTCCCTGTTCGAACTGTTATACGGGAGGTGGGTAAGGGGACCCATAGACTTAGTGCGAGAACACTGGGAAGGGGAGGGAACCATAGAAGGGATACCTATTGTGCCCTATGTGCTGGAATTCTGGGACATTGAGGAACATGCAGGCGGCCCAATGGTTTGATCGGAGGGCCAGGGAACACACCTCTGAGATAGGACAGAAGGTCCTGGTGTTAGAACCAACTAGGCAGAACAAGTTCAAAGCTGCATGGCAGGGGCCCCTACCAGGTAGTGGGGAAAATAGCCGACACCACCTACAATGTCGCCGATTGTCACGACCCCAGGGTTATCCGCATGTTCCACGTGAATATGCTGAAGCCCTACCGGGAGCACCCTGAAGAGGTAGTGGCCATCTGTGCACTCGATGCAGAGAATTTAGCTGGACTCCCCTTGCCTGATGTCTTAGGGGAGAGGACTCAGTCTAAAACTTGGGACCAGGTACACTTGGGAGAAAACCTAGGGCCCTGGTAGAGACAGCAGGCGGAGGTGTTGTTGAGACAGCGACAGAGGATGTTTTCAGAGAGACCGGGGTACACCTGCCTGGCACAATACAAGGTTGAGACCCAGGATCAGACCCCCTGAGACAACCCCCCTTCCGCATCCCTGAGTCTGTACGAGAAGGGATGTGACAAGAGATACAAGAGATGGTGCATTTAGGGGTCATTGAAGAGTAAGATAGTCCATGGGCATCCCCAGTAGTGTTACTGCCCAAGAAGGATGGGACTACCCGGTTTTGTGCAGACTATCGCAAGCTAAATGAGAAAACGGTGACGGATGCGTATCCCATGCTGCGTGTGGATGAGTTGTTAGACCGGCTGGCGGGGGCAAAGTATTTTACCACCATCGATCTATGCAAAGGCTATTGGCAGATCCCCCCTAAGTCCTGACGCTATTACCAAGTCTGCATTTGTCACCCCATTCGGCTTATTCCAGTTTCGAGTTATGCCATTCGGG
The DNA here is from genome assembly GCA_033576555.1 of Oophaga sylvatica. Taxonomy (NCBI): domain Eukaryota; kingdom Metazoa; phylum Chordata; class Amphibia; order Anura; family Dendrobatidae; genus Oophaga; species Oophaga sylvatica. The sequence continues at coordinate 157,870,525 of JARQOD010000009.1, forward strand.
GTGAAGAATGCCCCTGCGACCTTCCAGAGGCAGGCTGACAAGCTTCTGGATGGTCTCCAGGACTATGCTTGTGCCTATCTGGATGACATTGCCATCTACAGCGCGACATGGGATGAGCATATAAATCACCTAGAGACAGTATTGGACAGGATCCACAAGGCCGAAATCACCCTGAACCCCAACAAGTGTCACGTGGGCAAAGCAGAGGTTCAGTATTTAGGACATTGGGTGGGAAGTGGGAAACAGCGACCAGAACCAGCCAAGATTGAGGCCATAGCCAAATGGCCCACCCACGCACTAAAACCCAGGTCATGGCATTTCTAGGGACAGCAGGGTATTATAGGAAATTTGTCCCCAATTACAACAGCGTAGCCAAGCCCCTCACTCATTTGACCCGTAAGAACCTCCCCCGCCAGGTCACCTGGACCCCGAGTGTGAGGAAGCCTTCCGCCAGCTAAATGATGCCCTCACAAATACCCCGGTATTGGCCGCACCCGATCCAACTAAACGTTTCCTTGTTCACACAGACGCTTCTATGTTTGGATTAGGGGCAGTGTTGAGCCAAGTCGGGCCGGACGGCCAAGACCACCCGGTAGCTTACCTGAGTCGGAAACTATTGCACTGCGAAGTAAGCTATGCGGCCATCGAGGAGTGCCTGGCAGTAGTATGGGTACTCAAGAAGTTACAATCATATTTGTATGGACGACAGTTTTCCCTCCTAACGGACCATAATCAACTAGTGTGGCTTAATCGGGTCTCTGGAGACAACGCCAGATTACTGCGGTGGAGTTTAGCCCTACAACCTCTAGACTTCACTATCCACTACAGTCCCGGCAAACAAAATGGTAATGCCGATGGACTAAGTCGACAAACGGAACTTGTACCAACCCCATAAACTTCGGTCATCCCCAAGCCGATCCATTAAGGATCAGACTGTGTATGCCGATCGCGTCGCTGAAAAGGGGAGCCGTGTTACAGAACCCCCCAGCACCCCAAATATGATATGCATGTATGATAGGTGCAATGTGAGATCCATGTCCCTAATGCATCAGCCGACCGGCTGCAACCCCAGGCAAAGGTAAACAAGATATCCCACTTCTGACCTCCCCCACCTTTGTAAATCCCACGGTAAATGATCGGGGGCCGCGGGCCACCTGCAGCCATTGTAATGTACGTCTGGCGTCTTAATTGAAGCCTGTTACCTACTGGCCCGCCTCATATTGATTGTCCTGTCCTCTGTATGTTTATATATTCTGAGACCTGTGAGTAAAACGTTGTCACACTGGAACTACGTGGAGAAGCAGTGATCTTTTATATGTTCCCATGTAACAAAGTCTTTCGAGCCAGCATCCTTCATTCAGAAGTCAGGAAAAACAGAGTGGACCTCCTGAAACACGGGGTGGTAATGTAAGAGGTATTACAGCACAGTAGATCCCGTTACAGTATTCTTTACATGTGGTTGAATATCTCATCCCATAGTGCTGGAGCTAAGAAGTGTGCACAAATGAGAAATTTCTAAACATTTTCATATATCTGACATTGTTAAAGGATAATATGCCGTAATTCTGCTTGGATATCGTAATTATGCTCAGGATTGAACTAAATGTGTCACAAAATTGTTATATGCTGTTATCAAAATGTATCTTTAAACATAGGTAGTCTCGCCAGAGGCAGGTCGTCCCATTTTTCATTGAATTTCTCACAATGCTAGCTATCCAGATAGGCATATAGGCATGATAGTCATCTGTTTGCCCCAATTGTTGCAGTATCCGAATAAATACATAAGGAGTACACCATCACGACGCCCTTCTGTTGTCTCTGTGCTACAGTGTTCATTCTTTAATAATCAATTGTATCATGTTTTATTAAAGAAGCACTCCTCCCATCAAAGTCTTTATCTTAATATATTGCAATCATCATATTATATAGCGCTGTGTCTATGATATCATGTGATTATTAACAGATTAGTTGAACTTAGGAAGCTGAAGTCTCTTTTACAGTGGGTTCGGAAAGTATTCAGACCCATTTAAATTTTTCACTCTTTGTTTTATTGCAGCAATTTGGTAAATGCAAAAAAAAGTTATTTTTTTTCACAGTAATATACACTCTGCACCCCATCATGACTGATAAAAATTAGAAAAGTAGAAATTTTTACAAAAGAAAAACTGAAATATCACATGGTCATAAGTATCCTTTGTTCAGACACTCATATTTACATCACATGCTGTCCATTTCCTTGTGATCCTCCTTGAGATGGTTCTACTCCTTCATTGGAGTCCAGCTGTGTTTAATTAAACTGATAGGACTTGTTTGTAAAGGCACACACCTGTCTATATAAGACCTCACAGCTCACAGTGCATGTCAGGTCAAATGAGAATCATGAGGCCAAAGGAACTGGCCAAGGAGCTCAGAGACAGAATTGTGGCAAGGCACACATCTGGCCAAGGTTACAAAAGAATTTCTACAGTACTCAAGGTTCCTAAGAGCACAGTGGCCTCCATAATCCTTAAATGGAAGAAGTTTGGGACCACCAGAAGTCTTCCTAGAACTGGCCATCCAGCTAATGTGTGAAATCATGGGAGAAGAGCCTTGGTGAGAGTGGTAAAGAAGAACCCCAAGATCACTGTGGCTGAGCTCTACAAATGCAGTAGGGAGATGGGAGAAAGTTCCACAAAGTCAACCATCACTGCAGCCCTCCACCACTCAGGCCTTTATGGCAGAGTGGGCAGACGGAAGCCTCTCCTCAGTGCAAGACATATGAATGCCCCCATAGAGTTTGCTAAAAAAAACACATGAAGGACTCCCAGACTGAGAAATAAGATTCTCTGGTCTGATGAGACAAAGATAGAACTTTTTGGTGATAATTCCAAGCAGTATATGTGGAGAAAACCAGGTACTGCTCATCACCTGCCCAATACAATCCCAACAGTGAAACATGGTGGTGGCATCATCATGCTATGGGAGTGTTTTTCAGCTGCAGGGACAGGACGACTGGTTGCAATTGAAGTAAACATGAATGAGGCCAATACAGAGATATCTTGGATGAAAACCTCTTCCAGAGTGCTCTGAACCTCAGACTTGGCTGAAAGTTCACCTTCCAACAAGACAATGACCCCAAGCACACATCTGAAATAACAAAGGAGTGGCTTCAGAACAACTATGTGACCATTCTTGACCAGCCCAGCCAGAGCCCTGACCTAAACCCAATTGAACATCTCTGGAGAGACCTGAAAATGGCTATTCTCCAGTTCCGTCAGGTTGGATTGTGAACGTTGGTGAAGATCTGCAAGTAAGAATGGCAGAGGATCCCCAAATCCAGGTGTAAAAAACTTGTTGCATCATTCTCAAGAAGACTCATGGCTGTACTAGCTCAAAAGGGTGCTTCTACTCAATACTGAGCAAAGGGTCTGAATACTTATGATCATGTGATATTTCAGTTTTTCTTTTTTAATAAATTTTCAAAAATTTCTACATTTCTGTTTTTTTTTAGTTAAGATGGGGTGCAGAGTGTAAACTAATGAGAAAAGAAAGAACTTTTTTGCATTTACCAAATGGCTGCAATGAAACAAAGAGTGAAAAATGTAAAGGGGTCTGAATACTTTCCGAACCCAATGTATCTGCATGAATCAACCTCTCTTCCACTCCTGACCAAGCTGCTTTACTCCTCCCCCCTCCATTACAGGGTTTGCGGTGATGTAGAACTGTAGTTCTATTGCTTACTCATGCAGGGCAAAGAGGCCTCCTCTTTCTATATAGAATTTAGAAGGATTCACCTAATCAGCTTTTAATCATGTGATGTCATATACCTAATGCAAAAGAGAAGAATTAGATGGGTAGAAGGGCAAAATGAGTAATTGTAAGTACACAGTGCTTTATAATATGATGAGTGTAATATATTAAAAGGATAAACATTTTGATGGGGGAGGAGTGCTTCTTTTAAATGTTTGCAAGGTTTTGATGCAAGAGACTGATTTTAAACACTATATTTGAATATTTATGTAAACAAAATTTTGAATGTATCTTTTTAATAGAAACTTTTTACTTCTTGTAATTGATTTACAAATTTGTGTACTATTTATATTAAGCAACCTTATGTGTTAGAATACATACTATAAAAGGGTGAATCCCGTAGTGTTATTGAACACAGAAGCATGGAGTATATCAATTTCGGTAAAAAGAACAAACAGACAAACAAACAAACACATTGAGCTTGTAAATAAGCAGGTGTAAAACTGGTGTTGTTGATAAAATATCTGCTGTTAAATTGAGAGAAATTGGAAAATAGCCTTAATATGCAAATATCACCTGATAGGTGACTTGATGTCCATTGTCCCAAGCATATAACAGGCGATCTTTTGGATTGTAATCAATTTGTGTTGTATAAGAATATTCATTTTCAAAAAGTAATCTTGGAACTATCTGCGTGTTTGTATGAGTGTCAAAGGCATAAGATATATTGGCGGTTTTCTTATTATAGTTATCCACAGCATACAGGACACCACAGATAACAAAACAGTTGCCGAAGAAATCCTTTCTTAATCCAGTCTGGAAAGTTGTCTCCTTTTGAGTTGTAAGGTCCTGAGCATTTAATTTGCTGAGGACTATTACTTCCTGCAGAAATCTTTCTTCATCAATAGCGGGATAGATGATCCATAATCCATTCTCATCCACAGCAAAGTCTATGTCCGAGTGACCTTTCCACCTCCACGGGGTGGCCTCTTCAAAAACCACATCATGCAGCATGGACCAAGCTGCGACATATCTGTGTTTTAAATCATATTTAATGATATTGCGAGTAAATGCCCTGTTATAGTAGAAAGACCCATTATATACAACATGTCCTGTACCAATCCAGCTATAAGGAAGCTTGTAAGAATTGCTCCAACGACCTGAAAAAAGCAAACCAAAAAAATGTTTAATAAAAATCGCGAAGCTGCATTTTCACTATATTTTCTTATTAAATGGATTTTACATTTCAGAATGTTATCAACCCATCACTGATCAGCTGTTTAAAGGCATCACTCCACTGCAGCGTCTTCATTATTTTATATTAATCCTTCCACTTGTACACCATCTACTTGGTATCAATTATGCTGAGTGTTGTCATAGTGTCTAATTTAAGCGAATACTTAATCCCTTACTGCTGAAGCCTGTTGTCACCTGTAGGGTTTGCCTTTAAATTAGGCCTTTCAGTATATTAGATCGTGCCAAATTAGGTAGAGCTTCGATCGAGGCAAGTGATGCTAGTAATGAAACAGAAGACAAGCAACTGTATGCAAATTACCAGGCATGGATTTATTAACGGATTAGGGTCCACCTTTTATACCCTGTTTAGAGGGCGTATACATGTATTAGGTAATGGTGTTTCCCAGGACATATTAGCAAATCATTTATTACTGTAAATACATTTTGTCACGTACCATAGTTTATGTCAAGTTGACCAACTAATTATCTATCTAAGGAATTCACTAGTCATCATGTCTATCCTTTGATGGACCCCCAAACTGTCGTCATTAACAGTCATAACTTTATTACTTTACTGATTGATTGTAGGTTTGATCGTCATTCACCTATGCTCATTATTTGCTATTCCCATCATTAAGGTGATATTACTCTGATTATCTCATAGTCCACAAGAATATGTCTTGTTGGCTAACCTTTGATACATGTCATGTCATGTTGCTAGTTAAGTCAGCAAATAATGTCTTAGTGAAATGATTCTTAAAGGGATTGTTGTATGAGAATATATAAAAGGGTATCAGAATATAGAAGGGTCTCCTGAATTCCCTATCACACCTTACTGACCAGGCTATTAATTTTTAATTTGACAAGTCACTTTATGTGGTAATAACTCTGGAACTCTTCCTATCTGTGATTCTGTGATGGTTTTTCATGATACATTGTACTTTTTCTTAGTGGTAAACTTAGGTTGATATGATTTGCATTTATTTATGAAAATATCTAAAATTTCACAAATATTTAGAAAAATGTTCAGTTTTCAATCTACGATTTTTTATGTCCTTAAATAAGATAGTTATGCCACACACAACAGTTATATTTTAAATTACTTTTTGATCTGAAAGGCTAAAAGTTTAGCAGCAATTTTTCATTTTTCAGTGAAATTGATAAAACTTATATTTTTAGTGACCATTTAACTTGTAAAGTGACTTTAACCCCTTCAAGACCTTGCCCTTTTTCATTTTTGCGTTTCTGTTTGTTGCTCCCCTTCTTCCCAGCGCCATAACTTTTTATTTTTCTTTCAAGATGGCCATGCTAGGGTTTATTTTTTGCAGGATAAGTTGAACTTTTGAATGACACCATTGGAATTACCATATCGTGCACTCGAAAATTGGAAAAAAAAATTCCAAGAGAGGTGAAATTGCAGAAAAAAAGTGAAATTCCAGAATTTTTTTTTTATCACGTTCACCAAATGCTAAAACTGACTTGCTATTATGATTATCCAGGTCATTATGAGTTCATAGACACCAAACATGTCTAAGTTCTTTTTATTTAAGTGGTGAAAAAAATCCAAAGTTTGTTAACAAAAAAAATTGTGCCATATTCCGAGACCCATAGCATCTTTACTGATACAATTTTGGTGCCGATATGATCTTTTGATCGCCCGTTATTGCATTTTAATGCAATGTTGCGGTGACCAAAAAAACATAATTCTGGCTTTTTTACTTTTTTCCTGCTACGCCGTTTAGCGATCAGGTTAATCCTTTTTCTTAAGGCACTGTCACACTTAGCGATCGCACCAGCGATCACGACAACGACACGACCTGGCGAGATCACTGGTGCGATCGCTATGTGATCTCTAGTTAGATTCCAAACACAACTCATCAGCGATCTGTATAACGACCTCTGCGGTCGTTGGAAAAATCTAGTCCCACCTGCGATGCTGGTGAAGTCGTTCATAAAGGGTGTCACACTCAACGATTCAGGCTCACCAGCGGGACACCAACGACCAAAAAAAACGGCTCAGAACGTTCATAAGCGATCAGTGACATCTCAGCAGGGGCCACATCGCCGCTACATGTAACACACAGCTGCGTCGCTAACAAGATCGCTACTGCGTCAAAAAATCGGTGACTCATTAGCGATCTCGTTTAGTGTGACAGTACCTTTATTGATAGATCGGGTGATTCTTAAATCAGCAATACCAAATATGTGTACGTTTGATTTTTTTATTGTTTCATTCTGAATGGGGCGAAAGGGAGGTGACTTGAACTTTTATATTTTTTTATTTTTAAAAACATTTTTTTTTAACTTTTGGCATGTGTCAGGTGCTGGGATTTTCCCACTGCATGGGTTAGATCCCAAGCATTGCCTGGTGCCGTGGTTTCCCATTCATGTCCAGCCACTGCGGCTGTTGCTCAGCACAGACCTTGCTCAGGCTCGCAGTGTACCTTTGGTTACTGCTGGCTGTCCAGCCAAGTCTATGATAAATGCAATTTAGAATAAAACCAGTACACGAAATAAATTGGGGAAAAGAATTGAAAAAATATGCGCACAAATGCGCAATGAATCCCCAATTAATATAAAGGACTTTGTATTGTGTACTCCAAAAATATGACACGGATAAAAAAGCGGAGTAAAAAACACAATTATTTTTTATGAAAAAATTGTATTTATTAAGTACAAACAATGTATATTGATAAAATCACACAGTGGTGAAAAAAGACCCTAATATGACAAAATACGCTATGAGAACAGGGCAAAAAACAGTGTGTTGCAGAAAATGCACATGTAATCACATATAAGGTATATTATATAACATATACCACATGGGGTATATACCACACATGAAATTCTAATCACTGCAGGTAAGTATAATTGAATGAAATGCACATTACATGAGCACTAATAACAATGTGCGTACCCCTGATACAATATCAAAAGATCGCTCATGAATGGTAAATTTCAAATGCGAATCTTACCGCTAGAGATGCAATGTTGCACTGCCCTGGACCCACGCGCTACTCCTGACGCGCGTTTCGCGTTAGCTTAATCGAAGGAGAGAGGTGATTAGAATTTTCATGTATGGTATATACCCCATGTGGTATATGTTATATAATATACCTTATATGTGATTACATGTGCATTTGCTGCAACACACTGTTTTTTGCCCTGTTCTCATAGCGTATTTTGTCATATTAGGGTCTTTTTTCACCACTGTGTGATTTTATCAATATACATTGTTTGTACTATGATAAAGGCACTGCCTTGCGCTCTGGAGCCTAAGTCCAGAAATCACCTTACTGAGCATGTCTGTGATGTGGCGTCTTCTCATTGGTGTTCGGACATCAGTTGCTCTGGTGATGTGGCAGTTCCGGATTGGCTGGCGGGCGATGTCAGTGTGAGTGTTTGGGGGTGCAGCTTTTGGTATAAAAGGCTCCTAGCGATGCCCGCAGGCGTGCTAGCATCATGTATGGTTGGTGTGTGAGGAAGTACTCTATTCCTCTGTCTGCACATGTGTGTGTTTAGCTACCTTCTTAGGCAGGGTTTTTTTGGCCCCGCTTGGCTTAGCACCTGTTTCGGCCACGTGTGCAGTTAGCATGGGTCAGTCTCAGGGCAAGATCCAACTATAAGAGCATTTGCTCCCCTGTGTGTTCTACAGTGTTTTCCCTTTGCGTCTTTTTGAATTTTTTCTCTTGACTCAGCATCTGTTTCGTTCTAGTGTACCCTTAACACTATTCAGTTACAGAGCGAGTTCTACCCATGTTCATTACCTCTCTGTGAAGCTAACAGAGCTGAGTATTCTGCGTTCGGATCATGGGGTGTGGCATGTGTGTGGCGTTAACGCAGTCTGATTAAGGTGAACACTCGCTGCCTTGTTCCGTCATTTGTTCACTCTAGCAGCAGATTCATTCCTGCACGGTGGACCCCGGGTTGCGATTGCACTTTATTATTTATTTTTATTCAGTGCAATCCGGCATCCCTAACAGCATACTTAAATAGACTCCAAGGGAGACTAGAAGCTGCCACAACCCAATTGGTTCTGCTACATACAGTCATGGCCAAAAGTTTTGAGAATGACACAAATATTAATTTTTACAAAGTCTACTGCTTCACTTTTTCTAATGGCAATTTGCATATACTCCAGAATGTTATAAAGAGTGATCAGCTTAACAGCAATTACTTGCAAAATCAATATTTGGCTAGAAAATGAACTTTATCCCCCAAAACACATTTCAACATCATTGCAGCCCTGCCTTAAAAGGACCAGCTAACCTCTTTTCAGTGATTGCTCCATTAACACAGGTGTGGGTGTTGATGAGGACATGGCTGGAGATCAATCTGTCATGATTAAGTAAGAATGACACCACTGGACACTTTAAAAGGAGGCTGGTGCTTGGCATCATTGTTTCTCTTCTGTTAACCATGGTTATCTCTAAAGAAACACGTGCAGTCATCATTGCAATGCACAAAAATGGCCTAACAGGGAAGAGTATCGCAGCTAGAAAGATTGCACCTCAGTCAACAATCTATCGCATCATCAAGAACTTCAAGGAGAGAGGTTCCATTGTTGCCAAAAAGGCTTCAGGGCGCCCAAGAAAGACCAGCAAGCGCCAGTACCGTCTCTTAAAAGTGTTTCAGCTGTGGGATCGGGCTACCAGCAGTGCAGAGCTTGCTCAGGAATGGCAGCAGGCAGGTGTGAGTGCATCTGCACGCACTGTGAGGCGGAGACTCTTGGAGCAAGGCCTTGTCATGGGTGCATCGCCACGAAGATTGTCGCGATTGCACATTCTGACTTCTCGCAGCTGAGTTGCTGTTTCTTTGTGTTTGGTAATGAGGGAGTTAATTTTACCTAGCTCTTTGCTAAGACTAGGTCCAGCCTCACCCGGCTGCTTTTGATTATGTTCTAATTAGCTTCCTTTATATAGCTGCCAGTCTGCTGGTTAGATGCCGGTGAAAGCATTCATACAGACTGCAGATAGGATCGGTTCTGAGAAGACTTAAGCTAAGAGCTCTTTTGTTGTTTCTCCTCACCTTGCTTATAGTTTATCTCCTAGACCTTTGGTGTTCCCTCTGTGTTTTAATGTTGTATGCAAGACAGTATTTACTTTATCCCCTGTCTGTCTCGTTTGTCTATACTGTTTGTTAACCTTTACCTGTCCATTCCCTATGGTGGTAATCAGGGTCCTTCTAAGGACTAGATTACAGTGGTCAGGGATTTATAGGAGACAGGGTTTACGCTGGTGGCCTGGACCTCTGTACCATTAACAGTACCTCCAGGTAGAGGGACTAGTCAGGACCCCAGTTTAGGGTCAGCATAGACCCCGGTCCACCTCTAGCCAGAGACAGCGTGAAAAGGATTCAGTATTGACCCACAGGATATTATGTCAGGTAATACTATGCTATATATACATGTTAATGTTACCTATTTATATGTTATATAGAATGTTGTCCCACTTGATAGATTACTGACATTATATATTTATACATCTGCTAGACAGCGTGACAGGCCTGGTCTCAAGGAGGGCAGCAAAGAAGCCACTTCTCTCCAGAAAAAACATCATGGACAGACTGATATTCTGCAAAAGGTACAGGCAGTGGACTGCTGAGGACTGGGGTAAAGTTATTTTCTCTGATGAATCCCCTTTTCGATTGTTTGGGACATCAGGAAAACACCTCATTCGGAGAAGACAAGGTGAGCGCTACCACCAGTCTTGTCTCATGCCAACTGTTAAGCATCCTGAAACCATTCATGTGTGGGGTTGCTTCTCAGCCAAGGGAATCGGCTCTCTCACAGTCTTGCCTAAAAACACAGCCATGAATAAAGAATGGTACCAGAATGTCCTCCAAGAGCAACTTCTCCCAACCCTCCAAGAGCAGTTTGGCGATCAACAATGCCTTTTCCAGCATGATGGAGCACCTTGCCATAAAGCAAAGGTGATAACTAAATGGCTCAGGGAACAAAACATAGAGATTTTGGGTCCATGGCCTGGAAACTCCCCAGATCTTAATCCCATTGAGAACTTGTGGTCAATCATCAAGAGACGGGTGGACAAACAAAAACCTAAAAATTCTGACAAAATGAAAGCATTGATTGTGCAAGAATGGACTGCTATCAGTCAGGATTTGGTCCAGAAGTTGATTGAGAGCATGCCAGAGAGAATTGCAGAGGTCCTGAAGAAGAAGGGTCAACACTGCAAATATTGACTTGCTGCATTAACTCATTCTAACTGTCAATATAAGCTTTTGTTACTCATATGTTTGCAATTATTATATTTCTGTCTGTGATAAAAACATCTGTCAAACACACATAAAAACCAGAGGGCAGCAGATCATGTGAAAATATAATATTTGTGTCATTCTCAAAACTTTTGGCCATGACTGTACAGGTGATGATCAGATCACCCGTATATAGTAGAATTGCTGACTTGCTAAGAGCGCCGACCACCGGGCGGCACTCATAGCAATCTGGCACTTACAACCATAGAGGTCTCCAGGAGACCTCTAGTTGTCATGTCAACCCACAATCATGTGATGAGGGTCAAGGGTAGGCGGATTTCTGGCCAGATCCATGCATTAAATGCTGCTAGAAATAAAATAAAGTCCAGCTCACCAGTATAACATCCCAGGGATCAGAGCACGGAACCATTGTGTCAGACGTATAACATGGCAAAATGAAGAAAAAAATCCAGCTCCACGATAAAGTGAAAAAGTAGATCTTTATTCACTTGATAACGCATTTTTTTGCTGCTATCTATGCTGATACTTTTATCCTCTATTACCTTTCACAACTAGTTCAGGACCCAACAAGAGAGGGGGCACTGCTAGACCTAATATTAACCAACAGGCCAGACCGCATATCAAATATAAGGGTTGGGGGTCACTTGGGTAATAGTGATCACAAAATAATACGTTTTCATGTATCCTTTAATAAGATGTGTAGTCGAGGGGTTACAAGGACACTAAACTTCAGGAAGGCAAATTTCCAACGGATGAGAGATGATCTTGGTGCAATTAACTGGGACGATATCCTGAGACATAAAAATACACAAAGAAAATGGGAGACGTTTATTAGCATCCTGAATAGGACCTGTGCACAGTATATACCCTATAGGAATAAACATGCTAGAAACAGGAGGAAACCACTATGGCTAAATAGAGCTGTTAGGGGTGCAACAAGTGACAAAAATAAAGCATTTAGGGAATTAAAGCAAGTAGGTAGAGATGAGGCATTAAATAAATACAGAAGATTAAATAAATTCTTTAAAAAGCAAATCAAAACAGCAAAGATTGAGAAAGAGAGACTCATTGCCAGAGAAAGTAAAAATAATCCCAAAATATTCTTTAACTACATAAATAGTAAGGAACTAAAACACGATAGTGTTGGTCCCCTTAAAAATAGTCTGGGTGAAATGATGGATGAGGATGAGGAAAAAGCCAATATGTTAAATTACTTTTTTTCAACTGTATTTACACAAGAAAATCCCATGACAGACAACATGATCAGTGATAACAAAAATTCTCCATTAAATGTCACCTGCTTAACCCAGCAGGAAGTACGGTGACGTCTACAAATCACTAAAATTGACAAATCCCCGGGCCCGGATGGGATACACCCCCGAGTATTGCAGGAATTAAGTACAGTCATAGCTAGACCATTATTTTTAATCTTTAAAGATTCCATAATAACGGGGTCTGTACCACAGGACTGGCGTATAGCAAATGTGGTGCCAATATTAAAAAAGGGGCAAAAACTGAACCTGGAAATTATAGGCCAGTGAGCTTAACATCTACTGTGAGTAAAATCATGGTGGGTTTTCTAAGGGATACTATATTAGAGTATCTGATGAAAAATAACCTCATGACCCAATATCAGAATGGGTTTACGAGAGACCGTTCCTGTCAGACTAATGTGATGAGTTTCTATGAAGAGGTAAGTTCCGGACTGGACCAAGGGAACGCAGTGGACGTGGTGTATATGGACTTTGCAAAAGCTTTTGATATGGTGCCACACAAAAGGTTTATACAAAAAATGAGAACAATGGGGATAGGGGAAAATGTTATGTTTCGGTAGCTGAGGAGGACAGGAACAACAGCAGGGCAGCTGAACACCTGAGATGTTGGTAACTGATGGGTTGCAGATTCCTAAACTAATGACACAACTAGAGGTAGCCGTGGAGCGTTCCTACGTTGATCCTAGACGCCTCGTCACAGCCTGAGAGATAACTACACCTAAAGGCAGAAAGATGAAAGCTATCTGCCCCGGAGCTGATCCCCAAAGAAAATAGGAAGCCCCCAAACATATAATGGCAGTTAGACAAGATGAAAACACAAACACAGGCAGAAAATAGACTGAGCAAACGCTAGGACCACAAGCTGACTAAATAGGATAGGACAGGAGAGATTACTTTCTGCAACCCAGAAAACCCTACAAAAATCCAACAAGTCTGATTACAAAAATACTGAGATCACACGATCTCGCCACCCACTAAATCAGTTCTCAGTGTGAACAAAAACCAAGCCGCAGCTGCTGAAACAACAGGAAAAAGCAAATGAGCAAATAAAAGTGGCTGCAGAAAAACTGTGAGGAGCCCAGGCCCCAGGAGGGGACCTGGCTGACCTCCACAAAAGTGCAGAAAACAATGCAAAAAGCAAGCACAAAAAGAAAAGCAAAAAATATCTTATCTGAAAGCAGGAGATGCAGGCAGGACTCCAGCAAACTTCCAAATGAACCAGGAACCACAATTGAGACAAGAACAATTGATCACTGGCAACCATCATGGGAGGGAACCTCCCTTATATCAGACCAGTCCGTGATTCCAGATTGCCACTTCTCGCTGAAAGGTTCAGTACTGTCTGTAACCACCAGAGGGAGCCTCTGCTCAGAAACCATCTCTAGCACATTCATAAGAGTACCCCCATCTTGAGGAGGGGTCACCGAACCCTCACTTGTGCAACCAGGCCGATCAGGATGAGCTCGGTGATAGGCACGGATCAGTCTCCTAGCATGGATGTTCGAAGCAAACACCCAAGCAAACACCCAAGAATTGTCCTCCTGACCATAACCTCTCCACTTAACCAAATACTGGAGTTTCTGTCTAGAAAAACGAGAATCCAATATTTTCTCAACCACATACTCCAGATTGCCCTCAACCAAAACAGGGTCAGGAGGCGCAGCCATAGGAACCACTGGCTCAACAAACCTCTTCAATAAGGACTTGTGGAACCCGTTATGGATCTTAAATGTCCCTGGAAGAAGCAAACGGAAGGAAACAGGATTAAGAATCTCCATGATATTATAAGGTCCAATGAACCTGGGCTTAAACTTTGGAGATGCAACCCTCATAGGGATATTTCTTGAGGACAACCAAACCAAGTCCCCCACTTTAAACTGAGGACCATCAGTCCTATGCCGGTTGGCAAACCGTTGGGCCTTCTCCTGAGAGATAGACAACCTCTCCACTACCTGGTCCCAAATCTGCTGCATTCGCTCCACAACAGAGTCAACACCCGGACAGACAGAAGCCTCCGCCTGTCCCGAAGAAAATCGAGGGTGAAACCCAAAATTGCAGAAAAATGGAGACATCAAGGTGGCAGAGCTAGCCCTATTATTAAGAGCAAACTCAGCCAAAGGCAAAAAAGAGACCCAGTCATCTTGATCAGCAGACACAAAACATCTCAAATAAGTCTCTAAGGTCTGGTTTGTTCTCTCGGTTTGTCCATTGATCTGGGGATGAAAAGCAGAGGAGAAAGATAATTGAACACCAAGTTTAGAACAAAATGTCCTCCAAAATCTGGAAACAAACAGGACTTCTCTGTCAGACACAATGTTCTCCGGAATGCCATGTAACCGAACCACGTGCTGAAGGAACAAGGCACCAATTCGGAGGAGGAAGGTAACTTAGGTAATGGCACAAGATGTATCATCTTGGAAAACTTATCACAGATTACCCAGATAACGGTCATTCTCTGAGAAACAGGGAGGTCGGAAATAAAATCCATAGAGATATGGGTCCATGGCCTCTTGGGCACAGGTAATGGCATTAACAAACCACTAGAGCAAGAGCAAGGCTTGGAGCGAGAGCAAGTCCCACAGGACTGCACAAATTCAATGACGTCACGAGACAAAGTAGGCCACCAAAAGGACCGACTCACCAAGTCTCTGGTACCAAAAATCCCGGGATGACCAGCCAACGCGGAACAATGAATCTCAGACATCACACTCTTCTTCCACTGGTCTGGGACAAACAATTTCCCAATAGGGCAGCGCTCAGGTTTATCCTCCTGACACCCTTCCAAGGCCAGTCTCAAATTGGGCGAGATGGCGGAAAGAACTACACCCTCTTTCAAAATAACAGTAGGATCAGATAACTCAGGAGAGTCTGCAAAGAAACTCCTCGAGAGGGCATCCGCCTTAACATTCTTAGTGCCAGGAAGAAAAGAAACCACAAAATTAAAACGTGTGAAAAACAAGGCCCACCTGGCCTGTCTAGAATTAAGTCGCTTGGCTGATTCGAGATAAACCAGATTCTTATGGTCCGTGAGGACCACCACCTGATGCTTGGCTCCTTCCAGCCAATGTCTCCACTCTTCAAAGGCCCACTTCATGGCCAAAAACTCCCGATTACCCACGTCATAATTACGTTCAGCTGGAGAAAATTTTCGAGAGAAAAAGGCACAAGGGTTACTCTTAGAGGTCTCTGGATCTCTTTTGGGACAAAACGGCACTTGCCCCAATTTCAGAGGCATCAACCTCCACCTGAAACGGTAGAGAAACATCAGGCTGCCATAGAACAGGAGCAGAAGTGAATCTCTGCTTAAGTTCCTGAAACGCAGAGACTGCCTCAGGAGGCCATTTCACCACACCAGAACCCTTTTTGGTCAAATCAGTCAATGGTTTAACAATACCGGAGAAATTACCAATAAATTTACGATAAAAATTGGCAAAACCCAAAAATCTCTGATGAGCTTTTAATGAAGTAGGTTGGACCCAATCACAGATGGCTTGAACCTTGACCGGGTCCATTTCAATAACAGACGGAGACAAAATGAATCCCAGAAATGAGACCTTCTGTACACCAAAAAGACACTTTGATCCCTTCACATACAGTGCATTCTCTCTCAAAATCTGGAACACAGTCCGAACATGTTTCACATGAGAGTCCCATTCATTGGAAAAAATCAAGATATCATCCAAATAAACAATCAGAAATGTATCCACAAAATCCCTGAAAATATAATTCATGAAGGATTGGAAGACGGAAGGAGCATTAGTGAGCCAAAAGGGCATCACTAGGTACTCAAAATGCCCCTCTGGGGTATTAAACGCCGTCTTCCATTCATCTCCGTGCTTAATGCGAATAAGGTTATACGCCCCCCTGAGGTCAAGCTTGGTAAACCAACTAGCACTTTTCACCCTTGAAAACAGGTCAGAAATCAAGGGTAACGGATATTGATATTTCACAGTGATCTTATTCAAGAGACGATAATCAATACACGACCTCAATGAACCATCCTTTTTGGCCACAAAGAAAAAACCGGCACCCAAGGGTGAAGAGGATGGTCTGATATGACCCTTCTCCAATGACTCCTTGATATAAGATCGCATAGCATCGTGTTCAGGTACAGACAAGTTAAAAAGGCGACCTTTAGGAAATTTACCACCAGGCACTAATTCAATAGCGCAATCGTAGCTCCTGTGAGGGGGCAAAGATGCAGATTTACTTTCACTAAATACATCCGAAAAATCAGTCAAAAAGTCAGGAACATCCTGAGACTTGGGAGAGGCAGAAAAAAACAGGAGTGTCGGCATTAACACATTGGAAGCCCCAACTGGTCACAGACACAGATTTCCAATCCAAAACAGGATTATGAGTCTGTAACCAAGGGAAACCTAGTACAATAATGTCATGCAGATTATACAGCACCAGAAATTTGCAACTCTCCTGTAGTTCTGGTTCAACCCTCATTATCACCTGAGTAGAAAACTGGGGTTTATTCTCCGCCAAAGGGGTAGAATCGATGCCCAGTAGGGGAATAGACTTCCGCAGGGGTACCATGGGAAACCCACAACGTTTGGCAAAGTCAAAATCCATCAGGTTAATAGCTGCTCCTGAATCAACAAAAGCCTGAGCAGAAAATGTGGACAGGGAGCAAATCAGGGTAACAGTCAACAGAAATTTAGTCTGAACACTACCCAAGACAACTGAGCATGCAAAACGTCTTCCCCGCATAGGGCAGACTGAAATAGCATGAAAGGCATCACGACAGTAGAAATATAACCCATTGCGCTTTCGGAACTCATGACGCTGAGCCCCAGAAGTCACTCTATCACATTGCATGGGCTCAAAAGCTGGCTCACAAGGCAACACTATCTCACGCATACCTCTGCGCTCACGCAAACGTCTGTCAATTTGAATAGCCAATGACATAGAATCATTGAGACCAGAGGGGACAGGGAATCCCACCATAACATCCTTTACATTCTCTGACAGACCCTTCCGAAAAAGGGCTGCCAAAGCATCATCATTCCATTTGGTCAGGACTGCCCACTTTCGGAATTTCTGACAGTACAACTCAGCATCTTCAAGACCCTGATTTAATGCCAACAAGGTTTTTTCAGCTTGATCAGTGACATTAGGTTCATCGTACAATAACCCCAGAGCCAGAAAAAATGCATCAATATCATTCAAAACAGGATCCCCAGGTGTCAGGGAAAAAGCACAATCCTGAGGATCGCCGTGCAGGAGAGAAATGACAATTTGAACCTGCTGTGCTGCGTTACTTGAAGAATTAGGCTTTAAGGCAAAAAACAACTTACAGTTATTTTTGAAATTCAGAAATTTAGCCCGAACCCCCAAAAACAAATCTTGCATGGAAATCCTAGGTTCAACAACCGGCAACCCAGCAAGATAGGTAGCAATACTCCAAACCTCAGTGGCAAGCTGATCCACACGGCCAGACAACTGTGCAAACTCAGTTGAGAGTAAAAAAAATCCTCCTCAGCACCCAGAGAAAAAGAGGGAAAAAATGCAACAGACAGAAAAAAAAAAAATCTCTGACAATTCTGACAACTTTTTTCTTTCCACACTTTTTTTCCCTTCTGTGAGTACCATATAATTTTCAGTTATGGCAGGTGATACTGTTATGTTTCGGTAGCTGAGGAGGACAGGAACAACAGCAGGGCAGCCGAACACCTGAGATGTTGGTAACTGATGGGTTGCAGATTCCTAAACTAACGACACAACTAGAGGTAGCCGTGGAGCGTTCCTACGTTGATCCTAGACGCCTCGTCACAGCCTGAGAGATAACTACACCTAAAGGCAGAAAGATGAAAGCTATCTGCCCCAGAGCTGATCCCCAAAGAAAATAGGAAGCCCCCAAACATATAATGGCGGTTAGACAAGATGAAAACACAAACACAGGCAGAAAATAGACTGAGCAAACGCTGGGGCTACAAGCTGACTAAATAGGATAAGACAGGAGAGATTACTTTCTGCAACCCAGAAAACCCTACAAAAATCCAACAAGTCTGATTACAAAAATACTGAGATCACACGATCTCGCCACCCACTAAATCAGTTCTCAGTGTGAACAAAAACCAAGCTGCAGCCGCTGAAAAAACAGGAAAAAGCAAATGAGCAAA
The DNA here is from genome assembly GCA_033576555.1 of Oophaga sylvatica. NCBI lineage: Eukaryota > Metazoa > Chordata > Amphibia > Anura > Dendrobatidae > Oophaga > Oophaga sylvatica. The sequence continues at coordinate 157,889,129 of JARQOD010000009.1, forward strand.
TAACAGTGGCTGCAGAAAAACTGTGAGGAGCCCAGGCCCCAGGAGGGGACCTGGCTGACCTCCACAAAAGTGCAGAAAACAATGCAGAAAGCAAGCACAAAAAGAAAAGCAAAAAATATCTTATCTGAAAGCAGGAGATGCAGGCAGGACTCCAGCAAACTTCCAAATGAACCAGGAACCACAATTGAGATAAGAACAATTGATCACCGGCAACCATCATGGGAGGGAACCTCCCTTATATCAGACCAGTCCGTGATTCCAGATTGCCACTTCTCGCTGAAAGGTTCAGTACTGTCTGTAACCACCAGAGGGAGCCTCTGCTCAGAAACCATCTCTAGCACATTCATAAGAGTACCCCCACCTTGAGGAGGGGTCACCGAACCCTCACTTGTGCAACCAGGCCGATCAGGATGAGCTCGGTGATAGGCACGGATCAGTCTCCTAGCATGGATGTTCGAAGCAAACACCCAAGCAAACACCCAAGAATTGTCCTCCTGACCATAACCTCTCCACTTAACCAAATACTGGAGTTTCTGTCTAGAAAAACGAGAATCCAATATTTTCTCAACCACATACTCCAGATTGCCCTCAACCAAAACAGGGTCAGGAGGCGCAGCCATAGGAACCACTGGCTCGACAAACCTCTTCAATAAGGACTTGTGGAACCCGTTATGGATCTTAAATGTCCCTGGAAAAAGCAAACGGAAGGAAACAGGATTAAGAATCTCCATGATCTTATAAGGTCCAATGAACCTGGGCTTAAACTTTGGAGATGCAACCCTCATAGGGATATTTCTTGAGGACAACCAAACCAAGTCCCCCACTTTAAACCGAGGACCATCAGTCCTATGCCGGTTGGCAAACCGCTGGGCCCTCTCCTGAGAGAGGGACAACCTCTCCACTACCTGGTCCCAAATCTGCTGCATTCGCTCCACAACAGAGTCAACACCCGGTTCCCCAGTAGGGGAATAGACTTCCGCAGGGGTATTATGGGAAACCCACAACGTTTGGCAAAGTCAAAATCCATCAGGTTAATAGCTGCTCCTGAATCAACAAAATCCTGAGCAGAAAATGTGGACAGGGAGCAAATCAGGGTAACAGTCAACAGAAATTTAGTCTGAACACTACCCAAGACAACTGAGCATGCAAAACGTCTTCCCCGCTTAGGGCAGACTGAAATAGCATGAAAGGCATCACCACAGTAGAAATATAACCCATTGCGCTTTCGAAACTCATGACGCTGAGCCCCAGAAGTCACTCTATCACATTGCATGGGCTCAAAAGCTGGCTCACAAGGCAACACTATCTCACGCATACCTCTGCGCTCACGCAAACGTCTGTCAATTTGAATAGCCAATGACATAGAATCATTGAGACCAGAGGGGACAGGGAATCCCACCATAACATCCTTTACATTCTCTGACAGACCCTTCCGAAAAAGGGCTGCCAAAGCATCATCATTCCATTTGGTCAGGACTGCCCACTTTCGGAATTTCTGACAGTACAACTCAGCGTCTTCAAGACCCTGATTTAATGCCAACAAGGTTTTTTCAGCTTGATCAGTGACATTAGGTTCATCGTACAATAACCCCAGAGCCAGAAAAAATGCATCAATATCATTCAAAACAGGATCCCCAGGTGTCAGGGAAAAAGCACAATCCTGAGGATCGCCGCGCAGGAGAGAGATGACAATTTGAACCTGCTGTGCTGCGTTACCTGAAGAATTAGGCTTTGAGGCAAAAAACAACTTACAGTTATTTTTGAAATTCAGAAATTTAGCCCGAACCCCCAAAAACAAATCTTGCATGGAAATCCTAGGTTCAACAACCGGCAACCCAGCAAGATAGGTAGCAATACTCCAAACCTCAGTGGCAAGCTGATCCACATGGCCAGACAACTGTGCAAACTCCATTGAGAGAAAAAAAAATCCTCCTCAGCACCCAGAGAAAAAGAGGGAAAAAATGCAACAGACAGAAAAAAAAAAAATCTCTGACAATTCTGACAACTTTTTTCTTTCCACACTTTTTTTCCCTTCTGTGAGTACCATATAATTTTCAGTTATGGCAGGTGATACTGTTATGTTTCGGTAGCTGAGGAGGACAGGAACAACAGCAGGGCAGCCGAACACCTGAGATGTTGGTAACTGATGGGTTGCAGATTCCTAAACTAACGACACAACTAGAGGTAGCCGTGGAGCGTTCCTACGTTGATCCTAGACGCCTCGTCACAGCCTGAGAGATAACTACACCTAAAGGCAGAAAGATGAAAGCTATCTGCCCCGGAGCTGATCCCCAAAGAAAATAGGAAGCCCCCAAACATATAATGGCGGTTAGACAAGATGAAAACACAAACACAGGCAGAAAATAGACTGAGCAAACGCTGGGGCCACAAGCTGACTAAATAGGATAGGACAGGAGAGATTACTTTCTGCAACCCAGAAAACCCTACAAAAATCCAACAAGTCTGATTACAAAAATACTGAGATCACACGATCTCGCCACCCACTAAATCAGTTCTCAGTGTGAACAAAAACCAAGCCGCAGCCGCTGAAAAAACAGGAAAAAGCAAATGAGCAAATAACAGTGGCTGCAGAAAAACTGTGAGGAGCCCAGGCCCCAGGAGGGGACCTGGCTGACCTCCACAAAAGTGCAGAAAACAATGCAGAAAGCAAGCACAAAAAGAAAAGCAAAAAATATCTTATCTGAAAGCAGGAGATGCAGGCAGGACTCCAGCAAACTTCCAAATGAACCAGGAACCACAATTGAGATAAGAACAATTGATCACCGGCAACCATCATGGGAGGGAACCTCCCTTATATCAGACCAGTCCGTGATTCCAGATTGCCACTTCTCGCTGAAAGGTTCAGTACTGTCTGTAACCACCAGAGGGAGCCTCTGCTCAGAAACCATCTCTAGCACATTCATAAGAGTACCCCCACCTTGAGGAGGGGTCACCGAACCCTCACTTGTGCAACCAGGCCGATCAGGATGAGCTCGGTGATAGGCACGGATCAGTCTCCTAGCATGGATGTTCGAAGCAAACACCCAAGCAAACACCCAAGAATTGTCCTCCTGACCATAACCTCTCCACTTAACCAAATACTGGAGTTTCTGTCTAGAAAAACGAGAATCCAATATTTTCTCAACCACATACTCCAGATTGCCCTCAACCAAAACAGGGTCAGGAGGCGCAGCCATAGGAACCACTGGCTCGACAAACCTCTTCAATAAGGACTTGTGGAACCCGTTATGGATCTTAAATGTCCCTGGAAAAAGCAAACGGAAGGAAACAGGATTAAGAATCTCCATGATCTTATAAGGTCCAATGAACCTGGGCTTAAACTTTGGAGATGCAACCCTCATAGGGATATTTCTTGAGGACAACCAAACCAAGTCCCCCACTTTAAACCGAGGACCATCAGTCCTATGCCGGTTGGCAAACCGCTGGGCCCTCTCCTGAGAGAGGGACAACCTCTCCACTACCTGGTCCCAAATCTGCTGCATTCGCTCCACAACAGAGTCAACACCCGGTTCCCCAGTAGGGGAATAGACTTCCGCAGGGGTATTATGGGAAACCCACAACGTTTGGCAAAGTCAAAATCCATCAGGTTAATAGCTGCTCCTGAATCAACAAAATCCTGAGCAGAAAATGTGGACAGGGAGCAAATCAGGGTAACAGTCAACAGAAATTTAGTCTGAACACTACCCAAGACAACTGAGCATGCAAAACGTCTTCCCCGCTTAGGGCAGACTGAAATAGCATGAAAGGCATCACCACAGTAGAAATATAACCCATTGCGCTTTCGAAACTCATGACGCTGAGCCCCAGAAGTCACTCTATCACATTGCATGGGCTCAAAAGCTGGCTCACAAGGCAACACTATCTCACGCATACCTCTGCGCTCACGCAAACGTCTGTCAATTTGAATAGCCAATGACATAGAATCATTGAGACCAGAGGGGACAGGGAATCCCACCATAACATCCTTTACATTCTCTGACAGACCCTTCCGAAAAAGGGCTGCCAAAGCATCATCATTCCATTTGGTCAGGACTGCCCACTTTCGGAATTTCTGACAGTACAACTCAGCGTCTTCAAGACCCTGATTTAATGCCAACAAGGTTTTTTCAGCTTGATCAGTGACATTAGGTTCATCGTACAATAACCCCAGAGCCAGAAAAAATGCATCAATATCATTCAAAACAGGATCCCCAGGTGTCAGGGAAAAAGCACAATCCTGAGGATCGCCGCGCAGGAGAGAGATGACAATTTGAACCTGCTGTGCTGCGTTACCTGAAGAATTAGGCTTTAAGGCAAAAAACAACTTACAGTTATTTTTGAAATTCAGAAATTTAGCCCGAACCCCAAAAACAAATCTTGCATGGAAATCCTAGGTTCAACAACCGGCAACCCAGCAAGATAGGTAGCAATACTCCAAACCTCAGTGGCAAGCTGATCCACATGGCCAGACAACTGTGCAAACTCCATTGAGAGAAAAAAAAATCCTCCTCAGCACCCAGAGAAAAAGAGGGAAAAAATGCAACAGACAGAAAAAAAAAAAATCTCTGACAATTCTGACAACTTTTTTCTTTCCACACTTTTTTTCCCTTCTGTGAGTACCATATAATTTTCAGTTATGGCAGGTGATACTGTTATGTTTCGGTAGCTGAGGAGGACAGGAACAACAGCAGGGCAGCCGAACACCTGAGATGTTGGTAACTGATGGGTTGCAGATTCCTAAACTAACGACACAACTAGAGGTAGCCGTGGAGCGTTCCTACGTTGATCCTAGACGCCTCGTCACAGCCTGAGAGATAACTACACCTAAAGGCAGAAAGATGAAAGCTATCTGCCCCGGAGCTGATCCCCAAAGAAAATAGGAAGCCCCCAAACATATAATGGCGGTTAGACAAGATGAAAACACAAACACAGGCAGAAAATAGACTAAGAAAACGCTGGGGCCACAAGCTGACTAAATAGGATAGGACAGGAGAGATTACTTTCTGCAACCCAGAAAACCCTACAAAAATCCAACAAGTCTGATTACAAAAATACTGAGATCACACGATCTCGCCACCCACTAAATCAGTTCTCAGTGTGAACAAAAACCAAGCCGCAGCCGCTGAAAAAACAGGAAAAAGCAAATGAGCAAATAACAGTGGCTGCAGAAAAACTGTGAGGAGCCCAGGCCCCAGGAGGGGACCTGGCTGACCTCCACAAAAGTGCAGAAAACAATGCAAAAAGGAAGCACAAAAAGAAAAGCAAAAAATATCTTATCTGAAAGCAGGAGATGCAGGCAGGACTCCAGCAAACTTCCAAATGAACCAGGAACCACAATTGAGACAAGAACAATTGATCACCGGCAACCATCATGGGAGGGAACCTCCCTTATATCAGACTAGTCTGTGATTCCAGATTGCCACTCCTCGCTGAAAGGTTCAGTACTGTCTGTAACCACCAGAGGGAGCATCTGCTCAGAAACCATCTCTAGCACATTCATAAGATGAAAATATGTGTAAGTGGGTTAAGAACTGGCTCAGGGATAGAAAACAACGGGTGGTTATTAATGGAGCACACTCGGACTGGGTCACGGTTAGCAGTGGGTTACCACAGCGGTCAGTATTGGGGCCGCTTCTCTTTAACATATTTATTAATGACCTTGTAGGGGGCATGCAGAGTAGTATTTCAATATTTGCAGATGACACTAAACTCTGCAGAGTAATCAATACAGAGGAGGACAATTTTTTATTACAGGAGGATTTATGTAAACTAGAAGCTTGGACTGATAAATGGCAAATGAGCTTTAATGGGGATAAATGTAAGGTCATGCACTTGAGTAGAACAAACAAGATTTATAATTATGTGCTTAATTGTAAAACACTGGGCAAAACTGTCACTGAAAAAGACCTGGGTGTATGGGTGGACAACAAACTCACATTTAGTGGCCAGTGTCAGGCAGCTGCTGCAAAGGTAAATAAAATAATGGATACATTAAAAGAGGCATAGATGCTCATGAGGAGAACATAATTTTACCTCTAAAGTCACTAGTGCGACCACACTTAGAATACTGTGTACAGTTCTGGTCTCCGGTGTATAAGAAAGACATAGCTGAACTGGAACGGGTGCAGAGAAGAGCGACCAAGGTTATTAGAGAACTGGGGGTCTGCAATACCAAGACAGGTTATTACACTTGGGGTTATATAGTTTGTAAAAACGAAGGCTTAAGAGTGATCTTATTACAATGTATAAATATATGAGGGGACAGTACAAAGAACTTTCTAATGATATTTTTACTCTTAGACCTGTGATGAGGACAAGGGGGCATCCTCTACGTCTGGAGGAAAGAAGGTTTAGTCATAATCACAGACGCAGATTCTTTACTGTAAGAGCAGTGAGACTATGGAACTCTCTGACGTATGATGTAATGAGTGATTCCCTACTAAAATTTAAGAAGGGACTGTATGCCTTTCTTGAAAAGTATAATATTACAGGTTATATACACTAGTTTCCTAGATATTGCGTTAATCCAGGGAGCTAGTCTGATTGCCGTATGTGGAGTCGGGAAGGAATTTTTTTCCCCAATGTGAAACTTACTGTTGCCACATGGGTTTTTTTTTGCCTTCCTCTGGATCAACATGTTAGGACAGGTTAGGATAGGATGTGGGTTGAACTAGATGAACTTAAAGTCTTCCTTCAACCTTAATAACTATGTTGCTATGTATGTATGTTGTTCACATGCTTTACAGGAATTAAAGCAATATGGAATAAAAAAATGAAAAATTACATTTTTTTGTACTAAAGTATTGCTTTAGCCCCGATATTTTTCACTTTCACAAGGGAAAAATGTGAAAATAAACACCACAATTTGTGCAAGTTTTCTTGAGTATGTCAATACCCTGTAAGGGGGACGAACAGACCACGGGTACCTGCATGCCGGGTCCGGAACAGAAGATGCCACCCGGACTGGTACCCCAGCAGCAGTGTCAGGCCGCTGTCTGTTTGCTAGGTTAGAAGCCAGGTGCCGGCACTGTACATATAAATAATGTGTACAAGTGTCAACAGCCGCATCCCAGCACTGCAGACACGCCCACACTGTGTGCAGTCAGTGTCTGCTGAACTTAGGCTAGTTTCACACTAGTGTTCAGAAGGGCTGTGGAGGGTTGCATACTTCCTCAGTAAAGCCCCGTCCACTGCCACACCTCTTCCTTCAGCTCCGCCTATGTCAGCATGCGTCCTGCGTACCCTATCTTTAACATTGGGTACACAGGCCATGTGAATGTATGCGGATGACTGCGCATGCGTTGTTTTGATGCTGCGCTGACCGCAACAAAACGCAACATGTTGCGTTCGACTCAGTTCGGCGAAGCTTCAAAATGATGCATGCGCAGGCATCTGCATACATTCGCATGGCCTGCATATCCAATGTTAAAGATATGGTACACAGGACGCATGCCAACGTAGGCAGCGCTGAAGGAAGAGGTGCTGCAGTGGGTGGGGCTTCACTAGCCTTTGGTGCATTTGGCGCAGGTCGGCGCACCATCAAAAGGACGCATGAGCCGGCAAACGCATACCTGCACACTGCCTGCATACCAATGCTAAAGATAGGGTACGCAGGTCGCATGCAGCGTCATGCGCCCATAGGCGGAGCTGCTAGGAGGAGGCGCGGCCGGGGCGGGGCTTAGCGGCGGCCGTGCGCAGACCGACGCAGGTCTGTGAAACGCTAATGTGAAAGTAGCCTTAGGCTGATTTATTGCAGCAGCCTGAACTTTCACCCCATATGTATAGAAGTTCAGTCTGCAGCAATAAATGAAAGAGAGAGTCAGATAGAGACTGCAGGCCGTGTATACAGCACCCTGCTCTGACTGATCCTAGGCCTACAGGACATCATGATGTGCCTGTCTGCTCTCTGCAAGACAGAGGGATAGAGGAGATAATACTTGCGCAGTGCTACTGGCAGCCCATTGCAGCAGCAGATACTCGGTTTGTTTGTTTCTGCTGGACTTTCTTTTGGACTCTGGGAACTTAGATGGACCGCTAACTTTAACCTTGGATTGAAGGATGTTTTACACCCTGAGTATCGCACTGTGGATATTTTACACCCTGCGGATCGCACTGTTCCTGCATGACGGACCATTGTGGTGCCCTTGGACATGCAGCTCTGAATCGGCAACAGGATCTGCCACTACTACGTACATCACCCACAGGTACATGCAACTCCTAAATGAATACATGTGATGCGCAGTTATTAGCACCTTTGGACATGAATCTTATACAGCCTCTGTCAGCTATAATTACGCAATACACACAGCTTCTACCTTGCTGGTTACTGAAACAGCCATCTGTGTATAGAGGTAGACACTGGACACAGTCAGTCATAGTGTGGACTGGATCGAAGGACAGGGTCACTGATCTGCTGGCAGTCCCTAAGCCCGTCACTAAACGTGTTGTGCATTCAAGAGATCGACTTCTTGAGCTGAGCAGGTTGAAGCCTTCTCCAGCTGTGGCCATACCACAGGTTCCTCGTGAAGTGTGAAGGCTTAGTACATCTGGTCAACCAAGTTTTGCAAGGCAAAGACGCTTCAGGAAAATGGCAGCGCTCATTTTCCTAAAGCAGTTTCACTGGAGGCTTTGCCGTAGTTTTCTGTGGTGGCCCCGCCGCTGGAGTCGTTTCTCTTTATTTTACGCAATAGGGTGAGAGTGACTTTAGCAAAAAAATGACTTCTTTTAGCCTATTCACAGTTTCCAAACCCTGAAGCAATGAAAAGAGGTAACCAAACACTAAACATGTGCACAGCAATGTCGTTTATTCATTGCTGTGCAGTATGCTCATTTTTTTGTGGCGTTTTTGCAGCTCTTTTTAAGGCGGAATCCACCAGAATAAGATGTTACACTAAGTTTGGTTTTGATACCATATCTGTGTAGTAGGGTTTGGTCTTCTATGTATATAGCCCACTCAATGTTGAATTTCATACTGTAAACACTATAAGGCCGGGTCACACATATGAGAAACTCACACGATTCTCATACGAGTCTCTCACATGAACACCCGGCGCTGCCGCTGGCACTCGGACAGGAGCTTGCGGCTGCATAGAAATATATACAGCCGCACGCTCTGGTCCGAGTGCCGGGTGTTCATGCGAGAGACTCACACGAGAATCATGTGAGTTTCTCGCATGTGTGACCCCGGCCTAAGGATGGGCCACTGTTCATGGGCCACTGCTGTCTGCTTGCACCCCAGGCCAAAATTTTCCAGCCAGCCCCTGCTGAAGAGGCTGCATCCCCTGTTCCTGGGGGTAAGCTTGAGTGAGGCGGACCTTTTCCTTTGGCCTGAGGGAAGCCTGAGCCAGTGGGACCTTCCTGCAGACCCAGGAGGGCGGGTAGATACAGGAGGAAAACACACCCAGCAGCAGGGTGATAAAAGAGAAAAGCACGCGCAGCAGGCCAGTTTTGCGCAAACGCAGAGCAGCGTGCAGAGCGGTGCGCTCTGCTGCCCCTTCCCCAACCACAGAGTACTGGCGCTGCAGCAGGACCTTACCGTCCAGAGATGGAGCACTGCCAGAAAAGGAGCCCAGCGTTCTGCAGCAGTCCAGAGAGGGCCGCTTCCAGGAAAGGAGCAGCAGCAGCCAGGCAGAGGAGTGCTCCGTATCGGGAGCACCAGAATCGTACAGGCCAGCGTCCACCATCTTTCGTCGCCAGCAGTGGGGACCAGAGAGGGAGAGGAAGGTGCAGTGTGCCGGTGACTACCAGATAGAAAGGCACCGTATGCTCAGTGTCAGTGAGTACCGCGCGCGTGCTGCCTGAGAGAGACCGGATGCGTGACCGTTATCTACACCCTGACTTTGCTAGTGATTATCTGCCCAGGCACTTGCACCCACACTTTGCCAGTTTATATTTGCCGAGCCACGTTGGGCTCGTACAGAACTGTGGCCCGTACTCTTGTCAGTTATTGCAGCAGGGACCATGAGTGCTCTGGTCCCAGAGCATCCGTACAACATAGGCCTGTGCCCAAGCAACGCCACCGCCACTGCTGACAGGAGACTGTGAGGAGAGTTGTGCAGGGGCCACGTAGGGCTCAGACGGTGCCGTGGCCCATGCTCCTCTGGCCACATCAGTTTATGGACTAGGGGCAGTGGAAGGTACCGGAGACCGACCGATGTCACCAGAAGACGGGGTTTTGTTGTCCACAGGACCTTCTAGGAAAAGACACCGTGCCAGCCGTTGCCGGCGCTATTGAGCTTTCGGCAGGAGTTACAGTTTATGGAACTCATGGCACAAGTGTTTCACAGGAACTGCCATCATCTGATCCTTTATCCCTTACTTCACAATATCCTTTGCAATTATACTGTTTTTACCTGTTTAACCCATTAACTACCAGTGTGGAGCATTCCCCTGTTAATAAAACTGTTAACCGTTGCTCTGCCTCCTGTCCATCACTGCATACCTGTAATTCTCACAACCCCACATGTTGTCAGGAACTACTTTTTGACCATACGACAGTGCACAGTAGGAAAAGAGCGCTATTTGATTTTTGTTGTGGAAATTTGGCTGAAACATATTGCGAAAATCATGATGCATTTGCAGAGACCCTGGCATGCCAAAACAACAGAAACTCCCATCAGTGGCTTCATTTTGGAAACTACATCACTTGAAGAAGCACTCCCATCAAAATTTTTTATTCTCTTCATATATTGCGGTCATCATATTATATAGCACTGTACAATTGCCCATTTTGCCCAGTTAATTCTTCTCTTTTCTATTAGGTCTATGACAACACATGATTAAAAACTAACTAGCTGAATCCGTCAAAGCTCTATGTAGAAAGAGTAAGGGTATGGCTCCACGTTCAGGATGGCAGGCGCTTTTGACGGAGCGGAAAGTCCGCTCCGCCCAAAGCCCCGCCCCCTTTTGAACTCGCGGTGAATCCAGATGTGCTCATTGAACACATCCCGAATCACAACAGCGCTACATAGGACTGTGTTATTTCCCTTGTGGTGACAGAGCGTCGCCACAAGGGAAAAGGACATGCTGCGATCTGAAAAGACACGCCGCATGTCCGTTAACGCAGGTTTTTACGTGTTTTTACGCATAGTGGAGACGAGATTTCTAGAGATTCCCCTCCACTATGCTGTAACAACTGGACCTGCGTTGACGCGCCAGTACACAGCGTCAAACTCACGGCGTTTACTGACCGTGGAAACATACCCTAAATCTATTTTCCCTCTGTGAGTCTTAAGTCACAGAAAAAAGTCCCTGACAGGGGGAGGAAGGAGAAGCTAGTTCAGAAGTTGAAAAGGGAAATGATAAATGAAGAGAAAAAAGACTACTTGTTTCTACAAAGAGCAGAGAAAAGACAAGATTTATCTTCATGAAGGGCAAAATGAGCAATTGTAAGTTCACAGTGCAATATAATTCGATGACTGCAGTATATTAAGAGGATAAAAAGTTTGAGAGTGCTTCTTTAAGGAATTTAAATACTGGTATGATGATCACAGGTGCTTCATAGAATGTTATAATATTGGACTGTGAAAATTTTATATTATTTTTTCAAATGAAAATGTTGCATGAGCCCCAATTTTTCCATTTTCACTAAGTAACCTGAGAAATTGCACAATAGAAGGCGGATCCTTTTTCTTCTGAGTATGCCAATACCTCACATGTGGTTGGGAACCACCATTTCGGCACACAGCACAACAGCAGGGAAACAGAACCTTTTAACTTTAGAACACACATTTTATGTGCTCTAAAGTTAAAAGGGAATGGATTTTGTGAACTTCACCCCTGAAGAAATGTATTTAGTGCTGCACTGAGCAAGTTTTATTAATAAGTCAACATGTGGAAATTGAAAGGTCGACAGTTCTGGATTGTTCCAGACCTTGATCATGGCTTGAGATTTCGTGATGCCTTGCAGACAGTCAAGACAACCAGTGCCAGAGACAGTGATACAATCCCAAAACATATTGAGTCTTCACCATATTTGACTGTAAGCACGGTTTTCTTTTTTTCTAGAACTCATTCCGTTTTCTGTAAACAGTAGAATTATGTGCTTTACCAAACAGCTGATTGTCCACCAGACACTTTCCCAGAAGGATTTTGGCATATTCACATGCTTTTTGGCAAACTGTTGTCTATTTTTTTTATTTCTCTGTGTTAGTAGTGGGGTCCTCCTTGGTCTGCTTCTGTAGAGCCCAGCTGTGCCTGGATTCTTACTTCCCAGAGGGATGCACCGAAGGTAATGACCACTAGAGGACCCAATATGCACACACACATCTTCACCAATCCCTAGAGCCACCAGAGGGAGCCCTTTTAGTGTATATAAGGATGGTGAAGCCACAGAGGTAGAGATTAGTTCTCTATGACAGTGCAGAGTTGTTTAGTCACCTCAGAAAGTGCAGAAGGTGACAGCTGAGAAAGTGTGCAGTCTATCACACAGAACAGAGCTCAAGAGAGAGAGAGTTCAGCTTTTTAAGAAGGAATCTGAAGTCTGCAGCTCCAAGCTTAGTTCAAACGTGTGGAGGCTAGTACAAGTGGAAGGAAAGCCACTCCAGCCTAGTCAGAACTGAGTTAACCGAGTTCAGTTCAGTGAGCAAGCGTGCCGACGCTTTGAGAGCGGTGAAGAAGGAGAGGAAGCAGCCACCTATGGCCAGAGTGTGCTTATGTGAGGGTCGAGTAGGACGAAAGGCGAGTGCATAAGAAGAGAGTGACAGAGGTGGAAATAGCATTGATAGCTTACCTCTACTCTGATTTACCGGACACCGGGTCTGAGCTTGCTGGATCCTTCACGACTAGCAGGAGATACCGGAGACCCTGCGGGACTACAAGTCGCAGGGGCCCATAAGTGTTGATACGTAACTGGGTCAGGAGGACAGGAGTCTCGTCGGCCAACCATTAGAGACTGTGTCCTTTCCAATAGAAGGCCCTACACAAAGTCAGCCAGGTGTAAAGTTGAAGACAGAGTTAGGCCTCGTTTCATACAGGTCAGAGACTCACATTACAGGAGTAAGGAGGCCCTACACCTACTCAGTGGGAAGAACTGGAAGTGCATCCTTCACCCTGCCAGTATCCCGGGATGTGCCTGCAATTCCATCAGTAAAGGTACAGAAAGAGACTTTTGTGTGTGTGTTCACATTATTACTCCTACGGCCGAACTCCCCTCCTCTATCCTGCACCCCTACACAGCTTAACTACCCTGAAGGTCTCCAGCCTTACCTGTGGAAGGCTTAACACCCTGCTGCCTAATACCAACCCTTCAGTGGACCTATACAGCAGCGCTGGTCACCCTGACCAGGAACCACAGGTGGCGTCACAAACATTCTACAAACACTTTAATCCCCTGTAAATATCCCACATTTAAGGTGAGCCCCAGGGCCACGGACCGAGCTGCAGCTACGGTGACATCCCCCATAGAAGTGAACGGGCTCGGTGCCGAGTACCCCATAGCCCTGGCGGGCGGCTCACTGCCATAGCAGTTCATTTCATTAAAAGGTGGACAGATAGTTTGCTCTGGCACTGATTCACCCAGAGTCTGCACAACAGGTTGTATTTCTTTGGAACTTGATTGGGGCTGCTTATCCACCATCCAGACTAATTTTCTGTAATCTTAAATATCATAGTTGTTTCGGCCCTTTTTCAGCATCTGAAATGGACTTTCCGGAAGACGATAAATCCGTGGATATATTAAAACTTATCTGGACTGAAGTTAGAGAAAATATGAGGAAAGCACAGAGCAGACAAGCCTCATGTGCTAGTAAAAGACGTACTAGTGGGCCAAGTTTTGGTGTCAGGGACAAGGTGTAGTTGTCCACTAATTGAAAAAAGGTCAGCACTTGGATGATGGAGAGGTGATCGTAAGAAAAAATACTTTCCAAACCAAATTAATCTTGAATAAATGGCAAAAATGTCTTTGGTTTATGTGAGAGAGTCGTTTCTTGGACTATGTAGTTTTCCACTAAAACCATCAAGAACAAATCTCTGTTCAAAGTGTATCAATGTCCTCTAAACCCTGTTAGGGATCCCCTGCGGAGATGATAAAAGGTGCTTAAAATATGAAGTGAAAAACATTCTGGATTTTTATATGGTAAGTGGATCTTTAGATTAAGGCTATGTGCACACGTTGCGGATTGTTAGCGTTTTTGTCAATTTCAGGCCTCTCTCATCTTTTTAAGTGGGAGAACTTGCACAATTGGTGGCTGACTAAATACTTTTTTTTCCCCACTGTATGAATCAGAACCATTCCTTATTATACTCCCAATAGCCTGCTGGGAATCGCAAGTTATAAGTATATTGACCCTGGTTTGATTTTCTTGATTTTCTGATACCTAAGCTACTTGGTTTGACTTAATTTTCCACCTGCCAGATTATTTTCACTCTGACTCCATTTTCCTCATTCTGACCTTGACTGGCATTTGCCCGCTCTGGTTTTGACTCCACTAAACAATTTTCCACTTGTAAGTCCAGTTCCTTGTGTAGGAAGTAAAGGGTGAAGGCCAGTGTACATCTGGGAGCTGATAAACGGAATGGCTTGTGCAAACTCTGTCTGTGGAAGCCACTTTTAAAGCTGCCACATTTCCTTATACAGCTTACCTTTACAGTTTGATATAGGAAAGATGTGTATCTTCGTACCGTGTTAGCCAATTAAGGAATCTGCTTCCCTGACCTTTTAGGGTCATCACAACACAATACCAGACCCCAATCAGAGGGTAATAAAACTTTCACTCCTTATCTATGAACTAGTCATATTTATGTTCATCCCTCGGCCATAATGACAGTTCTGCTTCACGTCACATGTCTTACCTATTGCACTATTCCTGTGTCCTCTTGTGTATAAATATGTGATTCTTCAGATTTTGTATTAGTTCAGCCTGATGAAGAGACCTGCGTAGTCTCGAAAGCTTGCAATTTGTTACCATCTTTTCAGTTAGCCATTAAAAGGTATCAACCACTGAGGACTCTCAAGTCTAAATATTTTTCTTTACAGTTTGCACAGTCTACCTTTATCTCCATCAACCCCTTCACCTCCAAATGATTTTCCGTTTTTGTTTTTTCCCCACCTTCTTCCAAGAGCCATAACTTTTTTATTTTTCAGGCCATATAGCTGTATGAGGGCTTGTTTTTTTACGGGAAGAGTTATACTTTTGAATGACACCATTCATTCTGCCACAGTGTACGGGAAAACAGAAAAAAAATCCAAGTGTGGTGAAATTGCAAAAAAAAAGTGCAATTTCACAATTTTTTTAAAAATGTATTTATATCATGTTCAATAAATGGTGTAACTGACCTAGCAATATGATTCCCCAGGCCACTGCGAGTTTGCAGATATCAAACATGTATAATTTTTTTTTATTAAGTGGTGGAAAAAATAATTAGAACTTTGTAAAAAAAAAAATAGCTTTTGTAGCCATTTTCCGAGAGTGGTAATGTTCTCATATTTAGGGATCTGGGGCTGTTTGGGTTTTATTTTTTGTACACTTAGCTGACGTCTTTACTGATACCATATTAGGGTACATATGATGTTTTGATCGCATTTTATTGCATTATTACAGCGACTAAAATAACTAATTCCTGTGTTTTGATTTTTTCTCGTTACGTCGTTTACCAATCAGATTAATTTATTTTATATTTTCATAGATCAGATAGATCGGACATTGGTGATACCAAATATGTGCATTTTTTTGTTTTATTTTTAATGGGGCAAAAGGAGGGTGATTTGAACTTTTGTATTTTTTTTTTACTTTTATTGACTTTTTACTATATTTAATAGTCCCCTTAGGAGACTTGAAGCCGCGATCCTCAGATCACCTGAGCTATACACAGCAGTGCTTCAGCCCTGCTATGTATAAGCACAATCTTGTACAGACTGATAAATACTAGTTTTTTTTACAGGATTGACATGGCAAAATACAACAGGTAAAAAAAGTATTGAATAAGTTCAATTTTGGTCTCATTTGACCAGACTATATTCTCCCAGTATTTCACAAGCTTGTCTAAATGTTGTAGAGCAAACTTTAAACACTCTTGAAATGCTTTTTGTTCAGCAATGAAGTATGTGTGGTGAGCAATTGTACCTGCTGATTCTATATAAATTAATTTATTGACATTTATGGTTTGATTTCTTTACCTGTGTGGATTGGATGGGTTGTTACCGACATCTGGTGAAAATTTCATGTCAATAGTACCTTTACAAATATATTTACTTAGAAAAT
The DNA here is from genome assembly GCA_033576555.1 of Oophaga sylvatica. NCBI lineage: Eukaryota > Metazoa > Chordata > Amphibia > Anura > Dendrobatidae > Oophaga > Oophaga sylvatica. The sequence continues at coordinate 157,905,328 of JARQOD010000009.1, forward strand.
TGGTGACATGTTCAATACTGCCAAGCCCTTCATTGGCTTCCTATCGTCTAGAGGCTCCAGTTCAAAACCCTAACTATGACATACAAAGCCATCCACAACGTGTCTCCTCCATACATCTGTGACATGGTCTCCCGGTACTTACCTACAAGCAACCTTCGTTCCTCTCAAGATCTCCTTCTCTACTCACCTCTTATCTCCTCTTCCCACAACCGCATACAAGACTTCTCCCATGCTTCCCCCATACTCTGGAACTCTCTACCCCAACACATCAGACTATCCCCTACCACGGAAACCTTCAAAAGGAACCTGAAGTCCCACCTCTTCCGACAAGCCTTCAACCTGCAGTGATCCTCAGTCTACTGAAAAGCTGCACGACCAGCTCTACCCTCTCCTAGTGTATCCTCACCCATCCCCTGTAGACTGTGAGCCCTTGCGGGAAGGGTCCTCTCTCCTTCTGTACTTGTGTGTGCCTATTTTGCTCATGTTTATTGTACTTGTTTATATTTGCCCCTTTTTACATGTAAAGCACTATGGAATAAATGGCGCTATAAAAATGTATAATAATAATAATTAATACTAATTTCACCCGCTGTATAATGATTCCTCATGCAGGTTGTTAGGGTCTTATGAGCCCGAGAAAAGGGACCATGATAATATCTGTAAACAGGACTTTTACATTGAGGAACTGCAGATTATGAATATCTGCTTTACATTTTTCTGCAATGTTACATTATAAAATGTGAATATGATAGGATAGGTATACCCGCCGATGTGAGGGATAGTGGGGAACTACATCAAGGAATGTTAGTATTCTAGTATCTTTTCATTTCTATAAAGCCTAAACTCGTTTAATTTGGTGAGAAGTAAAAGTGTCTGTGATCAGTCAACACGTTTGCTACATTTCATCACTGAGTGTGTACACAAGAACAGTCTGGCTTCTGGGGCTTTTTCTGTGAGACGGCTGCTATGTGCCAACTGTCTACCCTTGGAGGCAGCCATCCTGCTAATCTTGTCTGTTATATCAGGCAAAGAGAAATATGACTAATGAGAATAAATCCCTTATTTTATGAGCTGTCGTACGAAACACTCAAAAAACAGTTTGGTAGCTCAACAAGCATGATGACAAATGAGAACAAAAAATAATGCTTCACTTCATCGACACAACTAATTACCTCACCTAACTAATGAAGAAATTCTGAAAGGTTCTTTAGTGCTGGAGGAAAGCATTAAAAACTCTTTTCAAAAGTTTTACAACATTGAGCCTGTTTTTACACCTGGTGAGAAAGTTTAGAAAGAGGGTGCAGAACACAGCTGAAAAATCATCTAGGAGAACGTTACCTATGTCCTTAATGACGTACACATCAGTGCCCTGTGTATGGAGAGTGGACGGCACTGCATGTAAGCTCCAGTGTAACTGCACTTCATCCAGGAGCTACAGTACAGGCATTCTCAGGTGCTATGTGTACAGATATGCAGTGCACAAAGTAATGCACACATGGAGTCCCACAGAATCTGCCCTAATGTCAGTGACAATCGAAGAATGTAAAGATGCTTTAGATGGCACCACAATGGATGGGAATGTGGTACTTGTTCTTGAGTTCTTATAGGTAAAAACAGATTGCCCTGTTTGCACATAGTGATGAAGCATTTTACTGCCTCTTTAATATACTTCAGCCAGATAATGTGCTGGGATAATTATGGTGAATGTAGTTTGTGCCCCTATATGCTCTTAGAATGACAAAGGTAAACTGGAATTTTTTATATAGAAATGTCATATTTTTGTTTAAAGGTGTACCTGAATTATTGATGGCATGTCTATAGCATATGTCATAATTGTATAGTAACTATGAGTCCCACTAATGGGACTTACATCCATCCCTAGACCTGGTCCCAGTGCAGTCCTCTGCCAGTGGAGAGGTGGTTAGATTCATTTCCATGGGAATTTTGATGATCTGCCCACTGACAGTAGCCTGCAATAGGGCCATATTCTCAAGATAAATGTGCACCCCATCGATAGGACACATCTACTATACATTATGGTACAGTCATGGACAAAAGTTTTGAGAATGACACAAATATTAATTTTTACAAAGTCTACTGCTTCACTTTTTCTAATGGCAATTTTCATATACTCCAGAATGTTATAAAGAGTGATCAGCTTAACAGCAATTACTTGCAAAGTCAATATTTGGCTAGAAAATGAACTTTATCCCCCAAAACACATTTCAACATCATTGCAGCCCTGCCTTAAAAGGACCAGCTAACCTCTTTTCAGTGATTGCTCCATTAACACAGGTGTGGGTGTTGATGAGGACATGGCTGGAGATCAATCTGTCATGATTAAGTAAGAATGACACCACTGGACACTTTAAAAGGAGGCTGGTGCTTGGCATCATTGTTTCTCTTCTGTTAACCATGGTTATCTCTAAAGAAACACGTGCAGTCATCATTGCAATGCACAAAAATGGCCTAACAGGGAAGAGTATCGCAGCTAGAAAGATTGCACATCAGTCAACAATCTATCGCATCATCAAGAACTTCAAGGAGAGAGGTTCCATTGTTGCCAAAAAGGCTCCAGGCGCCCAAGAAAGACCAGCAAGCTCTAGGACCGTCTCTTAAAAGTGTTTCAGCTGCGGGATCGGGCTACCATCACTGCAGAGCTTGCTCAGGAATGGCAGCAGGCAGGTGTGAGTGCATCTGCACGCACTGTGAGGCGGAGACTCTTGGAGCAAGGCCTGGTCTCAAGGAGGGCAGCAAAGAAGCCACTTCTCTCCAGAAAAAACATCATGGACAGACTGATATTCTGCAAAAGGTACAGGCAGTGGACTGCTGAGGACTGGGGTAAAGTTATTTTCTCTGATGAATCCCCTTTTCGATTGTTTGGGACATCAGGAAAACGCCTCATTCGGAGAAGACAAGGTGAGCGCTACCACCAGTCTTGTCTCATGCCAACTGTTAAGCATCCTGAAACCATTCATGTGTGGGGTTGCTTCTCAGCCAAGGGAATCGGCTCTCTCACAGTCTTGCCTAAAAACACAGCCATGAATAAAGAATGGTACCAGAATGTCCTCCAAGAGCAACTTTTCCCAACCCTCCAAGAGCAGTTTGGCGATCAACAATGCCTTTTCCAGCATGATGGAGCACCTTGCCATAAAGCAAAGGTGATAACTAAATGGCTCAGGGAACAAAACATAGAGATTTTGGGTCCATGGCCTGGAAACTCCCCAGATCTTAATCCCATTGAGAACTTGTGGTCAATCATCAAGAGACGGATGGACAAACAAAAACCTAAAAATTCTGACAAAATGAAAGCATTGATTGTGCATGAATGGACTGCTATCAGTCAGGATTTGGTCCAGAAGTTGATTGAGAACATGCCAGGGAGAATTGCAGAGGTCCTGAAGAAGAAGGGTCAACACTGCAAATATTGACTTGCTGCATTAACTCATTCTAACTGTCAATATATGCTTTTGTTACTCATATGTTTGCAATAATATATCTGTCTGTGATAAAAACATCTGTCAAACACACATAAAAACCAGAGGGCAGCAGATCATGTGAAAATATAATATTTGTGTCATTCTCAAAACTTTTGGCCATGACTGTATATCCTGACTTGATGTCCATTGTCCTATAGGTATACTATAATTGTATGTGATAAGAAAACTCCTTTTACTCATTGCTGTTTGCATACTCAAGCAGAGTCTGCATACCTTGGCACACACAGTGCGCAGTTTCAATTTCTGGAATGTAGATAGATTGATCAGATATGTGTGTATTTGTGTTTGAACATGTTAGGCTGGGGCTACAAGGCAACTTTGGTCGCCACACAGCAAGGCCAAAGATCTTTATGTGCATTGCAGCATAATGCAGGATACTGGGACCCCAACGATAGTGTGACCTCAAGTCACAAGAAGTCAGACCCAGCTGGACTTTTTCCAACTTGCTTCTTGTGGGTGAAGTACACTAGGGTTGGCAATGGAACCCCATTCACCTGTGCTGGGCTGCAATGTACGGTGGGTTCGGAAAGTATTCAGACCCCTTTAAATTTTTCACTCTTTGTTTCATTGCAGCCATTTGGTAAATTCAAAAAAGCTCATTTTTTTCTCATTAAAGTACACTCTGCACCCCATCTTGACTGAAAAAAACAGAATGTAGAAATTTTTGCTAATTTATTAAAAAAGTAAAACTGAAATATCACATGGTCATGAGTATTCAGACCCTTTTCTCATTACTGAGTAGAAGCACCCTTTTGAGCTAGTACAGCCATGAGTTTTCTTGGGAATGATGCAACAAGCTTTTCACACCTGGATTTGGGTATCCTCTGCCAGTCTTCCTTGCAGATCCTCTCCAGTTCCGTCAGGTTGGATGGTGAACATTGGTGGACAGCCATTTTCAGGACTTTCCAGAAATGCTCAATTGGGTTTAAGTCAGGGCTCTGGCTGGGCCAGTCAAGTATGGTCACAGAGTTGTTCTGAAGCCACTCCTTTGTTATTTTAGCTGTGTGCTTAGGGTCATTGTCTTGTTGGAAGGTGAACCATCGGCCAAGTCTGAGGTACAGAGCACTCTGGTAGAGGTTTTCAACCAGGATATCTCTGTACTTGGCCGCATTCATGTTTCCTTCAATTGCAACCAGTCGTCCTGTCCCTGCAGCTGAAAAACACCCCCATAGCATGATGCTGCCATCACCATGTTTCACTGTTGGTATTGTATTGGGCAGGTGATGAGCAGTGCCTGGTTTTCTCTCCACATATCGCTTAAAATTATCACCAAAAAGTTCTATCTTCGTCTCATCAGACTAGAGAATCTTATTTCTCATAGTCTGGGAGTCCTTCAAGTAAAGGCTGGTGCGAGCCGCCCCCTCCACCCCGCGGCATAAGAGGAGGCCAGCATGACAGTGGGGTGGATGGGGGGGACAGTGAGAGTGAGGTGGGAATATGCAAAAAGGGGGTATTTGTAGGGACGTTTTGGGGAGGGTACCTTCAGTTCCCGCTTCTGAGAAGTCGCAAGCAGTCCCATCATTGCCCTTCTGCGATTAACATGTCGGTTGTGCAGGTCCTGGAGAGGCTGAGGCTAGCGGCGGAGTCGCAGCCACCTGGTTGGCTGAAGATGCAAGTGGCGGGGATCCTTGGCGGTTGCAGTGGGACGGTGTCGGCGGCACCTCCTTGGGAGCGGCGTCCCCGGTGGGTGAGGCCCCCGGAAAGATTGCTCCCCGATGTGGCTCCTCGGTCCCAGTGCTGGCACAGGAGCCCCTCCAGGGACCCTCTAGGCTGGGTGCGGGGCCGCCAGCGTTCTAACAGGCCTCAGTCTGGGAGGAATCCACGAGCCAGGCTGGACCCAAAGGCGGTTTGCAGGCCTCTGCCTCTGTCTCAGTTGGGGGTGGAGCCTGTGCACCGGGACGACGACTTCCTGTGACATCACGGCTGGTCATCAGGGCGATGCTCCTGTCGGGCGACCCACGTCTCCTTCTACACGAGAACTGGGGATTAGTGTGGATGTGATGGTGGCAGGCAGCACCCCTCTCCGGCCGAGCTGCCGGCACTGGTGGTGACAGCAGGACGTACATCGGCAGCAGCTGGTTCAGCGGTGGATGGGCAGCATCTTCTGGACCCGGTGGGTGGATCAGACAGCAGGTGTGTGCCTGGGGGGGTTAACCTCCTAGGTGCAGCTTGCTGGTTCAAGCCAGTGTTATGAAGAAGGATCGTCTTGGGTCAAGTGGCCTGTTAGGGCTACGGCATCAGTCATCGGGATCATCTGGATTCGGACCTCAGGGGCCTGAGGGTCCAGTGGGCAGGATCGGCACAATGGATGGTTGGTTGGATGCGGGATCTGTGGCTGGGGGGATCACAGCTCCCTCAATGCCTGGTGAGTATGATTCTATGTCCTGTTCGCTGCCTTCGCTGTTTATGTCCCTGGTAGTGGGGAGTAGTTCGGTGGTACGGTCACTGGTTTTGGGCCAGGGTGTTGGGGTTCAGGCAGTTCCGGGGGTCAAGGGGATTAGTGAGATCCTGATTTCTGTGCCGGATTTATTGATGCGTCTTGAAGAGGGAGGTCAACTCCAGCGCATCTAGCTGTGCGGGTTGGTTCACAGTCTGTAAGTCCTAGTTTTTTCGGGTTTGGGATCAGTGGTATGCAGCGGTAGTTCCGATCCAGTGTCAGAGTCTGTGCAGACAGACAAGGAGAAGGGCTGACGGATTTATTTAGATGATAGGGCACATGGGGAGGTTTATGTTTGTTTTGAGGGTCCGCTGGGGGCCCATCTTAAGAAGGAGGTGGGTGAAAAAATCTGGAAGGATGAAAATGTAGAAATTTTTTCACTACTTCCTTTAGAGAGGTTTAACTTGGACAAGGGGAAGAAGGATGATAGTAAAAAGGAGGAAGAAGAGAAGCGTAGGTGGCACCTGATCTCTCAGACATCTGTCAGTTGGCTTCAGGCGTTCGCTATTTTGGCAAGTGTTATAGGGGAAAAGGCTCCGGAGAATTGCTCTCCTTTGTTTTGCTATATGGACTCCATAAGAGAGGCCATAGTGTTTATGGGGGTCAAGCATGGTTTTGTTATGACGAGCAGTTTCGACAGAGAAAAGCTATTCGTCCGGCTATTAGGTGGGATTAGAAAGACATAGGTTTGTGGCTGCGGGTTATGGCGCCGACTAGGTTTGGCCATTCCTTTCATGGGGGGGCTGGGGTTGCTGGCCAGTCCACCACCTAGGGGAATTCGCAAAGGGCAGGAGGGCAATCAGGGCAGTCGGGAGCTCAGAAGCCAGACTTATGCTGGCAGTTTAATGAAAGCCAGTGCAAATTTGAAACCAGCTGCAAGTTCAAGCACCTCTGCTCGCACTGCAGTGGTTCCTCACATGGCGCCGCTAGATGCTTTAGAAAGAGCAAGGCAAAGGCAGAAAGTAGTAATACCAAAGGAGGAGAAGCCAGTGAAGCTGGCCACGATGGTCCCTTATCTAAGTAGGTATCCGGATAGGGTTAAGGCAGAGCTGTTGTTGTTTGGTTTTAGGGATGGTTTTAAAATTTTCGCTCCTCCTTTTGAGATTCATTAGGTTCTTAAGAATATTAGGTCGGCCGACCAATGTGCGGAGGTAGTTGCAGAGAAGTTGGGCAAGGAGGTTGCTTTGGGCCGAATGTCCAGGCCTTTTAGTGTTCCTCCTTTTGTTGATTTGGTTGTTTCGCCATTGGTAATTGTTCCAAAGAAGGAGCCAAATAAATTTCGGCTTATCCATCATTTGTCCTTTCCTCGCCGGAGGTCGGTGAATGACAGGATTGACCCGGAGCTTTGATCCATGGTTTGTACAGTACGTTGTTTGATGAGGCAGCTCATTGGGTCAGGAGTTGTGGAAGGGGGGTACTTTTGTCTAAAACGGACAGTGAATCCACGTTTAGATTGCCTGTGCATCCTCAAAGTGTTAAATTGTTGGGTTCTTATTGGAGAGGGGAGTTTTTTGTTGACAAATGCTTACCGAAGGGTTGCTCTCTGTCTTATGTGCTTTTTGAGGCTTTCAGTTCGTTTATCGAATGGGTCGTTTGGGATGTGTCAGGTTATGACTCCATGATACATTATTTGGATGTTTTTTTGTGTATTGGTCCTGGTCAGTCAAAGTGTTGCAAGAGGATTCTGAGGGTGGTGGAATGGATGACGGAGCGATTTGGTGTACCGCTTGCTCCGGGAAAAATGGAAGGGCCCTGAACGTGCCTTTCTTTTTTGGGAATTGTGATTGACTCGGTTAATTGGGACTTCAGATTGCCAGAGGAGAATGTAGTTGTTTTGAGGAAGGAAGTGGCACGGGCCATGTGGCTGAAAAAGTTGTCGTTGCGGGAGGATCAGTCGCTTCTTGGTAAGTGGAATTTTGCTTGCTGCATTATCCCAATTGGAAGAGTATTTTCTCATTGTTTAGCTAGCGTCATTGCTGGTGTTAGGGCCCCGCACAATAATAATCTTTATTTATATAGCGCCAACATATTCCGCAGCGCTTTACAGTTTAACAGTTTCAAAACACAAGTCATAAGTAGCAACGTTAACAATACAATAATTAAAGCAAAATAAGACGAACCTGTTCGTGAGAGCTTACAATCTACAATTAGGTGGGGGAGATTCAAAGTACAGGTGTGTGCATACAATGGTGTATTTACAATGATGGTCCAGCCATCTTGAGGGAGTGAGAGATAGATAGAGATACTGAATGGGCTACACACACACTTACACCTAGAATGACTTTGATTAGTGAACGTGATAGGCCGCTCTGAACAAATGTGTTTTGAGAGAGCGCCTGAAACTATGCATATTGTGGATAGTCCTAATTTCTTGGGGTAGAGCATTCCAGAGGATTGGCACAGCGCGGGAGAAGTCTTGGAGTCGAGAGTGGGAGGTACGGATTAATGCAGAGGTTAGTCAAAAGTAATTTGCAGAGCTCAGCAGTCGGTTAGGCCGATGGATAGAAATGAGGGAGGAGATGTGGGGGTGTGTGCTGCACTGTGGAGAGCTTTGTGGGTGAGAACAAGTACTTTGAATTGGATCCTATAATGAATGGGCAGCCAATGTAAGGACTGGCGAAGAGCGGACGCGTCCGAGTTACCGATTAGCCAGATGGATGACCCTGGCTGCTGCATTCAGTATGGACTGGAGAGTGGATAGTCGAGTAGCGGGGAGGCCAATTAATAGAGCATTGCAGTAGTCCAGGCGGGAGTGGATTGATGCTACAGTGAGGGTTTTTGTTGTTTCAATGGTGAGAAAAGGGCGGATTCTAGAGATGTTCTTTAGGTGTAGGCGGCAAAAGCGGGCAAGAGATTGTATGTGGGAGGTGAAGGAGAGATTGGTGTCAAACATAACACCCAGACAGCGAGCCTGCTGCCGGGGTGTTATTATGGTGCAGCCCACGGAGAGGGAAATGTTAAATTTAGGGAGGTTAGTAGACTGTGGGAGCAGAAGAAGTTCAGTTTTGGAGAGGTTGAGTTTCAGATAGAGAGCGGACATGATGTTGGAGACTGCGGACAGACAGTCGGTGGCGTTCTGTAGTACAGCGGGGGTAAGGTAGGGGGATGACGCATCATTTTTTTCATGTATCTGGAGAGCACAGGGCTGATTTGGAGGTTTGGGATAGGTTCTTAGAGCAATGCTATGGCTGTTCCTTGCTCATGGAAGAGGCGGTGAAAAAAGGAGATTTGGATTTGTTCACAGATGCATCGGGTGCGGTTGGTTTTGGGGCCTATTTCAGTGGTGTGCGGCTCGGTGGCCTGAGGAGTGTTTTTTGTCGGGCCTTGTCAAAAATATCGCACTGTTAAAGGTATTTCTTATTTTAGTAGCTGTGCATTTGTTGAAGAGGGATTTTAAGGATAGGAGGGTTTGTTACAATTGTGACCACATGGGGGTAATGTATGCGATTAACAGTTTGTCAGCATCATCACCTCCGATGATTCATGTTCTTTGGCAGTTGGATTTGACCTGTTTGTCCATAAATGTATATATTACAGCGTCTCATGTGCCTGGTGTGAAGAATTCCATTGCTGATGCACTGTCTCGTTTGCAGTTGGAGCGCTTTCGGTCACTAGCCCGGATGCGGAGGAGGAGGGTTTGGAGTGCCCGGCTGGGCTTTTTTGTGTGGTCTTCTGGCTGCAGGATCTTTGATTCGGTCGTCTCTGGCTCCCAGCATGTGGACGGCTTATCACACGGTGTGGTGTTCCTGGGAAAGCTGTTTGGTGGCGTGTGCGGACTAACGGTTCTGCTGCAGATCAGGTGGGAGCTTTGTTGTTGTGGTTGAGTCAGGGGGCCACAGAAGGGTGGTCAATGGCAAAGGTCTTACGGATTAGGTCAGCTTTGTCTTTTGATTTCCAACTTCAGGGTCAGAGGATTTTGACCACATTGTTTTTGATAAAGCAGGCGTTAAAAGGGTTTAGACGGAGGGGTAGTTGGGGGCATTCTAGGAGCCCGGTTTCCTCTAGCATACTGGAACAGTTGGGGGGGTGTATGGATAAGATTTGTGATTCGGCTTTTGAGGCCAGTCTATTTCATTTGGCTTTTCCCTTGCTTTTTTGGGGGCTTTAAGGGTTTGGGAAATGTGGTGGTCACAAACGGAGGGTTAGAGTTTTGGATCAGGCAGTCGAAAACTGATCAGGAGGAGAATGGTAAGTGGGTTGTTTTGGGGGCTGTGTCGGGATGTTTGATGTGTTCGGTGCGATGTTTGCAATCTTGTAATGGTTTGCAGCCTGATAAGGGAGGGCCTTTATTATGTCATGCAGATGGTTCCTTTCTGTCAAAGTTCCAGTTTGTTACAGTGTTTTAGAGGGATTTGGTGTGGTTGGGTTTGGATGCTTCCATGTTTGCATCCCATTCTTTCAGGATTGGGGCAGCGACAGAGGCAGAAGTTGGTGGTTTGGGCCCGGAAGTAGTGCAGCAAATTGGGAGGTGGGATTCCAAGCGTTATAGGAGTTATACAGTATTAGGTCTCAAGGGGTTGGAGCGGATTTGGGCAATTGAGGTGAACTGTATTGGTCTTGTTGTTGTGAAAGGTTTGTGGTGAAAATTGTTTTTGTTTTATTGTAGGTGTGCGGATATGCAGCACAATCGGAGGCAGCTCGGTTTTTCCAGGAACGTGGAGGTAATCAGGTGGCTAGGTTTCAGGGGAATGGGTTCGAACAGGGTTCTGCAGGAGTTTCATAGCAGTGCTAGGCTGGATAGCTCTCCTGACATTTTGGTTCTTTATGTTGGGGGTAATGATCTGGGGGTCTGCCCGTTTCGGGAATTAGTGAAGGACATTAAGCATAATTTGCTTAGGTTGTGGGTATCTTTTCGGGGGTTGACGGTGGTGTGGTCAGAGATAGTTCCGCGGAAATAGTTCCGTGGAAATGTTGGCGGCATGCAATATTGGTTGAAAAGATTAATAAGGCGAGAATAAAAGTAAACAGGGCGGTGTCAAATTTTGTGGTTAGGAACGAGGGTATTGTGGTTTGTCATTTCGATTTGAGAATTAGTTAAGGATATTAAACATGATTTGCTTAGGTTGTGGGTATCTTTTCGGGGGTTGACGGTGGTGTGGTCAGAGATAGTTCCGTGGAAATGTTGGCGGCATGCGAGATTGGTTGAAAAGATTAATAAGGCGAGATTAAAAGTTAACAGGGAGGTGTCAAATTTTGTGGTTAGGAACAAGGGTATTGTGGTTTGTCATTTTGATTTGGAAATTAGTGAAGGACATTAAACATGATTTGCTTAGGTTGTGGGTATCTTTTCGGGGGTTGACGGTGGTGTGGTCGGAGATAGTTCGGCGGAAATGTTGGCGGCATAAGAGATCGGTCGTAAAGATTAATAAGGTAAGAATAAAAGTTAACATGGCAGTGTCAAATTTTGTGGTTAGGAATGGAGGTGTTATGGTCCATCATTTCAATTTGGAGAAAGGGGAGGACGAATTTTGGTTGGCGGATGGAGTGCATATTAATGCTGTAGGCATTGATTTGTGGTCACTCGGTTTACAGGACGCGATTGAGAGGGCCATAGCATTTCGGTGTGGGGGTCTCAGGCATTTGAGGTGGTCAAACACCTTTGTTGTGGCGGTTGAGGGGGTCCTTGAAGTTGGTGCTAAATTGGTCTGGGGATCCGTGGGTATATGGATTCCTCAATTGTTATTATATTATGTTTTGGCATTGTGATTTTAGGGGGATTTGTCGGCAATGGTTTGTAGGATCCCCAGGGTTTAAGTGGACAATGGAACCCATCGTGGTATCGGTGCTCACCGAACCAGTGGAGTAACAGCTGGGAGTAATTTATAGTCTGGTATTTGTCCACAAATTTTGTATGGTTAGTCATCAGACTTTGGGAGCTTCTAGGACCCTCCCAATGTTTGTTATATTATGGTAAATATTTGTGTGTTATTTAAATAAAGGCTGCTGTGGCCATTATTATCCAAGGTATGGTGTCATTGTCTTGATTGGGGGGCCCGGGTTGGGGGAGTTGGTTGGGTAGTTTAACGGGGAAGGTTATGCTAAAGAGCAGGCCCACTGGAACATCGACAATACCAATGTCATGTGTTTTTTAGCAAACTCTATGCGGGCTTTCATATGTCTTGCACTGAGGAGAGGCTTCTGTCGGGCCACTCTGCCATAAAAGGCCGACTGGTGGAGGGCTGCAGTGATAGTTGACTTTGTGGAACTTTCTCCCATCTCCCTACTGCATCTGTGGAGCTCGGCCACGGTGATCTTGGGGTTCTTCTTTACTGCTCACCAAGGCTCTTCTCCCATGATTGCTCAGTTTGACCGGATGGCCAGGTCTAGGAAGACTTCTGGTGGTCCAAAATGTCTTCCATTTAAGGATTATGGAGGCCACTGTGCTCCTAGGAACATTGAGTACTGCAGAAATTCTTTTGTAACCTTGGTCAGATGTGTGCCTTGCCAGAAATCTGTCTCTGAGGTCCTTGGCCAGTTACTTTGACCTCATAATTCTCATTTGGTCTGACATGCACTGTGAGCTGGGATGTCTTATATAGACAGGTGTGGGCCTTTACAAATCAAGTCCTATCAGTTTAATTAAACACAGCTGGACTCCAATGAAGAAGGAGAATCACAAGGAAATGGACAGCATGTGACTTAAATATGAGTGTCTGAGCAAAGGGTCTGAATACTTATGACCATATGATATTTCAGTTTTTCTTTTTAACCCCTTCCCGACCCATGTCGCCGACGCCGGCGTCATGAAAACCTGTGCCATCCCGACCCATGACGCCGACGTAGGCGTCATGCTATAAATCATGTTCCTGCGGGTCGGGGGACCGGGGTCACTGAAAGGTCACCCGACCCGCAGTAACAGGACCCTTACTGCATCACCACAGGGGGGTTGGCTTAACCCCCACGTGGCCACGATCGCTCTGATTGGCTGTTAAAAGTGAAACAGCCAATCAGAGCGATTTGTAATATTTCACCAATGAAACTGGTGAAATATTACAATCCAGCCATGGCCGATGCTGCAATAGCATCTGCCATGGCTGGAGACCGCGATCAGACCCCCCCCACACCATGTCACGGCGGTGATCGGCCGCCGCCATCGAAAGATGGCAGCGATCGGTCACCGCCGTCGCTGTCTGCTCCCCTGCTCCTGCGATCACACCCCCTCACCTTCCGATCCCCCCCTCACCTTCCGACGTCCCCTACTCACCTCTCCCGGTCCACCGATGTCCCTGGAACCGTCCCGGCGGCTGCTCGGGATTCTTCATGGGCGCCGCCATCTTGGAAAATGGCGGGCGCATGCGCAGTGCGCCCGCCGGCCGGCGCATGCGCAGTGCGCCCTCCATTGTACAAAAATTTATTTTGATCACTGTGATAAACTGTCACAGTGATCAAAATAAAAAAAAGTAAATGAACCCCCCCCCCCCTGTCATAGGTAGGGACAAATAATAAAATAAAGAATTTTTTTTTTTTTTTCCTAGTGGATTTTGCTGCGGATCCGCGGCGGATATCGCTGCTGATCCGCGGCGGATATCGCTGCTGATCCGCGGCGGATTTCGCGGCTGATCCGCGGCGGATTTCGCTGCGGATCCGCGGCCGATTTCGCTGCTGATCCGCGGCCGATTTCGCTGCGGATCCGCGGCGGATTTCGCTGCTGATCCGCGGCGGATATCGCTTCTGATCCGCGGCTGATTTCGCTGCTGATCCGCGGCTGATTTCGCTGCGGATCCGCGGCGGATATCGCTGCTGATCCGCGGCTGATTTCGCTGCTGATCCGCGGCGGATTTCGCTGCGGATCCGCGGCTGATTTCGCTGCTGATCCGCGGCGGATTTCGCTGCGGATCCGCGGCTGATTTAGCTGCTGATCTGCTGCGGATCCGCGGCGGATTTTGCTGCGGATCCGCGGCGGATTTCGCTGCTGATCCGCGGCGGATTTCGCTGCTGATCCGCGGCGGATATCGCTGCTGATCCGCGGCTGATTTCGCTGCTGATCCGCGGCTGATTTCGCTGCTGATCGCTGCTGATCCGCGGCGGATATCGCTGCTGATCCGCGGCTGATTTCGCTGCTGATCCGCGGCGGATATCGCTGCTGATCCGCTGCTGATCCGCGGCGGATATCGCTGCTGATCCGCGGCTGATTTCGCTGCTGATCCGCGGCTGATTTAGCTGCTGATCTGCTGCGGATCCGCGGCGGATTTCGCTGCTGATCCGCGGCGGATATCGCTGCTGATCCGCGGCTGATTTCGCTGTTGATCCGCGGCGGATATCGCTGCTGATCCGCTGCTGATCCGCGGCGGATCCGCTGCTGATCCGCGGCGGATATCGCTGCTGATCCGCGGCGGATATCGCTGCTGATCCGCGGCTGATTTCGCTGCTGATCCGCGGCTGATGTCGCTGCTGATCCGCTGCTGATCCGCGGCGGATATTGCTGCTGATCCGCGGCTGATTTCGCTGCTGATCCGCGGCGGATATCGCTGCTGATCGCTGCGGATATCGCTGCTGATCCGCGGCTGATTTCGCTGCTGATCCGCGGCGGATTTCGCTGCGGATCCGCGGCTGATTTCGCTGCTGATCCGCAGCGGATTTCGCTGCGGATCCGCGGCTGATTTAGCTGCTGATCTGCTGCGGATCCGCGGCGGATTTCGCTGCGGATCCGCGTTGGATTTCGCTGCTGATCCGCGGCGGATTTCGCTGCTGATCCGCGGCGGATATCGCTGCTGATCCGCGGCTGATTTCGCTGCTGATCCGCGGCGGATATCGCTGCTGATCCGCTGCTGATCCGCGGCGGATATCGCTGCTGATCCGCGGCTGATTTCGCTGCTGATCCGCGGCGGATTTCGCTGCGGATCCGCGGCTGATTTCGCTGCTGATCCGCGGCGGATTTCGCTGCGGATCCGCGGCGGATTTCGCTGCTGATCCGCGGCTGATTTCGCTGCTGATCCGCTGCGGATCCGCGGCGGATTTAGCTGCTGATCCGCGGCGGATATCGCTGCTGATCCGCGGCTGATTCGCTGCTGATCCGCGGCGGATTTCGCTGCTGATCCGCGGCGGATATCGCTGCTGATCCGCGGCTGATTTCGCTGCTGATCCGCGCGGATTTCGCTGCTGATCCACGGCGGATTTCGCTGCGGATCCGCGGCGGATTTCGCTGCTGATCCGCGGCAGATATCGCTGCTGATCCGCGGCTGATTTCGCTGCTGATCCGCGGCTGATTTCACTGCTGATCCGCGGCGGATTTCGCTGCGGATCCGCGGCGGATTTCGATGCTGATCCGCGGCGGATATCGCTGCTGATCCGCGGCTGATTTCGCTGCTGATCCGCGGCGGATGTCGCTGCTGATCCGCGGCTGATTTGCTGCTGATCCGCGGCGGATTTTGCTGCTGATCCACGGCGGATTTTGCTGCTGATCCGCGACTCATTTTGCTGCGGATCCGCGGCTGATTATCT
>JARQOD010000009.1:157920805-157987640 GCA_033576555.1 Oophaga sylvatica
TACATAAAGGGCACCCCCCATAGTCAATTTTAAAATCAGTAGACATAAATCTGGTTCATACAAAATTATATCTGTTCTGTAAAACTGAATACCATAGTGGACATTTTAACTTAGATAAATAGAAAAAAAAGGTGTCCAAACACAAGGATGTCAGCGCCATCACACACACATACAAGAACCTCACAGAAATCCAGAACAATGATCATTAATGGCAATGGCAGGCCTGGCACGGGCATACAGACAACAATGATGGCTGCGAGCTGTGGTCCTGTGGGCAAAGTCCTGCATCCTTATAGCCCCGTAGGCAGTACTGATTGACAGCTATTATCTCTGGGGCAGCTCCAATGTGGTGGCTGCCTGGCACTAAACCAGTCAGAGATGCCCACCATGCAGCACCGTCTAACACCACATGCAAAAACCCTGCGTCTGAGCATCAAAAATAGCCTCCTTCTCCCGAAATGTTTAGCCAATCACAAGCACTACACACGGGCCTGTCCAGAGCTAATAGCAGGGGCCTTCCACCCACCAACCGCTGCTCGGGAGAAACAGAGTGATTACCGGGGGAGGGAGCAAAAACTGTGATGGGGCTAACTCTCATGGGACACAGCTATGATGGGGAGAAACTCATATCGCATCCAATGCTCTTGTATCTGATGTTATACGCTCATGTGATTCCAGCCTTAGTTGCAGTACCAAGAAAAGTTGTGCTTTACACCAGAGCAGGGTTCTCGTAGATGATGAAGATGAAGTTTGCTTCTCCATAGTCCCTACGGCCTGGTCCTGTTTCCTCAGATTGTGGCTCTTGTGAACAGGCCCCTGCTCCTCAGTTGCGTCTTACCATGTAGTCTTTATAATATGTGGCGTTTTTTGTACATGTCCTGTCTGGATAGGGATGTAATCTGGTTCAGGATTGCTACGCATCACAACGCAGCGTACCAAAGTGCTAGTGTGAAAAAAAAACCATCGTGCCGCCCCTCACCAGGTGCCCCCATGTTTTATACATGCTCCCAATTTCATTTTAATAACATTACTCCACTATAACATGGGGCACAAGCTCTTCTAGTGAGGTGGGAAAGGTCACTGTATGAAGAACAGCATGGAGTCTACATTATGTCTGCATACTGGTCCCTACGCTTCCCTCACTTTCCAAACAGCACATCCCTCGCTTCCGCGCATACTCGTCCGCAGAACGGATCCCTGCACACGGAAACACCTGGATCCATGCTCCTAGAGGGTCCATTGTAATTTCCAGATGTGTAGCCGCGGATCCGTGCGTCTCCCGATGCCTGCGTGTTTTTCAGATGACACAAACTGCAACAAGTTGCATCAGACTAATCTCAAAAAAGGGTTTTTAGGTCACCCTCTATCTCGACATTTTTTAGAAAAACACAATAAAAGATGCACAGACATTAATTTTTATGGCATCTAATTAGTTCCCAGAAACTGTAGAGGTGGTGACTATATTAAGTGTATGTCCAGGATTGAGTCCCGGTGGATTTTTACCCTTGACACACTCGTTCCAAAGGGACTCAACCAGGAGATCGAGCTTTATGCTTTTAATTCATCAAATTAACTAAAAATTTTTCCGGGACTCAACATATGTCATTAGTGCACATATATATTTTATAGTAAAATATTTTATATATATATATACCTTTTACTGGTCCAGTTATATCATATTCATATATATATTTCTCACTGGTCCAGTTCTAATCCAAAATCTATTGGTTGAAGTGTTTATATTTTATTATTATATATGCACACTTAATTTTAATATTTTTATATTCCTAATTTCAGCATTTTATTTTCATTATATATTTAATTGCTACGGCAAATGCTTATTAGTATTTTTAAATGGTAATAATAAAGGACGTTTTTTATAATATATATATATATATATATATATATATATATATATATATTTTTTTTTCTTCTCCATTCCATTTATGTTTCCAATATACAGTATGTATATCATTTAGAATCTATCCGAGAGTTCACAACATTCTACACATCAAAGCACGTTTCATTTTATTTTATTATCCCATAGGTGCAAAGTCACCAGCACAATTATTGCAGGTTTAGGTGTTTTCTCTCAAAGCCACCACCCACTCACTTATACTAAGGTCTATAATGAAAGGGAGCCTCATTAGCATTTTGCTATATATAGAAGCAATGAAGTGCAGTGAGCTTTAGCTCTGATGAAGAGGGATAGTGGTCCCTAGAAGCGCGTCAGCATATTCAGCCCCTGCACTCCCACGCAAGCGCGACTAATCGGTGACGTCACCTTACTGTTTCGCCCTTTCCTGTAGCTACCTCAGGCGTCGCTTCCGGCCGGAGCACGCTGAGTGTTTGCCGACCTACTCCTAGCAACGCTCCATGCGGCGGTATTCCCCGCAGCTGACCAGATTCAATCACACACAGTGAGTATAACGCTCATTTGCTATCTTCAATCAGATTCCTTGCATGAGCATATAATTACTTATTGTAGCAAGGTCTGGAGCAGTAGCTAGATTGGAAACTGGTATAAACAGGGCCGGCTCCAGGTTTTTATGGGCCCCGGGCGAAAGAGTCTCAGTGGGCCCCCTTAACACAGACCACGATTCATGATGCACAGATACTGCAGAGAAATATAGGTATAGCACAACGCCAAACACTTCTCTTCTTCCATTACATGACTGATACCTATTGTAAATTGTACAATAGCTCAAAAACCGCCAAATCCTCACAGCGCACAGTACAGACTGAACAGTACAGTCCTCCATACAATATTATGGGCACCACATAGTCTCCCCCTCATCACCCATATAATACCCCATGTAGGATGTCACCCGCCATCCCCATATAATGCTCCATACAGAATACTGGACCCAATATAATGTTCCATACAGAATACTGGACCACATATAATGCTCCATACAAAATATGGAGCTCTCCTCTACACTGTGCTGCATTCTGCACTGTTACGGCTCTGGAAAGGGCGCTGTGGAAAGACTCCCCATTATCATCATCATTGCCTGCCCATTATCATCATCATTGCCTCCCCATCATCATCATTGCCTGCCCATCATCATCATCATCATTGCCTCCCCATCATCATCATCATTGCCTCCCCATTATCATTACCTCCCCATCATCATCATCATTGCCTCCCCATTAATATCATCATCATCATTGCCTTCCCATTATCATTGCCTCCCCATCATCATCATTATCATTGCCTCCCCATTAATATCATCATCATCATTGCCTTCCCATTATCATTGCCTCCCCATCATCATCATCATCATTGCCTTCCCATTATCATTGCCTCCCCATCATCATCATCATTGCCTCCCCATCATCATTGTCTCCCCATCATCATTGCCTCCTCACCACCATCACTGCCTCTCCTCACTACCATCACTGCCTCCCTCCACCACCATCACACATACAGCACCGCAGCACTCTCTCACATACACACACGCAGACACACACACACACCTCACCTGTCCGGCGTCCGCGCCCTATCTGCCACAGCCAGCCGCTGAATGATGACGTCATTCAGCGGCGCTGCTGTGAGAGAGAGGAAGCGCCGGCGCAGGCGCCCCCTGGAGCCCGGAGCTGCGGCAGCGAAGGCACGGGGAGAGGTAAGTATTGCGCCGGCTGCTGCCGGGACCCTGAGCAAGTGGGGGTGGCCCAGCGGTGGCGCTGGCACCGCTAATGGGCGCCGGGGTGCCCTACGGCGAGTGGCCCCCCCCGCCCACTCAGGGCCCCGGTCTACCCAATAATCTATTCTAAGCGATAAAGCAAGAAATGTATTTACAGGGAACCTATCACACCCAGGGCCTTTTTAAGTAAAAGAGCCACCTTCAGCAGCACTAAGGCTGCATTCTGTGAAGGTGTCTCTTAGGTTTCTGATTGCTAGGAATGCTGAAATAGACAGTTTTATATTTTGTCCGACATACTGCTATTGTGTCAGGGAGGTATGTCTTCTACCCCTGTGCCAACGGCCTCAGAGGCATCAATCATCTCCCTCTTGTTTCCGGCCCCCGCCTCCTCTCCTTCTAGCGACATCACCAGCGCTGCTGATCCAGATCCCGCCCCGCAGTGTGTTATGATGTATTCACACTGTGGGGCTGTGAATCTGGAGTGAGGATCTCTGCACCTGTCCCCCATCTCCGTCGCTTTCCTCCACCTCTTTCCTCACTGCGCAGGGGCCAGATTCTCAGCCCCGCAGTGTGAATACATCATAACACACTGCGGGGCGGGATCTGGTGCCGCCGCTACAGCAGCGTCGGTGATTTCGCAAGGAGAGGGGCCGGAAACAAGAGGGAGATGATTGACGCCTCTGAGGCTGTTGGCACAGGGGGAGAAGACATTCCTCCCTGACACAATAGCAGCATGTCAGACAAATTATAAAACCTCCTTCTATTTCAGCATTCCTAGCGATCAGAAACCTAGACAGAGACACCTTCATAGAATGCAGCCTTAGTGCTGCTGAAGGTGGCTCTTTTACTTAAAAAGGCCCTGGGGTGGTGACAGGTTCCCTTTATAAAAAACAACTTTTGTCTCATCATATTTCAGTAGTCCACTCAAGAAGCTAATCTGTGGTCATGCGCAAAAGCCCATCCAAGAACCCCTTCGTCTGCCATGAAGGAAGAAACTATCCAATAATCTCTTTTTCACGAGGTGACTGTCACGGTGTGACACGACCCAACGGATGGTCGGTCAGTTAACGACACAACACACACAAGGGGGATGGAATAGGGGAGAGGAAGGCCCTACCAACAGGGAATGAAGGATGGTCACCACCCGAGCTCCAACCTGAGCCTGACCCTGCACTCCCCTAATGCCCTATGCGGGTCCTTCCCCCCACTACCGTCAGGATACCTTGTCCTTCGCTGTCACCTAACACTGTCCTGGCTAGTGCACTGGCTTGCATAGGACGCTTGCCTAGCCACTATAGATAATGCAACACAGGGGATAGTGACAAACACAATAGGGACGGGCAAATAAACACAGCTTTTTCTGCTGCAAAGCACCACACAGCAGAAGCAACACTGCACCCAGAGAGCTCCTTACTCCAGTTTGATCACTGTAGATTGCTCTATCACTGTCCGTCAGCTGATGCATTAGGTGACCTTTTAATGGATGGTGGGAGTGGTCACCACCCACATCAGCTGACTCAGCAGCAATACAATTACACCAGCTTGCCAGCGGGAAAAACTGACATTAACCTCTGCTGGCCTGAAAGGAAAAAAGTTTTAACTGAGAGGAACCAGAGCTGCCACAAATCCAAAAATGGATCGTGACACTCTTCTTATCTCATGTCTTGTCATGTAGCACTACACCACCCTCTTCTTAATTCATGCTGCAAGAACCTATCAAAGAACCTCTTCTCTAGTCATGAAAGAAGAATCTAGAGCCTGCCAAGAAGCTCTTCTGGTAGCATGAATCAAGAAATTATCCAACAATCTCTACCATAGCAGTCTAAGAATCACCAACCCCATCCAAGTTCCTTGTCTTTGATTAAATATTAAAAAAAAACATCCAAGAACCTCTTCACCTGCCATGACGTAAGAGCCCATAAAGGAAACTATTTTATTTTTTCTTAGAGCAAGATCTATCCAAGAACCTCCTCTCTCATCATGTAACAAGAGTCCATTCAGTATATTATCCTATTTCGGGAAGCAGATACTGGGGGGACAATTACAACCCAGGAAATAAAATAAGTGGTTTTGCTTACCTTGTTGGGTTGTGGAAATAGGGTGATCTGGCTGCTGCAGTCCCAACAGGTTGGAGATCCCAACAAAGTACTATATGTACTAGGACATGTGGGTAATCTGAGCTGCCGGTATAATTCACAATAACGTGCAGGATGCGGGTAGAGCAGTGTTCCCCAACTCCTGTCCTCAAGAGCCACCAACAGGTCATGTTTTCAGGATTTCCATAGTATTGCACAGATGATAATTTCATCACGTGTGCAGTACTAAGGAAATTCTGAAAACATGAATTGTTGGTGGCTCCTGAGGACCGGAGTTGGGGAACACTGCGGTAAAGGATATCTATGCAGTTTTATTCTCATCACGTTTTGAAGTTGACACACTTCTTCAGGATAACTAATTGTTGTAGTTCCTGAAGAAGTGTGTCAACTTTGAAATGAGTCAAGATAAAAGCGCATAGTTATACTCTACCATATCCTTCACGTTATTGGGAATGATAACAGCAGCACAGATTACCAACACTTCCTTTTACATATATTACATCCAAAAACCGCTTCCCATTCCATAGAGCAGGAGCTTATACAAGAATCTCATCCCTGATTGTTAAGCAAGAGCCTCATATCTAGTTATGTGGGAAGAACCCATCAATTTTATGTGTCATGGAACAAAAACCTGTCAGGGAACGTCTCCACTAGTTGTGAAGTAGGACTCTTTTCAAGAACTTCTTCTCTAGTGATAAAGCAAGATTGTTCTATAGACCATTTACCTTGTCCTCACGAATATATGCCTCAACCATGTTCTTCACAAAGATCTCCATCTCCCTGATTCTTGACCAGTAATTCCAACCATAGTCTTCTCAACCCCATTATTTGTCCATGTAGATTTAAGAGTATGGCCCTAACTTTATCTTGGGGGCCCCAACACTTGACATGATGATACACAACATTCTGTTCCTACAGTCAGGCATTCATCATTCCACCCTCCCTAAATGAAGCCTCTCTACCAGCCGAAAAGCTTTTTTCCAGCCTCCTGTAATGAGATTGCTTTCATTTATTTTCATTTTAGCAGCCTCTCGCTCACTCGCTCGCTTGTTTTTTGGGGAAAGTGATGTTGCTTTAACAGCTTCTAGGGTCACTAATTGCACTGAACTGTTCCACTTGTGATTTGAGTGGTTGAGACCAGGGCCGGCTCCAGGTTTTTATGGGCCCCGGGCGAAAGAGCCTCAGTGGGCCCCTTTAACACAGACCACGATTCATGATGCACAGATACAGCAGAGAAATATAGGTACAGTACAATGTCAAATACTTCACTTCTTCCATTACATGAGTGATATCTATTGTAAATTGTACAATAGCTCAAAAACCACCAAATCCTCACAGCGCACAGAACAGACTGGACAGTACAGTCCTCCATACAATATTATGGGCACCACAGTCTCCCCCTCATCACCCATATAATACCCCATGCAGGATGTCACCCCCCATATAATGCTCCATACAGAATACTGGACCCAAAATAATGCTCCATACAGAATACTGGACCCAATATAATGCTCCATACAGAATACTGGACCCAATATAATGCTCCATACAGGATACTGGTCCCCATATAATGCTCAATACAGGATACTAGTCCCCATATAATGCTCCATACAAAATATGGAGCTCTCCTCTGCGCTGTACTGCATTCTGCACTGTTACGGCTCAGGAAAGGGCGCTGTGGAAAGACTCCCCATTATCATCATGATTGTCTCCCCATCATCATCATTGCCTCCTTATCATCATCATTGCCTCCCCATCATCATCATGGCCTCCCCATTATCATCAATGCCTGCCCATCATCATCATCTCCTCCCCATCATCATCTTCTCCCCATCATCAATGCCTGCCCATTATCATCAATGCCTGCCCATTATCATCATCTTCTCACCATCATCATCAATGCCTCCCCATTATCAGCAATGCCTGCCATCATCATCTCCTCCCCATCATCATCAATGCCTGTCCATCATCATCTTCTCCCATCATCAATGCCTGCCCATTATCATCAATGCCTGCCCATTATCATCATCTTCTCCCCATCATCATCAATGCCTCCCCATTATCAGCAATGCCTGCCCATCATCATCTTCTCCCCATCATCAATGCCTGCCCATTATCATCAATGCCTGCCCATTATCATCATCTTCTCCCCATCATCATCAATGCCTCCCCATTATCAGCAATGCCTGCCCATCATCATCTTCTCCCCATCATCAATGCCTGCCCATTATCATCAATGCCTGCCCATTATCATCATCTTCTCCCCATCATCATCATCAATGCCTCCCCATTATCAGCAATGCCTGCCCATCATCACACACAGACAGCACACAAGCACTCTCTCACATACATACACACACACATACACACACACACATACATACACACACAAAGCACCGCACTACATACACACAGAGACACACACACACACACACGTCTTACCTGTCCGGCGTCCCCGCGCTCTGTGCCACAGCCAGCCGCTGAATGATGACGTCATTCAGCGGCCGGCTGTGAGAGGAAGCGCCGGCGCCCCCTGGAGCCCGGAGCTGCGGCAGCGGAGGCACGGGAGAGGTAAGTATTGTGCCAGCTGCTGCCGGGGCCCTGAGCAAGCGGGAGGGGGGCCCAGTGGCGGCGCTGACACCGCTCTCCTCCGCTAACGGGCGTGCCGGGTGCTGACGCCGGCCCTGGGTATAAATCCACATCTTACCTATACCAGCATATATATCAACGCTTCATATGGCGGCTCTCTCTGCAGCCACTTAGATCTTCAACACATATTGTGAGTATAGCGGTCATTTGCTATCTCCATGTGGATTCTCTGTATCAATATACAACTATCAATAATATTTATTACAGTAAGGCTTTGAGCAGGAACACGATTTGAACCTGTTTTGGGTCCATCATTTATTTATATCAGCACATATATCTCTTCCAATGGGCCACTATTGAATTATCATTGAATCTTGTGACTCATCATTCAAGGGGATACAACATTCATGAACCCACTTTTTTTTTTTTTTTTTCTCTGTAAGTACTCATTACTATATCAACACACATCTATAATGAAATCCTGTGAGTCCTTCAATGTTTAGCCTCCCTTCTGTTTTTGTCTTATCTAGATTATTTTGGTGCAAGTCAAATCTGCATAAAATATTTTTCACCTCGATCTTTGAATTAATGGTGTACATTCTAATCCATAATCACCAGTGAGTATAATTATATGAGACATACTTTAAAATCCAGTAGAAACCGACAACTCACTGGCTGTCTCATTTTTTCAGCATATACCTGGAGTGGAAATCCTACAAATAATTTTTCTAGGAACTCTGCAGTCAACAGTGAGTTCAACATTTTGCAATATTGTTCTATTTAATTACATCATTTTTTTTTTCTATTAGGTGTCTGTTTAGCGCGGTGTTTATTTATTTATAATTTTTATTATTATTTTTGGTAGGTCAACACAGAGCCTACTTATAAACCACCAGCAGCTTTCAAAACACCAGCTCAATATTATCCTACAATTTTTCCCCCCTTCTTTTTGTTTTTCATTTCTTGAGGTGTAGCGCCAGTGTTTGTTTATTTATTGTTCAAGTTGCGTTTTTGTGTGTCTGATAAAATATGCAGACACAGGGATCCATGGGAAAATGGTGACAACTGGATGCACAGGAAGTCCCTTCCGTCACCACTGAAAGTCAATGGAGACGAAAACGGATCTGTGTGCAAAATATGCAAGTGTCAACCCAGCTTATCTCTATAATGACTATAGCTGGAGCGAGATCTCTCCACAGTTTCTGCCTAAAATCACTTTATATTACTTCCCTTACTCTCAGCAGCTACAACTAATGTCTATCCTCCTCCCTGTAGTGTCCTGTCCTGTATCCTCCGAGTTCTCACTCAGTGCTGCTGACTAATATACTAGTATGAGGAGAACCAACATGATACCAATGTGCTGAGTCCCTCTGGCCCCCTACAGTAACAGCCATATCTGCCATGCATGAAGCTAGCAGTATATCACTTTATTTGGGACTCAGGGTAACTCGCGTGCATTATTCCCAGCACATCTGCTTCTCTCCTGCTGCACCCAGGTGAGTCACAGTCAGTCACACTTCAGTGAGCTGAAGCTGAAGCAGGTGTCAGGAAAAAAAAACTGGGCTTGTTCTCTCTGCGGATCCTTCACGAACGACACATCACTAAGAGACACAGGAGGAAGTGGCAGTCTGGAGCTGCAGTGAGAAGAAGCGCTGGAGACATGAGGTGACAGGGGAGGGGAAGGGGGAGGCTCTCTGTGCTGTTCTGTCAGCTCGTCTCCTACGCTGACTGCAGGCTGGAGCTACTGTCTACAGGAAAGCAGGGCAGGGATTTTGCCGCCCCCTCTGCACAGCAGCTGACTGCTGCCTGAGACAATAGTCTCAACTTGCCTCATTATAGATGCGCCCCGGGATATTCTTTGAGGACAACCAAACCAAGTCATCCACTTTAAACCGAGGACCATCAGTCCTATGCCGGTTGGCAAACCGCTGGGCCCTCTCCTGAGAGAGAGACAATTTATCCACTACTTGATCCCAAATCTGTTGCATTCTCTCACCATAGAGTTAACACCCGGACAGACAGAAGCCTCCACCTGCCCCGAAGAAAACCGAGGATGAAACCCGAAATTGCAGAAAAAATGCGACATCAAGGTGGCAGAGCTAGCCCGATTATTCAGAGCAAATTCAGCCAAAGGCAAAAAAGAGACCCAGTCATCCTGATTAGCAGACACAAAACATCTCAAATAAGTCTGCAAGGTCTGGTTTGTTCTCTCAGTCTGCCCATTGGTCTGAGGGTGAAACGCAGAGGAGAAAGACAGCTGAACTCCCAGTTTAGAACAAACTGTCCTCCAAAATCTGGAAACAAATTGGACTCCTCTGTCAAGACACAATGTTTTCTGGAATGCCGTGCAACTGAACCACCTGCTGAAAAAATAAGGGCACCAACTCGAAAGAGGATGGCAACTTCGGCAGTGGCACAAGATGGATCATCTTGGAAAACCTATCACAGATCACCCAGATAACGGTCATTCTCTGAGAGACAGGGAGGTCGAAAATAAAATCCATAGAGATATGGGTCCATGGCCTCTGGGGCACAGGCAATGGCATTAACAATCCACTAGAGCGAGAGCAAGGTTTGAACCGAGAACAAGTCCCACAGGACTGCACAAAGTTCCTGACGTCACGAGATAAAGAAGGCCACCAAAAGGACCGACTCACCAAATCTCTAGTACCAAAAATACCTTGATGACCAGCCAACGCAGAGCAATGAACTTCAGACATAACTTTTTCTCCCATTGGTCTGGGACATACAATTTCCCCACAGGGCAACGTTCAGGTTTAAATCAGGTGAGATAGCGGAAAGAATGACACCCTCTTTCAGAATGGCCGTAGGCTCAGTCACATCAACAGAATCCGCAAGGAAACTCCTAGATAGGGCATCCGCCTTAACATTCTTAGTACTCGGGAGGAAGGATACCACAAAGTTAAAACGTGTGAAAAACAAGGCCCACCTGGCCTGTCTAGGATTCAATCGCTTGGCTGATTCGAGATAGATCAAGTTTTTGTGGTCAGTGTGGACCACAACTTGATGTTTGGCTCCCTCCAACCAATGTCTCCACTTTTCGAACGCCCACTTCATAGCCAATAATTCCTGATTCCCCACATCATAATTACGTTCAGCTGGGGAAAACTTTCGGGAGATGAAGGCACAAGGGTTAATCTTAGAGGTTACAGGATCCCTTTGGGACAAAACGGCTCCTGCACCAATCTCAGAAGCATCTACTTCCACCTGAAATGGGAGCGAAACATCAGGTTGCCGTAGAACAGGAGCAGAAGTGAATCTCCGCTTGAGTTCCTGAAATGCAGAAACTGTCTCAGGAGACCAATTCACCACATCAGAATCCTTTTTGGTCAAATCAGTCAGTGGCTTCACAATACCAGAGAAATTACTTATAAATTTACGGTGAAAATTAGCAAAACCCAAAAATCTCTGAAGAGCCTTCTATTATGTTTCGGTAGCTGAGGAGGGCAGGTAAAAAAAGGCAATACACCAGAGCAGTTGGAATCTATGAGATTGCAGTACCCTGACTAACCACCACAACTAGAGGCAGCCGTGGAGCGTTCCTACGTTGGTCCTAGACGCCTCGTCACAGCCTGAGAAACTAACTACACCTAAAGATAGAAAGAGGAAAGCTATCTGCCCCGGAGCAGATCCCCAAAGAACATAGAAAGCCCCCAAACATGTAATGGCGGTTAGACAAGAAGAAATACTGACACAGACAGAAAATAGTATGAGCAAACGTTGGGGCCCAAACTCCCTAAAAAGAAAAGGATAGGAAGGGCACTTACTGCAATCCCAAAAAACCCTGAAAAGCACCAACTCTACTAATTTCAAAAACACCTGAGATCACACGACCTCTACCACCTAAATTAGTTCTCTGGTGTAACAAAATCAAAACAGCAGCCACTGAAAAAACTGGAAAAAGCAAATGTACAAACATCAGTGGCTGAACTAAACTGAGAGGGCAAAAGCCCCCGGAGGGGACCCTGAAGGCCCCCACAGAAGTGCAGGACAAAATGCAAAAATCAAGCACAAAAACAAAAAGAAGAAAAAGTCTTATCTGTTAGCAGGAGATGCAGACACGACACAGCAGGCTACAAAGGAAACAGGAATCAAGGATTGAGACAAGAACAATTGATCACCGGCAACCCTGATGGGAAGGCGACTCCCTTATATAAGACCAGTCAGTAACACCTGATTCCCAATCCTCACAATCTTCACTGGACAGTCCAGTACCGCTTGTAACCACCAGAGGCAGCCTCTGCTCAGAACTCATTTCAAGTCCATTCACAACAGTACCCCCCCTTGAGGAGGGGTCACCGAACCCTCACTTGAGCAACCAGGTCGGTCAGGATGAGTTCTATGATACGCACGGATGAGTCTCCTAGCATGGATGTCCGAAGCAAACACCCAAGAATTGTCTTCCTGACCATAACCTCTCCACTTAACCAAATACTGGAGTTTCCGTCTAGAAAAACGAGAATTCAATATTTTCTCAACCACAAACTCCATATTGCCCTCAACCAGAACAGGGTCAGGAGGCAAAGCAGTAGGAACCACTGGCTCAACAAACCTCTTCAACAAGGACTTGTGGAACACGTTATGGATCTTAAATGTCCCTGGAAGAAGCAAACGAAAAGAAACAGGATTAAGAATCTCCATGATCTTATAAGGTCCAATGAACCTAGGCTTAAATTTAGGAGATGCCACTCTCATAGGAATATTTTTTGAGGACAACCAGACCAAGTCCCCACTTTAAACCGAGGACCATCAGTCCTATGCCGGTTAGCAAACCGCTGGGCCCTCTCCTGAGAGAGGGACAACCTCTCCACTACCTGGTCCCAAATCTGTTGCATACGCTCCACAACAGAGTCAACACCTGGACAGACAGAAGCCTCCGTCTGTCCTGAAGAAAATCGAGGGTGAAACCCAGAATTACAGAAAAATGGAGACATCAAAGTGGCAGAGCTAGCCCTATTATTAAGAGCAAACTCAGCCAAAGGCAAAAAAGAGACCCAGTCATCCTGATCAGCAGACACAAAGCATCTTAAATAAGTCTCCAATGTCTGGTTTGTTCTCTCAGTTTGACCATTGGTCTGAGGATGAAACGCCGAGGAGAAAGACAATTGAACACCAAGTTTAGAACAAAAGGTCCTCCAAAATCTGGAAACAAACTGGACTCCTCTGTCAGACACAATGTTCTCAGGAATGCCGTGTAAACGAACCACGTGCTGAAGGAACAAAGGCACCAATTCAGAGGAGGAAGGCAACTTAGGTAATGGCACAAGATGTATCATCTTGGAAAACCTATCGCAAATCACCCAGATGACGGTCATTCTCTGAGAAACAGGGAGGTCGGAAATGAAATCCATAGAGATATGGGTCCATGGTCTCTTGGGCACAGGCAATGGCATCAACAAACCACTAGAGCGAGAGCAAGGCTTGGAGCGAGAGCAAGTCCCGCAGGACTGCACAAATTCCCTGACATCACGAGACAAGGTAGGCCACCAAAATCACCGACTAACCAAGTCTCTGGTACCAAAAATTCCGGGATGACCGGCCAACGTGGAACAATGAATCTCAGACATCACACTCTTTTTCCACTGGTCCGGGACAAACAATTTCCCAACAGGGCAGCGCTCGGGCCTATCCTCCTGACACCCCTCCAGAGCCAGTCTCAAATTGGGCGAGATGGCGGAAAGAACTACACCTTCTTTCAAAATAACAGAAGGATCAGATACCTCAGGAGAGTCCGCAAGGAAACTCCTCGAGAGGGCAACCGCCTTAACATTCTTAGTGCCAGGAAGAAAGGAAACCACAAAATTAAAACGTGTGAAAAACAAGGCCCACCTGGCCTGTCTAGGATTAAGTCGCTTGGCAGATTCCAGATAAACCAGATTCTTATGGTCCGTAAGGACCACCACCTGATGTTTGGCTCCCTCCAGCCAATGTCTCCACTCTTCAAAAGCCCACTTCATGGCCAATAACTCCCGATTACCCACGTCATAATTACGTTCAGTAGGAGAAAATTTTCGAGAGAAAAAGGCACAAGGGTTACTTTTAGAGGTCTCTGGATCTCTTTGGGACAAAATGGCACCTGCCCCAATTTCAGAGGCATCAACCTCCACCTGAAATGGCAGAGAAACATCAGGCTGCCGTAGAACAGGAGCAGAAGTGAATCTCTGCTTAAGTTCCTGAAATGCAGAGACTGCCTCAGGAGGCCAATTCACCACATCAGAACCCTTTTTGGTCAAATCAGTTAATGGTTTAACAATAACCGAGAAATTACCAATAAATTTACGATAAAAATTGGCAAAACCCAAAAATCTTTGAAGAGCCTTTAATGAAGTAGGTTGGACCCAATCACAGATGGCCTGAACCTTGACCGGGTCCATTTCAATAACAGATGGGGACAAAATGAATCCCAAAAATGAGATCCTCTGTATGCCAAAAAGATACTTTGATCCCTTCACATACAGAGCATTCTCTCTCAAAATCTGGAATACAGTTCGAACATGTTTCACATGAGAGTCCCAGTCATTAGAAAAAATCAAGATATCATCCAAATAAACAATCAGAAATTTATCCACCAAATCCCTGAAAATGTCATTCATGAAGGACTGGAAGACAGAAGGAGCATTAGTGAGCCCAAAGGGCATCACAAGGTACTCAAAATGCCCCTCAGGGATATTAAATGCCGTCTTCCATTCATCCCCGTGCTTAATGCGAATAAGGTTATATGCCCCCCTGAGGTCAAGCTTGGTAAACCAAGTAGCGTTTTTCACCCTGGAAAACAGGTCAGAAATCAAGGGTAACGGATATTGATATTTCACAGTAATATTGTTCAAAAGACGATAATCAATACACGGCCTTAATGAACCATCCTTTTTGGCCACAAAGAAAAAACCGGCACCTAAGGGTGAAGAGGATGGTCTGATATGACCCTTCTTCAATGACTCCTTGATATAAGACAGCATAGCGTCATGTTCAGGTACAGACAAGTTAAAAAGGCGACCTTTAGGGAATTTACTACCAGGCACTAATTCAATAGCGCAGTCATAGCTCCTATGGGGAGGCAAGGATGCAGATTTACTTTCGCTAAACACATCAGAAAAATCAATCAAAAAGTCAGGAACATCCTGAGCCTGGGGGGAGGCAGAAAAAACAGGAGTGTTGGTATTAACACATTGGCAGCCTCAACTGGTTACAGACACAGATTTCCAATCCAAAACAGGATTATGAGACTGTAACCAAGGGAAACCCAGTACGATAATGTCATGCAGATTATACAGAACCAAAAATTTGCAGCTCTCCTGATGATCAGGTTCAACCCTCATTATCACCTGAGTAGAGAACTGAGGTTTATTCTCAGCTAAAGGGGTAGAATCGATCCCCAGTAGGGGAATAGACTTCCGTAGGGGTATCAAGGGAAACCCACAACGTTTAGCAAAATCAAAATCCATCAGGTTAATAGCTGCTCTCGAATCAACGAAATCCTGAGCAGAAAATGAGGACAGAGAGCATATCAGAGTGACAGTTAATAAAAACTTAGTCTGAACACTACCCAAGACAACTGAGCGTGCAAAACGTCTTCCCCGCTTAGGGCAGACTGAAATAGCATGAGAGGCATCACCACAGTAGAAACATAACCCATTGCGCTTTCGAAACTCATGACGCTGTGCCCCAGAAACCACTCTATCACACTGCATGGATTCAGAAGCAGGTTCACAAGGCAAACACTATTCCACGCATACTTCTCCGCTCACGCAAACGTCTGTCAATTTGAATCGCTAATGACATAGAATCATTGAGACCAGAGGGGACAGGGAATCCCACCATAACATCCTTTACATTATCTGACAGACCCTTCCGAAAAAGACTGCCAAAGCGTCGTCATTCCATTTGGTCAGGACTGCCCACCTACGGAATCTCTGACAGTATAACTCAGCGTCATCAAGCCCCTGATTTAATGCCAACAAGGCTTTTTCAGCTTGATCAGTGACATTAGGCTCATCGTACAATAACCCCAAGGCCTGAAAAAATGCATCAACATCACTCAAAACAGGATCCCCAGGTGTCAGGGAAAAAGCCCAATCCTGAGGATCGCCGCGCAGGAGAGAGATGACAATTTGAACCTGCTGCGCTGCGTTCCCTGAGGACTTAGATTTTACTGTTGTGAATGGACTTGAAATGAGTTCTGAGCAGAGACTCCCTCTGGTGGTTACAAGCGGTACTGGACTGTCCAGTGAAGATTGTGAGGATTGGAATCAGGTGTTACTGACTGGTCTTATATAAGGGAGTCGCCTTCCCATCAGGGTTGCCGGTGATCAATTGTTCTTGTCTCAATCCTTGATTCCTGTTTCCTTTGTAGCCTGCTGTGTCGTGTCTGCATCTCCTGCTAACAGATAAGACTTTTTCTTCTTTTTGTTTTTGTGCTTGATTTTTGCATTTTGTCCTGCACTTCTGTGGGGGCCTTCAGGGTCCCCTCCGGGGCTTTTGCCCTCTCAGTTTAGTTCAGCCACTGATGTTTGTACATTTGCTTTTTCCAGTTTTTTCAGTGGCTGCTGTTTTGATTTTGTTACACCAGAGAACTAATTTAGGTGGTTGAGGCCGGTGATACTGTTATGTTTCGGTAGCTGAGGAGGGTAGGTAAAAAAAGGCAATACACCAGAGCAGTTGGAATCTATGAGAATGCAGTACCCTGACTAACCACCACAACTAGAGGCAGCCGTGGAGCGTTCCTACGTTGGTCCTAGACGCCTCGTCACAGCCTGAGAAACTAACTACACCTAAAGATAGAAAGAGGAAAGCTATCTGCCCCGGAGCAGATCCCCAAAGAACATAGAAAGCCCCCAAACATGTAATGGCGGTTAGACAAGAAGAAATACTGACACAGACAGAAAATAGTATGAGCAAACGTTGGGGCCCAAACTACCTAAATAGAAAAGGATAGGAAGGGCACTTACTGCAATCCCAAAAAACCCTGAAAAGCACCAACTCTACTAATTTCAAAAACACCTGAGATCACACGACCTCTACCACCTAAATTAGTTCTCTGATTCCCAATCCTGACAATCTTCACTGGACAGTCCAGTACCGCTTGTAACCACCAGAGGGAGCCTCTGCTCAGAACTCATTTCAAGTCCATTCACAACAGCCTTCAATGAAGTGGGTTGAACCCAATCACAAGTGGCCTGAACCTTGACCGGGTCCATTTCAATAGCAGACGGAGACAAAATGAATCCCAAAAACAAAGCCTTCTGTACGCCAAAGAGACATTTCGATCCCTTAACATAGAAAGCATTCTCTCTGAAAATCCGGAATACCATCCGAACATGTTCCAGATGAGAATCCCAGTCATTGGAAAATATCAAAATATCGTCCAAATAAACGATCAGAAACTTATCCACCAAATCCCGGAAAATATCGTTCATGAAAGACTGGAAGACGGAAGTGGCATTAGTGAGCCCAAAAGGCATCACTAGGTACTCAAAATACCCCTCAGGGGCATTAAACGCCATCTTCCATTCATCTCCGTGCTTGATGCGAATAAGATTATACGCCCCCCCTAAGGTAAATCTTGGTAAACCAACTGGCACCTTTCACTCTGGAAAATAAATCAGAAATCAGGGGTAACGGATACTGATATTTAACAGTGATCTTATTAAGGAGATGATAGTCAATACATGGCCTCAATGAACCATCCTTTTTGGCCACAAAGAAAAAGCCGGCGCCCAAGGGTGAAGAGGATGGTTCTGTTATGACCCTTCTCCAAAGACTCTTTGATTTAAGATCGCATAGCACCATGCTCGGGTACCGATAAATTGAAGAGCCGACCCTTGGGAAATTTACAACCGGGTACCAACTCAATCGCGTAATCATAACTCCTATGAGGAGGTATGGACGCAGACTTACTCTCACTACACACATCAGAAAAATCAGCCAAATATTCAGGGACATCTTGAGACTGGGGAGAGGTAGAAAAAACAGGAGTGTAATTACGAACACATTGACAACCCCAACTGACCACAGACACAGACTTCCAATCCAAAACAGGATTATGGGTCTGCAACCAAGGAATACCCAGTACAATAATGTCATGTAAATTAGGTAACACCAAAAATTTACAATTCTCTTGGTGTTCCGGGTCAACCCGCATTATCACATGGGTTGAAAACTGGGGTTTATTCTCCGCCAAAGGGGCAGAATCAATGCCCAGCAAAGGAATAGACCTCCGCAGGGGTACCATGGGAAAACCACAACGTTTGACAAAATCAAAATCCATCAGGTTTAGCACTGCTCCTGAATCAACAAAAGCCTGAGCCGAAAATGTGGACATGGAGCAAATCAAGGTAACAGTCAAAAGAAATTTAGTCTGAACATTACCCAAAACAACCGAGCGCGCAAAACGTCTTCCCCGCTTAGGGCAGATAGAAATAGTATGAGAAGCGTCTCCACAATAGAAGCACAACTTATTACGCTTTCGAAACTCTCGACACTGAGCCCCAGAAACCACTCCATCACACTGCATGGGTTCAGGGGCTGGCTCGCAAGGCATCACCACCTCTAGCATATTTCTACGCTAACGTAAACTTCTATCAATTTGAATAGCCAATGACATAAATAATAATCTTTATTTATATAGCGCCAACATATTCCGCAGCGCTATACAGTTTAACAGTTTCAAAACATAAGTCATAAGTAACAACTTTAACAATACAATAATTAAAGCAAAATAAGCCGACCCTGCTCTTGAGAGCTTACAATCTACAATGAGGTGGGGGAGATACAAAGTACAGGTGTGTATATACAATGGTGCATTTACAATGATGGTCCAGCCATCTTGAGGGACTGAGGGATGGGTGGAGATAGTGAATGGGCTACACATACACACTTAACCCTTCCCGACCTTTGACACAGCGTAAGCGTCATGAAAGTCGGTGCCAATCCGACCTATGACGCATACCCTGTGTCATGAAAGGATCGCGTTCCTGCGGGCCGGGTGACCGGGGTCACTCAAAGGTCACCCGACCCGCAGGCACAGGACCCTTTGTGCTTCACCACAGGGGGGTTGGCTTAACCCCCCCGTGGCCAAGATCGCTCTGATTGGCTGTTAAAAGTGAAACAGCCAATCAGAGCAATCTGTAATATTTCACCAATTTAATTGGTGAAATATTACAATCCAGCCATGGCCGATGCTGCAATAGCATCTGCCATGGCTGGACACCGAGCCCTGACCCCCCCACACGTAGTCACGGCAGCGATCGGCCGCCGCCAACGAAAGATGGCAGCGATCGGTCACCGCCGTTACTAACAGCTCCCCTCTTCCTTTGCTCCGGTATCCCCACCTTCCGATCCCCCCCCTAACCTTCCGACCACCCTACTCACCTCTCCCGATCCACCGATGTCCCTGGATCGGTCCCGGCGTCTGCCCAGGCCTCTTCATGGGCGCCGCCATCTTGGAAAATGGCGGGCGCATGCGCAATGCGCCCGCCGGCCGGCGCATGCGCAGTGCGCCCCCCAGTGTCCAAAAATTTATTTTGATCACTGTGATAAACTGTCACAGTGATCAAAATAAAAAAAAGTAAATGAACCCCCCCTGTCATAGGTAGGGACAAATAAAAAACTAAAGATTTTTTTTTTCCTATTAGGCCCTGTGCACACGTTGCGGATTTTGCTGCGGATTCGCGACGTGCCGTTATTCAGTGACGGAGCCTCGGACAAGGGCTGCAGCGTCACCGCTAGCACAGATGAATCATCTGCTGATTCATCTGCGCTAGCGGGTATAGCATAACGCGATCACGTCATGCTATACCGTTGCCAGCCCGTCAACGCTACGTGTTGAACGAGCTGGTAAAACACAATATGAACCCAGCCTTAGGGTTAGGGTTAGAACTAGGGTTAGGGTTAGCATTAGGGTTAGAATTAGGGTTAGGGTTAGAATTAGGGTTATGGTTAGAATTTGGGTTAGGGTTGGATTTTGGGTTAGGGTTGGAATTTGGGTTAGGGTTGGGATTAGGGTTAGGTTTGTGGTTAGGGTTAGAGTTAGGATAAGTGTTAGGGGTGTTTTGGGTTTAGGGTTGGGATTAGGGTTAGGCTTGTGGTTAGGTTTATGGTTAGAGTTGGGATTAGGGTTAGGGGTGTGTTGGGGTAGGGTTATGGTTAAGGTTTGTATTAGGGTTAGGGGTGTGTTGGGGTTAGGGTTGGGGTTAGGGGTGTGTTGGGGTTAGAATTGAGGGGTTTCCACTATTTAGGCACATCAGGGGGTCTCCATACGCGACATGGCGCCACCATTGATTCCTGCAAATTTTGGGTTCAAAAAGTCAAACAGTACTCCCTTTATTCCAAGCCCCGTGGTATGCCCAAACAGTGGTTTACCCCCACATATGGGGTATCAGCGTACTCGGGAAAAATTGCACAACAACTTTGGGGGTCTAATTTCTCCTGTTAACATTGGGGAAAAAAAAATTGGGGACTAAAAAATTATTTTTGTGGAAAAAAAAATGATTTTTTATTTTCACGGCTCTGCGTTATAAACTTCTGTGAAGAACTTGGAGATTCAAAGTGCTTACCACACATCTAGAGGAGTTCCTTGGGGGATCTAGTTTTCAAAATGGGGTCAATTGGGGGAGTTTCTACTGTTTAGGCACATCATGGGCTCTGCAAACTTAACATGACGCCAGCAGACCATTCCATCAAGTCGGCATTTCAAAACGTCACTACTTCCCTTCCGAGCCTCGACGTGTGCCCATACAGTAGTTTTCTCCAATATATGGGATATCAGCGTGCTCAGGACAAATTAGACAATAACTTTTGGGGTCTAATTTCTCCTGTTACCCTTGGGAAAATAAAAAAAATTGGGGACTAAAGATCATGTTTGTGGAAAAAATATGATTTTTTTATTTTCATGCCCGGGCGTTATAAACTTCTGTGTATCCCTTGGGGGTTCAAAGTGCTCACCACACATCTAGATAAGTTCTTTGGTTGGTCTAGTTTCCAAAATGGGGTCACTTGTGGGGAGTTTCTACTGTTTAGGCACATCAGGGGCTCTGCAAACGTAACATGACGCCCGCAGACCATTCCATCAAAGTCGGCATTTCAAAACGTTACTACTTCCCTTCCGAGCCCCAATGTGTGCCCGAACAGTGGTTCCCCCCCACATATTGGGTACTAGCGTACTCAGGACAAACTGTACAACAACTTTTGGGGTCCAATTTCTCCTGTAACCATTGTGAAAATAAAAAATAGAGGGCCAAAATATCATTTTTTGAGAAAAAAAAATGATTTTTTATTTTTACGGCTCTGCGTTATAAACTTCTGTGAAGCACCTGGGGGTTCAAAGTGCTCACTATGCATCTAGATAAGTTCCTTGGGGGGTCTAGTTTCCAAAATGGGGTCACTTGTGGGGGAGCTCCAATGTTTAGGCACACAGGGACTCTCCAAATGCGACATGGCAACCGCTAAATATTCCAGCATATTTTCCATTCAAAAAGTCAAATGGCGCTCCTTCCCTTCTGAGCCCTGCCGTGCGCCCAAACAGTGGTTTATGACCATATATGAGGTATCTGTGTACTGAGGAGACATTGCCCAACAAATTTTAGGATCCAATTTATCCTGTTGCCCATGTGAAAATGAAAAAACTGAGTCTAAAAGAAAATTTTTGTGAAAAAAAGTACTTTCTTTTTTTTACGGATCAATTTGTGAAGCACCTGGGGGTTCAAAGTGCTCACTATGCATCTAGATAAGATCCTTAGGGGGTCTAGTTTCCAAAATGGCGTCATTTGTGGGGGAGCTCCAATGTTTAGGTACACAGGGACTCTCCAAATGCAACATGGCAACCGCTAAATATTCCAGCTTACAATCTACAATGAGGTGGGGGAGATACAAAGTACAGGTGTGTATATACAATGGTGCATTTACAATGATGGTCCAGCCATCTTGAGGGACTGAGGGATGGGTGGAGATAGTGAATGGGCTACACATACACACTTAACCCCTTCCCGACCTTTGACACAGCGTAAGCGTCATGAAAGTCGGTGCCAATCCGACCTATGACGCATACCCTGTGTCATGAAAGGATCGCGTTCCTGCGGGCCGGGTGACCGGGGTCACTCAAAGGTCACCCGACCCGCAGGCACAGGACCCTTTGTGCTTCACCACAGGGGGGTTGGCTTAACCCCCCCGTGGCCAAGATCGCTCTGATTGGCTGTTAAAAGTGAAACAGCCAATCAGAGCAATCTGTAATATTTCACCAATTTAATTGGTGAAATATTACAATCCAGCCATGGCCGATGCTGCAATAGCATCTGCCATGGCTGGACACCGAGCCCTGACCCCCCCACACGTAGTCACGGCAGCGATCGGCCGCCGCCAACGAAAGATGGCAGCGATCGGTCACCGCCGTTACTAACAGCTCCCCTCTTCCTTTGCTCCGGTATCCCCACCTTCCGATCCCCCCCTAACCTTCCGACCACCCTACTCACCTCTCCCGATCCACCGATGTCCCTGGATCGGTCCCGGCGTCTGCCCAGGCCTCTTCATGGGCGCCGCCATCTTGGAAAATGGCGGGCGCATGCGTAATGCGCCCGCTGGCTGGCGCATGCGCAGTGCGCCCCCCAGTGTCCAAAAATTTATTTTGATCACTGTGATAAACTGTCACAGTGATCAAAATAAAAAAAAGTAAATGAACCCCCCCTGTCATAGGTAGGGACAAATAAAAAAATAAAGATTTTTTTTTTCCTATTAGGCCCTGTGCACACGTTGCGGATTTTGCTGCTTATTCGCGATGTGCCGTCATTCAGTGACGGACCCTCGGACACGGGCTGCAGCGTCACCGCTAGCACAGATGAATCATCTGCTGATTCATCTGCGCTAGGGGTTAGCATAACGCGATCACGTTATGCATACCGTTGCCAGCCCGTCAACGCTACGTGTTGAACGAGCTGGTAAAACACAATATGAACCCAGCCTTAGGTTAGGGTTAGAACTAGGGTTAGGGTTAGCATTAGGGTTAGAATTAGGGTTAGGGTTAGAATTAGGGTTGGTTAGAATTTGGGTTAGGGTTGGAATTTGGTTAGGGTTGGAATTTGGGTTAGGTTGGGATTAGGGTTAGGTTTGTGGTTAGGGTTAGAGTTAGATAAGGTGTTAGGGGTGTTTTGGGTTAGGGTTGGGATTAGGGTTAGGGGTGTGTTGGGGTTAGGGTTATGGTTAAGGTTTGTATTAGGGTTAGGGTGTGTTGGGGTTAGGGTTGGGGTTAGGGGTGTGTTGGGTTAGAATTGAGGGGTTTCCACTATTTAGGCACATCAGGGGGTCTCATAGCGACATGGCGCCACCATTGATTCCTGCAAATTTTGGGTTCAAAAGTCAAACAGTACTCCTTTATTCCAAGCCCGTGGTATGCCCAAACAGGGTTTACCCCACATATGGGGTATCAGGTACTCGGGAAATTGCACAACAACTTTGGGGGTCTAATTTTCTGTTAACATTGGGGAAAAAAAAATGGGACTAAAAATTTATTTTTGTGGAAAAAAAAGATTTTTATTTTCAGGCTCAGCGTTATAAACTTCTGTGAAGAACTTGGAGATTCAAAGTGCTTACACACATTAGAGGAGTTCCTTGGGGGATTAGTTTTCAAATGGGGTCAATTGGGGGAGTTTCTACTGTTTAGGCACATCATGGGCTCTGCAAACTTAACATGATGCCAGCAGACCATTCCATCAAGTCGGCATTCAAAACGTCATACTTCCCTTCCGAGCCTCGACGTGTGCCCATACAGTAGTTTTCTCCCATATATGGGATATCAGCGTGCTCAGGACAAATTGGACAATAACTTTTGGGGTCTAATTTCTCCTGTTACCTTGGGAAAATAAAAAAATTGGGGACTAAAGATCATGTTTGTGGAAAAAATATGATTTTTTTATTTTCATGCCCGGGCGTTATAAACTTCTGTGTATCCTTGGGGGTTCAAAGTGCTCACCACACATCTAGATAAGTTCTTTGCTTGGTCTAGTTTTCCAAAATGGGGTCACTTGTGGGGAGTTTCTACGTGTATAGGCACATCAGGGGCTCTGCAAACGTAACATGACGCCCGCAGACCATTCCATCAAAGTCGGCATTTCAAAACGTTACTACTTCCCTTCCGAGCCCAATGTGTGCCCGAACAGTGTTCCCCCCACATATTGGGTACTAGCGTACTCAGGACAAATGTACAACAACTTTTGGGGTCCAATTTCTCCTGTAACCATTGTGAAAATAAAAAATAGAGGGCCAAATATCATTTTTTGAGAAAAAAAATGATTTTTTATTTTCCGGCTCTGCGTTATAAACTTCTGTGAAGCACCTGGGGGTTCAAAGTGCTCACTATGCATCTAGATAAGTTCCTTGTGGGGTCTAGTTTCCAAAATGGGGTCACTTGTGGGGAGCTTCCAATGTTTAGGCACACAGGGACTCTCCAAATGCGACATGGCAACCGCTAACATTCCAGCATATTTTCCATTCAAAAGTCAAATGGCGCTCCTTCCTCTGAGCCCTGCCGTGGCCCAAACAGTGGTTTCGACCACATATGAGGTATCTGTGTACTGAGGAGACATGCCCAACAAATTTTAGGATCCAATTTATCCTGTTGCCCATGTGAAAATAAAAAAATGAGCAAAAAAATTTTTGTGAAAAAAAATACTTTTTTTTTTTACGGATCAATTTGTGAAGCACCTGGGGGTTCAAAGTACTCACTATGCATCTAGATAAGATCCTTAGGGGGTCTAGTTTTCCAAAATGGCGTCATTTGTGGGGGAGCTACAATGTTTAGGTACACAGGGACTCTCCAAATGCAACATGGCAACCGCTAAATATTCCAGCATATTTTCCATTCAAAAAGTCAAATGGCGCTCCTTCCTTCTGAGCCCTGCTGTGCGCCCAAACAGTGGTTTATGACCACATATGAGGTATCTGTGTATTCAGGAGAAATTGCCCAACAAATTTTAGGATCCAATTTATCCTGTTGACCATGTGAAAATGAAAAAACTGAGGCTAAAAGAAAATTTTTGTGAAAGAAAAGTACTTTCTTTTTTTACGGATCAATTTGTGAAGCACCTGGAGGTTCAAAGTGCTCACTATGCATCTAGATAAGATCCTTAGGGGGTCTAGTTTCCAAAATGGGGTCACTTGTGGGGGAGATCCAATGTTTAGGTACACAGGGACTCTCCAAATGCGACATGGCAACCGCTAAATATTCCAGCATATTTTCCATTCAAAAAGTCAAATGGCGCTCCTTCCTTTTTGAGCCCTGCCGTGCACCCAAACAGTGGTTTATGACCACATATGAGGTATCTGTGTACTCAGGAGAAATTGCCCAACAAATTTTAGGATCCAATTTATACTGTTGCCTGTTGTGAATTGGTTTGAGATGAGTTCTGAGCAGAGGCTCCCTCTGGTGGTTACAAGCGGTACTAGTGAGGATTGTGAGGACTGGGAATCAGGTGTTACTGATTGGTCTTATATAAGGGAGTCATTTTCCATCAGGGTTGCCGGTGATCAATTGTTCTGGTCTGAATCTTCCTTCCAGTTTCCCTTGTAGCCTGCTGTGTCGTGTCTGCATCTCCTGCTATCAGATAAGACAATTTCTTATTTTGTGTTTTTGCTATATTTTTGCATTTTGTCCTGCACTTCTGTGGGGTCCTTCAGGGTCCCCTCCGGGGGCTTTTGCCCTCTCAGTTTAGTCCAGCCACTGTGTTTTGTATTTTTGCTTTTTCCAGTTTTTTTTCAGTGGCTGCTGTTTTGTTTTTGTTACACCAGAGAACTAATTTAGGTGGTAGAGGTCGTGTGATCTCAGGTGATTTTGAAATTAGTAGAGTTGGTGTTTTTTCAGGGTTTTCTGAGATTGCAGTAAGTACCCTTCCTATCCTTTTCTATTTAGATAGTTTGGGCCCCAGCGTTTGCTCATACTATTTTCTTTCTGTGTCAGTATTTCCTCTTGTCTAACCGCCATTACATGTTTGGGGGCTTTCTATTATCTTTGGGGTTCTGCTCCGGGGCAGATAGCTTTCCTATTTCTATCTTTAGGTGTAGTTAGTTTCTCAGGCTGTGACGAGGCGTCTAGGACCAACGTAGGAACGCTCCACGGCTGCCTCTAGTTGCGGTGGTTAGTCAGGGTACTGCAATCTCATAGATTCCAACTGCTCTGGTGTATTTCCTTTTTTACCTGCACTCCTCAGCTACCGTAACAGAACAGTTGCCCATGTGAAAATGAAAAAACTGAGGCTAAAAGAAAATTTTTGTGAAAAAAAGTACTTTCTTTTTTTTACGGATCAATTTGTGAAGCACCTGGGGGTTCAAAGTGCTCACTATGCATCTAGATAAGATCCTTAGGGGATCTAGTTTCCAAAATGGGGTCACTTGTGGGGGAGCTCCAATGTTTAGGCACACAGGGACTCTCCAAATGCGACACGGCAACCGCTAAATATTCCAGCATATTTTCCATTCAAAAAGTCAAATGGCGCTCCTTCCCTTCTGAGCCTGCTGTGCGCCCATACAGTGGTTTATGACCACATATGAGGTATCTGTTTACTCAGGAGAAATTGCCCAACAAATTTTAGGATCTATTTTATCCTGTTTCCCATGTAAAAATGAAAAAATTGATGCTAAAAGAAAATTTTTGTTGGAAAAATTAAAATGTCCATTTTTTCCTTCCACGTTGCTTTAGTTCCTGTGAAGCACCTGAAGGGTTAATAATCTTCTTGAATGTAGTTTTGAGTAGCTTGAGGGGTGCAGTTTTTATAATGGTGTCACTTTTGGGTATTTTCTGCCATATAGAACCCTCAAAGTGACTTCAAATGTGAGGTGGTCCCTAAAAAAATGGTTTTGTAAATTTTGCTGTAAAAATGAGAAATCGCTGGTCAACTTTTAACCCTTATAACTTCCTAACAAAAAAAAATGTTGTTCCCAAAATTGTGCTGATGTAAAGTAGACATGTGGGAAATGTTATTTATTAACTATTTTGTGTCACATAACTCTCTGGTTTAACAGAATAAAAATTCAAAATTTGAAAATTACGAAATTTTCGCCAAATTTCCATTTTTTTCACAAATAAACGCAAAAATTATCGACCTAAATTTACCACTAACATGAAGCCCAATATGTCACGAAAAAACAGTCTCAGAATCGCCAGGATCCGTTGAAGCGTTCCTTATTTATTACCTCATAAAGGGACACTGGTCAGAATTGCAAAAAATGGCAAGGTCTTTAAGGTCAAAATAGGCTGGGTCATGAAGGGGTTAAACATAGAACGACTTTGATTAGTGAATGTGATAGGCCACTCTGAACAAATGTGTTTTGAGGGAGCGCCTGAAACCATGCAAATTGTGGATAGTCCTAATTTATTGGGGTAGAGTATTCCAGAGGATTGGCGCAGCGCGGGAGAAGTCTTGGAGTCGGGAGTGGGAGGTACGGATTAATGCAGAGGTTAGTCGAAAGTCGTTTGCAGAGAGCAGCAGTCGGTTAGGCCGATAGATAGAAATGAGGGAGGAGATGTAGGGGGGTGCTGCACTGTGGAGAGCTTTGTGGGTGAGAACAAGTACTTTGAATTGGATCCTATAATGAATGGGCAGCCAGTGTAAGGACTGGCGAAGAGCGGACGCGTCCGAGTACCGATTAGCCAGATGGATGACCCTGGCTGCTGCATTAAGGATGGACTGGAGAGGGCCCCTGCTGTGTGACTGGGCCGGAACCAAGGGGGCTGTCACTTAAGTTCCAAGGGGGAAAGAATTATAGGATGACACAGAGACTGTTCTGGAAAGTACAGGGGCGAGGCGACTATAAAAGGAGCACAGGCGACCAGCAGGGAGCACTTGATGTGGAGGCAGACAAGAGGCAGGAAGGAGGAGCCTGGTGGGCATTGGGGAGCAGGAAAATGCCAGCTGCTACGTTGGAGAAAGGACGAGGGCTCACGTGACTCGGGGAGAGGACAATCCCGAGTGGAGCGAGGAGGAAGCAGAACTCTGACACCAGCAGCTGCCAATGCCCCGCTCCAGCCGTGGCTGCGGCCTGTGCGCTGCCATCCGCGCCCGCTACTGTCCCGCTCCATCCCGTGACTGAGGCCTGTACGTCAGGAGCCGCCAACTCGCCCCCGAGAGGGATGGTCCAGACGCCGGGGAACTTCTCCAGGGCCTGTTGAGCCCCATCCGCACCTGGGCGTAGGAACGCCCGAAGCCTACGACAGCTCCTCGTCAGCTGGGCCCAGTGGCTGAGACGCCGAACGGACACTTTCCGGACAACAGCTCTGCTGGACGTCAGAGAAGGATAAGTGACACTCCGCTAACTATTCATTATAGTTCCAGGACTTGTAGACAGCCATATTGCGGCCCTATAGTCGTTGGCATCTGCTGAGTAATCATTTTTTCAGTTATTTGTGTATTATTGTATACTTTCCCTGCGAGGAGAACTATTGTCAGCTTACCAGTTATTCGTATAACCCCTATATAAAGGTTAAATTTAACCTTGCTCCGTCTCCGGCTCGTCACTACATCACGCGTACCTGCGAATACCACACAGGGGCACCAGTAATTGCGCTACAAGGGCAATCACAGTTCACAACCTGTCCCTTTCCACACAATGACCCATGCACAGATTACAGGGAATGACTAAATCACTCTCCTATTAAAGTCTATGAGCATCTCCAGACTATTGTTATATCTGCTCTATTTCTGCTAATACCAAATTTGGCAAATTGACTGCCCCCATAATCAAGTTCAGAAAATAGAATAGACAATAGGTACAAGTCTGCAGTCCCTCTAAGTGACTGCAGACTTGCGAATCCTCAAAGCATGCACAGTGTGTGCAGTCAGGAGTCTCCAGGAGTCTCCAGTTCCAATGTTGGAAGCAGGCAGAGGCGTAACCGCAAGTATACATGTGGTCACATGCCGACTAGATGTGCACAGCCTCACTCAATACAAGTGAATTGAGAGAAGCCACATACATCTAGCTGGGAGAATGAAAATTGCATACTTGCGTTCATATGATCACCCACTCCTGGGACCGGCATTGCAGGCTGCGAGTATTCACAAGTTACAACCTCATTAATAGATTCCATATAGCATAGGTGCAAATTTTCTCTATAAGATGTACAGTATGGCCATGGAATTCAGCAATTATTTGGAGCAATTTTTCCCAAACTCCGGTCCTCACAGTCCCCAACAGATCATGTTTTCAGGATTTCCTTGGTACTGCACAGGTGAGATAACCAGAGGCAATTTTTGATGCCTTGATAAT
Source organism: Oophaga sylvatica (assembly GCA_033576555.1). Taxonomy (NCBI): domain Eukaryota; kingdom Metazoa; phylum Chordata; class Amphibia; order Anura; family Dendrobatidae; genus Oophaga; species Oophaga sylvatica. Next base: position 157,950,399 of record JARQOD010000009.1, read on the forward strand.
AATTCCATCACATGTGTTGGAGAATGGACGAGGGCTCACGTGACTCGGGGAGAGGACAATCCCGAATGGAGCGAGGAGGAAGCAGAACTCTGACACCAGCAGCTGCCAATGCCCCGCTCCAGCCCGTGGCTGCAGCCTGTGCGCTGCCATCCGCGCCCGCTACTGTCCCGCTCCATCCCGTGACTGAGGCCTGTACGTCAGGAGCCGCCAACTCGCCCCCGAGAGGGATGGTCCAGACGCCGGGGAACTTCTCCAGGGCCTGTTGAGCCCCATCCGCACCTGGGCGTAGGAACGCCCGAAGCCTACGACAGCTCCTCGTCAGCTCCTCGTCAGTCCCCAACAGATCATGTTTTCAGGATTTCCTTGGTACTGCACAGGTGAGATAACCAGACGCAATTTTTGATGCCTTGATAATAATTCCATCACATGTGTAATACTTAAGAAATCCAGAAAACATGATCTTTCGGGGGAGGTGAGGACTGGAGTTTGGAAAACACTGACTAAGGGTATGTTCCCACGGTCAGTAAATGCTGCGGGTTTGACGCTGCGTACATCCGCAGCATCAAACCCGCAGCTGCCAAATGTTACAGTATAGTTGATATAGTTGATGGGATTTCATGAAATCCCATCTCCACTATGAGTGCACAGCCACCTCCGGCAGCCCTGCGTAGACGCACATGTGGCACGTCTTTACCGACCGCAGCATGTCAATTTATCTTGCGGAGACGCTTAGTCTCCGCAAGATAAAGTCACCCATGCAATGTAATTGGACACAGTGATTCCGCACAGTTCAATGAACACATGCGGAATCACCTGCGTTCAAAAGCCGACAGCGCTTTGGACGAAGCGGACATATGCTGCGTTCAATGCGCTGCCGATTTCTGTCCGTGGGAACATACCCTTAGATTTCTGATGAATGTTCTTCATAACATGTTCTCATCACTGAAAATTAAGCCAAAGTCCTCCTGAAAGTCAATCTCAGGTAAAGGGGTGTAATAATGTAAACCTGACAGATCCCAGTAAGACAGGCAGGTTAACTTTTACCTTGTTTAAAGTTGTCCAGATTTCGAAACTCCACTAAAGTATTTCCATAGTAGTAGTTTGTTACATAAATCTTCTCATCCTTTGCCAGAGGATCTTTCATCCAGGCTCCCTCATTACGTCCGTAAGTGTTTTGAGTTGTGGGACCAGAAATGGTAGACAGAGTATCTTTGCATCGTCCTGATGTTTTGCAAGAGAAAAAAATATGAGAAAGTTACAAGACCCTTTAAAGTGGCTTTCATAGTGGGATTTAACATGTGCAATACACATTAACTTTTATGAAGGCGTCTTTATAGCTTCCTTCCTGCTGTCTCTTCAGAAGGTCACATTTACTAGATAATGGTTCTAGCATGACTTTGTGTATATATAGGTTGTATAGTGAAATTGCTGCAATACCCTTCCTTTTTTACTTTACTACAGAAACACTTGTGGAAATAGAAGTGCACATCTAAGCAAAACACAGCACAGTCCAAACAATGAGATCATGACAAAATGACTGCAGTCACAGATGTAATATCAGGGGTAAGGAAAGTGGGTGTAATGGAGACAGCTGGCCAAACAATAAAAGAGGATCACATCACAATGAAGTCCATTGTACATTCTGACCTGTTCCTACTATACTGTAGACTTATTTTCCTAATATGTCAAACACTGTATTATGCATTGTGCAAAATAAAGGAAATGAAGAATAGTCTTCTTAAAAAGAGACAGGGTTTTGCTATTACAAGTTTTATCGGTCCTCTTTTATCGCAGGTGTTTTTTTTAACAAAACGTTCCATTTCTGTTTCCGATTAAGGAATTTCAGATTACCACAGATAATGCGTTCCTTCAACTGGTGCGAATGATTCTTTTTATGGCTTTCTAATATGGCATTCATTCCCTTCTATGGGGCTCTCCTGTATTTCTGTATGCCTGGGATTTCATCTGGTAACATGCAGGGGTTCTGTTCTATTCGTATTATGGGGCCATATAGTGCACCATATTGCTACATGTGAATTGAGTACTACCACTTCATACAGAACCACAGAAAGTTTGTCTCTTCACTGTCTGCACAGACAGTGTGTTCATGCTCCCAGATACAGTGGGGGAAATAAGTATTTGATCCCTTGCAGTTTTTGTAAGTTTGCCCACTGACAAAGACATGAACAGTCTATAAATTTATTTGCATTTTGCAGTGATAAGTATTTGATCCCTCTGGCAAACAAGACTTAATACTTGGTAGCAAAACCCGTGGTGGCAAGCACAGCAGTCAGACATTATTTTGTAGTTGATGATGAGGTTTGCGCACATGTCAGGAGGAATTTTGGTCCACTCCTCTTTGCAGATCATCTCTAAATTATTAAGATTTTGAGGCTGTCGCTTGGCAACTCGGAGCTTCAACTCCCTCCATAAGTTTTCTATGTGATTGAGGTCTGGAGACTGGCTAGGCCACTCCATTACCTTAATGTGCTTCTTTTTGAGCCACTCCTTTGTTGCCTTGACTGTATGTTTTGGGTCATTGTCTTGCTGGAAGACCCAGCCACAACCCATTTTTAATGTCCTGGTGGAGTGAAGGAGGTTATCACTCAAGATTTTACGGTACATGGCTCCATCCATTCTCCCATTGATGCTGTGAAATAGTCCTGTGTCCTTAGCAGAGAAACACCCCCAAAACCTAATGTTTCTGAGTCGCACGTACAGGGCTTGGGGTACTCGGCACCGAGCCCGTTCACTTCACTGGGGGATGTCACGGGTAGCGCAGCTCGGTCCGTTGCCCTGGGCGCTCACTAAAAAGGGGATATTTACAGGGGATTGTAGGTTTATAGAAATGTTCGTGACGCCACCTGTGGTTTCTGATCAGGGTGACCAGTGCTGCAGGGTGAATCCTCTGAGGGGTTGTTACTTGGTAGCAAGGTGTTAAGTCTCCCACAGGTAAGACTGATCCCTCGAGGTATATGGCGGTGTAGGGTGCTGGTTCAATAAGGCAGACACACACAAAGAGTCTCTTTCTGTACCTTTACTGGTGGTAGATTCAGGCACGTCCCGGGAAGCTGCTCAGGGTGGAGGATGCACGTCCAGTAATCCACCTAGTGGGTGTAGGGCCTCCTTATGTCTTTATGTGTGCGAGTTTCTAACTTGCATAAAACAAAGTTTAACTCCGTTCTCTTTGCTACGCCCGGCTGACCTTGTGGTGGAGCCTTCTTGTGGACAGAACTAAGTCTCTATATGCAGTGCACTGCTAGACTCCTGTTCTCCTGACCCCGGTTACGTATCAGCGCTGTTGGGCCCCTCTGTGACCTGAAGTCCAGCAGGGTCTCCGGTTTTTCCTACTAGCCGTGAAGGTACTAGCAAGCTCGGACCCGGTGTCCGGTAGTGCAGAGTGGAGGTAAGCCATCATTGCTATTCATCCTCAGTCACTCTCTTTCCCTTTTCCACTTGCCTGTCGTCCTACTCACACCTTTAACATAAGCACCAGCAGCAGTAGATGTCAGCTTTCTTTGTCTTCACCGCTCTCCAAGCGTCGGCACGCTTACTTTCTGAAACGCTCGCTGGGGGAATCTCAGTGGACTCAACTTTGACCAGACTAAGTGGTAATCCTTTCCACTAATACTGGACTCCACGATGTAAGCTGAGAATTCCCTGAAGTCCTCAGGCTTTCAGATAAGTCTTTCTGGCTAGTCTTTCCTCTCAGCTCGCCTGAGGTAACTAGCTTGTCTGCTCTGCAACACACTCTGACAGGAATCTTCTTCTCACTCTGGTGTTCTGAGGAGATCTAATCTGTCTGAGGTACAACCAACAACTAGCTAACGTTCAGCTAGACTGCCTTCATTTTTCTGCTGTCTCTCTCCACACCCTTATCTACCTGCGTAATCTAAAGGGCTCCCTCTGGTGGCACCAGGGAAATGTGAAGTGTGAATGAATATCGGGTGATTTGTGAATTACCTTTCATGCATCCTCCAGGGTAACATGTGGCACCAAGCGCAGCTGGGCTACACATTTCCACCTCCATGCTTGACAGCGGGGACAGTTTTCTTTTGGTCATAGGCAGCATTTCTCTTCCTCCAAACATGGCGAGTTGAGTTCATGCCAAAGACCTCAATTTTTGTCTCAGCTGACCACAGCACCTTCGCACAATCACTCACAGAATCATCCAGGTGTTCATTGGCAAACTTCAGATGGGCCTACACATGGGCCTTCTTGAGCATGGGGACCTTGTGGGCACTGCAGGATTTTAAACCTTTATGGCGTAATGTGTTACCAATGGTTTTCTTGGTGACTGTGGTCCCAGCTGCTTTGAGATCATTAACAAGTTCCTCCAGTGTAGTTTTAGGCTGATCTCTCACCTTCCTCAAGATCAAGGATAGCCCACGAGGTGAGATTTTGCATGGTGCCCTAGATCAATGTTGATTGACAGTCATTTTGTATTTCTTCCATTTTCTTTCTATTGCATCAACAGTTATCTCCTTCTCACCCAAAGTCTTACTTATGGTTTTGTAGCTCAGCTTTGTGCAGGTCTATGATCTTGTCCCTGACATCCTTAGAAAGCTCTTTGGTCTTGCTCATGTAGTAGAGGTTAAATTCTGACTGATTAATTGAATCTGTGGACAAGAGTCTTTTAAAAAAAGGGACTACGTAAGACAGCTGTCTTTAATGCAAGTAACGAGTTGATTAAGAGTGTCTAACTGGTCTGTAAAATATTTAGAATTGAGAGTCCTCAGTGGTTGATACCTTTTAATGGCTAATTGAAAAGATGATAACAAATTGCAAGCTTTCAAGACTACTCAGGTCTCTTCATCAGGTAAAGACTAAAACAAAAACTGAAGAATCACATATTTATACACAACACAGCACAGAAATAATGCAATAGGTAAGACAAGTGACGTGAAGCAGAACTGTCATTATGGGAGAGGGATGAACATAAATATTGGAACAGTTCATAGATAAGGAGTGTGAAAGTTTTATCGCCCTCTGATACCAGATACCAGATGGGGTCTGGTATTGTGTTTTGATGCCCCCAGAAGCACACTCCTTCACACTCCTTATCTATGAACTGTTCCAATATTTATATTCATCCCTCTCCCATAATGACAGTTCTGCTTCACGTCACTTGTCTTACCTATTGCATTATTTCTGTGCTGTGTTGTGTATAAATATGTGATTCTTCAGTTTTTGCTTTAGTGTTCGCCTGATGAAGAGACCTGAGTATTCTCGAAAGCTTGCAATTTGTTATCATCTTTTCAGTTAGCCTTTAAAAGGTATCAACCACTGAGGACTCTGAAGTCTAAATATTTTTCTATCTACTGGCTAACACGGTACGAAGATACACATCTTTCCTATATCTAACTGGTCTGTAGGAGCCAGAACTCTTATTGGTTGGTAGGGGATCAAATATTTATTTCTCACTGCAAAATGGAAATAAATTTATATAATTTATACAATGTGATTTTATGGATTTTATATTTGATATTCTGTGTCTCAATGTTAAAATTAACCTACCCTGAAAATTATAGACTGTTCATGTCTTTGTCAGTGGGTAAACTTACAAAATCAGCAAGGGATCAAATAATTATTTCCTTCGCTGTATGTGGTAACCAAAAGTCTGTTCAACCTATTTAACCCCTTGGTACAACATTGAATGAACATTGGTGAACATTAGTGTTGAGCGATACGATACCGCAAGTATCGGGTATCGGCCGATATTAGCTCTATCGGACTTTCGATACTTAGTTCCGATATTTTCGTCTTATCGGATACCGGAATCGGATTTGTCACTGTCACTGTCAGTGTCCGTCGGTCGGGTCTGTCAGGAGTCAGCGGCACTTACCTGGCAGAAGATCTCCGGCGGTCACGGGCTGGACTGCTTGATGGCCGCCATCATCTTTCCCCGGCGGTCACATGCAGTTTCTCGCGATAACTGCAGTGACTGCTGGGTAATCCCGGCCGTAAAGCAGTCAGTCCGATGACGTCACCGCCGGGGAAGCAGGTAATCAGCTGTGCTGCGTCGAGATGACAGGCTCTGCCTGTCATTGCGATGTAGCAGAGCTGGATCGTCGTGGGACTGTCGTTCTTATGGACTGCGTCGGACAGGTGGTATACTGTTGGTTTGTTTTTTTTCTTTTTTTACAGGAGATCGATGGCGTCGCAGGAATGAGTGTATAATAAAATTAATGAAAACTGTGTTGTCTCTTTTATTTCATTAAAATACTTTTTTCTTGCTGTGTCTTTTTTTTTATACATTTAAAAACTTTGGGATTAATAATGGATTGGTGTCTTATTGACACCTCTCCATTATTAACCGGGCTTATTCTCACCGTGCAATCAACGGTGACATTAACCCCTTATTACCCCACTTGCCACCGCTACAGGGCAGTGGGAAGAGCCGGGTAAAGTGCCACAATTGGCACATCTTTTGATGCGCCAAATGTGGGGCTGCTGTAGCCTGGTATTATCAGGCTGTTGAGGGCCAAAATCCATGGGCCTTGACAGTCTTTTAATACCAGGCCGCAGCAGTCTGCATTTTACTTGGCTGGTTAACAAAAATAGGGGGACCCCTACGCCGTTTTTTTTTCGAGGGGATCCCCTATTTTTGTTAACCAGCCAAGCTAAGCAGACTGCTGTGGCCTGGTATTATCAGGCTGGCAAGGTCCATGGATATTGGATCCTTACCAGCCTGAAAAACCAGGCCTCAGCAGTCTGCTTCATCTGGCTGGTTAACAAAAATAGGGGGGACCCCACGCCAAATTTTTTTCGAGGGATCCCCTTATTTTGTTAACCAGCCAAGATATGCAGACTGCTGTGGCCTGGTATTATCAGGCTGGCAAGCAGGGTCGGACTGAGGCACCGGGACACCGGAGAAACCTACGGTGGGCCCCAGCTCCTGCGTGGTGGGCCCTGATTTGAAAGGATAGGTTGCGGGGCAGAGGGGGCGGTGGCCCCGGGGCCCGCGCTCCGAGGGGGCCCACCCGGAGCTACGATACAGTTACATTCTGCGGCAGAGCAGGGAGAATCGCTCTCCCTGCTCTGCCGCCCGGAAGCTATGGGGCCTGAACAGGCGTTGGGGGGGCCCGGTGCCAGCAGTGGGCCCCCCACCCGTCATCGGAGGGTCAGCTGTATCGGCATCCAGCCGATAAAGCTGACCGCATGGAGAGAGAAGGAGCGAGCGCTCCTTCTCTCCCATAATCCCCCTCTCAGCGTATGACAGCGGGCGCAATAACATCACCTGCCGGCGCGCGCTGTCAGACGCTGAGAGGGAGAACAGTGAGCAGCACAGGAGCCGGGAGGTGAGTTTTTTTTTTGATTTTTTTTTTTAATGGGGGTGCAGTCGAGTCCTGGCTGGAGAAGTCGTCATGTCGGTGTGGGCCAGATGGAAAAGACATGAAAAGTGAACAATTCCATTAGAAAGAACATCAGCGGTAAGTCATTATCTGTACCTGTGCTGTAATCTATTATATGTTCTGTAGGACTGGTATTATTTAACACAGACCATATGGCGGTAATATCAATATTGGTCTTTTTATATATAGATTATTTTGGCCAACAGCGCGGTCATTTGCTGAGGTTCTCTGATGATGGGCCCACTCAGAAGTTTTGCCCCCACTAAACCAAAACCCTAGCTACGCCTATGGCTCTCTCTCTAGTCTTTCTTTCTCGCTCTCTGTTCTTTCCTTCTCGCTCTCTGTTCTTTTTTCTCTCTGTTCTTTCTTTCTCTCTTTTCTTTCTTTCCTCTCTTTCTTTCTCTGTTTGTTCTTTCTCTCTCGCTGCTCTTTCTTTCTTTTCCTCAGTACCAGCCACTGTGCCCTCATTACCAGTCAGTGTGATCAGCAGTGCTAAATGGTTACGCTTGGGGCGAGGATATGGGTGTGATTAGCTGTGAAATGGGTGTTGTCGGGGCGTGGCCTAAAATTTTCAGCGGCGCGCAACACACGCCGCAGCCTTTAATCCTCTTTCCTGTCTTCCAAATTTGGGAGGTATGCTGTATGACCTCCCTACAACTTCTGGCCATGCTCCTGATGAGCGCGACGGATGGTCTCGTGAGGGATCTACTCCCACACCTGGACTAAAGCATCCACCAACTCCTGGACAGTCTGTGGTGCAACGTGGCATGGCCTAAAATTTTCTGCAGCATGCACAGCGTGCCACAGCCTTTGTCCCTCTTTCCCTTATTCAAAGGTTGGGAAGTATGATGTTGGGCCGCAAGAATATATTTTCTCTGGTGGGCCCAAGGTACTCCAGTCCGACGCTGCTGGCAAGGTCCATGTATGTTGGCTCCTTAACAGCCTTAAATACCATGCCTCAGCAGCAGGGGCGTACATATAAATCATGGGGCCCCATAGCAAAAGTCTGAATGTTCCCCACCCCCCCAAAAAAAAAACCCAGAGGCATTGTAAATGTAAAGTGCCAGCACAGTGAGGGAAGTTGAGTCGCACAGAGACAGGGGTTTTGGGGGTACTCGGCACCGATCACGTCGACTTCTATGGGGGATGTCACGAGTAGCACAGCTCGGTCCGTGACCTGGGCGATCACTGGAATGTGGGATATTTCCAGGGATGATAGAATGTTCGTGTAGTTTGTCGTGACGCCACCTGTAGTACCTGGTCAGGGTGTCCAGCGCTGCTGTGCAGGTCCTCTGGAAGGGATGGTGTAGTGCAGGTAGGTGAAAAGTCTTCTACAGGTAACACGCTATCCTTCCAGGGCAGATAGATGTGAGATAGAGCAATGGTGCAAAGTGATGTAGCAGAGTGGACTATGCGACGTAGTAAGAAAGCAGGAAACACTTCAAGTTAAACGTTGCATAATAAAATTTTTAATAATAACATTACAAAAGTGCAAATGGCTTATATTATGTGACATGTTTTGTTACTGTTCATACCCTTGATATGTGTTATACATGTGTGTTAATAAATACATATTCAACAAAAGTGCAAATAGCATTAGTGCCGAAGTTCGTGGAGACTTCTTAGGACTACCCCCACCGGGGTAACTTCACAGTGTCCTTTACTTGTGCTTGTGGAGGACCCGCTCCAAACCTCCAACTGTGGTCTTGGGTGGGCTGCAAGACTTTCCTTGAGCAGACCTCACTTTCGGCCACACCAAACGGGTTTTTAGTTTCTGAGGTAGTTGAAAATAGTGCACAGTTAAGTTTTTTGTAAAACCAAGATGGAGCACCGAAGTGCCAACTATTTACAGAAAAGTTTGTGAGCCAGTACAGTTCATGGCTTCAAAGTTCAACATTTTCATTACAGTGAAACACCATTACCCAACCTGGGTATATTAAGGCAACAATAAACTTGTTCTTCTGAACATTCACCCGTCCGGGTACATCAAACCATTACCCAACCTGGGTATATTAAGGCAACAATAAACTTCTTTTTATGAACATTCACCCGTCCGGGTACATCAATAATTTAACTATTTACATACAGAGACCCTGTCCGGGTTATTTAGACTTCTTTGGCTGGCCTCTTACAGGTACCACCTGGTACTGTTCTGGAGCTTGCCAAACATCCGTGACAGGAGGGTCCACCCAGACCTGATGACGTCGTTTGGCCTGTACAGTGACGTCGTGACCCGCTATCTGGGTCTGTGTGGCCACCTCTTTCATCTCCCTCCGGGTCTGGACACCTATGTCCCGGACTGAACGAACCCCAGGGGGCCTAACAGGCGCCGGGTACGGGCCAGCTATCATTATCATGTCCATAGCTGGGGCTGCTGAGGAGACCACTGAGGGAGGCTGGGGAGATTTACGGCGTGGGGTGGGCACTTGTGCAGAGGCCTGGTTGGGGGAGGCTGAAGGCTCGTAGGGTCTGTCAGTTTCCTGACACTCTGGGGAGTAGGGGTCGCACCTGGTAACATTTAGGGCGTACCATCCATTGTAACCCCAGTGTCGGGTGTAAGTCACCAAGTCTCCTGGCAACAGGTCCCTCCCCGGGTGTCCTTCTGGGAGGTGAGCCTCCACGTCCCGCCGGGTTACAAAAACTTCTAAATAAAGTCCAGGCTCCTGGATGAAGCCCCAACCACCTTTTAACTTAAAGTTCCGTACTGCACCCTTACGCCGCGGCTCCCTCACCGTACTTTTATCCTTTCTCATACGTGCCTTCTCTGCCAGGTCCTTCTCCAGGTGATGTTGCCGAAGCTTTTGGGATTCTCGCTGCTCCCTTTGTCGCTCTGCTTCCCGCTCCCGACGTCTCCACTCTTCCTCCTGACGCCGGTTGTAATTCTCCTCCACCAGCATCTCCATGTCTCCACCATCAAACGCCAGCTTACGATGTACGGTTTGCGGCAGCTCTCCTGGCGCCCGCCAGTCCTGGCGGCGCTCACCTGTGGCGGAAGCAGCCGGCTCTGGAACAGATGACGGTCGGGGCTCCGGTACAGGCAGGTAGAGCTCTGGTGCCTGCGCGGCCTCCTCCATGAGGACGGGTGTCGCTTCTTCTGCCTCAGCGACGGGGGCAGACAGCAGGATCTGGGGTGCTGGTGCGGCGTTTTCTGCAGGAACGGGTGCCTCCACTGTGATACTGGCAACCGGTTCAGATTGCAAGGGCTGGGATGCCCGCACGGCCTCCTCTACTGGAACGGGTGCCTCCACTGAGATACTGGCAACCGGTTCAGATTGCAAGGGCTGGGATGCCCACACGGCCTCCTCTACTGGAACGGGTGCCTCCACTGAGATACTGGCAACCGGTTCAGATTGCAAGGGCTGGGATGCCCGCACGGCCTCCTCTACTGGAACGGGTGCCTCACCTTCCGGTACAGACACTTCAGGGGGTAAGAGGGATTGGCGCCGCTCCAATTGTAGTTTTAGGGCCCGCCAGCTCGCTTCCATCCTGGCGACCTCCTCCCGGTGCCGGGCCAGGTCTCTCAGGGTATCCTCCGCTTCTTCCAGCGTAGGAGGGTTTCCAGGCCGGGTGCCAAACGGTGGCTCCGTGGCGATCGGGTCGCTTCCGTGGGGGGAGAGCTCTGACTCCTCCATCCCTTCCCACTTCTGCTCACGTCCATTCGCCATCTCTGCCAAGTCACATGTGTCATTAGCATCAGGAGAGGCGCCATCTTTTGTAGGGAGGCGGGACCTTCGCGTTCGTTTCCGCACACTGAGGAGGATGAGGAGGCGGAACTCCAGAGCTGTGGCGCACAATCTTACATTGCAGTAACATTTAGAGTGTGCGGACATCGTTTTCGCGCCACGGAGTGAGTGTACGCCCACGAGAGCACGCCCTTATTCTTCACCTGTGCCTCGTGGCGCAGATATGACGGAAAAATGGCAAATACAGTCTATGATGATTTTTGCAATTCTCAAGCAAAAAAACAGTTCAATTAAGGCACACAGGACTTTTAGCTTCTGAATCCTGTTCGTGACGCCAAAGTTGAGTCGCACAGAGCCACAGGTTTTGGGGGTACTCGGCACCAAGCCCGTCGACTTCTATGGGGGATGTGACGGGTAGCACAGCTATGTCCGTGCCCTGGTCGCTCACTGGAATGTGGGATATTTCCAGGGGATGATAGAATGTTTGTGTAGTTTGTCGTGACGCCACCTGTAGTACCTGGTCAGGGTGACCAGCGCTGCTGTGAAGGTCCTCTGGCAGGGATGGTGTAGTGCAGCTAGGTGATAAGTCTTCTACAGGTAAGACGGTATCCTTCCAGGGCAGATAGATGTGAGATAGAGCAATGGTGCAGAGTGATGTAGCAGAGTGGAGTATGCGACGTAGTAAGAAAGCAGGAAAGGAAACAATTCTTACTACAAAGACATGCAGCATAAGGCTGCCTCAACCCCTCCCATCCAACTAGCTACACCCTGTTCTAACCAGCCTGAGCTAGACCATCCCATTGGGTCCGCCTACACTCAGCTGGCATAGTGTACTGTTGAATGCAGTGGTTGGAGTCAATGGGGTGTTTCCTCCTTACCTGAGAGTAAGTTGTCACACCGCTGGGTGCGATGCAACATCTCTGTGGCGACTGGACCCTTGGGTGCTTCTGTCTTTTCACAAATGCCGGCTTTACCCGGCAATTGAATCAGAGGCTATTTTACTATGTAGAAGTGAATAAACTATAAATATATGTATATATATATATGTCACAATGACATGTATATATATATATATGTATTCTAAGTGTTTATATTTTGTGTTTACAAGGAAAGAAAGTGTTTTTTTAATTGCGATATTTTGTTCCAATAGACTTACATGGGACTTCCGGTATCGGAATCGGATATCGACGATATTTAGTGATATCGGCGATACCATTCCGATCCGATATTTTTAGATATCGAGCAGTATCGCTCAACACTAGTGAACATGAATTAGATGGGCATCTATTGCCACACCAACATCCCACCAATACTCCTCCCTCTTTGGCTAAGCTGATTGTGACTGCGCAAACATTTTGCAACTTATCAAAGTTGTCTATGCCAGTTAAACACTTTAGTGAATCGATCCTTTTGCTTTTGTGTAACAAACTGTACTTCTCATTAGTGCCATTTTGTAGTCCAATCTATAACTTTTTATTAACTCTTTGGGAGACACAAAGTGCAAAAAACAGCAATTCTATACTTTGTTTATTTTTTAAATGCCATTCACAGTTCATAAATTTCAGTTTATCTTTATTCTGGTTGTTACATTCACCCAAATAACAAATGTATATTATTTTACATATGTTTGCTACTTTTGCACAAAAATTAACTTTTAAAAATAAAAAATCTTTTTTTTAAGACATTATGTTCTGATACCCCTAACTTTTTTTTCTGTATCTGTATATGGGGAGGTGTATGGGTAAGTGTTTTTCGACAGACAAGTCACAGTTCTTACTGATTCCATTTTTTAATACATACAACTTTTTGATCACTGTTTAACTCAATTTTCGTAGTAGGCAGAGTCCATTATGCAGTATAATTCATATGTTAACTTTTCTCTGTGGGTCAACACAATTATGTTGATACCCAGTTTATATCTTATTTATGTTATACTACTTTTTCACAAGAAAAATTATTTTTTTCACAACAATTACTTTTTATTATTTGTCATATTTTAAGAGCCCTAACCTTTTTATTTTTCAGAATACAGAGCTATATGAGAAGTTGTTTTTTACATATAGAGCTATAATCATGAATATAATTTTGGAATACAGATCACTTTTTGATCACTTTTATTTCACTTTTGTTTTACACAAGACTAACAAAACGGCAATTGTGGTACAGTTTTTCATATTTTTTGTGACGCTGTTCACCATACAAGATGAAAAATTACATAGTTTCTGATTGGACAAGGGGTATAGAAGACAGCCATTGTCAGGCCTCCTGTTGCCACTGTAACCCATTGGAAACCAGCGATTGCATTGGAGGGTTAATGATGGACTGAAACTCTTCTCATGCTGCTCTAACTACTGACGGCAGCATCTGAGGGGTTAAAGTGTTGGATCGACATTATGTCCGGTCCCAGCACATGCAGTAGGCGCTCAGCAGTGTACAACAGTCAAGTCCTACTGCAATGGTAACTATGCCCATGCAATCCATAAGTTGTAATTGTATGCTCAATTACGGGAAATCATCTGTAGTCTGGATTTAGAGTTTGTCATTTGCAGGAATAGATTAATATTTCACTGCACTGATAAGCTTTTTGTAACTTTTAAAATGGAAAAATCATTCAAAAATTTTTTGAGACAGATGTTTGTAGTACTGGTGTTTTACAAAGGTGGTATATATGGAAGAAGCTATGGCTTTTGACAAGTGGTGAACCAAAAATTTTACCTTTTAGGGGAATAGAAACACGCTTGTTTAAAAAATGGAGAAGTAATAGCTTTTTTCCAAGTCTTCTAAAATTAAGTTTACAGTTTGGAATGTGAAGAAACAATGAAAGCCATGCAAAATTATCCCCTTTTACAAGTAGGTTGATTTACCATCTGCAAGGCAGCATTTCCAATAGCAGTACACAAAGTAAAAAGACACAATGAAGAGGCAAGAGATGTCTGGTGGAGAGTGGGGAGACAAGACAAAAGCTTAAAATAAGGATGAATTCTCACAGCCCCACAATTAAAGAAGAATAGATCTACCTGTGGCCAAACATTTTTGTTGCCCTAATCACAGCACCATGGGCATGACATTACTGGTATTGAACGGTAACTTCACATCCCAGAGAGACATAAGAGTCTTGGAATACAAACTTATGATGACCTTTGACACATCCAGAACAGGAGTGAATGTGTAGCATGGATTTATGTCTTTCTACATCAATTAAGGTATGTACTCCAGTCCTCAGACCATTTGCGTGCATCATATCCCTGGACCAGACCTCAATCAGAGGACAAAAAACTTTCTGTGACACTGAGTGACTTTTCACGGCCAAGCTATGAGACAAGATAGTCAAGGAGCCCGAGGTCAAAAGCCAAATGGGTACGTCATAAACAGAAGGAAGAGATAAAGGTGTAGTCAGGTAATGTCCTGAGGTCAGAATACCAGGATGATAGTGGATCAGAGCAGAATGGGTTAAACAGACAGATGGTCAGAACAACTATTTCTCCTCTTCCCATGCTGATAGTTCTGCTTCACTTCACTTGTGTTATTACTCCACTATTCTACAGGTGAAACTAGAAGTTTACATACACTATATAAAATGACTCGTATGCATGTTTTTCTCAGTATATGACATGAAATCAGAATAAATTGTTCCCGTTTTAGGTCAATTAGAATTACCATAATTATTAATATTTGCCAAGTGCCAGAATAATGAGAGAGAATGTTTTAAGGCATTTTTATTACTGCAAAGTCAAAAGTTTACATATGTGGCACCCCAGGAGTCCGGTTGCCCCAGTGGCCTTGCCTCCCTCCAGGGGGGAGTGATGTCATGCCTGGAAGCAAAGTAGGGATCCCCTTATCAGGTAGTTCCAGCATACAGCACAGTTCCTGCTCCAGGCCAGCAGGGGAGCTTTAACCCAACTTCAGGAGAGCTGCTTTCTGTGGTCAGAAGCAGGAAGTTAGTAGTTAGTTAGAGCCTGAACACGGTGGAGAAAGGATGTGGGGAGAGGTCCTGGAGTTAGGAGCTGTAGCTGAGCTCACCCCAGGCTTTAGCACCAGAGACCGGGCCCAGGAGCCCGAGACTGTGTGTGTACTAAAGGCCCAGCAGCAGAATCCAGAGGGCAGAAGACCGCAGATCCTCTGTCCCCAACTGATACTCGATGAAACAGCAGCACGTATGAGCTAGAGACGCTAGACAGGAGTGATCCCTGAAGTAGGCTACAGCTGCTTGACATGCTAGTGGAGTTCTATCTAAGTAGCAGACAGAGAAAGGAACTTGAATAGAGTTTACAGCAGCAAGTACCTCAAAGAATAGCGCTGGAAAGGAGGCCTCACAACCCACCTTAATAAGGAGATTCCCAAATTGCTTTCAGGCTGACCGACTCCAGAACCATCTGTAACCTGAGCCCCGGACTATACCTGCATTGCTCAGTAAAAGGTAAAAGAAACTGCACTCTGCTGTGTCTTCTGAATCTTTCCTGTGTCACCTGCCCTGCACCACATTCACCTTCAACATTATCTTTAAAATCCTAACTGCCCTGGACATAGCTCTGCCTGTGGAGAACTGAACCAACTCTGCTGCATCAATCACTGTCCCAGGGGACTGAATCTGCAGCGTCGGCTAACATCTTTATTGCCGAGTACCACAGGTGGCATCACGAACACTTTATCATTCACAAACTCTTTAATATCCCTTTTCATCTTTTCCCCTTTTACTGGACACCCAGGGCCATGGTCCGGGTCACTACTGCCGTGACACTGCCCTTTAGGAAGCGGCCCAGTACCGAGTATCCCCACTGCTCTGGCGGGCGATCCACATACATTTCATTAGTATTTGGTACCAATGCCCTTAAACTGCATGCCTTGGGTCAAATGTTAGGGATGTCCTTCCACAAGCTTCTCAGAATAGTTGGTCAGAATTTGGGCCCATTTCTCCTGCCAAAACTGGAGTAACTGATCCACGTTTGTAGGTCGCCTTGCTCGCAAAGACTTTTTCAACTTTGCCCATAAATTTTCAATAGGATTGAGATCAGGGCTTTGTGATGGCCACTCCGAAACATTGATTTTTTTATCCTTAAGCCACTTTCTTACCATTTTGGCAGTATGCTTCTGGTCATTATCCATTTGGAAGACCCATTTCCGCCCAAGCTTTAACTTCCTGGCTGATGTCTGGAGATGTTGCTTCAGTATTGCCACATAATCTTCTTTTCTCATGATGCCATCTATATTGAGAAGTGCACCAGTCCCTCCTGCTGCAAAACAACCTGATAACATGATGCTGCCACTCACGTGTTTCACATTTGGGATGGTGTTCGTAGGCTTCCAAACTTGTCCCTTTTTCCTTCAAACATAACGATAGTCATTATGCCCAAAAAGTAAAATTTTAGTTTCATCAGATCACAGGACATGTCTCCAAAAATTAAGGTCATTGTTCCTATTTGCATTTTCAAACATTAAATTGGATTTTTTATGTTTCTTTTGGAGTAATGGCTTCCTGGCAGAGTGGCCTTTCAACCTGTGTTGATACAGTGCACGTCACACGGAGCAGGTGGATTGGTTCATGGGTCTCCCGGAACTAATGGCATTTATTTCAGTCATTATCTGGCTGGGGGTGACCAAGGTTCCATCACTACGTGACAGCTGGTCAGCAAACCTGGCAAACCCAAGGATCATTGCAACTATGTCCCGAAACCGCTTCCAAGACATCATGCAACACCTACGCTTTGATGACATGTTCACACGCAGTGAGCGAGTGGAGACCGATAAGTTTGCTGCAATCACTGATGTGTGGAGATCGTTTGTCACCAACTGCATCGCATCCTACAACCCTGGCCGACACATCTCTATTGATGAACATCTTTTCCCGTCAAAGACTCGCTGCTGTTTTCTGCAATACATTGCAACAAAACCAGACAAGTTTGGCATCAAGTTTTGGGTGGCTTGCGACTTGAAATCAAAGTACATCTGTAATGTTCTCCCATATCTTGGCAGGGACCCCAGTCGTCCCAGCAGGGACTGTTGTGATGAGGCTGATGGAACCATTTATGGACAAGGGCAGAACTGTAACCACGGACAATTTTTTTACATCATTGTCACTTGCACAACAACTGCTTAGCCGGAAAACCACTATCCTCGGCACAGTCAACAAGAAATTCCTCAATCCGCTAGACAGATGGACCGTACTGAATTCACCACTCAGGTGTTTTCAACCACTGGTGCCACACTGACAGTGTATGCACCCAAACGAAAGAAGGCCGTCTACATTCTCAGCAGCATGCACAGCGTGGTTGAAACTGAGGATACTAACAAAAGGAAGCCAAACACGGTCACACAATACAACCACACAAAGTGTGGTGTGGCTGTAATGGACCAAATGGTGCGGGAGTACAGCGTGCCTGCAGGAATATGGAGATGGCCAGTCGCCGTGTTCTACAACATGATTGACATGGCAGCACTGAATGCTCATGTTCTTTATCAGTCATGCACTGGGGTGCAGAAGAGACGTGTGGACTTCCTGGTTGAGCTTGCAAAAGAGTTAGGTGGCTCTCATGTGACTGAAAAGAAGGCACGCAAGGAGAAACTCCTTCGGCAACAACCTTCCACACCCAGCCCTGGCAAAAGGGCGAAGTGTCAGGTCAACCATCGATGCACGAACAATTGTGAAACTGAGAGATGTGTTGACTGCTACAAATACACGTGTGGCAAATGTACCAGGGACATACCCAGGCAGTGCCATGTACGTTCCGACAGTGCAGACAGACTACTGAGTGAGTGCTGAAATGCTAGTCACAAGAAGGACATGCCACTCACACACACACATGCAGCCCCCCACTGCAGCCTATTGTAAATATGTGTGGAATTGTTTTATTCCTTGTATTTTTTTTTATTATTTTTATAACAAAAATAAAAAGCATCCTTTGATGCGTGCTCCTTTACTCCTCTACCCCATGTATTTGTCTTTACCCTTTCCCCCCTCCCCTCTTCCCACTTCTCCTCCCCCAACATCCCTCCCTGTTGTATAATTTGATGATATTGTTTTCTTGTTCACTGTCTTGTCACATTTGTTTGGCCATGCCGCTTATACACTGCTCATCTTGAAAATGTGACTATTGTTTGATGTTGGTGTGAAATAACCCTTTATTGAAAATAAAAATAAAAAAAATAAAAAGCATGGAAACAAATAACAGTTGTTCTTTTGTATATTTTTCACACTGAAATTTCAGTCCTCTTGTGTGAATTTCGCGCAAAAAAAATTGCACGAAAAGAATCGCAGACCATTCAAGTCAATGGGTGAGAAAAAAAATTGCAAAAAAATCGCAGCTACGTGCGATTTTTTTGCAATCTGTCCCATTGGTCATATAGATCACTCCTCTGGGATTTTTTCGCACGAAAAAAATCGCACAAAAAAAATCGCAGCAAAATTGCACCTATGAAAAAATCGCACGAAAAAAATCGCAGCCCAATCAAGTCAATGGGTACGAAAAAAATCGCAAAAAAATCGCAGCTACTTGCGATTTTTTTGCGATCTGTCCCATTGGTCACATAGATCACTCCTCTGGGATTTTTTTGCACAAAAAAAATCGCACAAAAAAAATCGCAGGAAAATCGCACCTATGAAAAAATTAGCACAAAAAAAATTGCAGGTGTGCTTGGTGCCATTGAAATACATCGGCAAATCGCAGAAAAAAAATCACATCACATTGCGATGCGATTTTCGTGCAATTTTTTTTGCTAGTGTGCTTGAGGCCTTAGACACAAATGCTTCTGGTCATTACTCACAGCTGTACCTTGCTCTAAAATTTCTAATTCTCTATTTAAATATATAAAAAAATTATTCATTGTTTCAGTGGTTTTTTGCTCAAATAAAACTAAGCTAAATACAATATGTATAGTCTTTATATTATCAAATACAATAAACTGAATAGAACTAACTAGAAACTA
The DNA here is from genome assembly GCA_033576555.1 of Oophaga sylvatica. NCBI lineage: Eukaryota > Metazoa > Chordata > Amphibia > Anura > Dendrobatidae > Oophaga > Oophaga sylvatica. The sequence goes on from JARQOD010000009.1 coordinate 157,969,357, forward strand.
AATGGCTAAACTCAATGGAAAACAACAACCTCCTGTGGTGCGACAGTAATGGCTTTAATTACAGAATAAAAGACGGTGATTATAGGATGTTAGCTAAAATCCTTCAGGTCATTCGACCCTGGGTCTCTGGGTTCCAAAGGTAGAAATGTTAAATGACCCCTCTCTGGGACTTCTATTGTTAACTGCAATAGTCCCTTGTACAGTGGCAAGGCTAGATTGGCCTGAGGGGTCTATGGTTCTTCTTGTCGAGACAGTCCATCGGCGTTCTGGTGCTGGCTGCCTTGCTTGTATTGGATGGAGAAGCTGTAGGGTTGTAGGGACAAGCTCCATCACAGGAATCTTCCATTGTCTCCTGATACACGGTTCAGCCATGTGAGGGTGTTGTGGTCTGTAACAATTGTAAAGTCTCTGCCATACAAGTATGGCTGCAATTTTTTTAGCGCCCATACAATGGCAAGGCACTTCTTTTCAATAGTGGCATAGGCAACTTCCCGATCCAGTAGTTTCCGACTGGCAAAAGCAACAGGATGTTCTTCTCCAGCAGCGTTCACTTGGCTAAGTACTGCCCCAATCCTAAAGGTGGATGCATCTGTCTGCACGAGAAACCTGCACTTATAATCAGGGGCAGCCAAGACAGGAGCAGTGATGAGGGCAGTCTTTAGCGCTGAAAAGGCATCCTCGCATGCAGTTGTCCACGTCACATTCCTAGGCATGTTCTTGCGGGTCAGGTCGGTTAGAGGCTTGGCCAAGGTGCTGAAATTAGGAACAAATTTCCGATAGTAACCAGCAGTTCCTAAAAATCCAAGTACCTGCTTTTTAGTCTGGGGTCTACACCAGTTGCTCCAGTTCGTTCTTTATCATGCCTTGAACAGCCTCTGGAACCCAGTAAGCAGCCTGCTGGATGGGGCGTTGTCCAGGGGTTTCCACATGGTGGCTGGTGAGAGTAGTCTTCCCCGGCTTGGAGGAGAAAGCAGCAGCCCTCGACCTTAGTACGGTGAGAATATCGTTCTTTTGTATATCCGATAAATGGGAGCCCAGGGGAATTTGTTCCAGTGATCCTCCCATTTGGCGACCTGGAGAAAATTGGGGAGATACTTGTCACCGGCGGCATCACTAAGGGGGTGGCAGATGGCTAGAACAGGCAGAGATTGGGCGTGGTATTCTTTCAGCATGTTAATGTGGTTGGTTTTCTGTCGTCAACCACTACAGTCCAAGACAATCACGTAGTTAGTGTCATTAATTTTCTTGACAACCTGATAAGGGCCTTCCCACACTGCTTGAAGCTTGTTGGCAGGGGAAGTAGTTGTTAGGGTCTGCGGAACGCACCTAATAGATATTGTAGAGAGGTGCGTTCGCAGCCCGGGTCCACCATGCAGGCGAAGCCCGCTGCTAGTAAGATGGCGAAAGTAGCGAACTCTGTTATCCCGCAGAGCCGCTAAAATAAACGCCGTAGCGCACTGTGGCAGTTAGTGCGAACTCTGTTAATCCCCAGAGCCGCTAACGGGAATGCCACAGCGCTATATGGCGGTAAGTACGAACTCACTTAACTTCAGTGAGCCGCAAAGTAAAACGCTAGGGCGCTGAACCAGCGTTATAAAGCGAACCCTGTTGCGTCACAGAGCCGCTGAGAAAAAGACTGTGTCCTGTTAGACTCACAGGGATACACAGATAACTGCCGTGCGGATAGCAGTCCGTGATCATGCAGACAGCATCGCAATCAAGCAATCTCCTCACTGGAGAAGCCGGTATTCTAGGGCTTATTTCAGCCAAGCCCTAACCACGTGCATCCAAATCTCCTCACCGGAGAAGCCGGTATTCTAGGGGCTTATTTCAGCCGAGCCCTAACCACATGCGTACATGATCACACTGGCGCAAAGCACATAATGCAATTGATACTAGCGCATGGCGGCCCAGCCATGCCACCCTTTTATAGTAACAGCTACAGGACCTGCCAGAAAAAGGACCAATGAGAAACTGTTCCAAAACACATGTAGTTTCAGGACCTTCCTGGCAAGCCAATAGGAGCTGCTGCAGTACCTGAACATGTGACCCCTGATCTCCAATGAGAGATCTTACCCTGGGCATGCTCAGAAGAGGAAACGCAGGACTTCGTCCCAAAGACGTCTGCTCCAGCACTGGCTATAATAGAAGATCCAGGAGGGGCAGCAGCAAGTCTCTGCACAGTATTGGAATGGGCAAGACACTGGGACCGACGTCTCTGCTGAGCAGGCTCCACTGTGGACGGAGATGGATGGGAGTCCGCAGCAATGACGGCTGGAGACTCCCCTGTGCAGAAGTGGGAACTCGACCCCCTAACAAGTAGTAATCATGAGCCCTTGTTGTCCTTCCATAAATTCCCAGGTCCTGTCATTACGGTCATACCAGGTTTTTTTGTCTGGACTGGGCCATCTGCTGATGTTCTTCAGCCAAGGTAGCTAGCTGGGTGAGATGGTCTCTGAACTCAAGAATATAGGGAATGATGGGCATTCCGGTGTCTGGGATATCTTCCTCCAAATGTTCTTTCAGAAGAGTGAGAGGCCCATGGACTTTCCAGCTAAACAGTAGTTCGAAGGGAGAGAACCCTGTGGATTCTTGGGGAACCTCCCAATAGGCGAAGAGGAGATGTGGCAAGTATTTTTCCCAATCTTTTTCAACGTCAGCAAAAGCCCTCAGCATATTTTTTAGGGTTCCATTAAAGCGTTCACACAGTCTGTTGGTTTGCGGTGGTATGGGGTGGTGCGAATGGCTCGAACACCACAAGTATGCCATAGGGACTGGACCAGATCTGACATGACTGAGTGCCTTGATCCGATAATATTTCACTAGGAAACCCTACCCGGGTAAAGATGGTGACAAGTGCCTTGACTACCTTTACTGCTGTAATACTGGACAGGGCCACAGCTTCATGATACCAAGTGGCATAGTCCACCACTGTCAGGATATATTTTTTCCCCGACCGGCTGGGGTGGGCCAGAGGACCTATGATGTCGACTGCTACACATTGAAATGGTTCCTCAATTATGGGCAGGGGTACCTTATGTCGAGCTCCTGGATGCCGCATTCGCTGGCACACATCGCAGGTGCGGCAATAATGGGCTACTGACTGCGAGAGGCCAGGCCAGTAAAACTTTGGGTGAGTCTCTTTTTTAGTCCTTTTCCTCCCTTGATGCCCAGCCAAGGGGATGTCATGTGCCAGTTGGACTAGCTGTGCCCTGTACTTCTGAGGGAAAATAAGTTGCCTGGTCGTTGGGTCAGGGTTGCCCTTGTCACTGCCTTTTGTTACACGATAATACAGTCCGTTCTCTCGAGTGAAGGCATCCCCATTTTCTCCCACGTGCCCAGTTTCTGCCCTTAACCTAAGGGCTGATAAGGTCGTGTCACCCTCTATTTCTCTCCTAAACTCCTCTCTTTCCCAAGTATATGATGGGCACCATGGATGCTGCTCCAGTGTCTGATTTGCCCCATTTAGAATGTTCCAGTATATGATGGGCCCCATGGATGATGCTCCAGTGTCTGATCTGCCCCATTTAGAATGCTCCAGTATATGATGGGCCCAATGGATGCTGCTCCAGTGTCTGATCTGCCCCATTTAGAATGCTCCAGTATATGATGGGCCCCATGGATGATACTCCAGTGTCTTATGGGCCAAAATCATGCTCCATATATAATGGGCCCCATTACTAATGATCCAGTGTATAATGGGCCCCGTAAATGCTGCTCTAGTGTCTGATGTCCCCCATTTAGAATGCTCCAGTGTATGATGGGCCCTATCTCTGATGCTCAAGTGCATGCTGGGCCCCAGATATAATTCTCCAGTGTATAATGCTTCCCATATATTGCTCCAAACATTAAAAAAAAGACATACCTCTCCTTCGCTGTGCACTGCTGTACTCTGGAGTGCTCAGTGTCACCATCTTACAGCTCTCTGCACTTGGACTGTTTAGGCAGAGGGCTTACAGACGTGACGTCATCGCGCTCTCTAACCTGAATGTCACTGTCAGTAAACGCGGAAGACTTCACAGCGGTGGAGAATGGAAAGGTAAATATTGCAAGTGCTGGGGCCCTGAGCAAGCAGGGGGGGCCGACTCTTGGACCCTCAAAGTACGCTGGTCTGTTTGACGGCAAGTGGTCCCTCCCACCGTCAGATACATTTTTTTGTACTATGAGGGGTCCTGTGCCAGTGCTGTTGCCCACGAGTCGGCCCCCCCACCTGCTCAGGGAACCGGCACTTGCCCGGGTGCGCCAGGTGCTGACGCCGGCCGTGGGGGGAGGGATTTGTAGGTTTTGTAGTCCGTCTACGCTTGCAAGTGCATGTTCATTAAATGTCTAAGCATGCAACTGGTATTCAAATTTCTGAGATTTTTCCCTCGGCTAAAGGTCCTTCCGCACTTCTTACAGATAACCTTTGCCTCATCAATAGGATTTTGGTCAAAAAAGTGCCACACTGAACTCTTCCTACTATGTTATAAATTTTCAGGGAACGCACGCTGTGCTAATTTGACCGTCTGGCCAAGCTGTCCTGCAACCCTTTTTGTTTTTTTAACACGTTTTGTACTGCTACGGGCCTGCCAGATAACTGCTGCTGCAATGTCGATGCCTGCTGTGGATCCTTCTCCTCTCCTGAGCTATTGCCAGCGGCACCCTCTACCCCAATGGATGCCAATCTGGGTCAACAACTGGGTCATCCATCACCTCCTCTTCAATTTCATCTGCACCTTCCTCTGTGTCACCGAGTAAGGTGGTATAGTATGCAGGAAGGGGCACCATCAGGGTCACATTCTGGCTCAGTAGACTGCGAGGGCAATGTAGTGCTCTGGTTGAATGTACCAGCACAATCATATAGCAGTGGCTGTGCATCAGTGCACTCCATGTTAGATTCATGTTGGACTGTGGAATTCAGGATTTGACTTGATAACCCAGGCATGGTATGTGAAAAAAGCTCCATGGAGTAATCTGAAGTGTGGGCTGCCGCATCCTTCACTTTTGGTGGGGGTGAAGCACACAAGGAAAGATGTTGTTCCTGACCAGGAGTCTGCACTGACGACTCAGTGCTTGCATTTTTTGAAACTTCAGAAGAGGAGGCGATAGAGCTGGAGGTTGTTTCGGCAATGTAAGCCAAAACCTGTTCCTGATGCTCCGGCTTTAAAAGCAGTATACTTACTCCCAGTAAAGGGAGCCTTCCAGGCCTTCTTGAGCCAGACGATGAGGCTGGCTCAACACCTCCTGCCTTCGGTGCTATTTTACTTATGGCACTTCCAGCAGATGCACCACCACCACCATCAGTACCAGCTGGCCCCCCACGCCCACGTCCTCGGCCTCTTCCACCATACGTCCTCATTTTTGCGAAAATGTACCCAAAATACCAGCAGATATATGTTACTGTATCAGAAGCGTACAGCTGTATACAGTCTAGGGAGAATTGTAAATCTCCGTATATATTTCAGGAGGCAGACACAGACGCTCTCAAGCTCAGTATGGATAACACCAGAATATAAAAAGTAGAAAAAGGGTTATGTATTAGAAGCGTACAGCTGTATACGTACAGTGTTGGGGTAATTGTAAATCTCAGTATATTTTGCCAGAGTCAGACACAGGCTTTCACAGGCTCAGTATGGATCACACCAGAATATAAAAAGTAGAAAAGGGGTAATGTATCAGAAGCGTACAGCTGTATACAGTGTTGAGGTAATTTTTAACCCCTTAACCCCAAGGGTGGTTTGCACGTTAATGACCGCGCCAATTTTTACAATTCTGACCACTGTCTCTTTATGAGGCTATAACTCTGGAACGCTTCAATAGATCTTCACGATTCTGAGAATGTTTTCTCGAGACATATTGTACTTCCTGATAGTGGTAAAATTTCTTCGATATAATTTGCGGTTATTTATGAAAAAAATGGAAATATGGTGAAAATTTTGAAAATTTTGCAATTTTAAAAATTTTAATATTTGTTCTCTTAAAACAGAGAAATATGTCACACAAAATAGTTACTAAAAAACATTTCCCACATGTCTACTTTACGTCAGCACAATTTTGAAACCAAATTTTTTTTTCCTACGAAGTTATAAGGGTTAAAAGTTGACCAGCGATTTCTCATTTTTACAACAAATTGTACAAAACCATTTTTTTAAGGACCACCTCACATTTGAAGCCACTTTAAGGGGTCAATATGGCAGAAAATACCCAAAAGTTACACCATTCTAAAAACTGCACCCCTCAAGGTACTCAAAGGCACATTCAAGAAGTTTATTAACCCTTCAGGTGCTTCACAGGAGCTGAAGCAACTTGGAAGGAAAAAATGAACATTTAACTTTTTAGTCACAAAAATGATCTTTTACAAACAATTTTTTTGTTTTCACAAGGGTAAAAGGAGAAAATGGACAGAAAAAGTTGTTGTGCAATTTCTCCTGAGTACGCCGATACCCCATATGTGGGGGAAAATCACTGTCTGGGCGCCCGGCAGGGCTTGGAAGGGAAGGAGCGCCGTTTGACCTTTTCAAACTAAAATTGGCGGAAATTGAGATTGGACGCCATGTCGCGTTTCGAGAGCCCCTAATGTGCCTAAACAGTGGAAACCCCCACATGTGTCACCATTTTGGAAACTAGACCCCCTAAGGAACTTATACAGATCTGCTGTCAGCACTTTGAATCCCAAGTGTTTCACTAAAGTTTGAAATGCCTGGGTGTGAAAAAAAATAAAAATTTCCTCAAAAATGATTTTTTAGTCCCCAATTTTTGATTTTTCCCAAGGAAATTGGACCCCAAAAGTTGTTGTCCAATTTGTCCTGAGTACGCTGATACTCCATATGTGGGGGAGAAATACTGTTTGGACGCACCGCAGGGCTCGGAAAAGAAGTAATGACATTTTGGAATGCAGACTTTGATGGGTGTCATGTTCAGTTTGCAGAGTCCCTGATGTGCCTAAACAGAGGAAACCCCCCACAAGTGACCCCATTTTGGAATCTAGACCCCCTAAGGAACTTATCTAGATATGTGCTGAGCACTTTGAACCCCCAAGTGCTTCACACAAATTTATAATGCCCGGGCATGAAAATAAAAAATCCTATTTTTTTCACACAAAAGTAATATTTAAGTCACAAATTTTTTATTTTCCCAAAGGTAACATGAGAAATTGGACCTTAAAAGTTGTTGTCCAATTTGTCCTGAGTACGCTGATACCCCATATGTGGGGGGAACCACTGTTTGGGCGCACGGCAGAGCTCGGAAGGGAAGGAGCGCCATCTGACTTTTTCAAACCAAAATTGGCTGGAATCAAGATTGGATGCCATGTCGCATTTGGATAGCCCCTGATGTGCCTAAAGAGTGGGAATCCCCCACAAGTGACCCCATTTTAGAAACTAGACCCCCTAAGGAACTTATCTAGTTCTGTGATGAGCACTTTGAACCCCTAAGTGCTTCACACAAGTTTATAACGTAGAGCCGTAAAATTAAAAAATCATATTTTTTCCACAAAAATTATCTTTTCACCCCAATTTTTATTTTCCCAAGGGTAACAAGACCACAAAAGTTATTGTGCAATTTGTCCTGAGTACGCTGATACCCAATATGTGGGAGTAAACCACTGTTTGGGTGCATGGCAGAGCTCAGAAGGGAAGGAGCGCAGTTTCACTTTTTCAACGCAGAATTTGCTGTATGCCATGTCGCGTTTGGAGAGCCCCTGATATGCCTAAACAGTGGAGACCCCCCACAAGTGACACCATTTTGGAAACTAGACCCCTTAGGGAACTTATCTAGAACTGTTGGGAGCATGTTCAACCCACAAATGTTTCACTAAAGTTTATAATGCCTGGGTGTGAAAATAAAAAATAAAAACAATTCCACAAAAAATGATTTTTTAGTCCCCAATTTTTGATTTTTCACATGGAAATTTGACCCCAATAATTGTTGTCCAATTTGTCCTGAGTACGCTGATACCCCATATGTGGGGGGGAATACTGTTTGGGCGCACGGCAGGGCTCAGAAAGGAAGTAATGACATTTTGGAATGCAGACTTTGATGGATGTCATGTTCAGTTTGCAGAGTCCCTGATGTGCCTAAACAGTGGAAACCCCTCACAAGTGACCCCATTTTGGAAACTAGACCCCCTAAGGAATTTATCTAGATCTATCGTGAGCACTTTGAACCCCCAAGTGCTTCACACAAGTTTATAATGCCCGGGCATGAAAATAAAAAATCCTATTTTTTCCCACAAAAATGATTTTTAATCACCAATTTTTTATTTTCCCATGGGTAAGGGGAAAAATTGGACCCCAAAAGTTGTTGTCCAATTTGTACCAAGTATGCTGATACCCTATATGTGGGAGAAAACTACTGTGTGGGCGCACGTTGGGGCTCGGAATAGAAGTAGTGATGTTTAGTAATGCAGACTTTGATGGAATGGTCTGCGGGTGTCATGTCGCGTTTGGAGAGCCACTGATGTGCTTAAACAGTGGAAACCCCCCACAAGTGACCCCATTTTGTAAACTAGACCCCCAAAGGAACTTATCTAGATGTGTGGTGAGCGCTTTGAACCCCCAAGTGCTTCAATGAAGTTTATAACGCCCGGACGTGAAAATAAAAAAATCATATTTTTTTCCACAAACATGATCTTTTAGTCCCTAGCTTTTTATGTTGCCAAGGGTAACAGGAGAAATTGGACCCAAAAAGTTGTTTTTCAATTTGTCCTGAGTACGCTGATTCCCTATATGTGGGAGAAAACTACTGTATGGGCAGACGTCGGGACTCGGAAGTGAAGTAGTGACGTTTTGCATTGCAGACTTCGATGGAATGGTTTGCGGGTGTCATGTCGCGTTTGGAGAGCCCCTGATGTGCCTAAACAGTGGAAACCCCCCCAAGTGACCCCATTTTTGAAAATAGACCCCAAAGGAACTTATTTAGATGTGTGGTGAGAACTTTGAACCCCCAAGTGCTTCACAGAAGTTTATAACGTAGAGCCATAAAAATAATAAATCATATTTTTTTCTACAAAAACTATATTTTCGCCCCCAATTTTTTATTTTCCCAAGGGTAACAGAAGAAATTGGACCCCAAGAGTTGTTGTGCAATTTGTCCTGAGTATGCTGATACCCCATATGTGGGGTAAACTACTGTTTGGGCGCATGGCAGAGCTCAGAAGGGAAGGAGAACCGTTTGACTTTTTCAACGCCGAATTGGCTGAAATTGAGATCAGACGCCATGTCACATTTGGAGAGCCCCTGATGTGCCTAAACAGTGGAAACCCCCCAATTCTAACTCCAAACCTAACCCCAACACACCCCTAACACTAATCCCAACCCTAATCATAACCTTAACCACAAACCTAACCCTAACACACCCGTAACCCTAGTCCCAACCCTAACCCTAACTTTAGCTCCAACCCTAACCCTCACTTTAGCCCCAACCCTTACCCTAATGGGAAAATGGAAATAAATACATTTTTTAATTTTACTATTTTTCCCTAACTAAGGGGGTGATTAAGGGGGGTTTGATTTACTATTTATAGCGGGTTTTTATGATTGGCAGCTGTCACACGCTAAAAGACGCTTTTTATTGCAAAAAGTAGTTTTTGCATCATCACATTTTGAGAGCTTTAATTTTTCTATATTTTGGCCCACAGAGTCAAGTGAGGTCTTATTTTTTGCGGGACGAGGTGAAGTTTTTATTGGTAATGCGGTTTTATTCTTCGTGTTAGTACGATTACGGCGATACTTCATTTGCGGGAGCGCAGCTGATCGCTTTGGACGTACTATTCCGTCCCTGGGAATTAAGTACCAGGTCACATGGACGGAATAGTACGTCCAATGGGATTAAGGGGTTAAATCTCCGTATATATTTGCAGAGTAACAGACAGACTCTCACAGGCTCAGTATGGATCACACCAGAATATAATAAGAAGAAAAAGGGGTACTGTATTCTAAAATATTCTAAATCTCCGTATATATTTCAGGAGGCAGACACTGACACGCTCAGGCTCAGTATGGATTACACAAGAATATAAAAAACTGAAAAAGGGTACTGTTTCACCAGATACAAGGTATTTATAGTATAGTGAAAATATTCGAAATCTCAGTATATATTTCAGGAGTCAGACAAAGACGCTCTCAGGCTCAGTATGGATTACACAAGAATATAATAAGAAGAAAAAAGGGTACTGTATCACAAGCGTACAGCTGTATACAGTCTAGGGGTCATTGTAAATCTCCGTATATATTTCTGGAGTAACAGACAGACTCTCACAGGCTCAGTATTGATCACACCAGAATTTAAGGAGAAAAAGGGGTACTGTGTCAGCAGATACCAGGTATATATAGTATAGTGAAAATATTCTAAATCTCTGTATGTATTTCAGGAGGCAGACACTGACCCTCTCAGGCTCAGTATGCATTACACCAGCATATAAAAAGCTGAAAAAGGGTACTGTTTCACCAGATACAATATATATATATAGTATAGTGAAAATATTCGTAATCTCCATATATATTTCAGGAGTCAGACAAAAACGCTCTCAGGCTCAGTATGGATTACACAAGAATATAATAAGAAGAAAAAAGGGTACTGTATCACAAGCGTACAGCTGTATACAGTCTAGGGGTCATTGTAAATCTCCGTATATATTTCCGGAGTAACAGACAAACTCTCACAGGCTAAGTATGGATCACACCAGAATATAATAATAAGAAAAAGGGGTACTGTATCAGCAGATACCAGGTATATATAGTATAGTGAAAATATTCTAAATCTCCGTATATATTTCAGGAGGCAGACACTGACGCTCTCAGGCTCAGTATGGATTACACAATAATATAAAAAGATGAAAAATGGGTACTGTATCACCAGAAACAAGGTAGTATAGTGAAAATATTGTAAATCTCCGTATATATTTCAGGAGGCAGACATTGACGCTCTCAGGCTCAGTATGGATTACACAATAATATAAAAAGATGAAAAAGGGGTACTGTATCAGCAGATACCAGGTATATATAGTAGACTGAAAATATCTAAATCTCTGTATATATTTCAGGAGGCAGACAATGACGCTCACAGGCTCAGTATGGATTACACAATAATATAAAAAGAAGAAAAAGGGGTACTGTATCAGCAGATACCAGGTATATATAGTAGACTAGAAAAAAGGGGGAGGAAGCCAGCGCAGCACATAATCAGCATGAAATAATTTGTGTGCATCTGCACATGATTCTAACTGTTTTTTAAAATTGAGACATTTAGCAAACAATTGATCAATTCTTTGAGCTACCCCGCCACGACAAGGCATTCTCATATGGGGCAGTACCTACTCTAAGCTTATTATTTTCATTGTGCCATTGCGGCCTCCTAAATAATTAAAAGCATAACTGCAAAAAAAACATAACTACAAAAAACTGAAAAGCAAGACTGCAAAAACTGCAAAAGTACCTGGAGCATAACTGAATCACCCCCGGGTGCCAGTCCGACAGATGCAGGTAAAAGGCCGACCAGGTCCAAGGATGGACATGTCAGATCTGACCTCCACATCCGCCAAACCAGCAACCACAGATAAAGAGTGAAACAGGCACAGGCACAGGTGCACAATTACATATAGCCTGGGGCAGGGCAGGGCTGCTGTATGTGTGTACAGCAGCTTAAGTCAATTGTAAGAAAGAAAAAAAACAGATAAAATGGCATGCATGACCCAGCGCGCACGGCAACCAGTGGTGGTTAGCCACTTACCAATACAAGAAAATTATGTGATTATGTGCTGCGCTGGCTTCCTCCCCCCTTTTTTCTTGTATTGGTAAGTGGCTAACCACCACTGGTTGCCGTGCGTGCTGGGTCATGCATGCCATTTTATCTGTTTTTTTTTTCTTTCTTACAATTGACTTAAGCTGCTGTACACACATACAGCAGCCCTGCCCTGCCCCAGGCTATATGTAATTGTGCACCTGTGCCTGTGCCTGTTTCACTCTTTATCTGTGGTTGCTGGTTTGGCGAATGTGGAGGTCAGATCTGACATGTCCATCCTTGGACCTGGTCGGCCTTTTACCTGCATCTGTCGGACTGGCACCCGGGGGTGATTCAGTTATGCTCCAGGTACTTTTGCAGTTTTTGCAGTCTTGCTTTTCAGTTTTTTGTAGTTATGTTTTTTTGCAGTTATGCTTTTAATTATTTAGGAGGCCGCAATGGCACAATGAAAATAATAAGCTTAGAGTAGGTACTGCCCCATATGAGAATGCCTTGTCGTGGCGGGGTAGCTCAAAGAATTGATCAATTGTTTGCTAAATGTCTCAATTTTAAAAAACAGTTAGAATCATGTGCAGATGCACACAAATTATTTCATGCTGATTATGTGCTGCGCTGGCTTCCTCCCCCCTTTTTTCTTGTATTGGTAAGTGGCTAACCACCACTGGTTGCCGTGCGCGCTGGGTCATGCATGCCATTTTATCTGTTTTTTTTTTCTTTCTTACAATTGACTTAAGCTGCTGTACACACATACAGCAGCCCTGCCCTGCCCTGCCCCAGGCTATATGTAATTGTGCACCTGTGCCTGTGCCTGTTTCACTCTTTATCTGTGGTTGCTGGTTTGGCGGATGTGGAGGTCAGATCTGACATGTCCATCCTTGGACCTGGTCGGCCTTTTACCTGCATCTGTCGGACTGGCACCCGGGGTGATTCAGTTATGCTCCAGGTACTTTTGCAGTTTTTGCAGTCTTGCTTTTCAGTTTTTTGTAGTTATGTTTTTTTGCAGTTATGCTTTTAATTATTTAGGAGGCCGCAATGGCACAATGAAAATAATAAGCTTAGAGTAGGTACTGCCCCATATGAGAATGCCTTGTCGTGGCGGGGTAGCTCAAAGAATTGATCAATTGTTTGCTAAATGTCTCAATTTTAAAAAACAGTTAGAATCATGTGCAGATGCACACAAATTATTTCATGCTGATTATGTGCTGCGCTGGCTTCCTCCCCCCTTTTTTCTTGTATTGGTAAGTGGCTAACCACCACTGGTTGCCGTGCGCGCTGGGTTATGCATGCCATTTTATCTGTTTTTTTTTTCTTTCTTACAATTGACTTAAGCTGCTGTACACACATACAGCAGCCCTGCCCTGCCCCAGGCTATATGTAATTGTGCACCTGTGCCTGTGCCTGTTTCACTCTTTATCTGTGGTTGCTGGTTTGGCGGATGTGGAGGTCAGATCTGACATGTCCATCCTTGGACCTGGTCGGCCTTTTACCTGCATCTGTCGGACTGGCACCCGGGGGTGATTCAGTTATGCTCCAGGTACTTTTGCAGTTTTTGCAGTCTTGCTTTTCAGTTTTTTGTAGTTATGTTTTTTTGCAGTTATGCTTTTAATTATTTAGGAGGCCGCAATGGCACAATGAAAATAATAAGCTTAGAGTAGGTACTGCCCCATGTGAGAATGCCTTGTCGTGGCGGGGTAGCTCAAAGAATTGATCAATTGTTTGCTAAATGTCTCAATTTTAAAAAACAGTTAGAATCATGTGCAGATGCACACAAATTATTTCATGCTGATTATGTGCTGCGCTGGCTTCCTCCCCCCTTTTTTCTTGTATTGGTAAGTGGCTAACCACCACTGGTTGCCGTGCGCGCTGGGTCATGCATGCCATTTTATCTGTTTTTTTTTTCTTTCTTACAATTGACTTAAGCTGCTGTACACACATACAGCAGCCCTGCCCTGCCCCAGGCTATATGTAATTGTGCACCTGTGCCTGTGCCTGTTTCACTCTTTATCTGTGGTTGCTGGTTTGGCGGATGTGGAGGTCAGATCTGACATGTCCATCCTTGGACCTGGTCGGCCTTTTACCTGCATCTGTCGGACTGGCACCCGGGGTGTGATTCAGTTATGCTCCAGGTACTTTTGCAGTTTTTGCAGTCTTGCTTTTCAGTTTTTTGTAGTTATGTTTTTTTGCAGTTATGCTTTTAATTATTTAGGAGGCCGCAATGGCACAATGAAAATAATAAGCTTAGAGTAGGTACTGCCCCATATGAGAATGCCTTGTCGTGGCGGGGTAGCTCAAAGAATTGATCAATTGTTTGCTAAATGTCTCAATTTTAAAAAACAGTTAGAATCATGTGCAGATGCACACAAATTATTTCATGCTGATTATGTGTTGCGCTGGCTTCCTCCCCCCTTTTTTCATATATAGTAGACTGAAAATATTCTAAATCTCCGTATATATTTCAGGAGGCAGACAATGACACTCGCAGGCTCAGTATGGATTACACAATAATATAAAAAGAAGAAAAAGGGGTACTGTATCAGCAGATACCAGGTATATATAGTCTAGGGAAAATATTGGAAATCGCCGTATATATTTCAGGAGTTAGACAATGACGCTTACAGGCTCAGTATGGATTACACAAGAATATAATAAGATCCGCAAGAAATAATCACACATGTGGGCCAATGTTCCAGGTGTCAATGATGTACTTACAGTTAGGGGGAGGATGACTTTCTGCAAAAAACTGTACTGTATCCCAAGCGTACAGCTGTATACAGATTAGGGGTAATTGTAAATCTCTGCATTTATTTCCGGAGTAACAGACAGACGCTCACAGGCTCAGTATTGATCACACCAGAATATAAAAAGTATAAAAAAGGGTAATGTAATACAAGCGTACAGCTGTATACAGGGTTGGGGAAATTGAAATTCTCCGTATATTTTGCCAGAGTCAGACACTGGCTCTCACAGGCTCAGTATTGATCAGTTGATCACACCAGAATATAAAAAGTAGAAAAAGGGTAATGTATTAGAAGTGTACAGCTGTATGCAGGGTTGGGGAAATTGAAAATCTCCGTATATTTTGCCAGAGTCAGACACTGGCTCTCACAGGCTCAGTATTGATCAGTTGATCACACCAGAATACAAAAAGTAGAAAAAGGGTAATGTATTACAAGCGGACAGCTGTATACAGGGTAGGGAAAATTGTAAATCTCTGTATATTTTGCCAGAGTCAGACACTGGCTCTCACAGGCTCAGTATTGATCAGTTGATCACACCAGAATATAAAAAGTAGAAAAAGGGTAATGTATTAGAAGCGTACAGCTGTATGCAGGGTTGGGGAAATTGAAAATCTCTGTATATTTTGCCAGAGTCAGACACTGGCTCTCACAGGCTCAGTATTGATCAGTTGATCACACCAGAATATAAAAAGTAGAAAAAGGGTAATGTATTACAAGCGGACAGCTGTATACAGGGTAGGGGAAATTGTAAATCTCTGTATATTTTGCCAGAGTCAGACACTGGCTCTCACAGGCTCAGTATTGATCACACCAGAATATAAAAAGTAGAAAAAGGGTAATGTATCAGAAGCGTACAGCTGTATACAGGGTTTGGGGAAATTGAAAATCTCCGTATTTTTTGCCAGAGTAAGACACAGGCTCTCACAGGCTCAGTATGGATCACACCAGAACATAAAAAGTTGGGGGTGGAGGAGGGGGGGGGACAGCCCAGATAGAGAGGTGGCAAAATGGCATATGTTGAGGTGTATAATGGGCGTAAAGCAGCTGCAAATGGATGAATTGGAGAAGTCCAAGTAACAGGAGGACAAAGTGAGCCATTTTGCTGGCAACCTATGTGTCATCAGGGGAAGGTGTGACAAAATCCTTTGCAACCCATGCATTGTTCATTTAAATGAAGGTTAGATCATCAACATTTTGCGTTGACAGATGGGTCCTTCTTTCTGTCAGGATTGATCCATCAGCACTGAAGACTCTTTCTGATAGCACACTACCAGCAGGGCAAGCAAGCTCCTGTAAGGCATATTGTGCCAATTCAGGCCAGGTGTCCAGTTTACAGGCCCAGTAGTCAAAGGGGAATGACCGGTGAGGGAGAACATTGATAGGGGAGGAGAAGTAATTTTTCACCATAGTTAACAACTGCTGTCTCCTGTCTGTTGCTATAGATTCACTATTACCAGGCGTGTGAGCTGTCCTGGAGAAATCAGTCCACAACATGGTCATGAAACCCCTGTCTCCAACGCCACTTCGGTAGTGTGCACTACGAACACCTCTTCCATTTGGCCCAGTACGGCTCGTGGTAGAACCTGCACCACTGCTGTTTGCTGGGAATGCCTCTAACAAATGGTTTACCAGAGTTGCTTGTTTGTTCGCCAATATTAGCTCTAGGTTCTCCTGTGGCATGATGTTCTGTAATTTGCCTTTATAGCGTGGATCGAGGATGCTGGCCAACCAGTAATTGTCATCCTTCATAATTTTGGCAATGCGGGGTCCCTTTTTAGGATTCGCCAGACATAATCATACATTTGGGCCAATGTTCCAGGTGTCAGTGATGCACTGCCAGTGGTGGGTGGAGGAACACTTTCTGCCAAAGCCACATCCCTCCAGTCAAACCCTGGACCTGAACTTGGCAAGCCAACATTTTCTCTTGCCCCCTGAGAAGCATCCTCCTCCCCAAAATAATCATCCCCTCATCCTCCTCCTCCTCTTCCTCTTCTTCCTCCACCTCATCCAGGACAGTTCCCTGAGCAGACAATGGCTCACTGTTACCAAGGCTTCCCTCTTCCTCCTCTTCATTCTCCGCTGCAGACGCCTGATCTTTAATGTGCGTCAAAGTTTGCATGAGCAGACGCATAAATGGGATGCTCGTGCTTATGATGGCGTCGTCTGCGCTTTCCAGCCGTGTGCATTCCTCAAAACACTGAAGGACTTTACAGAGGTCTTTGAGCTTTGACCACTGCACACCCAACAACTCCATGTCTGCCCTCAAACTGCCTGCCCGTGTAACCTTCCATAAATGCATTACAGCCTGCCACTGTTCGCACAGCCTCTCAACCATGTGCATGGTGGAGTTCCACCTTGTTGCAACATCTATGATTAGGCGGTGCTTGGAGCGATCGCTGCAGCCTCTGCATACGACTAAAGTCTATGGGCGAGCGACGGATGTGCTTCACACTTTATGGAGCAGGGCTTTTAACTCCGGATAATTATTAAAGAAGCACTGCACCACCAGGTTCAAGGTGTGAGCCAGGCAAGGTATGTGTCTGAGTTTTGCCAGGGCTATGGCCGCCACAAAATTACCGCCGTTATCACTGACTACCTTGCCTGGCTCAAGATGTATACTGCCCAGCCATGTCTCAGTTTCTCGCTGCAAGTAGTCGGCCAGTACCTCCGCGGTGTGTCTGTGGTCGCCTAAAGACATCATTTTTAAAACAGCCTGCTGACGCTTATCACTAGCTGTTCGATAGTGGGACACCTCATGTGCAACACTGGCAGTTGCGGATGGAGTGCTCATGCGACTGCGCTCTGTTGACGAGCTTTCGTTTCTGGAGGAGGGTCGAACGCCTACAGCCAACTGTTGCCTATACCATGGGCTAGGCAGCACTGTCCCACCTCCGCTGTCCCCTGTAGACCCTGCATCCACAAAATTAAACCAGTGCGCAGTAATGGACACGTAACGGCCCTGGCCATGCCTACTGGTCCATGCATCTGTTGTGAGGTACACCTTTCCACTCACTGATTGTTTGAGTGCATGGACAATGCGGTCTTTCACATGCAGGTGGAGGGCACGAATTACTTTTCTAGAAAAGAAGTGCCGACTGGGTAGGTCATAGCGTGTGACAGCGTAGGCCACGAGGTCTCTGAACGCTGCGCTTTCAACCAAACGGAAGGGCATCATCTCTAATGAGATCAGTTTGGCAATGTAGGCGTTCAAACCCAGTGTACGCGGATGGGAGGATGAGTACTTTCTTGTCCTACTCAGAGTGTCTGGTAGGGTGAACTGGACTTGAGAGCTGCAAATGGTAGAACTATCGGTGGACATGACGGACTGAGAGGGGGTTGGTGATGGTGGTGGTGGTGGTGATGGCCTAGATGCAGTCTTTCATTGCAAAAACATTGTGATTCCCTGACTGCTTTGGCCTTGCGACGACACCTCAACATTTCTTGCTGGCGGTGTGCCAACTGGTGGGCTTACAGTGGGGGAAGCGATGGAGCGTTGCTGGCTACCTTCAGTCAGAGCAGGTGCACATGTGCTACCTGAGGTTTTGTAGTCTGTCCATGCTTGCAAGTGCATGTTTATTAAATGTGTAAGCATGCAACTGGTATTCAAATTTCTGAGATTTTTCCCTCGGCTAAAGGTCCTTCCGCACTTCTTACAGATAACCTTTGCCTCATCATCAATAGGATTTTGGTAAAAAAAAGTGCCACACTGGACTCTTCCTACTATGGTACAAAGTTTCTGGGCTTGCACGCTGTGCTAATTTGACCGTCTGGCCAAGCTATCCTGCAACTCTTTTTGTTTTTTAACACCTTTTTTGACTGCTACGGGCC
>JARQOD010000009.1:157987740-158029051 GCA_033576555.1 Oophaga sylvatica
GTGTCCAAACTTTTGGTCTGTACTGTGTTATATATATTTTATATATATATATATATATATATATATATATATACTGTATATACATATATATATTTTCTTGTCATCACAATACATTCTCCTGTATAACTGCTCTAACATATTGGAAATTCTCATATACCATATTTTTCGGATTATACGACATTCTTTTTTTCCCTGAAATTTGGGTGGAAAATGAGGGTGCATCTTATAATCTTAATATAGTTTACAGGCTGCATTGGTGCAGGGTCCAAGAGTCGCTGCTGCAGGAAGATACTGGAGGGTGTTCAGCTTTGAAGGGGCTCCGCCAACATTTTGTGAAAGCCTAGAGCCCCGCTCACTTTCCATGCTTTCAATGTGGTGGACTCTGGGAAAATTGCCGTCGCAGGCAGCACATGCGCAGATTGAGGTCTTGACACTAAGATCTCGTCTCCCGAGATCTCAATTGCACATGTGTCTCTAGAGGAGGCCATTTTCCCGGAGTTCACCGCATTTACAGTGCCTACAAGTAGTATTCAACCCCCTGCAGATTTAGCTGGTTGACACATGCGGAATTAACTTGGCATTGTGACATTTGTACTTTAGATCAGCCTGGAAGTGGGAAATGCACTGCAGCAAAAAATTTTGTTTTAATTTTTTTTTTTTTTTTTTTAAACGTTAAAAGTAAATTCAGAGTGTCATTTATTATTCAACCCCTCAAACCACAAGAATTCTGTTTGGTCCCCTAAAGTATTAAGAAGTAGTTCAGGCACCAAGAATAATGAGCTTCACATGTGTGGATTAATCATCTCTTTTGCCAGCCTTTTCTGACTATTTAAGACCCTCCCCAAACTTGTGAACAGCACTCATACATGGTCAACATGGGAAAGACAAAGGAGCATTCCAAGGCCATCAGAGACAAGATTGTGGAGGGTCACAAGGCTGGCAAGGGGTACAAAACCCTTTCCAAGGAGTTGGCCCTACCTGTCTCCACTGTTGGGAGCATCATCCGTAAGTGAAGGCTTATGGAACTACTGTTAGCCTTCCACGGCCTGGACAGCCTTTGAAAGTTTCCTCCCGTGCCGAGGCCAGGCTTGTCCGAAGAGTCAAGGGCTAACCCAAGGACAACAAGGAAGGAGCTCCGGGAAGATCTCATGGCAGTGGGGACATTGGTTTCAGTCAATACCATAAGTAACGTACTCCACCGCAATGGTCTCCGTTCCAGACGAGCCCGTAAGGTACCTTTACTTTCAAAGCGTCATGTCAAGGCTCGTCTACAGTTTGATCATGATCACTTGGAGGACTCTGAGACAGACTGGTTCAAGGTTCTATGGTCTGATGAGACCAAGATCGAGATCTTTGGTGCCAACCACACACGTGACGTTTGGAGACTGGATGGCACTGCATACGACCCAAGAATACCATCCCTACAGTCAAGCATGGTGGTGGCAGCATCATGCTGTGGGGCTGTTTCTCAGCCAAGGGGGCTGGCCATTGGTCCGCATCCATGGAGGATGGATAGCACGGCCTACCTGGGGATTTTGGCCAAGAACCTCCGCTCCTCCATCAAGGATCTTAAGGTGGGCATCTTCCAACAAGACAACGACCCAAAGCACACAGCCAAGAAAACCAAGGCCTGGCTCAAGAGGGAAAAAATCAAGGTGTTGGAGTGGCCTAGTCAGTCTCCTGACCTTAACCCAATTGAAAACTTGTGGAAGGAGCTCAAGATTAAAGTCCACATGAGACACCCAAAGAACCTAGATAACTTGGAGAAGATCTGCATGGAGGAGTGGGCCAAGATAACTTCACAGACCTGAGCCGGCCTGATCAGGTCTTATAAAAGACGATTATTAGCTGTAATTGCAAACAAGGGTTATTCCACGAAATATTAAACATAGGGGTTGTATAATAATTGACCCACACTTTTATGTTTAAAATTTATTAAATTCAACTGAGCAACATAACTTTTTGTTTTGTAAGATTTATGCTTCTGTTAATAAATCCTACTCTCGTTTGCAGTTTGAAGGCTCTAACTTATTTGCATCTTATCAAACCAGCTAAATCTGCAGGGGTTGAATACTACTTGTAGGCACTGTATAAGCATGGAAAGTGCAGGGACTGAGGGCTTTCAAAAAATGTCATCGGAGCCCTCGCACCCACCAAACACTACTACTACAAGCCTGTGGCCCGCAGCATCACCCCACTCCTAGCTCCGCCAAACATCACCTCCTACCAGCCTGGGGCTTGCATAATCTTCTGCCTGTACCACCACCAGTTTCCTGCAGCAGCAATCCTGCCACCAGGGACCCCGCTCCACCACCACCACCACCACCACACCAGTTAAACGGATTATAAGAAGCTCCACCATTTTTAAAAAAAATTTTCTCCCAATTTTCCTCCCCAAATTTTGGGGTGTGTCTTATAATCAGGGAATCTTATAATCCACAAAATATGCTCAGCCCTTGATGTGCCAGTGTAAGAAGATGGAACGGATCTGGGGTACCTCTCTTACATCAGTTCCGGAACTGTCGGGACTGTCACCATTGTTGCCCGGGGGAAAGCTTTCTGACCCGGACCAACCTTTGCACTCTACAGCAGGGGGCATGACAAGGATAAAGGGGCTGTGCGTGGGAAAGCAAGGAGAGACCAGGCGGGAAGACAGAGCATGCAGCAGGGGAAGGTTGGTGCTCCCTCCTTGGAGTGACCTGTTAGTGCAGGCCCACACCTTAGAGTCCCTGCATCCGGGTACACTGACTGTGGACAGCAATCTGCTGTGTGCCCGCTGACTCCCGTGAATGAAAGTCTGATGCGTTCTGGTCCGGTGCTTGCTGCGCGCGTACCGCCTAAGACTGACTTTGTGACTCATCCAGAGTTGTGCAACTCCCAACCCGCATACACTGCCAAGCTGAATCACGCTCTGGCAGTATCACAAACTGTGCTTCATCCCATACAATGAATCGTAGACACAGGACCCTGCTTGGGACAACAAGGATACTCCTACTTCATCAGGAACCGGATCCTCAGCTTCTTCAGGACTACACAGGAGACTTCACGCGCCGCTTGTGTGGGAGCCACCGTTGGAGCCCAGGACTCTGCAGCCAGGAAGTTGGCAGACTGATAAGTTTACCCTTTTCATGAACAGTTGCTTTACCCTACTCCTCACCTCTCATTCATAAAGTCTCAATACTACCTCCCATACCCCCTGCTTAACTCTTCACCTCCCTGCGTGGAGTACTATCCTGTTAATAAATCTGTTAACACTTGCTCTGCCTCCTGTCAGTCACTGCATCCCGTGACCTGCAATTTCACACCAAAACAATGTAAATCCTTTACAAGTGAACCCTTTGTGAAACTACACCGCAAAAATGACATTACCTAGAGTTGTAGTGAGCACCTTGAACTCACAGGTGCTTCACAGAATTTTTTAATGACTTTTTACCGCACACTCAGAATGATTAATTTGCAAAGTGATCATTTTATTATGGACAAGCAAATTTGTGGAAGCAAAACAGGAATATAAGCATAAAGCGACACTAATACCGACGTTTCGGTTTGTAAAGTGGTCGGGCAATGGAAGCCAGTTTTTCTGACATCGAATTGTGGACTTATGGCTGGCTATGCGGTCCTTCACATGCTGGGTTGTTTCCCCTACATAAAAGACCGCATGGACACTTAACCAGATATATTACATAATTTGAGTCACAGGTGAAAAAGCCTCTTATTGGGAATGATTTGCCAGTCCTGGGATGAGTAAAGTGATCTGATCGAATAACATTCGAACAGGCTGCACAGTTTAAACATGAAAATGTACCATGTCTACGAGGGGCCAAGAGTCTTTGATTGTCACTAGGGAGTGCACTGCCCATGTCCGCTCTCAGAAGCTTATCTCTGATGTTCGGTGCCCTTTTCTTACACATCAATACTGGTGTCTCAAATGACGCAATGTTTGGGTAGGCTCTATAAAGAAGCGGCCAATGTTTTTTGATGATGGAGTAAGCTTTTGCCATCAGAGGATGTAAGAGATAGCAATAACACCAACCATCACACATATGTAAATGTACCAAATCACAAAAAAATTATTCTACTAACTGTGACATCTGAACACATATGTGTGGACACCAGGACAATGTATGAAACACTGCAACAGCTAAGCATAGAAAAAAGAAAAGAAAAAAGCAGTGGAAATTCATATAAAATAACCTTTATTCATTAAAATTAAAACAACAAACAGAAACAGGTGCATGGTGAACAAGAAAGTCGATGACCACAATGGTGCCAGCACAAAAAAAACGCAAATCAAGGGACAGGGGTCCGTATACCCACCAATAAGTCGCATTACATAAACGCTGTCATAGTCAGAGAATAATCACAAACATATCTTAATGCTCAGTAGCCCAATACTCATATCCTATGACCAAACATAGCTGAAATATACCTGTATTGGTGAAATGGAAGCGGACCACCAGCCCACCACTTGTGTCCTCTTGTGTATAAATATGTGATTCTTCAGTTTTTGTTTTAGTCTTTGCCTGATGAAGAGACCTGAGTAGTCTCGAAAGCTTGCAATTTGTTACCATCTTTTCAGTTAGCCATTAAAAGGTATCAACCACTGAGGACTCTCAAGTCTAAATATTTTTCGTAAAGAAAGTAATTTTCATGTAATACCAAATATAGTAAATCTAGACACAATTGTATGGAGTCAGTGGACAGGTCTGAGGATTCCAGAAGAGTTTTAACTGCCTCAATCCCTCTATCATGAGTAGTGGATGTGTATAGGCTGTTAACATCAAGTGTAACAAGGATACTGCCTGGTGGTATAGGCCCCAATTGTTGAATAACCCTCAAAAAATGTCCTGTATCAAGAAGGTAAGATCTTGGTAGTTTAATCAATGGCGTTAGGATCTTCTCTAGAAAGATAGATAATGGTGACAATACAGAATCTGTCGAGGCTACAATAGGTCTGCCAGGTGGGTCGTGAAGGGATTTGTGAATTTTTGGCAGAATATAGAATACGGGCGTGATGGGGTGACTATTGGTAAGGAAAGTAACTGTCTGTTGATCTATGGTGTTTTGATCATAGTATAGTTTGAGAAGGGTTTTAATCTTACTAGTGATTGTAAAAACAGGGTCACTTGAGATAGGATGATAAGTGTTGTAATCAGACAACTGTCTATGAATTTCCTTATTGTAGTCAGTATGATTCATAACTACAATAGCACCGCCCTTATCTGCCGGTTTAATCACTATATCCCTATTGTTGCTGAGAGTATTGACGGCCTGTTTTTCTAGAGTAGATAAGTTAGAATGAGGTGGAAAGAAACCAAGCTGTGCCTGATGGGATAACATTTTCATATCACAATCAACTAGAGAGATGAAAGTTTCTGTAGCATGGTAGATACGTGGAGGCGAAAATCTGCTTGGGTTACGAAGACCAAGTGTTGAGATGGACAGCTTGGAGGTAGACTCATCACGTGACAGTGGTATGTCACCAGAGACAGGTGATAGACCAAAATGGATTTTTAGTCTGACAGTCCGATAGAATCTCTCCAAATCCTTTTCAAGTCGAAAAGAGTCCCACTTCGGAGTCGGACAAAAGGACAACCCCTTTTGTAGTAACGAAAGTTCAGCAGGGGAGAGGAGATAATCCGAGATATTAATCACTAGGTCTGACCTCTCACCTGAGAGCGAGTCATCATTCGATCTCCTTGATCTCCTTGTAGGTCTGTATGTCCTCCCCTGCGATTGTTGGACATTCATCTCTCTGTATATACTACTCACAATCATTCTTGGACTGAGGTAAATTTTTCCTTTTCTTGTGATCACTCTCATTGGCTCCAGTGTACTATGATATCTGATTATAAGTGACTATATCAGTTGATATGCAAATTGCCTCTTCAAACAAAGAGGACTTGTACTCTACAGCGCCACCTATTGGAAGTAGCGATCCTACAAGTCACAATCAACCCTTTAACGAGTCTTGTAATATGACTTAGGATAAAAGCCAAATCAGAATCTCCATTTGCAGACACGGTGTTTCGGACTGTTGATCCTCGTCAGTGCAAAGTAGGAGAGATCTGATTTGGCTAGATGAGAGGCTCTGGACTGGGGTCTGGGGGGTAAGGTTACTCCTTGTGGAGAGTGACATACCAGCTCTGGCGTGTCGAGGTAAGGAGGCTTATTCGCCGTGCAATGCTCCTCTGGGAAATTTTAATATGCAAATTGCCTCTTCAAACAAAGAGGACGTGTACTCTATAGCGCCACCTATTGGAAGTCACTCTCCACAAGGAGTAACCTTACCCCCCAGACCCCAGTCCAGAGCCTCTCATCTAGCCAAATCAGATCTCTCCTACTTTGCACTGACGAGGACCAACAGTCCGAAACACCGTGTCTGCAAATGGAGATTCTGATTTGGCTTTTATCCTAAGTCATATTACAAGACTCGTTAAAGGGTGACTTGTAGGATCGCTACTTCCAATAGGTGGCGCTATAGAGTACAATCCTCTTTGTTTGAAGAGGCAATTTGCATATTAAAATTTCCCAGAGGAGCATTGCACGGCGAATAAGCCTCCTTACCTCGACACGCCAGAGCTGGTATGTCACTCTCCACCTATATCAGTTGATTCACTCTTTTATTATTATTATTGTACATAATTCTATTTATTCCTTTGGAGATGTTTTCTTGAATTATTTATTTACATGGTGTTTGTATTTTATTTTCATGTTACTTACACGTTTTTTCTGTCCACAGCGACCACATGAATAAGGTTTTGGTTGAACCGAAACGTCGGTATTAGTGTCGCTTTATGCTTATATTCCTGTTTTACTTCCACAAATTTGCTTGTCCATAATAAAATTATCACTTTGCAAATTAATCATTCTGAGTGTGCGGTAAAAAGTCATTACTCTATTACTGGACGAATGTGTCCATTATACCAGCACCTCAACTATATTTTAGACCTGAGTGCACGCTAAGCTACCCTCTTCACAGAATTTTGTAACGTTGAGCCGAGAAAATGAAAAAATGAATATTTCCCCAAAAACTGTTGGGTTGCTTTAGCCCCATATTTTTCCTTTTCACAAGGGTAACAGGAGAATGTGGACCATACAATATTGTGCTATTTTTTCTGTGTATACCGATAACCTAAATGTGGTGTAAGACTACAGTTTGGGCACACGGCAGGGCTCTGAAGGCAAGAAGCGTCAATTGAATTCTGGAGTGCAATTTTTGCTGGAATAGATTGCAGATGCTATGTCACATTTGAAGAGCCCTTAAAATGCCAGAACAGCAGAAATCCTCTCAAGTTGCCCCATTTTTGGAAACTACAGTTCTTGAGGAATTCATCTGGGGGTGAAGTGAACATTTTTAACCCTCAGGCAACTCACACAATTGTGTAACATTGGGCTGAGTCAATGGAAAACTATCAATTTATCAACTGAAATGTTGCTTTGGCCCCATGTTTTTAATTTTCAGAATGAGTAATAGGATAAAATCAACCATAAAATTTGTTACACAACCTCTCCTGAGTATTCAAATACCCAAATGTGGTGAAAAACTACTTTTAAGACAGTGGAAAGCTCAGAAGGGAAGAAGCAGAGATATAATTTCATGTCAATAATTTGTATCTTATTTGGCATGGGATTATAACCCCCCTTCAGTGTGCAGCTGTAACAGAACACCTAGCTCATCAGGGAGGTTAAAGCCTCAAAAGCCTGTGAGATACAGATCTCACACCTTAAGCCAGCTCACAGCAGAACAAAGGTTTGTTTGCCATGTGTATACCATGCGGTCTAACTGCTTTGTTAAGAGAGTTATAATTTCATAGGAAGAATATGGATTTATCGTACATCCTGACAACACACCAATTACATTTTCAAGATTTCTGCAACGGACCAAATGCCCCATTATTCCACCCCAGATACGTAGAATAGCTAGTATGAACCAGATGGCAAAGATGTGTTTAGTCTCAACACATAGAAGGGGCCCAGAAAGATCTGATGGTGCCAAAACCACCTCCCTAAGACCGTCCATTAAGGAGTTCCATTAATGACCCATGTTAGATTCTGCAGTTTTTAGTTGCTGGCGGCAATGGGCTGGGATTTAAGTTCAGCCCATAGGATAGAAATGGAGTGACCAAAAGGGAATAAAGGCTAGTCTAAGGCCATGTGGTCTCTGTTTTTGTTATGATTGCAGTTCACTTTGAAAGTGGGAGCCATGTCAAGTAAAGTGCTGTGAAGGATCTTGGAGCCAGCTGGCAGCCCATGTCCCTTGGTAATTGACATGATCCATCTGCTTATATCTTTTGTTCTACCAGTATTGTATTTGCATATCTGACCATTGTATGTGCATAACCATCGTGTATATAGTGTATTGTCCAGTGTGCCCTTAAGGCAATTAAATATATAATTTAACCTTGGGCTTTTCTTTTATCTCAATTCACAAATCCACATGTCCGTTTCTCAGCTTAACTTTACATTCTACCGGGGCTAGTTTCTGGCCCAATATAATGCCGTTATTGGATTGGACTTATATCTAATGAGGAACCAGTGGCAGTTCTACTGGTGCTAGTGAAAGGGGCCTATCAGCCTGTGCGGGTTGTGGGCGAATGTGGTGCCATGTCAGTGACTGCATGGGCCACATCCTCTCACTCCCTGTGCCTCCCTGGGCCAGTGTTGACAGGGGGTGTATGTGTAAAACTGTTATTAACTGATAATACAAAGGTAACACCAACCCCAACCCCACTTATCACTGCCACACGGCAAGTGGGAAGAGCAAGACTAAGTGCCAGATTTGGCGCATCTTTTGGATGCACCATTTCTGGTTTGATGTTGGCAGCCTGGGGGTGGCAATATCTCTGGCCGCTTCCCGGGCTGTTAATATCAACCCACAGCTGTCTGTTTAGCCTTTGCTGGTTTGAATTTATAGGGGAACTCTACTTCATTTTTCTTCAGGGGTTCCCCGTAAATTCACCTGGGAACAGAATGAACTGTACCACATCTTCCCAGATGCCAGTACGTGTCACGTTGATGACACATATATGTCATCAGTGTGTACGTGTGTGACATGCATTTTATCCATGCGGCTGACAAAATACTGACATGTCTTCAAGTTCTCCACATGGATGCACGGTCCATGTGAAAAACCTAACATGTGCGCACCACCATTCATTACAATGGGTGTGCGTGTGTCCGTATTTGCAGCCCTTAAAAAACAAACTGCATACGGACACAAAAATCGCACATGCGAAGGGGGCCTAAAAAACACTCTGTTGGAGCTATAATTTTCTATATTTCGGCCCACAAAGCCATTTGAGGGCTTGATTTTTGTTCGACGAGTTGACATTTTTGGAAAACAGATTAGATTAAAAGGCACTAGTACCCACTGAGGAAGATTCAGCTGCAATAAATGAGACAGTAATCACCCTACTGTCAGAGTAAACAATATGCACATAATTGTGAGTCACTAATTGTGCTAAAAAATCTTACCCAGAAGGGAGAAAGGGCAGAACAGGCTGTGGGCGAGAGGGAGGGTAACACACTGGTGCACCTACAAGTGAATATGAAATGTTATTGATATTGAGCAGCACAAAAAAGGATTGAGTGTTCAGTGACAATATTGTCTGTTTTAAATAGAATAAAACTCCGGCAGGCGGTGGGGGGTATGAAAGATTGAGTCAAAAAAGTAATAGGCATCTTGCAAGTAATAGACTTTCTTGACTCAATCTTTAGTGGGGTGGCGTATAGACCGCAGAGTTCTTCAAACAATCCATACACATGAGTGTCCCCCCCTCTCTTTTCCACTGGACGCCCTGCTGGTTCTCTCTCTCCCTTGATGTTTATACCCCACCGGAGTATTATTCTATTTAAAAACAGACAATATTATCACTGAACACTCAATCCTTTTTGTGCTGCTCAATATCAATATCATTCCATATTCACTTGTAGGTGCACCAGTATTTTACTCTCCCTCTCGCCCATTCTGCCCTTTCTCCCTCCCGGGTAAGAGTTAACGTTTTTATTGGTACTATTTTTGGGCACATACAATTTTGATTTTTGGGAGGCAGAATGAATAAAACCAGCAATTTAGGAATTGTTTTTTTATGCCATTCAAAATGTGGCAAAAGTGATAAGGCACCTTTATTCTTCAGCTTAGCACGATTACAGCTATACCACATTAAAAGAATTGTATAAATGTTTTACCGCTTTTACACAATAAAAACTATTTTATAGAAAAATAATTGCTTTTTTTGCATCAGTATATTCTGAAAGCTATAACTTTTCTATTTCTCCACTGATGGAGCTGTTTGGTAGCTTGTTTTTTGCGGGACAAGATGACATTTTCAGTGATACAATTTTTTATTTCCATTCGACTTTTTGATTGTGTTTTATTTTACTTTTTATTCGGAATTATGATGTAAAAGCTTTGTTTCTTGCCATGTTTTTAATTTTTTTTAACGATTGTGACAGTGTAATAGGGTGAGTCATTCCAGATTCGGCAATAACAAATATGTGTACTTTTTTAACATAAATATGTGTATTTATTAGCATATTTTTTCTTTTTTTGTTCTTTATTTTGTGATTTTTTAAAAATATTTTTGCAACTTTGTGTAACCATTTTTTTCTAAATTTTTTACGTAGTTCCTCTATGGGACTTTAACTTTTATCACTCTGATCGCTGGTATAAAATGTATAAAGATAAGATAAGGTGTTGCTAGAACGCTCATTTGCTGATTACTGGGCCATGTATGTTGAATGATAGTTTGTAGTGTGATTGGATTGTTTGTGCAAGTATAAAAATCATTGCTATTGACAGTACATCATTCTCTGCAAACCAGACATGTGTTGAAAATGATGAATGATATTCTACGCATACAGCACGAACATATTAACAATCATTCTTTGCTCACAGAATTCTCATTCGATTGTTGAAAATGCAATTAAACAACTGCAATTTGACTTTTATATAGCTGATAAGTGGTCATTTAATGGCCACTTATCATAGTGTGACATAGTTGGGACATCCGGGGATTCCACCCTCCAGCATCTAGCAGGTATAGCGTTCCCTCATGGAAATAATTCCTTTATTGCACTATGCACTTTAAGGGGGCTAATATAGATGACTGTAGAGACCTTTGCAAATGTAGGTGTTAGGTGCATATTGATATGCACATGGCGCTGTGGCTAGCACTATATGGTTCTTACTTAGGCGATAGTCTCACCCTGCTTTCCTATAGCGTGTCTACTGCTATTATTCACTGTGTGGGTACATTGCTGGTTTTTAATGCATTGGTGGGTCTCCCATGGCTTGCTTGTCCCTCGTTTTATTCATCTTGCACCTTATCTTTTCATTATGTCTTTTATGTGTTATCAATAAAGAATTTTTTTGCATTACATATACCTCTTTGGTGGTGAGTTCTTTGTAATTGGTGACACCATCACAGGGATTTGATTATTGTTGTGGTATGTGATTCCCTTTCATAGGGGTAATTAATAATTTTTTTGTGATTTCATTTTTACAATTTTGCAAACAAAGAATTTTCCCTGAGCATTTGTAAAACAGAACAAACATGCTCATAGTGCAAATCCAGATTAGGCAAAAAAAATCAGAATATCATCAAGGTATATCACAATAAATCTTCCAATAATATCAGAAATAATGTAATTCATAAAATTTGGGAACACTGCATTGGTGCATTGGTTAACCCCTTTCTGACATCAGACGTACTATCCCATCCATGGTACCATGGTACCTGGGCCCATATGACCGCAGACGGGATAGTACATCATCGCGATCAGCTGCACTCAGGGGGGGAGCACAGCTGATCGCGGCCTGGTGTCAGCTGTTTATCACAGCTGACACCCGGCACTATGTGCCAGGAGAGGTCACGTACTGCTCCCGGCACATTAATCCCGACACACTGCGATCAAACATGATCGCAGTGTACCGGGGGTACAGGGAAGCATCGCGCAGGGAGGGGGCTCCCTGCGTGCTTCCCTGAGACCCTCAGAACAGCGCGATGTGATTGCGTTGTTCCGAGGGCCTCCTCCCTGCAGGACCCCAGATCCAAGATGGCTGCGGGGTCCTTCCGGGTCCTGCAGGGAGGCGGCTTCCTCAGTGCCTGCTGAGACCAGGCACTGAGAAAGCCTGCAGCACTGCCTGTGAGATCGCTGATCTGACAGAGTGCTGTGCAAACTGTCAGACCAGCGATCTGACATTATACAGTGATGACTTATACAGTGACTTTTTGGAAGTGCATTAGAGCAGCAGGGTGATTTGCTGCTGAAGGAGAAAAAAAA
Source organism: Oophaga sylvatica (assembly GCA_033576555.1). Taxonomy (NCBI): domain Eukaryota; kingdom Metazoa; phylum Chordata; class Amphibia; order Anura; family Dendrobatidae; genus Oophaga; species Oophaga sylvatica. The sequence continues at coordinate 158,000,029 of JARQOD010000009.1, forward strand.
AAAAAAATCTCTCTTTAAATCTTCTGCTTCAGCGAGTGTGAGCGAGCTGAGTGTGACCGGTGCACAAGTGTGAACGGTGGTAAGTGTGACTTGAGATTCAGTGACTTTGGATTCAGGGAGTTTCCAAGGGAGGATTTACTGAATTGCTGTTACCGTATATTTTATTAATACTTTTTATTTATTTTTACTTATCTTTGCTGTCTGGTGAAATCCCCATTAGATATGTGCTCCACTATTGCCAATGCCATCCAGTGTACATCTTGCCACATGTATGCAGTCCTTGAACAGCCGGTCGAGGGTGCATACTGCTGTGTGAGATGTGAGCACGTTGTGCATTTGGAAGCCCAAATCTTGGATCTAAATGTGCAGCTGGCAACACTGAGATCCATAGACAATATGGAAAGGAGTCTTCTGCTCACTGAGCAGACGCTCAATGGGATAGATGAGGGGGGGGATGCTAGGGTGGAGCTGCAGGACACTGAAGTAGGAAGCTGGGTGACAGTTAGAAAGCGGGGTAGAGGGAAGAGCGCCAGGGAGGCTAGTCCTGATCTGGCACACCCCAATAAGTTTGCAAAGTTGGCAGATGAGGGGGTTGTCAGTACAGGGGTAGCACTGCTGCAGCCAGGCATGTCCTCTGAAAGCCAGGGGAGTGTCTGCTCCAGTAAGGGAGGAATTAGGAGAGCAGGGCAGGCCAGACAGGTGCTGGTAGTGGGGGACTCAATTATTAGGGGAACAGATAGGGCAATCTGTCACAAAGACAGGGATCGTCGAACAGTGTGCTGCCTACCTGGCGCTCGAGTCCGACACATCGCTGATCGGGTTGACAGATTACTGGGAGGGGCTGGTGAGGACCCAGCGGTCATGGTGCACACTGGCACAAATGACAAAGTTAGAGGTAGGTGGAAGGTCCTTAAAGACGATTTCAGGGAATTAGGCTGCAAGCTTAAAGCAAGGACCTCCAACGTGGTATTTTCTGAAATACTGCCGGTACCACGTGCCACACCAGAGAGGCAACGGGAGATTAGGGAGGTTAATAAGTGGCTCAAGAATTGGTGTAGGAAGGAGGGGTTTGGGTTCCTGGAGAACTGGGCCGACTTCTCAGTTGGCTACAGGTTCTATGCTAGGGATGGGCTGCACCTCAATGGGGAGGGTGCAGCTGTGCTGGGGGAGAAAATGGCTAGAAGGTTGGAGGAGTCTTTAAACTAGGGACTGGGGGGGAGAGTATTCATTTTATAGGAGGGGAAGGCAGTGCAGATAGAGACCTGGGCACAAATAATGAAATTGGGGGTGGGGGTGGCATGGGGGGTGGGGTTAGAACAGTTAATAATTTAAGAAAGAATAGAGGTTCAGAGAGATACATAAAGTGCATGTATAATAATGCTAGAAGCCTCACCAACAAAATGGAGGAATTAGAATTAATTTTGTTGGAACATAATTATGACATGGTGGGGATATCTGAGACTTGACTGGATGAGAGCCACGACTGGGCGGTTAATTTACAGGGCTATAGTCTGTTTAGAAATGACCGTAAAAATAAGCGAGGTGGGGGTGTGTGTTTATATGTAAAATCATCCTTAAAACCCATCCTGCGTGATATCTGTGAATCTAATGAAGATGTAGAGTCTCTGTGGGTGGAGATTAGGGGAGGGGGGAAAAATAATAAATTACTGATAGGGGTTTGTTATAAGTCTCCTAAAATAATGGAAGCAACAGAGAATATCCTCGTAAAGCAAATAGATGAAGCAGCAACTCAAGGAGAAGTCATTATTATGGGGGACTTCAACTACCCTGAAATACATTGGGGAACAGAAACCTGCAGTTCCAGCAAAGGTAATAAGTTTTTGGCAACTATGAGAGACAATTACCTTTCACAACTAGTTCAGGACCCAACAAGAGGGGGGCACTGCTAGACCTAATATTATCCAACAGGCCAGACCGCATATCAAATATAAGGGTTGGGGGTCACTTGGGTAATAGTGATCACAAAATAATAAGCTTTCATGTATCCTTTAATAAGATGTGTAGTCGAGGGGTTACAAGGACACTAAACTTCAGGAAGGCAAATTTCCAATGGATAAGAGATGATCTTGGTGCAATAAACTGGGACGATATCCTGAGACATAAAAATACACAAAGAAAATGGGAGACGTTTATTAGTATCCTGAATAGCACCTGTGCACAGTATATACCCTATGGGAATAAACATGCTAGAATTAGGAGGAAACCACTATGGCTAAATAGAGCTGTAAGGGGCGCAATAAGGGACAAAAAGAAAGCGTTTAGGGAATTAAAGCAAGTAGGTAGTGAAGAGGCATTAAATAAATACAGAAGACTGAATAAATTCTGTAAAAAGCAAATCAAGACAGCAAAGATTGAGGCAGAGAGACTCATTGCCAGAGAAAGTAAAAATAATCCCAAAAATTCTTTAACTACATAAATAGCAAGAAACTAAAAAATGATAGTGTTGGTCCCCTTAAAAATAGTCTGGGTGAAATGGTGGATGAGGATGAGGAAAAAGCCAATATGCTAAATGACTTTTTTTCAACTGTATTTACACAAGAAAATCCCATGACAGATAACATGATCAGAGATAAAAAAATTTCTCCATTAAATGTCACCTGCTTAACCCAGCAGGAAGTACGGCGGCGTCTAAAAATCACTAAAGTTGACAAATCACCGGGCCCGGATGGGATACACCCCCGAGTAGTGTTGAGCATTCCGATACTGCAAATATCGGGTATCGGCCGATATTGGCTGTATCGGAATTCCGATTCCGAGTTCCGATATTTTCGTCTTATCGGATACCGGAATCGGGATTGTCACTGTCAGTGTCCGTCGGTGGGTCTGTCAGGAGTCAGCGGCACTTACTGGCAGAAGATCTCCGGCGGTCACGTCCTGGACTGCTTCATGGCCGCCATCCTCTTCTCCCCAGCGGTCACATGCAGTTTCTCGCGATAACTGCAGTGACTGCTGGGTAATCCCGGCCGTAAAGCAGTCAGTCCGATGACGTCACCGCCGGGGAAGCAGGTAATCAGCTGTGCTGCGTTGCAATGACAGGCTCTGCCTGTCATTGCGATGTAGCAGAGTTGGATCGTCGTGGGACAATCGTTACTATGGACTGCGTCGGACAGGTGGTATACTGTTGGTTTTGTTTTTTTTCTTTTTTTACAGGAGATCGATGGCGTCGCAGGAATGAGAGTATAATAAAAGAAATGAAAACTGTGTTGTCTCTTTTATTTCATTTAAAATACTTTTTTCTTGCTTTGTCTTTTTTTCATACATTTAATAACTTTGGGATTAATAATGGATCGGTGTCTTATTGACACCTCTCCATTATTAACCGGGCTTATTGTCACCGTGCAATCAACGGTGACAATAACCCCTTATTACCCCGCTTGCCACCGCTACAGGGCAAGTGGGAAGAGCCGGCTAAAGTGCCACAATTGGCGCATCTTTTGATGCGCCAAATGTGGGGCTGCTGTAGCCTGGTATTATCAGGCTGTTGAGGGCCAAAATCCATGGGCCTTGACAGTCTTTTAATACCAGGCCGCAGCAGTCTGCATTTTACTTGGCTGGTTAACAAAAATAGGGGGGATCCCCACGCCGTTTTTTTTTCGAGGGGATCCCCTATTTTTGTTAACCACCAAGCTAAGCAGACTGCTGTGGCCTGGTATTATCAGGCTTGCAAGGTCCATGGATATTGATCCTTACAGCCTGAAAAACCAGCCTCAGCAGTCTGCTTCATCTGGCTGGTTAACAAAATAGGGGGGACCCCACGCTAATTTTTTTTCGAGGGGATCCCTATTTTTGTTAATCAGCCAAGATATGCAGACTGCTGTGGCCTGGTATTATCAGGCTGGCAAGGTCCATGGATCTTGGCTCCTTAACAGCCTGAAAATCCAGGCCTCAGCGGTCTGCTTCATCTGGCTGGTTAACAAAAATAGGGGGGACCCCACGCCATTTTTTTTTCGAAGGGAACCCCTATTTTTGTTAATCAGTTCCCTCTGACGTCACTGATTGTGTCCCTGGCTGACCTGAAGTGAAAGTGGAAAGCAATCAATTAAGCTTCCACTTAAGGGCCCGTCTCACAAGCGATATCGCTACCGAGATCAGCTGCTGATTCACTAGTTTTGTGACCAGCAGCGAGCTCACCAGCGATATCGCTGTGTGTGACATTCAGCGACGATCAGCCCCCCTGCCGGTATCGCTGATCGTCGCTGAAATGTCAAGGACCTTTGATCGCTGGTTTCCCGCCTGTCACAACGCAGCGATGCGTGCCTGTCAGAGGGAAACCTGCGATCAAAAAAAGGTCCTGACATTTCAGCGACGATCACGAACCCGGCAGGGGGGCTGATCGTCGCTGAATGTTCACACACAGCGAAATCGCTGGTGAGCTCGCTGCTGCGTCCACAAAACTAGTGACTCAGCAGCGATCTCTGGGTAGCGATATCGCTATGTGAGACGGGCCCTTAAGCGATGTTACCCGCATGTCGCTGTCCCAATCGCTGCCGAGCTGCCTGTTTGGCAGCTCAGCAGTGATCATGTACGATTCACCAGCGATCCTGACAAGTGCATATCGTTGTTGGGATCGCTGGTGTATCGTTATGTGACACCCAGCCTTTACTCTCCTGTCAGGCAGGAGAGGAACTCATTCATTTGGGGTTTACTGTGAGGCTGCAGCATTAGCTGCGGTCCCTGCAGTAAACATTAAACCCTTTCTGAAGATTACACCGTGGGACCCTGACTGTGCATGGGATAGGTAAGAAAATTTTCTTTTTTATTTTATTTTTATTACAGGAAATGGTTTTTGCAGTAAAATAAAAGATGGTCAAAAACATGGTGCCATTATTTCATTAAAATGATTTTTAATTAAAGTGTGTAGTGTTTTTATTTTATTTCATGCAATAGGATTAATAATTGAAGTTGTCTAATTGACAGCTCTCAAATATTAACCTGGCTTAAGGTCACCTTTCAATAGCAAGGTGGCTTTAACCCCATATTAACCCACTCGCCACCGCTACAGGGCATGGGAATAGACGGGCAAAGTGCCAGAAAGGGTGAATTCTAATTATAGATTTGTCTTTTCCGGGGTGTCTGGGGGCAGATGTTAGTAGCCGGGGGGGGGCAAAAATAATGGTCCCTCTCTGGGCTATTATTTATCTGCCCCCACTCACTGGCTTTGTCTGTCTGGTGCGAAAATAGGGCGGGGTCCCACGCATTTTTTTTCAGCAATTTTACACCTCATATATATATATACATGTCATTGAATTTGTGACACATATTAATATATTTTTATTTATAGTTTCATACACTTCTACATAGTAAATAGCCGCTAATTCAATTGCCGGCTTTTGTGAAAATGCAGAACCCGACATGAAATGACACTTGGTGTACATAGGGTTAACCATGTCTTTTCATGTCCTTTGCATCTAATTTGCACAAACAATTAAATCAGACTATGTGTGCAAAATTTCACACCTGTAGGGGTTAATTAAAGGTGTAAATTTGTAGCAAAAAAGTCCGTTTTTTTACAACGAATTTACACCTTTAATTAACCCCTACAGGTGGAAATTTTGCACACATATTCTGATTTAATTGTTTGTGCAAATTAGATAGCAAAGGACATGAAAAGAAATGTTTAACCCTATGTACACCAAGTGTCATTTCATGTCGGGTGCTTCTGTCTTTTCACTGAAGCGGCTTTACCCGGCAATTGAATCAAAGGAATTTTACTATGTAGAAGTGTATAAACTATACATAATGTATATATATATGTCACAATGACATGTATATATATATATGTATTCTAATGTGTGTATATTTAGTGTTTACAAGGAAAGAATGGGTTTTTTTTAGTTACGATATTTTGTTCCCATAGACTTACATGGGACTTCCGGTATCGGTATCGGGTATCGCCGATATTTTAGTGAATCGGCGATACCATTCCGATTCCGATACTTTAGCATATCGGAAAGTATCGCTCAACTCTCACCCCCGAGTACTGCAGGAATTAATTACAGTTATAGATAGACCTTTATTTTTAATCTTTAAAGATTCCATAATAACTGGGTCTGTAACCACAGGACTGGCGTATAGAAATGTGGTGCCAATATTCAAAAAGGGGGCAAAAACTGAACCTGGAAATTATAGGCCAGTGAGCTTAACATCTACTGTGGGTAAAATCCTGGAGGGTTTTTTAAGGGATACTATATTGGAGTATCTGAAGCTGAATAACCTCATGACACAGTATCAGCATGGGTTTACGAGGGACCGTTCTTGTCAGACTAATCTGATAAGCTTTTATGAAGGGGTAAGTTCAGGACTGGACCAAGGGATGCAGTGGACGTGGTGTTCATGGACTTCTCAAAAGCTTTTGATACAGTGCCACACAAAAGGTTGATACATAAAATGAGAACAATGGGGATAGGGGAAAATATGTTAAGTGGGTTAAGAACTGGCTCATGGATAGAAAACAAAGGGTGGTTATTAATGGAGCAACACTCGGACTGGGTCACGGTTAGCAGTGGGGTACCACAGGGGTCAGTATTGGGGCCGCTTCTCTTTAACATATTTATTAATGACTTGTGGGGGGCATACAGAGTAGTATTTCAATATTTGCAGATAACACTAAACTCTGCAGGGTAATAAATACAGAGGAGGAAATTTTATATTACAGGAGGATTTATGTAAACTAGAAGCTTGGGCTGATAAATGGCAAATGAGCTTTAATGGGGATAAATGTAAGGTCATGCACTGGGTAAACAAATAAGATGTATAATTATGTGCTTAATTGTAAAACACTGGGCAAAACTGTCACTGAAAAAGACCTGTGTGTATGGGTGGACGACAAACTCACATTTAGTGACCAATGTCAGGCAGCTCTGCCAAGGCAAATAAAATAATGGGATGCATTAAAAGAGGCATAGATGCTCATGAGGAGAACATAATTTTACCTCTATACAAGTCACTGGTGCGACCACACTTAGAATACTGTGTGCAGTTCTGGTCTCCCGGTGTATAAGAAAGACATAGCTGAACTGGAGCGGGTGCAGAGAAGAGCGACCAAGGTTATTAGAGAAGGGGGGTCTGCAATACCAGACAGGTTATTACACTTGGGGTTATTTAGTTTGGAAAACGAAGGCTTAGGGGTGATCTTATTAACAATGTTAAATAATGAGGGACATACAGAGACCTTTCTAATGATCTTTTTACTCTTAGACCTGTGACGGACAAGGGGGCATCCTCTACGTCTGGAGGAAAGAAGGTTTAGCCATAATCACAGACGCAGATTCTTTACTGTAAGAGCAGTGAGACTATGGAACTCTCTGCCGTCTAAATGTTGTAATGAGTGATTCCTTACTAAAATTTAAGAAGGGACTGGATGCCTTTCTTGAAAAGTAGAATATTACAGGCTATATTCACTAGTTTCCTAGATACAGCGTTGATCCAGGAGCTAGTCTGATTGCCGTATGTGGAGTCGGGAAGGAATTTTTTTCCCAATGTGAAGCTTACTGTTTGCCACTTGGGTTTTTTTGCCTTCCTCTGGATCAACATGTTAGGGCAGGTTAGGATAGGATATGGGTTGAACTAGATGGACTTAAAGTCTTCCTTCAACCTTAATAACTATGTTACTAGTCCCACCCTGGGACAAAGTAAAAAAGTAAATAAAAAAAAAAATTAACATGTTGTAAAAATAATTTAAAAAAAATTTCTAAATAAAGAAAAAAAATATTCCCCAATAAATTCATTTCTTTATGTAAATAAAAAAAACAATAAAAGTACACATATTTAGTATCGCCGCATCCGTAATGACCCGCCCTATAAAACTGTCCCCACTAGTTTAACCCCTTTTAGTAAAACCCCTTAAAAAAAAGAAAAAAACAAGGCAAAAAAACTGCTTTACCATCATTCTGCCGAACAAAAAGTGGAATAACACGCGATCAAAAAGACGGATATAAATAAACATGGTGCCACTGAAAACTTCATCTTGTCCTGCAAAAAACGAGCTGCCATACAGCATCATCAGCAAAAAAATAAAAAAGTTATAGCTCGCAGAATAAAGCCAAGCAAAAATAAAATATTTTCTTATAAAATTGTTTTTATTGTAGAAAAGCGCCAAAACAATTAAAAAAAATCAATGAGGTATCGCTGTAATCGTACTGACCTGAAGAATAAAACTGCTTTATCAATTCTACCACACGTGGAACTGTAAAAGGCCCCCCCAAAGAAATTCTTGTATTGCTGGTGTTTGTTCATTCTGTCTCCCAAAAATCTTAATAAAAAGCGATCAAAAAAATGTCATGTGCCAGAAAATGATATCAATAAAAACATCAAGTTGTCCCGCAAAAAATAAGACCTCACATGACTCTGTGGGCCAAAATATGAAAAAATTATAGCTCTCAAAATGTGGTGATGCAAAAGCTAATTTTTTTGCAAAAAAAGCGTATTTTAGCGTGTGACAGCTGCCATACATAAAAATCCGATATAAAAACCCGCTATAAAATAGTAAATCAAACCCCACTTTATCACCCCTTAGTTAGTGAAAAATAAATAAAATTAAAAAAATGTATTTATTTCCATTTTCCCATTAGGGTTAGGTAAGTATTCTAACCATAATTTACCGTATATACTCATGTATAAGCCGACCCGAGTATAAGCCGACCCCCCTAATTTTGCACAAAAAACTGGGAAAACTTATTGACTCACGTATAACCCTAGGGTGAAAAATGATTATGCCCCCATATGATGCTCCACAGATATCCCCCATAGCTCAGTTATGCCCAATATGCTTCAGAGATTATGCCCCCATATGCTCCAGATTATGCCCAATATGCTCCCAGATTTGCCCCCATATATTCCACAGATTATGCCCCCATATGCTCCCATATGCTCCAGATTATGCCCCCATATGTTCCACAGATTATGCCCCCATATGTTCCACAATAATGCCCCCATATGCCCCATATGCTCCATATTATACCCCCATATGTTCCACAGATTATGTTCCACAGATTATGTCCCATATGCTCCAGATTATCCCCATATGTTCCACAGATTATGCCCCCATACGCTCCCATATGCTCCATATTATGCCCCTATATGTTCCCACAGATTATATTCCAGATTATGCCCCCATATGCTCCATATTATGCCCCCATATGCTCCAGATTATGTCCCATATGCTGCTGCTGCAAAAAAAAATGACTACTCACCTCTCGTCGCTGGGGGCCAGGTGCCGGTGTCCTGAGCAGGCGGTGACACTGGTGCGCTATGGGGACAGGTGCCGGTGTCTCCGCTCGCACAGGACCCCAGCACCTGAGATTTTACCTGTCCCGTTCCTTAAAAAAAAGTGCTTTTTAATAGCCCATGGGGCGACATTTGGGTCCAAGTGCAACCTTTCTCAGCATTTAACCAAAACGTCGCACATGGGTTTAAAAAAAAGCACCTTTCAAATTTCAATGGGTTCTGCCTCAATCTTTTGAATTTTCAAATTAAAAGGACGATAGTACCTGTGGGGCTTTGCACCCTATTTTTTCCCTGTGCATTGTTTCTCTATTTTTTTTTTTATCCATCTATCTACTATCTATTATCTTTTATTTTTCTTAAATTATCATCTACTACATCTACTATCATCTGCTGTCTGTCTTCTGTCTGTCTTCTGTCTGTCTGTCTTCGTCTGTCTGTCTGCCCTTCTATCTATCTATTTTATCCATCTATCACTATATCTATCTATTTTTATCTACCGTATAACTCATGTAAAGCCACCAGTTTATAAGCCGACCCCCCAAATTTTTGCCAAAAAAAAAATGGAAAACTTTTTTGCTCGTGATAAGCCTAGGGTGAAAAATGATTATGCCCCCTAGATGCTCCAAATTATCCCCCAATGCGCACAGATTAGCCCAATTGCCCAAAATTATCCCACTTGCTCCAGATTACCCCAATACTTCGAGATTATGCCCCCATATGCTCCAATATCCCCAAAATACTTGAAATTATGCCCCATATGCTCCAGATTATGCTCCATATATTCCACAGTTATCCCCCGTATGATGCACAATTACCCCCCAAATTCTCCCACAGCCCGATTACCCCCCCATATGTTCCACGATTATGCCCCCATATGTTCCCCAGATTATGCCCCCAATTTTCCACAATTAGTTCCACAGATTAGCCCCCATATGCCCCATATTATGCCCCCATATGCCCAGATTAGCCCCATATGGCTGCAAAAAAAAAAAAAAACATACTCACCTCTGTCGCTGGGGCCGGTGCCGGGTTCCGAGCGGCGGGACACTGGCGCGCTGGGGGGGACAGGTCCCGGGTGCACCGCTCACTCAGGCCCCCGGGCACCTAAATATTTACCTATCCCTTCCCACCGCTGAAACGCTGCTCATCGTTACTCCTCGGCGTGAATGATTGGGGGGGCGCGGCGTGCACTAACGACGTCACGCGCCCTTCCCTATCATTCACGGGCAGAGGAGTCAGATGAGGACGCAGCGTCACGGGGGAACGGGACAGGTAAATATCGCTATATCACCCCTCCGCCGGCGCGTTCTGCGCCTTCCTTTTCTCACGGCGCTCCCCGAGCCTTCCTTCCTACAGGGTCACATGAGCCGCTCATTAAAACATAAATGTGCTATTTTAAAACTTTAATGAGGGGTGCCTGTGACCGCTGCGGGAAGGACCGGGAGTCGGGGGAGAAGCAGGGGGCGCAGAGCCCGCGCCGGCGGAGGGGTGGTATATCGCCCCCCCCCTCCCCCCCCCCGCCACTTCGTATAGACCCCGTATAAGCCGAGAGGGGGATTTTCACCCTAAAAAAGGGGCTAAAAAATCTGGGCTTATCATAGTAATACGGTATTTTAATTCAGGTAATTGAGAAATGGCGGAGACCCCTTTTTTTTTTTTTTTAAAAAAAAAAAGAAACCAGCAGCTACGGGGAAGAGGAAGGAGGATATGATCTTTTGTAACTTGGAAAAGCATTTTCTTTCTGGGGGTACTTCAGGCCTGACAAATTGAACAGGTGGTTTTAGGAAAATTTAGCATTAGGTAGAAGTTAGACCAAAATCAAAGGACGGGGGAGAAGTATGTCGTCTCTATTCAGAGAAGACACTCCAAAGTCTTTGGGTATGCCGGCAGACCCCCAGACCGCAGAGCAAATTTGTGAAAAACTAAGACTCTCTTATACAGTTGGGCTCCACTTAACAAATCCTTTGTGACCAATATTTTAAAAGATTGTGAATACACAACCTGGAAAAACCCCAACACTAAACCCCCTTCAGGCAAATTATCCAAAAAAATAGCAGAATGGACTCAGGTGAGTGTTCCAACTTAAAAATTTAATTCTATCATTTCCAGTTGGACCAAAATTTGGATTAATGGGTCCTGCAGTAGTGACAATTTGAATGGATCTAATGTCCCCAATCCCATTTTAGAACCAGTCCTGAATCAAGAAATTGGGAGCAAAACCCCCGTCAATGAAAGAAGTGTAGATAACCCAGGTTTTTGAAAAAATAAATTCCCGGAAGCATACTTTTGGGTACCTTTTAACTCCCCTTAAAAAGTCTGATGACCCCCTAAAAAAATCAAAAACCCCTATATGATTTCCCGATTGCATGCTTGAGGGCGTACATGAATCCAAAGAAAATTCCCCCGCGACCACAGTAAAAGCAAGTCTGAGTTGCGCCATGTCTCCCGCAACGGCCCAAAAAGCTGGGGTGCCAACCTTTATTTTTCCTCCTTAAAAAAGTGGCGGGGGAAGGGGAATGACGAACCCTTGTTCTCATCATGCTTTTCCCGAAATTTTAAAATCCAAATTTTAGCCGGGGGCATGGACCCTCCAAAAGGACGGGTGGGGTATGTAAACCAGTGCATCCTTGAGTGTATCTGAGAGAGCGTAGTTACCCGAGGGGCAGAGGGTGCGGTCGCCCCGGGGCCGGGGCTCTGGGGGGCCCCCGGGGACGTACTGTAACGTATGGGGGGTGCACGCAAACCCTATAAAGTTACATTCTGGGCGTGCAGGGAGAATCGATCTCCCCCAGCTGCCCGGCCACTAGGGTCCCTGGCAGGGGGTGGGTGGGCCGGGGTCAGCAGTGCGCCCGCGCCTGTCACACGAGTCAGCTGTATCGAATCCAGCTTACAGCTACCACATTTAGGAAAAAGGGGCGAGCGCTCCCCTTTCCTTCTCCCCCTTTTACATCGACGCAGACGCTGACAGGGGGTGCGATGAGTTGTGGTATTCGCAGGTACGGCGGGATGCAGTGATGAGCCGGAGACAGAGCAAGCTTAAATTTAACCTTTATCAGGGGTTATACGAAAAATCGGTAAGCTGACAATAGTTCTCCTCGCAGGAAAGTAGACAATAATGCACAAATAACTGAACAAACGCCTACTCGCAGATGCCAACGACTATAGGCCGCTATATGGCCGTCTACAAGTTCTGGAACTATAATGAACAGTTAACGGAGTGTCACTTATCCTTCTCTGACGTCCGGCAGAGCTGTTGTCCGGAAGGTGTCCGTTCGGAGTCTCAGCCGCTGGGCCCAGCCAACAAGGAGTTGTCGTAGGCTTCGGGCGTTCCTACGCCCAGGTGCGGATGGGCGCAACAGGCCCTGGAGAAGTTCCAGGCATCGGGACCGCCCCTCTCAGGGGCGAGGTTGAGGCAGCCCAGGCTCCTGACGTGCAGGCCGCAGCCGTGGGCTGGAGCAGGGCAGTGGTGGCCGCGGGTAGCAACGCACAGGCCACAGCTGCGGGCGGAGCCAGGCAGTGGCAGCTGCAGGTGGCAACGCACAGGCCACAGCGGCGGGCTGGAGCGGGGCAGTGTGGCTGCTGGTGTCAGAGTTCTGCTTCCTCCTCGCTCTGCTCGGGATTGTCCTCTCTCCGATCACGTGAGCCCTCGTTCTTTCTCCCGTGTAGCTGCTGGCATTTTCCGCTCCCAAATACCCACCAGGCTCCTCCTTCCTGCCTCTTGTCTGCCTCCTCGATAAGTGCCCCCTGCTGGTCTCCTGTGCTCCTTTTATAGTCATCCCGTCCCCGTACTTTCCTAAACAGTCTCTGTGTCATCCTATAGTTCCTTGCCCCGGGAACTTACCCCCTAAGAACTTAAGTGACAGCCTCCTTGGTTCCAGCCCGGTCACACAGAGGGGGTTTTCTCTAGTACATTACTAGAGGGTGGTAACATATTACGGTGCACTGTCCGGATGGAATGGTCCCCTCCTTTCTCAGACTGTATCTCATATACTGGCCTGTCTGGAGTTACTTGTCGTAGTATTCGGAAGGGGTTTTCTTCCCATCGGTGGCTCAATTTGCTTTAGGGCCGCTGGTGCTCGTACAAGTACGTGATCCCCGTTTTGGAATTCAACGGCTGTGATGTGGCTTTCTCAGGGTATTCCAGGTCTTAGAGTTTCATCTGCACTAGGTGGTGTAGGGTCTGCAGACGACACCGGTGGTCCCGTACCCAGGAGGGGACCCCTGCCCATGGTTGTTCTTCCTCTGGTCCAACTCTACCTCGGGGATTCCTTTGCCTTCCCGACCGAAGAGTAGCATGTACAGGGGACGTATTCGGGCCAACGGGTTTTCCGATTGTCTTCCAGGGTCCGTAACATTTGTATTAGAGTCCAGTTAAACTGTTCACAGGCCCATTCCCCTGCGGATGGTATGGTGTGATCCGGGATTTGTCAGTGTCGTACAGGCGATGTGCTGTAGCTCTTCCATACCTTCCCCAGGAAGCAGGCCCCGTGATCCGAATGAATGCGTTGCGGGCAGCCATACACCCTGGATAAAGTTTTTGCAGATATCGTAAGTGGCCGATTCCGCTGTTTGGTCTCTGGTGGGGGTTACCACGGCGAACTTGGTAAAATGGTCCACCATAACTAGGCAGTGCTGGTATCCCTGGTTGGCTGGACCGATGATTAAGTAAATCCACCATTAGCAGCTCGAGGGGTGCTGTAGTTACGAACGTTTGTATGGGGGCTCGTTGATCTGATGGTTTAGTCAATTCGCATAGGTGGCACGTACGACAAACTTCTTCTACTGCGGTTTGTAACCGGGGATGGTAGGCTATTCGCTGTAGCCACTGGAAAGTCTTTTGTACCCCAAAATGAGCCCCTTACTCATTAGCTGCCTGAACAATTTCAGTTAGTTGAGCTCCCGGCACCACCATGCTGCTGTGGGTTCGGCGCGCAGGGTTGTTTTTTCGATACAATAGTCCATTTTTGATCACCAGTCCCTCCCATTGGCGGAGCAGTAGTAATGGTGTCCTAAGAGAGCGTTTTCCTTTGAGCGTCATTGGGTAGTTGTTTCAGGGCGACCCATCGCATAGGGCGCCGATTTCGCCATCTTCTTGTTGCTGGTGTATCCATTCATCCCGGACTGCTCTAGAATGCCCCGAGTGGGTTGCACACAGGACTGCTCATTTGCCACTGCTGTGGTCTCGGCGGTTTTAAGGAAAATTGCATTTCTCTCCTTCTAGCTCTTCATCCTGGCTCTGTCCTGGGACAGTGTGCCGGATCCAAGATAAGGCGTCGGCGTGGACGTTCTTCGCCCCTCTTTTGTAAATAATTTTGTATTTGAACTTGGCCATCCTGGCCACCCACTGTTTCTCCAGGGCCCTCCAATTTGGCATTTTCAAGGTGGGCCAGGGGGTTGTTGTCGGTTCGTACCACCACCTCAGAACCCGCTAGGTACTCTGCAAATCGTTCTGTCATGGCCCACACCACCGCCAGGACCTCGAGTTTGAAAGAGCTGTAGTTGTCGGGATTGCGTTCGGAGTCGTGAAGCGACCGCTAGGCTTGCTTAGTCAGGGGGTCCCACAATCCGGTCACCAAGAGGTCACGCAGGGTTATGTTAAGGGGTCCCATGCCTATCCACATCCCCCAGCCCGTGCAAGCTCCCATCGGTGTGCAGAATGAATGGCTGCGAGAAATCCGCGTAGGCCAACACCAGGGCTTCAGAGTGTGCGGTCTTAAGGTCTCGGAAAGCTTCTTCAAGTGGTTCATGCCATTGCATCTTACAGGTGTTAGCACCGGCAGGGGCTCCTTTTAGTAGGTCTTGCAAGGCTCGGGCTCGGCTGGAGAATTTTTTAACTAAGCGACGGTAATATCCAGCCAGCCCCAAAAAGGCCCGCACATCCTTTACCGTCTCGGGGGTAGGCCACTCCCGTATCGCAGCGACCTCTCTGGAGACGGTCTCACGCCCTCAGAGGAAACGACATGCCCCAGATATTCAATTTGTGTGCGAAACAGGTGTCATTTTTGGGCTTTACATTCAACCCGTATTTTTGCAGCCGGCCGAGCACCTGGCCCAGATGATGCAGGTGGTCTTCAAATGTGGCGGCATAGATGATGTCATCCAAGTATATCAGAGTGGTTTCAAAGTTGAGGTGACCTAGGCACCGCTCCATTAGGCGCTGGAAGGTTCTGGGGGCTTTGGCCAGTCCAAACGGCATCCGGTTGAATTCAAACAGTCCCATGGGCAGAATGAAGGCAGTTTTTGCCTGATATTCTTCTGACATCTGTACCTTCCAGTAGCCACTGGCCAAGTCCAAGGTTGAGACATATTTCGCCTGTCCCAGGGCCGACAGGGACTCTATGCGAGGAAGCAGATATGAGTCTTTGATTGTGCAGGCGTTCAAATTCCAGTAATCCACACAGAACCGCAGAGTGCAGTCCTTCTTCCACACCAACACTATGGGGGTTCCCAGGGACTCTGACTTTCCCAGATAATCCCTTTTTGCAGCATCTGGCTCAGCAGTGTCTTCACTTCTTGGTATAACTGCGGTGGGATTTGCCGATATCGTTCCCTTATGGGGGCTGTTCCTTCGGTGGAATGCAGTGTGTAATTGCTGTGATGCACCCGAAGTCGTCCTCACGGTTGGCGAATACCTCTTGATAATGGCACAGGAGAGCTTCCACCTGGTGTATTTGGTCCGGGCCGAGGCCAGAGAATTCGGCTCGCATTTTCTCCAAGATTGCTCACCCAGGCGGGGGCTCTGTGGTCTGGACGGAGTGTAAAGTTACGGCCCAGGAATCTCTTGGACTTACTCCCATCTGTAACGCCGGGAGCGGGAGCACCTCTTCCAAAGGTTTTTTGCTGTTTCCACGCAAGGCTTCAGGAGGATGTCTTGGTCTTCCAGGTTGACACACCGCACAAGGACTGTCCCCTTCCTCACGGCAGCCAGGGCGCGAGCCACCAGGAGTCCAGAGGGTAGGTGCTCAGGAAGCATGGCTCCACCTGCACCTCTACTCCTTCCAGCGGCACATGGGCCCGGACGGGCAGAGCAACAACTGTCAGTCCTGGTGGTAGCACGAGCTGAGGAGCCGCAGGCACAGTTACTCTCCCAGCACTTTCCTTTCCTGGCAGGCCTCTTGGACTCGCGCACCTCGCACCAGCTGTTGGAAGACTTGCCCTTGAAGAGTGTGGGAGCTCCATTGTCTCAAAGTCTCTTGGGCGGGTTATTTGAGGAGAAGACTATCAAATTCCTTTAATATATTCATGCCCAGGGTGACATTGTACTTATCAGCCGCGTCTCTCCGATTGCTTACCACACATCGAGATCTGCATCCATGCTACTCCGATGACGGGGATTGGCAATTGATTGGCAGCTACTAGCTTTATCACGGGCCCCCCACTGGGGCCTTGTGGCTTCGGAGTAGTGCTGCCGGAAGTAAGTCTCGGGAATGGTGGTCACTTGCGACCCCATGTGTAACAGGCAGCACACCGCGCGGCCTTCAAATTCCGCCCAAACTAGCGGACACTTCGCAACTAGATCCTCGGGACTTCCACCACCCCGTGGGGTGAGTTCTGCCTCCGAGCGGCGTTTCCCCGGCTCAGAGCCCTCTAGTTTAATGGCCGCCGGGGCGGGTACTTCCCATGCCGAGGGCACTCCCAGGCGAAGTGGCCAACCTTGCCACAGTCAAAGCAAGCGATGGATCGTGGAAGCCGACCACCCCGAGGGTTACGGGGCCTCCAAGATATCATGCTTGGCCCCGGCTGGCTGCTCATAGCTTCGGCCATTCTTTTCACTTCAGCTAGTTCGCCTCTCAACTTATCAAATAAAACAATATGAAATATCATCTTTCGATGTGAGTCCTGGAAGCGCTGCCATTCATGGGCTGGATGTGCCTTTCTTGATCTAAAAAGAGTATTGGATGTTTTAAGATGTTTGTCGGTGGCAACTTAAAAAATATTTTGGCTAGAACAAAAGCTGCTGGCTATTTGAACTGGTGTTTGATAGGAACTGTTAATGAGTGATTGGTGATGACGTGGTGCAAAAGAGGAGTTTTTCAAAGAGAGGGTGTGGGACTGTAAAAGGTTCAAGGGTTGGAGGCGGAGCTGGGGTGGAGCGTGGACGGAGTCTCAAGGGGACCCAAAAATTTTGCCAGTATGAGGCCCTGAAATTCCTAATGGCTGCCCTGGGCTTCAGAATCGACTACTGCAACCTCCTGCTCTGTGGCTCCCCTCTAACACTCTTGCACCCCTCCAATCTATTCTAAACTCTACTGCCCGACTAATCTACCTGTCCCCCCGCTATTCCCCGGCCTCTCCCCTCTGTCAATCCCTGCACTGGCTCCCCATTACACAAAGACCCCAGTTCAAAACCCTAATCATGACATACAAAGCCATCCACAATCTGTGTCCTCCATACATCTGTGACCTCGTCTCCCGGTACCTACCTGCACGCAACCTCCGATCCTCACAAGATCTCCTTCTCTACTCCCTCTTATCTCCTCTTCCCACAATCGCATACAAGATTCCTCCCTCGCATCCCCCCTACTCTGGAACTCTCTACCACAACATATCAGACTCTCGCCTACCATGGAAACCTTCAAAAAGAACCTGAAGACCCACCTCTTCCGACAAGCCTACAACCTGCAGTAACCACAGATCCACCAAACTGCTGCACGACAAGCTCTACCCTCGCCTACTGTATCCTCACCCATCCCTTGCAGATTGTGAGCCCTCACGAGCAGGGTCCTCTCTCCTACTGTACCAGTCGTAACTTGCATTGTCTAAGATTACTGTACTTGTATTTATTATGTATATCCCACCTCACATGTAAAGCGCCATGGATTAAATGGCGCTATAATAATAAAATAATAATAAAATAGGAAAAAAAAACTTGCTTTCCCACTGCATCCCCTCTTGGCCTAAGGAATAGTAAAAATGAGATGGCATCCAATATTATCAGCTTGATAAAGACCATGGAGGATGATCGAAATGAGGCGCTGTCATTTTTATATGTTCACAATAAATTTCCTTTTACCATTTGCTGACCTATTGAGCCACTAGACTGTATCCTCAGCATTCCACAGCACAATCACATTAAGGGTGCAGACAGATGGCCATATAAGGCTGTGTTTCCATGGTCCGGAAACACAGCGCTTTGGACGGAGCGGAAATTCGGCTCCGCCAAAGCCCCGCCCCCTTTTGAACGGCGCTTGTAAGGAAAGGGACGCCGCCATTTTGTATAGGGCCTGTACCAGCCTCCATTTTGTCGGTTCACAGAGCCACAGACTGCTAACTACACAGGGCCTGTTAGCATATCCAGTACGACCGGTTTTGATGTCCACTATGAATCAAAAGGGCTTTAGTATGCTAATTAGTTTAGGCCAGTGTCTGAATAAGATGGTCAGTCGTATGCTAAATAGCTCAGACTCGAGCCAGTATTTCCTGCTCCATATGAATTGCAAGCTAGTTAATATGCGTGCTTCAAAGCAAAGGGGAGGGGCCTAACAGGTTTAAGAACTGTAGCCATGAACAGGCTGTTCTCAATCCATTTTCTCACAGCAGCAAGAAGCACAAGGGACAGATTTGATTTGCCTTGCCAAGGGAGCAGCAGAACATGCTTTGGGGACTGTCCAGCAACTAAAGACTGTTACCTGGAGACGGCAGAGCTCCCTGCCTCCCCATGACCATACAACCCGGTAATATTGATCTATAGCTTATACCTTTAAGCCTTGTACATTATTGTGGTATTTTATTCTGACTGCAAATCCATTGTAATTACGTTGTATAGCTTTACTGTATATTTCTGTAATTATCTAGTGCGCCCTTAAGGCAATTAAACCATAAAATTAATCTTGGGCTGATGCTTTTACTCTGATCACGAATCTTAGAATACCCAGTGGGTAACAGGACACCCTCCCCGTGGCCATTTGCTCTAGGTGCAGTACCCTTACTGACCTGAGAGACAAAGGGGGCGCCGGAGAGCTGTACCTGTGGAGTTACGTCCCATTGGTGACGTGGGAGGAAAGGGTCATCCTTCACATTTGGTAGCGGCGTGGGATCAGAAGCTGTGATACCCGGGCTACCGTGTGGCGGTCGGCTTAGTTCCTCACAATTGGTGGCAGCGGTGGGATCAGAGTAATAGTGTGCGTGGGACCCCTACTCCCAGACACTAGAGACTACCAGCGGTACTTTCACTGCTGGGGTCTTAAGGTCAGCCCATCGCTAGACGGTCAGAGTGTAAATATAATAAGTTGTGTGCAAGGTCAGGGTTGCAGCTGTGTCAGTAACCAAAGGTTCCCAAAATGGCGGAAGGCACCAGGAGTAGGGCAAAGGGGGAGGCCAATGCTATGGTCTATGAGGAGTTTGACACCGATGAGGGGGAGCTCAGCCAGGCTCCCCAAGGAGCCAGATCCCCGTGCTCAGTCCCGCAGTGGACTGTCCACCCCCTGCCCGTCCCAGTGTGTACAGATCGGAGGCCCTCTTCCAAGCAGCTATGGCACAGCTCGAGGCTGGTAAGGACGCTGCCTATGACAGACTCCTGGTGGTGGCAGAGAAAGCAGCAGAGCGTGAGCAAGCAGCAGCAGAGCGTGAGCATACAGAACGCCGTGAAGCTGGGGACCGGGAGCAAGCAGCCGCAGAGAAAGCAGCAGAGCGGGAGCAAGCAGCGGCAGAGAGAGCAGCGGAGCGTGAGCATAAAGAACGCCGTGAAGCTGCGGAGCGCCGGCACCGAATGGAGATGGCTCAGCACAGGCCCCCGCTGGACGCACCAGGCCCACCGGAGACAAGGGCTTCCAAGGTCCGGGCGGAGGACTTTCCCTTGCTTGAAAAGGATGGAGACCTGGATTCCTTTCTGCTGGCTTTTGAGAGGACCTGCCTCCAACATCATCTGGCCCCGGATCAGTGGGCAAGGTACCTGACCCCCGTTTGAGGGGTAAGTCCCTGGAAGTTTTGGGGACTTACCTGCCGGGGAGGAGCAGGACTACAACAGCATCAAGCGGGCCCTGATCCAGCACTACAACCTCACCCCGGAGTCGTACCGCAGGAAGTTCAGGAGCCTGCAGCGGGGTTCAAAGGACACCTGGACCGACCACATGCGGGCCCTGCTGAGAGCTGCGGAGCACTGGACCTCGGTCTAGAGCTCACTACCCGCCAGGAGGTCCAGGAACTGTTTGTCATGGAGCAATTCTTGTGGAACTGCCCAGAGGACCTCCAGCAGTTCCTCCGTGACCGGAAACCAAAGGGGGCTTCTGCTACAGCCGCCCTGGCAGACGAGTATGCCAACAACAGGGCTCCGGAGCCAAAGAAGCCTGCCAGCAGCACCTGGAGAGGGGGTAAGCCCAATCCTGCCCCAGCCCCATATCCAGCCCCCAGAGTGCAAGGGGTGTACCCCCGGCTACCCTCTCCAGGCCAGGAACAGAACCCAGACGTTGTCATAATTGCAATCAGCCAGGACACTTTAAGGCTGCATGTCCCCAGCGCCAGAAGGCCCCATCCCTGTCCCAGAAACCGACCACTGTTTTGTGTGTGGGAGGGGGTGGTGGAAGGTCCCTAGACAATTACCAACCCGTCACCATCAGCCGCTCAGCGGTCATGGGACTGCGGGACACAGGCGCTGAACGAACCCTGGTACGTCCTGATGTGGTGTCCCCTCAAGACTTGGTACCTGGGAAAACCCTTTCCGTCTCCGGAATTGGAGGCATTGAACCGGCGCTGCCCATTGCCAAAGTGTATTTGGACTGGGGCGCCGGGAGGGGGATGCGGGAGGTGGGAGTAACGCCGAATATTCCTGCAAATGTGTTGCTTGGGACCGATTTGGGGCAGCTAGTGTCCCAGTATGTGGCCACTGAACCCCCAAGTTCGGCTCCCCAAGAATGTCATGACTCTACTGTGAATGCTAATGTTAATGTATTGAATGTGCCTCCAACAGTGGAGGAGGGAGTGAAACCTGATGGTAAGCCATGCACTGACACTACAACACACAGGGCTCACAGTGAGGACAGGTGAGGAGGCTGCACGGGAGAGCTCAGAGGTGGGGGAGGGGCTGCTATGGGCAGTGTAGGGCCCCTAAGTGAACCCAGCCTGCTGAGTCTAGGGCCCCTGCAGGAAGAGGAACAGGCCATGGGGGGAGGTGTCCCAGGAGAGGAGCCACCAGGTAAGACCCCAGGGCAGGAGTTCCCCACATCCGGGATGTCAGGAAGTCAGGGAAGTCTGCCTGACCCGGCGACTTGGTCAGGGACGAAGGAAAGCAGGTGCTACCCGTGGTCTCAGCGGTCATGGCCGCTGTTACCAGGAGTGGGAGCGCTGAAACCCAAGGAGCCTCGCGGAGGTCCGACGGTTTCCCCCTCTCCGACCAAGTGGCTGCCGAGTCAGACAGTAGCCAGGAGACAGATCCCGGGGAACTGACAGAGTACATGTCAGTTTCATCAATTCTAGCCACATCAAGTCAGGGATTTCAGGCAGCGTTGGAAGCTGACACTAGCCTGAAGACTCTCAAGGAGCAGGCGGCACAGCCTCCCCTGGAGTCCGACCGCGAGCGAGTGGTCTGGGACCAGGGACGGCTGTACCGGGTAACGGTCCAGCAGGGTTCACCGGAGGCGTGGCCCAGGGACCGACAGTTACTGGTACCCCATCCGTTCAGGGCGGAATTGTTGCGGATCGCAAACGAGATTCCAATGGCCGGACACTTAGGGATCACTAAAACCAGGGCCAGGCTAGCTCAGCATTTCTACTGGCCTGGAATGAGGACCGAGGTGATAGCCTACTGCCGTTCGTGTGACACCTGTCAGAGGGTGGGGAAGGCGGGGCCGCGCCCCAAAGCCCCACTGGTAACTCTGCCCATCATCGAAGAGCCTTTCTCGAGGGTGGCTGTGGATCTCATTGGACCTCTGTCCTCTCCCAGCCGCTACGGGAAATGCTTCATACTAACGGTAGTGGACTATGCCACCTGGTACCCGGAGGCGGTAGCTTTGTCGTCCATTTGGGCCGACAAAGTGGCCACTGCCTTACTGGAGATTTTCTCCAGAGTGGGGTTTCCCAAGGAAATGCTCACCGACTGAGGGACCCAGTTCATGTCGCAGCTGATGGAGTCTCTCTGTAAGCAGGTACAGGTGCAACATCTGGTGGCCAGCCCGTATCACCCACAGACCAATGGCTTGTGTGAGCGGTTCAATGGCACCTTAAAGCAGATGCTGAAGATGTTGGTCGACTCCCACGGGAGAGACTGGGAGCGGTATCTTCCACACCTGCTGTTTGCCTACCGGAAGGTCCCACAGGCCTCAACGGGGTTCTCCCCCTTTGAGCTCCTGTACGGGCGATGTGTACGGGGCCCCTTGCTCTGGTGAAGGAAGCATGGGAAGGGGATTTAGCCACCCCTGGAGTGTCAGTCATTGAGTATGTCGTGCGCTTCCGGGACTGAATGATGGCCTTGACACGGCTGGTGCATGACAATATGACCCAAGCTCAGGCTGACCAGAAGCGATGGTACGACCAGAATGCTTGTGAGCGGACCTACCAGGTGGGTCAAAAGGTGTGGGTACTGGTCCCCGTACCCCAAAAAATGCTTCAGGCAGCCTGGGAGGGTCCATACCTTGTGCACGAGAAGCTCAACGCCGTCACCTACCTGGTCACCCTGGACCACGCCCGTGGAAGGAGGAAGGCCTTCCATGTGAACATGATGAAGGCCCATCGTGAGCGGGAGGCTTATGCCCACCCAGTGTGCAACCTTCCAGAGGAAGGAGAGGCAGAAAACCCTCCTCAATCTGCTCACCCAAGCCAAGGCGGGTGGATCCATCGAGGATGTGGGGGTTGGCCACCAGCTCTCGGAGGACCAATGTTCCCAGCTGGGGGCCACCCTACACCCCTTTTGGGAGCTGTTCAGCAGCCTGCCCGGAAGGACTGAGGC
The DNA here is from genome assembly GCA_033576555.1 of Oophaga sylvatica. Taxonomy (NCBI): domain Eukaryota; kingdom Metazoa; phylum Chordata; class Amphibia; order Anura; family Dendrobatidae; genus Oophaga; species Oophaga sylvatica. The sequence continues at coordinate 158,023,154 of JARQOD010000009.1, forward strand.
AGCAGTACATGAAGTGGACACTGTCAACCACCCCCCAATCCGGCGTTCAGCATATCGGGTCTCTCTTGAGATGCAGCAGCAGATGCGCCAAGAGATAGACGAGATGCTGAGGCTGGGGGTGATGCAAGCGACCAACAGCGCTTGGGCTTCGCCTGTAGTCCTCGTCCCTAAAAAGGACCAAACTATGCGGTTCTGCGTGGACTACAGGGGGCTCAACGCTGTGTCGGTCACCGATGCGTACCCAATGCCCGCATCAATGACCTGCTCGACCAGCTGGCCGGGGCCAAGTACCTGACCATCATGGATCTGAGCAGGGGGTATTGGCAGATTCCCCTGACCCCTAGGGCACGGGAACGCTCTGCCTTTATCACCCCATTTGGACTGTACGAGGAGTCCACTGTGATGCCCTTCGGCATGAAGAATGCCCCTGCCACTTTTCAGCGGATGGTCAACACGCTGCTCGAGGGACTGGAAGGGTATGCGACCACGTACCTGGATGACATTGCCATCTTCAGTCCCACCTGGGAGGATCACCTAGAGCACCTGGCGCAGGTGCTTGGGCGGATCCAGCGAGCAGGCTTGACCATTAAGCCGGAAAAATGCCAGCTGGGTATGAGTGAGGTCCACTACCTGGGACACCGGGTAGGTGGGGGAGCTCTGAAGCCAGAGCCCGGGAAGGTGGATGCCATCGCATCCTGGCCAACCCCAGGACCAAGAAGCAGGTGATGTCCTTCTTGGATACTGCTGGGTACTATAGGAGGTTTGTTCCACACTATAGTGCCCTGGCCAAGCCCCTGACGGACCTCACCAAGAAAAGGCTGCCCGTCGCAGTCGACTGGACAGTCGCCTGCGAGACAGCTTTCCAGGCGCTCAAGACCGCCCTTTCTAGTTCTCCTGTACTACAAGCAGCCGACTTCACGCGGCCGTTCTTAGTGCAGACCGACGCCAGCGACTTCGGCCTCGGTGCTGTGCTCAGCCAGGTTGACACTACGGGCCATGAACAGCCCGTTTTGTACCTGAGCAGGAAGCTCCTGCCGAGGGAAGTGGCCTATTCCACGATGGAGAAGGAATGTCTGGCAATTGTGTGGGCCCTGCAGCGCCTGCAGCCATACTTGTACGGACACCAATTCATCGTGGAAACAGACCACAACCCCCTCAGCTGGTTACACACGGTCTCTGGGACGAATGGGAGGTTGCTAAGCTGGAGCCTCGCTCTCCAACAGTACCACTTCTCCATTCGCCACAAAAGAGGCAGGGACCATGGTAACGCTGATGGGTTGTCCCGGCAAGGAGAGGGTGCGGTAGGGCGCACGGGGGAACACAGGAATGTGATACCCCTAGCGCCCTCAAAAGCAGGGAGGTGTAAGGAAAGGGACGCCGCCATTTTGTATAGGGCTTGTACCAGCCTCCATTTTGTCGGTTCACAGAGCCACAGACTGCTAACTACACAGGGCCTGTTAGCATATCCAGTACGACCGGTTTTGATGTCCACTATGAATCAAAAGGGCTTTAGTATGCTAATTAGTTTAGGCCAGTGTCTGAATAAGATGGTCAGTCGTATGCTAAATAGCTCAGACTCGAGCCAGTATTTCCTGCTCCATATGAATTGCAGGCCAGTTAATATGCGTGCTTCAAAGCAAAGGGGAGAGGCCTAACAGGTTTAAGAACTGTAGCCATGAACAGGCTGTTCTCAATCCATTTTCTCACAGCAGCAAGAAGCACAAGGGACAGATTTGATTTGCCTTGCCAAGGGAGCAGCAGCACATGCTTTGGGACTGTCCAGCAACTAAAGACTGTTACCTGGGGACGGCAGAGCTCCCTGCCTCCCCATGACCATACAACCGGTAATATTGATCTATAGCTTATACCTTTAAGCCTTGTACATTATTGTGGTATTTTATTCTGACTGCAAATCCATTGTAATTACGTTGTATAGCTTTACTGTATATTTCTGTAATTATCTAGTGCGCCCTTAAGGCAATTAAACCATAAAATTAATCTTGGGCTGATGCTTTTAATCTGATCACGAATCTTAGAATACCCAGTGGGTAACAGGACACCCTCCTCGACGGCCATTTCCTCTAGGTGCAGTTCCCTTACTGACCTGAGAGACAAAGGGGGCGCAGGAGAGCTGTACCTGTGGAGTTACGTCCCATTGGTGACGTGGGAGGAAAGGGTTCGTCCTTCACATTTGGTAGCAGCGGTGGGATCAGAAGCTGTGGTACCCGGGCTACCGTGTGGCAGTCGGCTTAGTTCCTCACAGCGCTCATTCCGGATGTGTTCAGGAACACATCTGGAACACATCCGGAATGACCGCAGGGCTACATAGCCCTGTGTTATTTCCCTTGCGGCAACGCTGCGTCGCCGCAAGGGAAAAGGACATGCTGCGGTCTAAAAAGACGCGCCGCATGTCCGGAAACGCAGGTCTTCCACCTGCGTGTTTTGCAGCATAGTGGAGACGGAATTTCTTAAAATCCCCTCCACTATGCTGTAACATCTGGATGCTGCGTGTTTGACGCTGCGCCAACCCACAGCGTCAAACACGCAACAATTCCGGACTGTTTCTTGAACGTGGAAACATACCCTAACATGGACGACAATCGCATGGCAGTGCAAGGAGTGGCTGGTTACTCTCCTGACCCGAGCTTGACAGCTTCATGTATTTCTTGCCAAGAAAGCTGCTAGCCAGTTCAAGCATTGCGATACAATCATCGTCCATGTTATACGGTCATCTTTCTGCTCCCGAAGGACTTACAGTGCTGCACTCACTAGGTGACATCTCTCCCAAACTCTGATACTATTTTATTTAAAAATGTCTACATTTCTGTTTTTTTTCAGTCAAGATAGGGTGCAGAGTGTACATTAATGAGAAAAAAATTAACCTTTTTGAATTTACCAAATGGATGCAATGAAACAAAGAGAAAAATTTAAAGGGGTCTAATACTTTCCGTACCCACTGTATAATAAGGATCTGGGTACTTGACTTCCAGCTCCACTAAAGCTTATTGATTGACTGACACCACACCTGATATTTTGTCCTTTATAAAAGTCCACCTCTCTCTGAAAACCACCCCTTCATTTAGACTGAATTTCCTGGGACAGATTTTTATTCTCTTATTTACACTGTGTTCCAAATTATTATGCAAAAATTGTTTAGGAGTGATAAGGTAAGAATTTTTTTGTTTGTCAGTTAAACTCATTGATGGTGATGTATGTCAGGGCTCTTTATAACACTGTAAGCAATTGCAGACACCTGTGCTAATTAGTTTGGCAGGTGTGTCCAATGAAAGGCAAGACAACTTAAGAAGGCTGTCCCACATTATTAAGCAGCCTACATTTTCTGCCAAAATGGGAAAGAAAAAGGATGTGTCGGCTGCTGAGAAGCAACAAATTGTGGAGTGTTTAGGTCAAGGCATGACTACAATCAACATAGCCAAGACACTTCATCGTTATCATCGCACAATCAAGAAGTATGTAGCTGATTCACAGTACACACGTGTGCGTGCTGATAAGGGAAAATTGAGGACTCTTTCCTACATGCAATTACGTCAGGTTAAAAGAGTAGTGGCAAAAAAGTCTTGTCATAGCAGCAGACAAGTTTTTGAAGCTGCTGGTGCCTCCAACATCCCCCGAACAACAAGATGCAGAGTCCTTCAGAGGTTTGCAGCTGTGCGTAAGCCATCCTGTCGACCTCCTCTATCCACTGCACACAAGCAGAAACGGCTCCAGTGGGTCAAACAATACATGAAGACTGACTTCAAAACTGTTTTGTTCACCGATGAGTGCCATGCAACACTCGATGGTCCAGATGGATGGAGTGGAGGATGGCTGGTTGATGGACACCCCATGCAAACATGGCTATGGCGCCAACAAGGAGAGGTGGAGTAATGTTTTGGGCTGGAATCATGGGGAGAGAGATTGTCAGCCCCTTTAGAATCCCTGAAGGGGTAAAGATGAACTCCATAGTGTATGTTGAGTTTCTCAAACAGCACTTTCTGCCATGGTTCAAGAAGAAGAACCGTACATTCCGGAGCAAGATCATTTTCATGCATGATAATGCACCGTCTCGTGCTGCACATAACACATCTGCATCTCTGGCTGCTATGGGCATAAAAGGGGACAAACTTATGGTGTGGCCCCCATGCTCCCCTGACCTCAACCCCATTGAGAACCTCTGGAGCATCATCAAAAGGAGTGTCTATGATGGGGGAGGCAGTTCACATCTAAGCAACAGCTCTGGGAGGGTATTCTGTCCTCATGCAAAACAATTGAAGCAGAAACCATCCAAAACCTGACAAATTAAATGGACGAGAGAGTTCAGAAGCTCCTTTCGAACAAGAGGTCCTATGTGCAAATGTAACATCACCTAGAATAAAGTTTTGAGTTGAAAACTGTTTGATTTCAGTTTGTAATAACCTGCTAATGCTTATAATTTCAAAAAGACCATTTTTTTTGTTCTTTATTAAAATGAAAAGCCTGAAAACTCTGTTGTGCATAATAATTTGGAACATGCATTTTGAGTGTAGTTTGAGTGTTTTATTTTTTAAAAAATATACTGTTATCATAGGCAGTTTGTACAAAAACCTTTCAATTGTACTCTAATAGTTATTTGACTGGAAAATTACAATGACTGCAATTCATATAGGTAATTTGGGAAAATCTGAGAAAATATTATTTGCATAATAATTTGGAACACAGTGTATACTGGTCCTCTTTCTTGATAAAAGGTTTCAAAGAGGTTTTTGTCTGGTGACTGACAATTGGAATAGATTTTTCATATTTTGTGAACCGCAAAAGAAATTACCAAAAAATCTTTAAAAAAGAATGTTATTTCAGCTTTAAAAAAAAAATAGCAATATAGTATATTCCCATAATACATCTCTTTGTATTTTTTTTAATAAGTTTAATCTGCAAGATGCTTTTCTTATCAGACATCTGTAACAAATTGTTATATTCAGCCCCAGAAGAGGGGAGACTGGGGCTGTAGTATGAGCACTTTTAGGGTATGTGCACACGTTGCGTTTTTAGATGCGTTTCCGCAGCGTTTTTGAACATGCGGAAACTTATCCAACCCACAGCACAGTGCACAGCCTATGTAATTCTATGGAAAACACAGGTTTGCTGTGCACATGCTGCGGAAAAAAAACACCCCGATATTCAGCGTTTTATTTTCCGCAGCATGTCAATTCTTTGTCCAGAACTGCAGCGTTTCTGCACCCATTGACTTGCATTGAGTGGGGCAAAACTGCAGGTCTAAAAAAGATCTGCGGTTTTGCTGCGGGTGAAACGCAGCAGTTTGGGAGGAGGGAGGTGTGTGGGCGGAGGGTGGGTGGTGACTGTGTGCGTATATAGTGTGTGGGAGGTGACTGTGTGCGTGTATGGTGTGTGCGGGGCACTGCGTGTATGTGTGTGTGCCGGTGTCTGCGTGATCTGTGTATGTGCGGGGGCTGCGGAGATGTGTGTGTATGCAGGCATCGTCCGATGGGACTACAAGTCCCATCCGGCTATGCCTGCTACACTGACAGTGACTGACACATTAGCCAATGATGGGACAGTAGTAGTCCCATCATCCTGCTAATGTGTTGAATGTAAAAAACAAAAAACCAAGCATACATTACATACACATAACATACAACATATAACATACAGAACATACACATAACATACAGAACATACATTACATATAAAAACACCTAATCCCCGATGTCATTGTCTCCTAATAAAAATAAAATAATAAAACAACCTATACTTACCTTTTCGCCAGTAGTAAGGGGAGTGGAAAGGAAAAGAGAGTGACAGAGGTTGAAACAGCATTGATCGCTTACCTCTACTCTGAACAACCGGACACCGGGTCCGAGCTTGCTAGCATCTACACGACTAGTAGGAGATACGGAGACC
>JARQOD010000009.1:158029151-158077853 GCA_033576555.1 Oophaga sylvatica
TAATGGCACATTGAGATATTAGGTTGTATTTGAAATATACAGGAATAACATGATTTTTCCACCACCATGAGCAAAACAGTAACAATGCATTGACATGACAAGAATCTGAAAAACTAGTTATATGCTAAATAGTTGCAAGTCAAATTTATGTATGAGATAAGCCAAGATGATTGTCTATAAAATGATGGTAGTCGCTTGTTCGAAGCAGTAGTGGATGGTGAGATATACAGTAGAGCCTGAAAGTCAAAAGTTTAAAACATTGTTACCCTTTGCTCATCAGTGTATATAAAACATTAACACTCCAATATTACCAAAGTTCTGACTTCTTCGCTATCTCCATGTATAGAACAATGCAACAAAAGTTCCATCATTTCTATTACATCTATGGGAGTCCAGTTAGAAAATGATAACGTGAAAATTTGGGCCAAAAGTTGTTGTGCATATAAATTTGTCTCAACCACCATGAGGTTTACAAAATTCTCAGAGAAAAAGACTTTGAAAAAGTTGATCAGCCATAAAATCAGGAATCTGTGGTTCATCATTTTTTGGGTGTAAAGTACATAGGGGGTCACTAATATTGGGCGCTGGCTCATTTGCTGTCCTGGGGTGTCAGCATGGTGGTTCATTATCACTTGAGAAAGTGTAGGAGGAAAAATAAAGTAAGGTGGCATCTTCTCGCTCACTATCAGTGCCGCAGGCAAGGAAGGCGTATGCCTCCTCGGCTGGGACGAACACGATATCTTTTCACGTGTCTGGTGCGTGTGTATAAAATAAAAAAATGCATTCAGGTGTGGGTGTGAGTGATGTAAACATTTATTTTTTATTTATTAGAAAAGAAGAAAGAGAAAAAACAAGAAGAAAATTATCTAGAAAGGAAAAAATAAAATAAAAAGAATATAAAAATTTGGTAAAATAAAAACCAAACTTACTAAACGGACATAATTAAAAAAAAATTACTGAGCGCCCGCAATTATCTAACACTAAGGGCTCATACTCACATGCGTGGAAATCGTCCGATTCTCGCGTGTGAAATCCCAGCTCTGGGGCTGGCATTCGGGAGTGGAGCGAGCAGCTGCTTACAAATACATGCAGCCGCACACTCCACTCCTGAGTGTCGGGGCCAGAGCTGGGATTTCACATGCGAGAATCGGACGTATTTCTCGCAAGTGGAAAGGAGCCCTAACCCTGACTGTATTCAGTAAAAAATACTGTAGTAGATGCTAACTACTATGGTATATTTTTCTGAAACTTAATCTAGCCCTATTAACTAAATAAATAAATTATTTTTATTTGATTTTTTTTTAGACTTGTTGGAAAAAAAAAAACAACTGGATACCATTCAGTCATATGTGTAATTGATCAGTAGATGTGATGCAGAAGTTGAGAAAAAAATGGACCGGAAAATAAAATCCTGGCCAAAAGCCAGCACAGACACTAATCAGTGATGTGCGTCACTGATCAGAAGCTCAGTGGCTGCAGGAAGCAGGCACAGAGGTGGTGAAAGGGTGGGGGACAAAAAATGGACAGGAAAAAAAAAGTTCTAGTCAAAAGCGAGCACAGGCTCTGGAAAGTGATGTACATCACTGATTAGAGCTTGGCATCTGCAGGACACATGCACCGAGGTGGTGCAAAAGAAAAAACTGCCAAAAAACAAGCGATCAAGTACTGTCCAGCAATCAAGTATTGATCAGCACTCAGTGGCAGAAGGTGGGGTAGGGAAGGGGTTAGGAAGAGGGCGGAAGGGGAAAACAGGAGAAAGGGGGTGAGAAGGATTGGTGTGGATTTGAAAAAAAGAAGGGGACAGGAACAGGTCAGGAACGTCTTCTCTCTTTTATGAGCACCAGCAGCACAAGATGTGTTGACACCACAAGGCGCAGTAGATAAGCAGCAGAATGACACAGTGACCATTCTGCAAGTCTCCAAGCTCGAATGAGGTGGGGCATAGCGGTCATTGTGAGGTCAGACCGCGCCTCTGCTCACTGTTTGGAACGATCGGACGTCATCCTCCGATCACTCCAATCAGTGATGGAGCTGGTGATGCTGCCATTGCTAGGCTCCAGCCTATGATCGGTGCTGTTACAGCACCGATCATAGGCTGGGCATCAGTGTTTTAGGCAATTTCATTTGTCGAAACACTGAAACGCTGTGATTGTCAGTTCAGAATTGAACAGCTAATCACAGATATCATAGCTGTGGTGGGGGCTGAGAGGGCAAAGCCACCGTGGCAATGAGCACATGTGCCTTACTGACAGAAACAGCAGGCACCGTCATACGATCACCTTGCCTCTGAAGGCACCTTGCACTGTGTCTGAACACAGTGGTCTCATGATCACAAGGACGTATCCATACCTCCAAGGTCTGGAGCACCTTCCCAAACAGGACGTGTGGCTATGTCCAAGGTTGTGAAGGAGTTAAGCTTGTTTAAAAATCATCGTTCTCAACAGCACATTATCCTAAGTAACGAGTAATGTGCAGCTAATAATATGATGTTTTATGCACACAGATTGATTAGAGATGAGCGGTGTTCAAAGCAAACTGTTCGCCAATTTCAAATTTGAGCTGTTTTGGGGGGTGTTCGAGCCGTTCGACGAACCCGAACGATTTTGAAAAAATCTTGCTGTTCGAGGTTATGTTCGATAACTGTTCGTGCACCTAAATCGTCACTGGATTTTTTCACAGTAAGGGCTCATACTCACTTGCTGGAAAAAAAATGGTCAGTTTTCAGGATGGTCCGATTATGTGCAATTGTCATGCGATTTGCATGCGATTTTTTATAGCACCATCTATTGCATTAGCGATTATCATGCCAAAACCGCATCAAATCGCAGCATGCTTGCGATTTTTTTCTCACACGATTTCGGCTGAGAAAAAAATCGCAAATGAGATGTCACCTATTGAATAACATTGGTCCGATTTGAATCCGATTTTTTATCGGCTGAAAATCATCCGTTTTCGGCTCAAGTGAGTATGAGCCCTAATGCTGAGAATCACTGTTAGTACACAGTTTGAGTGTACAGCGGGGCAGGGGGAGGGGCATGGGAAGGATCTCTGCAGAAATAATGAAGATCTCCATTTTTTTTTCTCTTTCCCTCATTTTCAGTGGGCAGTGCAGTCTGTTAGCCTATCAGCAGCACACACACGGAGCAAAGTGCTTTTTTTTCACACAAGCAAGGGCATGTGTCATTGGCTCTGTATGTCACATGTCCTTGCCCTATAAGACCCAGCCATTTCCCCCCTCGCCACCATTTTCTCACTGCTGCAGCACAGTGTTAGACGGCACTGCTGCTGCTGTTAGCGCTATCTTTCTAACAGTGACTGTGAAGCGAATTTGCAGTTAGACAGGAAGGTTTAGGGAGTAGGGAAGGACTAGTTTGTAATTGCAGCCATTTTAAGGGCTAGGTTATAGCAGTTCCTAGCACTTTTAGCAGGCAGGTCTGTGCTCTATATAGACAGATAGGTCAACTTGGGAGTAGTGACTATTTGTAATTGCAGCCCTTTTGAGGGCTAGGTTACATCAGTTGCTATCACTTTTTGCCAGCTCCACCAGCGTTGAAATACTCATAATTTTTTGCTGCATCTTGCCTGTAATATAATTGTGTGCATAGTAGCAGTCTGTGGTACTCATTGTATTAGGCCATCTATACAAAGCTCCACCAGCGTTGAAATACTCATAATTTTTAGCTGCATCTTGCCTGTAGAATAATTGTGGGCATAGTAGCAGTGTGTGGTACTCATTCTATTAGGCCATCTATACAAAGCTCCACCAGAGTTAAAAAAAAAATTTTTTTAGCTGCATTTTGCCTATAGAATAATTGTGGGCATAGTAGCAGTGTGTGGTACTCATTCTATTAGGCCATCTATACAAAGCTCCACCAGCGTTCAAAAAAAAAAAAAAGAATTTTTAGCTGCAACTTGCCTATAGAATAATTGTGGGCATAGTAGCAGTCTGTGGTACTCATTCTATTAGGCCATCTATACAAAGCTCCACCAGCGTTCAAAAAAAAAAGAATTTTTAGCTGCATCTTGCTGCGACAATAATTTTGGGCATAGTAGCAATGTGTGGTACTCATTCTATTAGGCCATCTAAACAAAGCTCCACCAGCGTTAAAAAAAAAAAAATTTTATCTGCATCTTGCCTGGACAATAATTTTGGGCATAGTAGTAGTGTGTGGTCCTCATTCTATTAGCCCATCTATACAAAGCTCCACCAGCATTAAAAAAAAAGAATGTTTTGCAGCATCTTGCCTGTAATATAATTGTGGGCATAGTAGCAGTCTGTGGTACTCATTGTATTAGGCCATTTATACAAAGCTCCACCAGCGTTGAAATACTCATAATTTTTGGCTGCATCTCGCCTTTAATATAATTGTGGGCATAGTAGCAGTCTGTGGTACTCATTGTATTAGGCCATCTATACAAAGCTCCACCAGCGTTGAAATACTCATAATTTTTTGCTGCATCTTGCCTGTAATATAATTGTGGGCATAGTAGCAGTCTGTGGTACTCATTGTTTTAGGCCATCTATACAAAGCTCCACCAGCGTTAAAAAAAAAGAATTTTTAGCTGCATCTTGCCTGTAGAATAATTGTGGGCATAGTAGCAGTGTGTGGTACTCATTCTTTTAGGTCATCTATACAAAGCTCCACCAGCGTTGAAATACTCATAATTTTTAGCTGCATCTTGCCTGTAGAATAATTGTGGGCATAGTAGCAGTGTGTGGTACTCATTCTATTAGGCCATCTATACAAAGCTCCACCAGAGTTCAAAAAAAAAATTTTTTTAGCTGCATTTTGCCTATAGAATAATTGTGGGCATAGTAGCAGTGTGTGGTACTCATTCTATTAGGCCATCTATACAAAGCTCCACCAGCGTTCAAAAAAAAAAGAATTTTTATCTGCATCTTGCCTGGACAATAATTTTGGGCATAGTAGTAGTGTGTGGTCCTCATTCTATTAGCCATCTATACAAAGCTCCACCAGCATTAAAAAAAAGAATGTTTTGCAGCATCTTGCCTGTAATATAATTGTGGGCATAGTAGCAGTCTGTGGTACTCATTGTATTAGGCCATTTATACAAAGCTCCACCAGCGTTGAAATACTCATAATTTTTGGCTGCATCTCGCCTTTAATATAATTGTGGGCATAGTAGCAGTCTGTGGTACTCATTGTATTAGGCCATCTATACAAAGCTCCACCAGCGTTGAAATACTCATAATTTTTTGCTGCATCTTGCCTGTAATATAATTGTGGGCATAGTAGCAGTCTGTGGTACTCATTGTTTTAGGCCATCTATACAAAGCTCCACCAGCGTTAAAAAAAAAAGAATTTTTAGCTGCATCTTGCCTGTAGAATAATTGTGGGCATAGTAGCAGTGTGTGGTACTCATTCTTTTAGGTCATCTATACAAAGCTCCACCAGCGTTCAAAAAAAAAAAGAATTTTTATCTGCATCTTGCCTGGACAATAATTTTGGGCATAGTAGCAGTGTGTGGTACTCATTCTATTAGGCCATCTATACAAAGCTCCACCAGCAATCAAAAAAAATATAATTTTTAGCTGCATCTTGCCTGTAGAATAATTGTGGGCATAGTAGCAGTGTGTGGTACTCATTCTATTAGGCCACTATACAAAGCTCCACCAGCGTTCAAAAAAAAGAATTTTTAGCTGCATCCTGCCTGTATAATAATTGTGGGCATAGTAGCAGTGTGTGGTACTCATTCTATTAGGCCATCTGTACTAAGCTCCACCAGCTTTCAAATTAATAATAATTTTTAGCTGCATCTTGCCTGAACAATAATTTTGGGCCTGTAGCAGTGTGTGGTACTCATTCTATTAGGCCATGTATACTAAGCTCCACCAGCTTTCAAATTAATACGAATTTTTTGCTGCATCTTGCCTGGAAAATAACTTTGGGTCTGTAGCAGTGTGTGGTACTCATTCTGTTAGGCCATCTATACTAAGCTCCACCAGCTTTCAAATTAATAACAATTTTTGTTCTCTCTGAACGTGTGTTCAGTGCTGCTGGTGGTGTGCTGAGTCTGACAGATAAGCGCACGCGGCTGTCCACTGAGAATGTAGACAGACTCACGTTCATAAAGATGAACAAATCATGGATCCGCAAGGACTTTTCTACCCCTGTGTCATCCTGGGAAGAGTAAAAACTTGAGGATTTGTTCAAATCACCTCACCAACCGTTTTAAGCAACTCTGGGGCAATTGATGCTACTTAAGTGGTGTCTGTGCCCCAAATTTTTGGAAAAAATGGAGACTCTTTTTGGAGTCCTCTTGCTGTGTTTTACGTGACGTTGGCATCGTCAATTACAGGTAGGTTAGGTCTTTCCCCACCCCCCTTTTAACCGTAAGAAACTACATACACTATGGCTTGGGGTAACACAGATGATTGAGTGTGAAGAGCTGTTTACTCATACTATAGCCTGGGAATCAGAGGTCTGCTCCAAAGCTTGAGTGTCTGCTAGTCAGCGGAGTAGCCACCGGCTGTAGATCTAATTACAAATTTTTAACTGCATCTAGCCCAGACAATAATTTTGGGCCTAGTAGCAGTGTCTGCTAGTCAGCGGAGTAGCCAACGGCTGTAGATCTAATTACAAACTTTTAACTGCATCTAGCCCAGACTGTTGTGAATGGGTTTGAGGTGAGTTCTGAGCAGAGGCTCCCTCTGGTGGTTACAAGCGGTACTAGTGAGGATTGGGAATCAGGTGTTACTGATTGGTCTTATTTAAGGGAATCATTTTCCCATCAGGGTTGCCGGTGACCAATTGTTCTGGTCTGAATCCTTCTTTCCAGTTTCCCTTGTAGCCTGCTGTGTCGTGTCTGCATCTCCTGCTTTCAGATAAGACAATTTCTTATTTTGTGTTTTTGCTATATTTTTGCATTTTGTCCTGCACTTCTGTGGGGGCCTTCTGGGTCCCCTCCGGGGGCTTTTGCCCTCTCAGTTTAGTCCAGCCACTGTGTTTTGTACTTTTGTTTTTTGCAGTTTTTTCAGTGGCTGCTGTTTTTGTTACACCAGAGAACTAATTTAGGTGGTAGAGGTCGTGTGATCTCAGGTGATTTTGAAATTAGTAGAGTTGGTGTTTTTCAGGGTTTTCTGGGATTGCAGTAAGTACCCTTCCTGTCCTTTTCTATTTAGATAGTTTGGGCCCCAGCGTTTGCTCATACTATTTTCTTTCTGTGTCAGTATTTCCTCTTGTCTAACCGCCATTACATGTTTGGGGGCTTTCTATTATCTTTGGGGTTCTGCTCCGGGGCAGATAGCTTTCCTATTTCTATCTTTAGGTGTAGTTAGTTTCTCAGGCTGTGACGAGGCGTCTAGGACCATCGTAGGAACGCTCCACGGCTGCCTCTAGTTGCTGTGGTTAGTCAGGGTACTGCAATCTCATAGATTCCAACTGCTCTGGTGTATTTCCTTTTTTACCTGCACTCCTCAGCTACCGTAACATAACAGTATCACCGGCCATAAAAATTGTATGGTACTCACAGAAGGGAAAAATATTTTGAAGGAAGAAAAGTTGTCAGAGATATTTTTCTGTTTGTTGCATTTTTTTTTTTTTTCCCTCTGTATCTCTGGGTGCTGGGGAGGATCTTTTCTCCCAATGGAGTTTGCACAGTTGTCTGGCCGTGTGGATCAGCTTGCCACTGAGGTTCGGAGTATTGCTGCATATCTTGCTAGGTTGCCTGTTGTGGAACCTAGGATCCCCATGCCAGATTTGTTTTCAGGGGATCGAGCTAAGTTTCAGAATTTCAAAATAATTGTAAATTGTTTCTTGCCTTAAAATCTAAGTCCTCAGGAAACGCAGCGCAGCAGGTTCAAATTGTCATCTCTCTCCTGCGCGGCGATCCTCAGGATTGGGCTTTTTCCCTCACACCTGGGGATCCTGTTTTGAGTGATGTTGATGCATTTTTTCAGGCTTTGGGGTTATTGTACGATGAGCCTAATGTCACTGATCAAGCTGAAAAAGCCTTGTTGGCATTAAATCAGGGGCTTGATGACGCTGAGTTATACTGTCAGAGTTTCCGTAGGTGGGCAGTCCTGACCAAATGGAATGACGACGCTTTGGCGGCCCTTTTCCGGAAGGGGTCTGTCGGATAATGTAAAGGATGTTATGGTGGGATTCCCTGTCCCCTCTGGTCTCAATGATTCTATGTCATTAGCGATTCAAATTGACAGACGTTTGCGTGAGCGGAGAAGTATGCGTGGAGTGGTGTTGCCTTGTGAGCCAGCTGCTGAGCCCATGCAGTGTGATGGAGTGGTGTCTGGGGCACAGCGTCATGAGTTTCGAAAGCGCAATGGGTTATGTTTCTACTGTGGTGATGCCTCTCATGCTATTTCAGTCTGCCCTAAGCGGGGAAGACGTTTTGCACGCTCAGTTGTCTTGGGTAGTGTTCAGACTAAGTTTTTATTAACTGTCACTCTGATATGCTCTCTGTCCTCATTTTCTGCTCAGGCTTTCGTTGATTCTGGAGCAGCTATTAACCTGATGGATTATGATTTTGCTAAACGTTGTTGATTTCCCTTGATACCCCTACAGAAGTCTATTCCCTACTGGGGATCGATTCTACCCCTTTGGCTGAGAATAAACCCCAGTTTTCTACTCAGGTGATAATGAGGGTTGAACCTGATCACCAGGAGTGCTGCAAATTTTTGGTTCTATATAATCTGCATGACATTATCGTGCTGGGTTTTCCCTTGGTTACAGTCTCATAATCCTGTTTTGGATTGATAATCTGTGTCTGTAACCAGTTGGGGCTGCCAATGTGTTAATACCAACACTCCTGTTTTTTCTGCCTCCCCCCAGGCTGAGGATGTTCCTGACTTTTTGTTTGATTTTTCTGATGTGTTTAGCGAAAGTAAATCTGCATCCTTACCTCCCCATAGGAGCTATGACTGCGCTATTGAATTAGTGCCAGGTAGTAAATTCCCTAAGGGTCGCCTTTTTAACTTGTCTGTACCTGAACATGACGCTATGCGGTCTTATATCAAGGAATCATTGGAGAAGGGTCATATCAGACCATCCTCTTCACCCTTAGGTGCCGGTTTTTTCTTTGTGGCCAAAAAAGATGGTTCATTAAGGCCGTGTATTGATTATCGTCTCTTGAACAATATTACTGTGAAATATCAATACCCGTTACCCTTGATTTCTGACCTGTTTTCCAGGGTGAAAAACGCTACTTGGTTTACCAAGCTTGACCTCAGGGGGGCGTATAACCTTATTCGCATTAAGCACGGGGATGAATGGAAGACGGCATTTAACACCCCTGAAGGGCATTTTGAGTACCTTGTGATGCCCTTTGGGCTCACTAATGCTCCTTCCGTCTTCCAGTCCTTCATGAATGACATTTTCAGGGATTTTGTGGACAAGTTTCTGATTGTTTATTTGGATGATATCTTGATTTTTTCTAATGACTGGGACTCTCATGTGAAACATGTTCGAACTGTATTCCAGATTTTGAGAGAGAATGCTCTGTATGTGAAGGGATCAAAGTGTCTTTTTGGCGTACAGAAGATCTCATTTCTGGGATTCATTTTGTCCCCATCTGTTATTGAAATGGACCCGGTCAAGGTTCAGGCCATCTGTGATTGGGTCCAACCTACTTCATTAAAGGCTCTTCAGAGATTTTTGGGTTTTGCCAATTTTTATCGTAAATTTATTGGTAATTTCTCTGTTATTGTTAAACCATTAACTGATTTGACCAGAAAGGGTTCTGATGTGGTGAATTGGCCTCCTGAGGCAGTCTCTGCGTTTCAGGAACTTAAGCAGAGATTCACTTCTGCTCCTGTTCTACGGCACCCTGATGTTTCTCTGCCATTTCAGGTGGAGGTTGATGCCTGAAATTGGGGCAGGTGCCGTTTTGTCCAAAAAGATCCAGAGACCTCTAAAAGTAACCCTTGTGCCTTTTTCTCTCGAAAATTTTCTCCTACTGAACGTAATTATGACGTGGGTAATCGGGAGTTATTGGCCATGAAGTGGGCTTTTGAAGAGTGGAGACATTGGCTGGAGGGAGCCAAACATCAGGTGGTGGTCCTTACGGACCATAAGAATCTGGTCTATCTGGAATCTGCCAAGCGACTCAATCCTAGACAGGCCAGGTGGGCCTTGTTTTTCACACGTTTTAATTTTGTGGTTTCCTTTCTTCCTGGCACTAAGAATGTTAAGGCGGATGCCCTCTCGAGGAGTTTCCTTGCGGACTCTCCTGAGCTATCTGATCCCTCTGTTATTTTGAAGGAGGGTGTAGTTCTTTCCGCCATCTCGCCTAATTTGAGACTTGCTCTGGAGGGGTGTCAGGAGGATAGGCCCGAGCGCTGCCCTGTTGGAAAATTGTTTGTCCCGGACCAATGGAAAAAGAGTGTGATGTCTGAGATTCATTGTTCCGCATTGGCTGGGCATCCCGGAATTCTTGGTACCAGAGACTTGGTTAGTCGGTCCTTTTGGTGGCCTACCTTGTCTCGCGATGTCAGGGAATTTGTGCAGTCCTGCGGGACTTGCTCTCGCTCCAAGCCTTGCTCTCGCTCTAGTGGTTTGTTGATGCCATTGCCTGTGCCCAAGAGACCATGGACCCATATCTCTATGGATTTCATTTCCGATCTTCCTGTTTCTCAGAGAATGACCACCATCTGGGTAATTTGTGATAGGTTTTCCAAAATGATACATCTTGTGCCATTACCTAAGTTGCCTTCCTCCTCTGAATTGGTGCCGTTGTTCCTTCAGCACGTGGTTCGTTTACACGGCATTCCTGAGAACATTGTGTCTGACAGAGGAGTCCAGTTTGTTTCCAGATTTTGGAGGACTTTTTGTTCTAAACTGGGTGTTCAATTGTCTTTCTCCTCGGCATTTCATCCTCAGACCAATGGTCAAACTGAGAGAACAAACCAGACATTGGAGACTTATCTAAGATGCTTTGTGTCTGCTGATCAGGATGACTGGGTCTCTTTTTTGCCTTTGGCTGAGTTTGCTCTTAATAATAGGGCTAGCTCTGCCACTTTGATGTCTCCGTTTTTCTGTAATTCTGGGTTTCACCCTCGATTTTCTTCAGGACAGACGGAGGCTTCTGTCTGTCCAGGTGTTGACTCTGTTGTTGAGCGTATGCAGCAGATTTGGGACCAGGTAGTGGAGAGGTTGTCCCTCTCTCAGGAGAAGGCCCAGCGGTTTGCTAACCGGCATAGGACTGATGGTCCTCGGTTTAAAGTGGGGGACTTGGTCTGGTTGTCCTCAAAGAATATTCCTATGAGAGTAGCATCTCCTAAATTTAAGCCTAGGTTCATTGGACCTTATAAGATCATGGAGATTATTAATCCTGTTTCTTTTTGTTTGCTTCTTCCAGGGACATTTAAGATCCATAACGTGTTCCACAAGTCCTTGTTGAAGAGGTTTGTTGAGCCAGTGGTTCCTGCTGCTGTGCCTCCTGACCCTGTTTTGGTTGAGGGCAATCTGGAGTATGTGGTTGAGAAAATATTGGATTCTCGTTTTTCTAGACGAAGACTCCAGTATTTGGTTAAATGGAGAGGTTATGGTCAGGAAGATAATTCTTGGGTGTTTGCTTCGGACATCCATGCTAGGAGACTTATCCGTGCGTATCATAGAACTCATCCTGACCGACCTGGTTGCTCAAATGAGGGTTCGGTGACCCCTCCTCAAGGGGGGGGTACTGTTGTGAATGGGTTTGAGGTGAGTTCTGAGCAGAGGCTCCCTCTGGTGGTTACAAGCGGTACTAGTGAGGATTGGGAATCAGGTGTTACTGATTGGTCTTATTTAAGGGAATCATTTTCCCATCAGGGTTGCCGGTGACCAATTGTTCTGGTCTGAATCCTTCTTTCCAGTTTCCCTTGTAGCCTGCTGTGTCGTGTCTGCATCTCCTGCTTTCAGATAAGACAATTTCTTATTTTGTGTTTTTGCTATATTTTTGCATTTTGTCCTGCACTTCTGTGGGGCCTTCTGGGTCCCCTCCGGGGGCTTTTGCCCTCTCAGTTTAGTCCAGCCACTGTGTTTTGTACTTTTGTTTTTTGCAGTTTTTTCAGTGGCTGCTGTTTTTGTTACACCAGAGAACTAATTTAGGTGGTAGAGGTCGTGTGATCTCAGGTGATTTTGAAATTAGTAGAGTTGGTGTTTTTCAGGGTTTTCTGGGATTGCAGTAAGTACCCTTCCTGTCCTTTTCTATTTAGATAGTTTGGGCCCCAGCGTTTGCTCATACTATTTTCTTTCTGTGTCAGTATTTCCTCTTGTCTAACCGCCATTACATGTTTGGGGGCTTTCTATTATCTTTGGGGTTCTGCTCCGGGGCAGATAGCTTTCCTATTTCTATCTTTAGGTGTAGTTAGTTTCTCAGGCTGTGACGAGGCGTCTAGGACCATCGTAGGAACGCTCCACGGCTGCCTCTAGTTGCGGTGGTTAGTCAGGGTACTGCAATCTCATAGATTCCAACTGCTCTGGTGTATTTCCTTTTTTACCTGCACTCCTCAGCTACCGTAACATAACACCAGACAATAATTTTGGGCCTAGTAGCAGTGTCTGCTAGTCAGCAGATTAATCCAGCTGTTAAGCAAGCTACCCCACCTGTATTTTGGACACTTAATTTTTTCAAAGGAAATGCTTCGGGCCCCCGGGACAATCAGTGAAGAGCATCGGGGAGGCACCCCAAGGCACAGGGGCTGGGACTGGCGGTAGGACGCCTTGCTGTGGACCGCCAAGCTCGATCCTTATAAAAGCTTTTTAACTGCAGCAGCTTTACTGGATGCTACTGGAGCTGGAATTACCGTGGCTGCTGGCACGAGACTTGCCCTCCAATAGATCCTTGTAAAAGGATTTAAAGTGTACTCATTCATATTAGATAGACAATTTAAATTAAAAAGATTAGACCTGCCTCCACCGCAGGGGGGCTCGCTCGACCCACCAGTGGACAGGCACCAGTATTGGGAGAGGGGGGCTGGCCGTCATGGTCCACCGCAGGTCTAGCACAAACCCTGCGACACGCAGGTCTCACGAGCAGGACCGGACTGGCCGTGTCGGCTTCGCACTTTTTTGGTTTTAGAAGGGCATGACATGCCTATATCTGTGTCTCCCCTCCTTTTACTCCTCCACTTCTTTTCTTTTCGCATGACTATATGTACTTGTCACTTTTCCATGTGTTAGTTGTGTCTTCTGAGCAATTTGTCAGCTTTTGGATACCTTTGAAGTGTTTTCTATGTGTTTTCTATGTGTTTCTATGTGTGTTGGTTTGCCTGCCATTGGTTTTAACGGTGTTTGACGGTGTTCGACGAACAATTCGACGAACAGTTCGTCGAACATACGGCTGTTCGGCGAACCGAACCGAACTCGAACACTACGGGGGTGGCTCATCACTAAGATTGATTTACTACTGATCATCTGAGCACTTGGAAAGTGACTTCTGCCTATGTGAGCAGACTATTAAATGACTGCTGATTTGCTTTTACGAAAATGCTCATTCATTGTGTCACTGTATGGTTTTATGTTGGATAAAAAAAAAAAAATTTTTGGCAGCATAATACCCATTGTATACAGGACATGTGCTGCCAATAGCATGATACCTACCGTATGGGGACTAAACAATTGTATTAGCAATAAGGCTAGTCCACAACAATTTTCATCATTCAGTGTAAACATTTGCTAGAAGATTTTAGTATAGTTGATATGCGATGATTTAGTGATCTGAAAATGGCTCATGTAAATGCAAATGTTTATTTCCAGTGGAGGAATATTTGGGAAATCACTGTTAATTTTCACCCAGGGCCACACTCTACAACTGGCCCTACCTCTGACTACCAGGAAAACAGGCATTGAAAAGCACTGAAGTGCACACCGATCATCCACCAAATTACGTCTCCTCTCTAATGTCCCCATGTTCTTTTTCCTCAGCATGTGTTGTACTGCCTTGGTTGACTTCCCTTACTGACCTGTGCAAAATGAATACTGATCCTGCCGACATTTGTGTGGACATTACAGGGATATTTTGCCAACAGGAAAGGAACCGATGACATGATGACAGTTAAAAAAAAGCAAAAAAACACTTTTATTAGAGATTATTAGAGAGAATTTTAAGTTGTTCCCAAGATGATTCCAGATGAAAAATATAAAATAATTGTTGACATAGTTAGGTACGATGGAATAAAAAAAATGCAATAGTTTATTAAGACTGCTAGTTTATTAAGCACTGGACACCAAGTAAATAATAATGAATGCGTGCACTGCCCTAAACCTTCGGGAAAGTAGTCTTTAACTATTTTACAATACCAGGAAAATGGGTATTAAACCTGCTACTGCATTAGACTACTGGTTAAGCAGCCATTAACGTCTCAACTAACGTATTTCTCCAGGAAAGCAGGCATTAACCACTCCACTACCATAGCTAACAGTTATTAATATTCACAATTTAGCTATATGTCTATTTTGTTCATGCACTATATGGTGGTATAAGGTCACACCGTGTTTAGGATGTCTGCTCTACTTAATCTGTCTTCTTAAAGTAAAAGTAGAAATTGATCTCTGCAAAGAAGAAGAAAAAACTTTCATTAATTTTTTTTACAAAATATTTGACTTGTACTTTGTGCTGTAGTCTGACACAACATGAAAAATATGAACATTTATCTAGTTGGGAAGCTATTTGGAAAAATACTTTTAATGTTCATGGAGGACACTTTGATATGTCTGCACTGTTAGCTGAGTTCTCTCGAGACAACCATATTTTTTACTTTTAAATATATTGTCAGATTTATAATTTATGTTATGACAGGTCTGCCCTCAGAAAGGACTTGTATACAATGCAAACATATTTATGTAGTACGGTTTTGTCAGTTACAGCAGACATCTGTTGGGGTTTAGTTTCATGCAGTATTACTCATTCAATAAACTCTTATATATAACGGGGGGACGTGTCCTTCTGTCTGAAGTCTCCGGCACCTATGCAGTATGGCGCCGGAGTCATTGTGTGCGCATATTGCACGACGGCACCATTTTATTGTAGACAATATATTTGCGAATTCGCAGACACGGTGTCTTCAACAAAATTATGCCGGAGTGTATGGCAGCGCATGAACTCGCCAGGTTCGAAAGCCACAACACACACTTCCAGCCAATCATAGGCCAGCAGCTGATGTGTACATGTAACTGGCGCCTGGCACTGACGATGTAAGGGGAGTGAATAATGTCTATTATTAGAAAATGGTACTATTACACTTAAATGTGTATTACTATTATTCTGCACTGGTATTGCTAGACTTGAATGTATATTACCATGTTGTAAACTGTATATACTTATTCTTGTAGATACAGTTAGGTCCATAAATATTTGGACAGAGACAACATTTATCTAATTTTGGTTCTAGACATTACCACAATGAATTTGAAACAAAACAAATCAGATGCAGTTGAAGTTCAGACTTTCAGCTTTCATTTGAGGGTATCCACATTAAAATTGGATGAAGGGTTTAGGAGTTTCAGCTCCTTAACATGTGCCACCCTGTTTTTAAAGGGACCAAAAGTAATTGGACAGATTAAATAATTGTAAATAAAATGTTCATTTCTAGTACTTGGTTGAAAACCCTTTGTTAGCAATGATTGCCTGAAGTCTTGAACTCATGGACATCACCAGACACTGTGTTTCCTTCTTTTTGATGCTCTGCCAGGCCTTCATCGCGGTGGTTTTCAGTTGTTGTTTGTTTGTGGGCCTTTCTGTCTGAAGTTTAGTCTTTAACAAGTGAAATGCATGTTCAATTGGGTTGAGATCAGGTGACTGACTTGGCCATTCAAGAATATTCCACTTCTTTGCTTTAATAAACTCCTGGGTTGCTTTGGCTTTATGTTTTGGGTCATTGTCCATCTGTAGTATGAAACGACGACCAATCAGTTTGGCTGCATTTGGCTGGATCTGAGCACACAGTATGGCTCTGAATACCTCAGAATTCATTCGGCTGTTTCTGTCCTGTGTCACATCATCAATAAACACCAGTGACCCAGTGCCACTGGCAGCCATGCATGCCCAAGCCATCACACTGCTTCCGCCATGTTTTACAGATGATGTGGTATGCTTTGGATCATGAGCTGTACCACGCCTTCGCCATACTTTTCTCTTTCCATCATTCTAGTAGAGGTTGATCTTGGTTTCATCTGTCCAAAGAATGTTCTTCCAGAACTGTGCTGGCTTTTTTAGATGTTTTTTAGCAAAGTCCAGCCTAGCCTTTTTATTCTTGATTCTTATGAGTGGCTTGCACCGTGCAGTGAACCCTCTGTATTTAATTTCATGCAGTCTTCTCTTTATGGTAGATTTGGATATTGATACGCCTACCTCTGGAGAGTGTTGTTCACTTGTTTGGCTGTTGTGAAGGGGTTTCTCTTCACCATGGAGAGTATTCTGCGATCATCCACCACTGTTGTCTTCCGTGGGCGCCCAGGTCTTTTTGCATTGATGAGTTCACCAGTGCTTTCTTTCTTTCTCAGAATGTACCAAACTGTAGATTTTGCCACTCCTAAAGTTGTAGCAATTTCTCGGATGGGTTTTTTCTGTTTTTTGCAGCTTAAGGATAGCTTGTTTCACCTGCATGGAGAGCTCCTTTGACCGCATGTTTCCTTCACAGCTAAACCTTCCAAATGCAAACACCACACCTCAAATCAACACCAGCCCTTTTATCTGCTTAATTGAGAATGATATAATGAAGGGATTGCCCACACCTGTCCATGAAATAGCCTTGGAGTCAATTGTCCAATTACTTTTGGTCCCTTTAAAAACAGGGTGGCACATGTTAAGGAGCTGAAACTCCTAAACTCTTCATCCAATTTTAATGTGGATACCCTCAAATGAAAGCTGAAAGTCTGAACTTCAACTGCATCTGATTTGTTTTGTTTCAAATTCATTGTGGTAATGTCTAGAACCAAAATTAGATAAATGTTGTCTCTGTCCAAATATTTATGGACCTAACTGTATGTGTAATATGACATGTTCTTTATCACTATAAAGTATATCCTATGTAATATATCTGTGCTTTAACTTAGGGTAATTGTAGTAGTTAGTTTTGGCCACTAGATGGGGGTATTATAGAATGTTATTTGGTTAGTTAGAGTATAGGACAGGAAATAGTTAAACATAGGAGGGCCTGCCGTGTGGTCAGCCAGGAACGTTTCCGTTAGTTAGTTAGGGCGAAATGCCCGAGTCATCCAGACAGGCCATAGGCCCTGGACACCGCAGCTGCAACGTAACGTTGCCAAGAAGTTCATCCATTCAGAGTCCCTTAGGGACAGAAGGACAGTGTGCAGAAGCCGAGTTACAGCAGTTGGAAGTGGGAACAAGGAAATGGTCCAGAAGATACAGGGCGCAGATTGTTCGAGATTAGGCAGATCATTGCATGGGCAGACACACTCAGATCTGGGGCAAAATGGATGAGGGATTAAATCTGTTTAATTTAAAAAAGGGAACAAAAATTGTGTGGGCTCCCGCGCAATTTTCCAGTCCAGAGAGTGAAAGCCAGCGACCTGGGGGTCGATGTTTTATAGCCTGGGAACGGGGGTAATACCCATGGATCTTCCCAAGCTATTAATATCAGCCTGCAGCTGTCTGCATAGCCTTTACTGACTATTAAAATAGGGGAGCCCCCCAAAATGATGTGGGGTTCCCCTATAATTAATAGCCAGAAATGGCTATGCAGACAGCTGCGGGCTGATATTTATAGACTAGGAAGGGACCATGGATATTGGCCCCCTGGCTACAAACACCAGCCCGCAGCCGCCCCAGAAATGGGGCATCTCTAAGATGCGCCAATTCCGGCACATAGCCTCTCTCTTCTCACTGCCCTGTAGTGGTGGCATATGGGGTAATGGGGGGGATGATGTCACCTTTGTATTTTAAGGTGACATCAAGCCCAGCTTAGTAATGGGAAGGTGTCAATAAGACACCAATCCATTACTAATCCTATAGTTTTTAATGGGTTAAATAAAGACACAGCAAGAATAAAGTCTTTTAATGAACTAAAACACAACACAGTTTCCCATATTTATTGTACTCCTAATTCCTCGAAGACATCTACCTCTTGCAAAAAAAATTAAATAATAAACAAGCACAAATATTCCCTGTTCCGATGTAATCCATGTAATAACGAGTGTCCCAGGACGATCTCCCCTAGAGAGCTGTCACATCAGGAGATGTGACCTCTCTACAGGGACTCCAGTGACACACTGACAGGAGATAATGGCTCCTGCAGTACTATCACTGAGGGGTCACTGGAGTTCATGCTCTCACTTGATGGCAATGCTGCGTGAGAATTTTCCCACACAGTGGTGCCACAAGTGACAGGATGAACTTCTGTGACCTCAGACGGCGGAGTCATACACTGCGGAACGATACCTTCCGTCATTCATAGAATCATAGAATCATAGAATGGTAGAGTTGGAAGGAACCTTGTGGGCCTTCTGGTCCAACCCCCTGCTCAAAGCAGGATTCTCTAAATCATCCCAGACAGATGTCTGTCCAGCCAGCCTCTGTTTGAAGACTTCCATTGAAGGAGAACTCACCACCTCTCGTGGCAGCCTGTTCCACTCATTGATCACCCTAACTGTCAAAAAGTTTTTTCTAATATCTAATCTGTGTCTAGTCCCATTCAGTTTCATCCCATTGCTTCTAGTCTTTCCTTGTGCAAATGAGAATAAAGATGATCTTTCTACAATGTGACAGCCCTTGAGTTATTTGTAGTCTCCTCTCAGTCTTCTTTTTTGCAAGCTAAACATTCCCAAATCCTGCAACCGTTGCTCATAGGACATGGTTTGCAGACCGGTCACCATTCTGGTGGCTCTTCTCTGAACTTGCTCCAGTTTGTTGATGTCTTTTTTAAAATGTGGTATCACCGGAGGCCCCTGGAGACGGTCACATCTGCCGATGTGACAGCTCTTCACGGGAGATCGTCATGGGACAATTGTTATTAAATGGATTACGTCAAAACAAGGAGTATACTGTTTGTTCATTATTTATTTTTTTGACAGGGGATCGAGGGCATCGAGAATTAGCTGTATAGTGAGTTTGTCCTGTATGTGTGTATGTGCTTTTTTTTTTTTCACGATTCCACTCAGTAGCCGGATAATGGGACTGCTACTGTCCCACATCAGCTAATGCTGTTACTGTAGCAGACATAGCTGGATGGAACTAGTAGTCCCATCGGACGATGCCTGCGTACACACAGACACACACAGCCACATACACACTCACACACAAATACACACAGACCCACACACATACACCCGCACACAGACATCCACATATTCACCACACGCACATAGTCTCCGCCCATACACATAGTCTCTGCCACACACTCTTCCGCCTCCCTATCTGCAGCTTTTCTTGCACGCAACTCTGCAGCAAAACCGCAGATCTTTTTAAACCTGCGGTTTTGCTGTGGATGTGACTGACTCAATGTAAGTCAATGGGTGCAGAAATGCTGAAGATCTGCAAAAGGAATTGACATGCTGCAGAAAATAAAACACTGCAAATCCTCACATATTTTTCTACACCATGTTCACACCAAATTCAGGATTCCCATAGATTATAACTGGCTGTGCACTACACTGCAGATTTGATGAAATTGCGTGCATCCAAAAACGCTGCTGATCTGCATCAAAATCCGCAATGTGTGCACATACCCTATTTCTATAGTGTGCCAATTTTGCAAAGAAGAATATAATAGCTTCTTACGTATCTTAATATTTTCCTTCATTTACAAAATACATTTTAACTGCTTAACGACTGCTGATACTCCTTTTAACGGCGGTAGTTAAGGGTACTTAAACAACAGCGCTCTGAATTCACAGCGCTGTGGAAAAAGTGTATATCGCCCTCCAGAGTCGGATTGTTCTCTGGGGTCTCGGTTGCTGGGGGTAGCCGAGACCCCAGGGAACATGATTCGGGTCGGTTTTTACTGATCTCGCTTTTGCGATCGCCATTATTAACCATATAACGGCAACAGCAAAAAATTTTGCATTTACTTTCTCTCTCCACTGATGTGAACGCATATCAGAGGGCAGAGAAATAGGGTCCCCGATCCCCCCAGTACCTCTCGGTAGTCCTTGGGCCCTCCTGCATGCGCCAGTGTGCGCCACCATCTTCTTCCGGGAATAAAATGGCGGGCGCATGAGCAGTGCGCCAGCCAAATCTGCTGGCTGTACATTTTGATCACCGTGATAAACCCTATAACAGTGAGCAAAATAAAAAGTAAATAACCCCCTTTATCATCCCCTTAGGTTAGGGTTAGAATTAGGGTTAGGGTGAGAATTAGGGTTAGGGTTGGAATTAGGGTTAGGGTTGGAATTAGGGTTAGAGTTGGGATTAGGATTAGGATTAGGGTTTAGGATTAGGGTTAGGGATGGGATTTGGGTTAGGGGTGTGTTGGAGTTACGGTTGGAGCTAGAATTGAGGGGTTTCCACTATTTATGCACATCAGGGGGTCTCCAAACGTGACATGGCGCCACCATTGATTCAGGCCAATTTTGCGTTCAAAAAGTCAAATGGTGCTCCCTGCCTTCCGATCCCAGATGTGTGCCCAAACAGTGGGCACACCAACTTTGGGAGTCTAATTTCTCCTGTTACCCTTGGGAAAATAAAAAATTGGGGGCTAAAAATCAATTTTGTGGAAAAAAAAAGAATTTTTTTATTTTTACGGCTCTGCGTTATAAACATTTGTGAAGCACTTGGGGCTTAAAAGTGCTCACCACACATCTAGATAAGCTCCTTGAGGGTCTAGTTTCCAAAATGGGGTCACTTGTGAGGGGTTTCTACTGTTTAGGCACATCAGGGGCTCTGTAAATGCAACATGACGCCCGCAGAACATTCCATTAAAGTCTGCATTCCAAAATAGCGCTCCTTCCCTTCCGAGTTCTCCCATTCACCCAAACAGTGGTTACCCCCCACATATGGGGTATCAGTGTACTCAGAACAAATTGCACAACAACTTTTGTTGTCCAATTTCTCCTGTTAGCCTTGTGAAAATAAAAAATACAAAAAAATCATTTTTGGGGAAAAAAAATGCTTTTTTATTTTTACTGCGCTGCATTATAATCTTCTGAGAACCACTTGGGGGTTCAAAGTGCTCACCACACATCTAGATAATCTCTTTAAGGGGTCTAGTTACCAAAATGGTGTCACCTGTGGTTTTTTTTCACTGTTTAGGCACATCAGGGTTTCTCAAAACGCAACATGGCATCTGATCTCAATTCTAACCAATTCTGCATTGAAAAAGTCAATCAGCGCTCCTTCCATTCCAAGCCCTGCCGTGCGTCCAAACAGTGGTTTACCCCCACATTTGGGATATCGGCGTATTCAGGAGAAATTGCACACCAAATTTTGTGGTTCATTTTCTCTTTTTACACTTGTGAAAATTAAAAAAAAATGGTTCTGAATTAAAATGTTTGTAAAAAAAAAGTTAAATGTTAATTTTTTTCCTTCCACATTGCTTCAGTTCCTGTGAAGCACGTAAAGGGTTAATAAACTTCTTGAATGTGGTTTTGATCACCTTGAGGGGTGCAGTGTCACTTTTGGGTATTTTCTGTCATATTGATCTCTCAAAGTAATTTCAAATGTGATGTGGTCCTTAAAAAAAATGATTTTGTACATTTTGTTGTAAAAATGAGAAATCGCTGGTCAACTTTTAACCCTTATGACTTCCTAACAAAAAAAATATTGGTTCAAAAATTGTGGTGATGTAAAGCAGACATGTGGGAATTGATATTTATTAAGTGTTTTTTGTGACATATCTCTCTGATTTAATGGCATAAAAATTAAATTCTGAAAATTGCAAAATTTTTAATTTTTTGCCATATTTCCATTTTTTTTATAAATAAACGCAAGTCATATCGAAGAAATTTTACCACTAACATGAAGTAAAATATGTCACGAAAAAACAGACTCAGAATTAGCGGGATCTGTTAAAGCGTTCCAGAGTTATAAAGTTCAAACAATGATGTAGACGGTCAGATAGGAGCACCAGCCATGAGTAGCTATTAGGCAGTGAGATGCTGCTCCAGCCAGGTGCCTCAGATGAGGAGAAATGGTTGCAAAGCTAAGTGAACCTGGTCAGCAGGAGCGCAAAAACAAAAGGTGAATTATTAGAGAATCTTCTTTTTATTCAAGTAATCCACAACGCGTTTTGACAGGTATTCCTGTCTTTATCTGGTGGCAGTGTACAAAATTGCACAGGGGGCAGGTATTTAAAGGGGCAGTGTTAGGGGTCGAGTTCCTGCTTCTGCACAAGGGGAATCTTGAACCATCCCAGCTGCGGTCTCCCATTCGTCTCCAGTCTTAGTGGACTCTGCTCAGCTTAGATGTCGGTCCCAGCGTCTTGCCCAGTCTAACAGTGTGCAGAGTATTACTGCTGCATCTCTAGGCTCTGCTATTGTGGCCAGTACTGGTTAGCGGCGAGCAGACGTCTTTAGGACAAAGTCCTTGTTTTCCCCTTCTGAGCATGCCCAGGGTGAGATCTCCCATTGGAGATCAGGGTTCACATGCTCAGGTACTGCAGCAGCTCCTATTGGTCCGCCAGGAAGGTCCTGTGACTACTGGTGTTCTGGAACAGTTTCATTGGTCCTTGTTTCTGGCAGGTCCTGTAGCTGTTACTATAAAAGGGTGGCATGGCTGGGCCGCCATGCGCTAGTGTCATCCATTATATGCTTAGCGCCAGTGTGGTCATGCGTGTGTGTGGTTAGGGCGAGGCTGAAATAAGCCCCTAGAATACCGACTTAATCGGTGAGGAGTTTGGTATGCTAGCTGGTCAGGGTCGGTGTCCTAGATGCCCTAGATTACCGGCATAACCGGTGAGGAGTTTGATTGCCGTATTCAGGGCCTGGCGTTCAGACGTCATAGATTGCGGGTGACTCCCGCGAGGACATTAGCGCATGATCACGTTCTATGTTCGCTTAGCAATTAACTGTGTACCTGGTGCCTGACAGGACACAGAAGTTTGTCTCAGCGGCTCTGTGACGTAACAGGGTTCGCTTTCAACGCTAGACAGCGCCCTAGCGTGTTTATTTTGCGACTCAGTTGTGTTTAGTGAGTTCGCACACATCGCCAATATAGCGCTGCGGCACTCCTAGCGGCTCTGTGGATTAGCAGAGTTCGCACATATTGCCGCAGCGCGTTACAGTGTTTATTTTGGCGACTCTGCGGGATAACAGAGTTCGCTTCTTGCGCCATTTTACTAGCAGCAGGCTCCGCCTGCACGGTGGACCCCGGGCTGCGAACGCACCTCTCCACATCATATATTTGGTGTGTTCCGCAGACCCTAACATAACACTAGCGCCAGGGTCTGGCTAGTAAAATGGCGGATGACCAGCGTCTACTACGGGACATCCAGCAGCTGGAGGGTAGGTTGGCGGCTCTTGAGCGCACAACCTCAGCTGTGGATGTTACCGCAGTCGCTGTTCAGGCTGCTAGCGTGTCTGCAGCCAGTGTGTCCACTGCCACCTCTGCCCCCACAATATCCCTCCTCCCGCTTCCAGACAAGTTTGCTGCTGACAGCAAGCAATGTCGGGGATTCGTGAGTCAGTGCTCTATACAACTCGAGCTTCTGGCTGCACGTTTCCCCACGGATCGAGCACAAGTGGGCTTTGTAATATCTCTTCTCTCTGGTAGAGCGTTGAAGTGGGCCACCCCGCTGTGGGAGCATGATGACCGTGTGGTGCGGAGTGCTCCTCGTTTTCTGGAGGCTCTAAAAAAGGTCTTTCTAGGACCTCAGGTTACCCACGATGTGGCGCTCCAACTTCTGGCAAGTTCACAGGGTTCGTCCTTGGTCAGCTGTTTTGCTGTCCAATTTCGGACTCTGTCCTCGGAGTTGGACTGGACGGATAAAGTCCTCATTCCCGTGTTTTGGAGAGGACTGGCGGGCCATGTGAAAGACGCCTTGGCTACCAGGGAGATTCCCGCCACACTGGAGTAGCTTATCACCATATCTACCCGCATCGACCTCCGTTTTCACGAGCGGAGGTTGGAGCGGTCCCAGTGTAGGCAGAGGTTTCGGCTGGCTCCCACCTTCGCCAGACCTCTAGAATCTTCCAGTCAGGCGCCCGACTCCCATGAGGCCATGGAGGTTTCTCGAGCAGGACCTAAGTCCCGGGCCGCTCGAGTACCCATGGTCTGTAACATCTGCCAGCAGTTAGGACATTATGCCAACAAATGTCCACAGCGGTCGGGAAAACGGTCGCGTCTAGTGACCTTGGGAGGAGGTTCACTAGACACTGCGGCATTTTCCACAAAGTTGTCCTTTAAGGGGACAATTACAGTAGGTCCATCCACGCTCACCGCCGAGCTCTGTGTGGATTCAGGAGCCGAGGGGAATTTCATGTCCTCTGCATTTGCTCTCCACCACACTATACCTCTGGTGATGCTCGCCAAACCGGTGACTGTGCGAGTAGTGAATGGATCAACTCTGCCCTCACAAATCACCCACCAGACAATCCCTCTCACTTTATCTATGTCCCCTTCCCATCAGGAGAGTATTTCTTTTCTTGTCCTGCCCGAGGGAATAGACGAGGTGTTGCTGGGAGTACCTTGGCTCCGTTACCACTCTCCCCATATTGAGTGGTCCTCTGGGAGGATACTGGGTTGGGTGATTCATGTAGAGGCAGGTGTGTTAGGGAGTGCGTTCAGGTCACCACCACAGAGATACCTGTAGATCTCACTTCTCTTCCTCAGTTTTATTGGTCATATGCAGACGTTTTCTCCAAGAATGCGGCGGAGACTCTTCCACCTCATCGCCCCTACGACTGTCCTATTGATCTCTTGCCTGGAGCAGAACCTCCTCGGGGGAAAGTCTACCCCCTCTCGCTTCCTGAGACGGAGGCCATGTCCCAGTATATTCAGGAGAATCTGGCAAGAGGGTTCATTAGGAAGTCGGTGTCACCAGCAGGGGCGGGGTTCTTCTTTGTGCAAAAGAAGAACGGAGAATTACGTCCATGTATTGACTACAGGGGTCTTAACGCTATCACCGTCAAGAATAAGTACCCGTTGCCCCTAATCTCTGAGCTCTTTGATAGGCTCCGAGGAGCAAGAGTATTTACCAAGTTTGATCTACGTGGTGCCTATAACCTAATTCGCATCCGTGAGGGGGACGAGTGGAAGACAGCTTTTAATACCAGGGATGGGCAATATGAATACCTGGTGATGCCCTTCGTTCTCTGTAATGCTCCCGCTGTTTTCCAAGACTTTGTCAATGATATCTTCCGGGATATGCTCTCCACCTCTGTAGTAGTCTATCTGGATGATATTCTCATCTTTTCACCAGATATAGACTCTCACTGGAGGGATGTCAACAAAGTCTTCGACCTCTTACGGGCAAACTCCCTCTATGCCAAGCTGGAGAAATGTGTGTTTGAGCAGGAGTCCTTACCTTTCCTGGGCTATATCATCTCTGCCCAGGGATTGGCTATGGATCCTGCCAAACTACAGGCTGTAATGGACTGGCAAGAACCCCATTCTCTTAAAGCGGTGCAGCGCTTTATGGGGTTCATTAATTATTATCGCCAGTTCATTCCCCATTTCTCGACTTTGGTAGCTCCCTTGGTAGCCATCACCAAGAAGGGAGCAAATCACAAGTTGTGGTCTGAGGAGGTCTCCAAGGCGTTCTCTTCCATCAAGTCGCATTTTGCCAGTGCTCCCATATTTTTGTGAATGTGTTAGAAATGAATTCTGAGCAGAAGCTCCCTCTGGTGGTTACAAACAGTACTGAACCATTCAATGAGGATTGGCAATCAGGAGTTACAGACTGGTCTTATATAAGGGAGGTTTCATCCCATCATGGTTGCCGGTGATCAATTGTTCTTGTCTCAACTGTGGTTCCTGGTTCACTTGGAAGCTTGCTGAGTCTTGCCTCTTCTCCTGCTCTCAGATAAGATATTTTCTGTTTTTTGTTTTTGTGCTTACCATTTGCATATTTCTCTGCATTTCTGTGAGGTTAGCCAGGTCCCCCCCCCCGGGGGCTTGGGCTCCTCTCTGTTCTTCTGGAGCCACTGTTATTTGTTCATTTGCCTTTTCCAGTTTTTTCAGTGGCTGCGGCTCAGTTTTGTTACACCAGAGAACTAATTTAGGTGGTAGAGGTCGTGTGATCTCAGGTGTTTTTGCAATTAGTAGAGTTGGTACTTTTTAGCGTTTTTTGGATTGCAATAAGTGTCCTTCCTATCCTTTTCTGTATAGGAAGATTGGGCCCCAACGTTTGCTCATACTATTTTCTGTCTGTGTCTGTATTTCCTCTTGTCTAACCGCCATTACATGTTTGGGGGCTTCCTATGTTCTTTGGGGATCTGCTCCGGGGCAGATAGCTTTCCTCTTTCTATCTTTAGGTGTAGTTAACCTCTCAGGCTGTGACAAGGCGTCTAGGACCAACGTAGGAACGCTCCACGGCTGCCTTTAGTTGTGGTGGTTAGTCAGGGTACTGCAATCCAGTAGATTCCAACCTCTCTGGTGTATTGCCGTTTTTGCCTGCTCTCCTCAGCTACCAAATCATAACAGTATCACCGGCCAAACTGAAAATTATATGGTACTCAACAGAAGGGAAAAATAGTAAATGGAAAAAGAAAAGAGAAAGTTGTCAGAAATTTTTTTTTTTTTCTCTGTTTGTTGCATTTTTTCCCTCTTTTTCTCTGGGTGCTGAGGAGGATTTTTTTTTCTCTCAATGCAGTTTGCACAGTTGTCTGGCCATGTGGATCAGCTTGCCACTGAAGTTCGGAGTATTGCTACCTATCTGCAGGGTTGCCGGTTGTGGAACCTAGGATCCCCATGCCAGATTTATTTTTGGGGGATCAAGCTAAATTTCTGAATTTCAAAAATAACTGTAAGTTGTTTGTTGCCTTAAAACCTAAGTCCTCAGGGAACGCAGCACAGCAGGTTCAAATTGTCATCTCTCTCCTGCTCAGCGATCCTCAGGATTGGGCTTTTTCCCTGACACCTGGGGACCCTGTTTTGAGTAATGTTGATGCATTTTTTCTGGCTCTGGGGTTATTGTATGATGAACCTAATGTCACTGATCAAGCTGAAAAAACCTTGTTGGCATTAAATCAGGGGCTTGAGGACGCTGAGTTGTACTGTCAGAGATTGCGAAAGTGGGCAGTTCTGACCAAATGGAATGATGATGCTTTGGCAGCCCTTTTTCGGAAGGGTCTGTCAGAGAAAGTACAAGATGTTATGGTGGGTTTCCCTGCTCCCTCTGGTCTCAATGATTCTATGTCATTAGCGATTCAAATTGACAGACGTTTGCGTGAGCGTAGAGGTATGCGTGGAATAGTGTTGCCTTGTGAACCAGCTTCCGAACCCATGCAGTGTGATAGAGTGGCTTCTGGGGCACAGCGTCATGAGTTCCGAAAACGCAGTGGGTTATGTTTCTACTGTGGTGACGCCTCTCATGCTATTTCAGTCTGTCCTTAAAGGGGAAGACGTTTTGCACGCTCAGTTGTCTTGGGTAGTGTTCAGACTAAATTTCTGTTGACTGTTACCCTGATTTGCTCCCTGTCCACATTTTCTGCTCAGGCTTTTGTTGATTCTGGAGCAGCTATTAACCTGATGGATTTTGATTTTGCTAAACGTTGTGGGTTTCCCTTGATACCCTACGGAAGTCTATTCCCCTACTGGGGATTGATTTTACCCCTTTGGCTGAGCATAAACCCCAGTTCTCAACTCAGGTGATAATGAGGGTTGAACCTGATCATCAGGAGAGTTGCAAATTTTTGGTGCTGTATAATCTGCATGACATTATTGTACTAGGTTTCCCTTGGTTACAGTCTCATAATCCTGTTTTGGATTGGAAATCTGTGTTTGTAACTAGTTGGGGCTGCCAATGTGTTAATGCCAGCACTCCTGTTTTTTCTGCCTCTCCCCAGGCTCAGGATGTTCCTGACTTTTTGACTGATTTTTCTGATGTGTTTAGTGAAAGTAAATCTGCATCCTTGCCCCCCCCATAGGAGCTATGACTGCGCTATTGAATTAGTGCCTGGTAGTAAATTCCCTAAAGGTCGCCTTTTTAACTTGTTTGTACCTGAACATGACGCTATGCGGTCTTATATCAAGAAGTCATTGGAGAAGGGTCATATCAGACCATCCTCTTCACCCTTGGGTGCCGGTTTTTTCTTTGTGGCCAAAAAGGATGGTTCATTAAGGCCGTGTATTGATTATCGTCTCTTGAACAATATCACTGTGAAATATCAATATCCGTTACCCTTGATTTCTGACCTGTTTTCCAGGGTGAAAAGTGCTACTTGGTTTACCAATCTTGACCTCAGGGGGGCGTATAACCTTATTCGCATTAAGCACGGGGATGAATGGAAGACGGCGTTTAATACCCCAGAGGGGCATTTTGAGTACCTAGTGATGCCCTTTGGGTTCACTAATGCTCCTTCTGTCTTCCAGTCCTTCATGAATGACATTTTCAGGGATTTTGTGGATAAATTTCTGATTGTTTATTTGGATGATATCTTGATTTTTTCCAATGACTGGGACTCTCATGTGAAACATGTTTGGATTGTGTTCCAGATTTTGAGAGAGAATGCTCTGTATGTGAAGGGATCAAAGTGTCTTTTTGGCGTACAGAGGATCTCATTTCTGGGATTCATTTTGTCCCCATCTGTTATTCAAATGGACCCGGTCAAGGTTCAGGCCATCTGTGATTGGGTCCAACCTACTTCATTAAGGGTTCTTCAGAGATTCTTGGGTTTTGCCAATTTTTATCGTAAATTTATTGGTAATTTCTCTGTTATTGTTAAACCATTGACTGATTTGACCAAAAAGGGTTCTGATGTGGTGAATTGGCCTCCTGAGGCAGTCTCTGCGTTCCAGGAACTTAAGCAGAGATTCACTTCTGCTCCTGTTCTACAGCAGCCTGATGTTTCTCTGCCATTTCAGGTGGAGGTTGATGCCTCTGAAATTGGGACAGGTGCCGTTTTGTCCCAAAGAGATCCAGAGACCTCTAAAAGTAACCCTTGTGCCTTTTTCTCTCGAAAATTTTCTCCAACTGAAAGTAATTATGACGTGGGTAATCGGGAGTTATTGGCCATGAAGTGGGCTTTTGAAGAGTGGAGACATTGGCTGGAGGGAGTCAAACATCAGGTGGTGGTCCTTACGGACCATAAGAATCTGGTTTATCTGGAATCAGCCAAGCGACTTAATCCTAGACAGGCCAGGTGGGCCTTGTTTTTCACACGTTTTAATTTTGTGGTTTCCTTTCTTCCTGGCACTAAGAATGTTAAGGCGGATGCCCTCTCGAGGAGTTTCCTTGCGGACTCTCCTGAGTTATCTGATCCTGTTGTTATTGTGAAAGAGGGTGTAGTTCTTTCCGCCATCTCGCCCAATTTGAAACTGGCTCTGGAAGGGTGTCAGGAGGATAAACCCGAGTGCTGCCCTATTGGGAAATTGTTTGTCCCAGACCGGTGGAAAAAGAGTGTGATGTCTGAGATTCATTGTTCCGCGTTGGCCGGTCATCCTGGAATTTTTGGTACCAGAGACTTGGTTAGTTGGTCCTTTTGGTGGCCTACTTTGTCTCGAGACGTCAGGGAATTTGTGCAGTCCTGCGGGACTTGCTCTCGCTCCAAGTTTTGCTCTCGCTCTAGTGGTTTGTTGATGCCATTGCCTGTGCCCAAGAGACTATGGACCCATATCTCTATGGATTTCATTTCCGACCTCCCTGTTTCTCAGAGAATGACCGTTATCTGAGTGATTTGTGATAGGTTTTCCAAAATGATACATCTTGTGCCATTACCTAAGTTGCCTTCCTCCTCCGAATTGGTGCCTTTGTTCCTTCAGCACGTGGTTCGGTTACAGGGCATTCCTGAGAACATTGTGTCTGACAGAGGAGTCCAGTTTGTTTCCAGATTTTGGAGGACTTTTTGTTCTAAACTTGGTGTTCAATTGTCTTTCTCCTCGGCTTTTCATCCTCAGACCAATGGACAAACTAAGAGAACAAACCAGACATTGGAGACTTATCTGAGATGCTTTGTGTCTGCTGATCAAGATGACTGGGTCTCTTTTTTGCCTTTGGCTGAGTTTGCTCTTAATAATAGGGCTAGCTCTGCCACTTTGATGTTTCCATTTTTCTGTAATTTTGGGTTTCACCCTCGATTTTCTTCGGGACAGACGGAGGCTTCTGTCTGTCCAGGTGTTGACTCTGTTGTGGAGCGTATGCAGCAGATTTGGGACCAGGTAGTGGAGAGGTTGTCCCTCTCTCAGGAGAGGGCCCAGCGGTTTGCCAACCGGCATAGGACTGATGGTCCTCGGTTTGAAGTGGGGGACTTGGTCTGGTTGTCCTCAAGAAATATCCCTATGAGAGTTGCATCTCCTAAGTTTAAGCCTAGGTTCATTGGACCTTATAAGATCATGGAGATTCTTAATCCTGTTTCCTTTCGTTTACTTCTTCCAGGGACATTTAAGATCCATATCGTGTTCCACAAGTCCTTATTGAAGAGGTTTGTCGAGCCAGTGGTTCCTATGGCTGCGCCTCCTGACCCTGTTTTGGTTGAGGGCAATCTGGAGTATGTGGTTGAGAAAATATTGGATTCTCGTTTTTCTAGACGGAAACTCCAGTATTTGGTTAAGTGGAGAGGTTATGGTCAGGAGGACAATTCTTGGGTGTTTGCTTCGGACATCCATGCTAGGAGACTGATCCATGCGTATCACAGAGCTCATCCTGACCGACCTGGTTGCCCAAGTGAGAGTTCGGTGACCCCCATCAAGGGGGGGTACTGTTTGTGAATGTGTTAGAAATGAATTCTGAGCAGAAGCTCCCTCTGGTGGTTACAAACAGTACTGAACCATTCAATGAGGATTGGCAATCAGGAGTTACAGACTGATCTTATATAAGGGAGGTTCCCTCCCATCATGGTTGCCGGTGATCAATTGTTCTTGTCTCAACTGTGGTTCCTGGTTCACTTGGAAGCTTGCTGAGTCTTGCCTCTTCTCCTGCTCTCAGATAAGATATTTTCTGTTTTTTGTTTTTGTGCTTACCATTTGCATATTTCTCTGCATTTCTGTGAGGTTAGCCAGGTCCCCCCCCGGGGGGCTTGGGCTCCTCTCAGTTCTTCTGGAGCCACTGTTATTTGTTCATTTGCGTTTTCCAATTTTTTCAGTGGCTGCGGCTTAGTTTTGTTACACCAGAGAACTAATTTAGGTGGTAGAGGTCGTGTGATCTCAGGTGTTTTTGCAATTAGTAGAGTTGGTACTTTTTAGGGTTTTTTGGATTGCAGTAAGTGTCCTTCCTATCCTTTTCTGTATAGGAAGATTGGGCCCCAACATTTGCTCATACTATTTTCTGTCTGTGTCTGTATTTCCTCTTGTCTAACCGCCATTACATGTTTGGGGGATTACTATGTTCTTTGGGGATCTGCTTCGGGGCAGATAGCTTTCCTCTTTCTATCTTTAGGTGTAGTTAACCTCTCAGGCTGTGACGAGGCGTCTAGGACCTACGTAGGAACGCTCCACGGCTGCCTTTAGTTGTGGTGGTTAGTCAGGGTACTGCAATCCAGTAGATTCCAACCTCTCTGGTGTATTGCCGTTTTTGCCTGCTCTCCTCAGCTACCAAATCATAACACATATTACATCACCCTGATGTTGATAAGCCGTTTATTTTAGAGGTGGACGCCTCTTCTGTTGGTGCTTGAGCAGTCCTTTATCAAAAGGATGTTCAAGGTCGGAAGCATCCCTGCTTCTTCTTTTCTAAGACCTTTACACCAACAGAGAGGAATTATTCCATCATGGACAGGGAGTTGCTGGCTATGAAGTTGGCCTTCTTTGAGTGGAGACATCTTCTGGAGGCGGTTTGTTTTCCCTTCCAAGTCTTCACTGACCACAAAAACTTGGTATATTTGCAAACGGCTCAGCGGCTAAATTCTCGCCAGGCCAGATGGTCCCTATTCTTCTCTCGGTTCCACTTCACCCTCCATTTTCTCTGCAGTGAGAAGAATGTTCGGGCCGACGCTCACTCTCGCTCCTTAGTGTCATCAGAGGAGGAGGATGAGGAGCTTCGGCTTATTGTCCCCGAAGAGAGCCTGAGAACTGTAGCCCCGGTTTCGCTAGAGTCTGTGCCTCCGGGCAAGACTTTTGTGCCCACTAATTTGCAACCGGAGGTACTCTCTTGGGCACACTCGTCCAGGGTGGGTGGACACTTTGGGGCAAAGAGGACAACTGAGTTATTGACGAGGACATACTGGTGGCCACATATGGTCCGTGACATCAGGGAGTATGTTCAGGCGTGTGTCTCCTGCGCCAGGAACAAGTCCCCTCGACAACGGCCAGCTGGGTTACTTTTTCCTTTGCCGGTGGCAGACAGGCCCTTGGAGATGGTAGGGATGTACTTTGTGGTGGGCTTACCCAAGTCTTGGGGTTGCACTATCATTTGGGTGATCACCGACCTCTTCTCCAAAATGGTGCACTTAGTGCCACTACCACGGTTACCTTCTGCATGGGCCTTGGCAGCATTGTTTATTAGACACATCTTCCATCTACACGGTATGCCAGACAAGATTGTCAGCGATCGAGGTCCCCAATTTGCATCTCGGTTCTGGAGAGAGTTGTGTCATCTACTCTACATTGAGTTGAACCTGTCCTCTGCATATTATCCCGGGACGAATGGGTTGGTAGAGAGGGCCAACCAGACCTTGGTCACCTACTTGTGACATTTTGTCTCTGCCAGGAAGGATGACTGGGCATCCTTGCTCCCGTGGGCGGAGTTCGCGCTAAACAATGCTGTGGCTGACTCCACTGGACAGACCCCATTCCTCTTAAATTACGGCCAGCATCCGCGGGTACCGGTGCCCATGCCCGTGGCTTCCGCGACTCCAGGGTGGTAGACTGGGCTGTGGTAGCACGGGACATATGGGACCGCACCCAGGATGCCATTCAGGCTTCCAAGGAAAGGATGAGGTCTTCTGCCGATGCCCATCGGCGTCCTGCTCCGACATTTGCTCCTGGCCACCTTGTGTGGCTCTCCGCCCGAAACATCAGGCTACGGGTGGAATCCATTAAGTTGGCACCCCGCTATTTGGGTCCCTTCAAGGTTGTCGAGCAGGTGAACCCTGTGGTTTACCGTTTGGACCTTCCGCCTCGCCTTGGCATTTCCGACACCTTCCATGTGTCCCTCCTAAAACCCGTGGTCATCTCCCGGTTGCTTGAATCATCTGCCGGGACGTTGGGTTCATCTTCGGATGACTACGAGGTGAATGCCATTGTAGGGTGAAAGGTGGTACGGGCAAAAAATTTTTTTGGGTGGATTAGAGGGGTTATTGGGCCTGAGGATAGGTCCTGGGAGCCTGCCAAGCATGTTCATGCTCCGCAGCTCATCGCTGCCTTTGAGCGTAGCGAGGTCCAGAGAAGGGGGGGCCCTAGGAGGGGGGGTAATGTTAGGTGTCGAGTTCCCGCTTCTGCACAAGGGGAATCTCGAACCATCCCGGCTGCGGTCTCCCATTCGTCTCCGGTTGTAGTGGACTCTGCTCAGCTTAGACGTCGGTCCCAGCGTCTTGCCCAGTCTAACAGTGTGCAGAGGATTACTGCTGCATCTCCAGGCTCTGCTATTGTGGCCAGTACTGGTTAGCGGCGAGCAGACGTCTTTAGGACAAAGTCCTTGTTTTCCACTTCTGAGCATGCCCAGGGTGAGATCTCTCATTGGAGATCAGGGGTCACATGCTCAGGTACTGCAGCAGCTCCTATTGGTCCGCCAGGAAGGTCCTGTGACTACTGGTGTTCTGGAACAGTTTCATTGGTCCTTGTTTCTGGCAGGTCCTGTAGCTGTTACTATAAAAGGGTGGCATGGCTGGGCCGCCATGCGCTAGTGTCAACCATTATATGCTTAGCGCCAGTGTGGTCATGCGTGTGTGTGGTTAGGGCCAGGCTGAAATAAAAGCCCCTAGAATACCAACTTAATCGGTGAGGAGTTTGGTATGCTAGCTGGTCAGGGTCGGTGTCCTAGATACCCTAGATTACCGGCATAACCGGTGAGGAGTTGGATTGCCGTATTCAGGGCCTGGCGTTCAGACGTCATAGATTGAGGGTGACTCCCGTGAGGACATTAGCGCATGATCACGTTCTATGTTCGCTTAGCAATTAACTGTGTACCTGGTGCCTGACAAGGACACAGAAGTTTGTTTCAGCGGCTCTGTGATGTAACAGGGTTCGCTTTCAACGCTAGACAGCGCCCTAGCGTGTTTATTTTGTGACTCAGTTGTGTTTAGTGAGTTCGCACACACCGCCATATAGCGCTGCGGCACTCCTAGCGGCTCTGTGGATTAACAGAGTTCGCACATATTGCCGCAGCGCGTTACGGCATTTATTTTGGCGACTCTGCGGGATAACAGAGTTCGCTTCTTGCGCCATTTTACTAGCAGCAGGCTCCGCCTGCACGGTGGACCCCGGGCTGCGAACGCACCTCTCCACATCATATATTTGGTGCGTTCTGCAGACCCTAACAGGCAGTGACCAATGGGGAGTGATAAACAATTAATTACATCATGAACAGTTAAAGCATAGGATTATAAATAAAATTATAAAATAGATTACATGCCAGATAAAAAACAATCACAATATAGTTAAGAAACTGTTAAAAACAAAGAATATATATAAAAAATACTTCATAAAATATAAAAGCAGCAAATCTCATTTAGTTTTCTCAATTATAAGGTTTAACCCCTCTGGCACCAAGGTGCCAAGTTTAAAAATCCAAAAGCTCTCTCTCCTAATTAAAATCTCATAATGGTTGGTCACGTCATCTTGAATGTGATCGATGATAGTGAGTTTCAGCGAGCTTGTATTTTTATTATGTACAAGCAAAAAATGTTTAGAGAAGCTATGCAATAAAAACCAGTTCTTAATATTTTGACGGTGTTTATTAAGTCTATTGTGCACAGTCTGTATTGTCCTGCCCATGTACTGTAATCCACAATCACATTCAATTAAATAGATCACATAGCTTGATTGGCAAGTGACAAGGCAATTAATTTTAAATGTCGTGCCAGTAGTATGGGATTTAAAGTGTTGCACCCCATTCAAAATAGACATGCAACAGAGACATTTTGGGGCCCTGCATGCAAAACAACCTGGGTTATGCAAACCCTGGGCGGCTGATGAGGGTAAAAGCCTAACGGATGTGTTGCTAGGAGCCACAGGGTTGCAAAGAGTTTGGTTCCTTCTGAAAATTGTCCTAGGCT
Organism: Oophaga sylvatica; assembly: GCA_033576555.1. Classification (NCBI taxonomy): domain Eukaryota; kingdom Metazoa; phylum Chordata; class Amphibia; order Anura; family Dendrobatidae; genus Oophaga; species Oophaga sylvatica. The sequence goes on from JARQOD010000009.1 coordinate 158,064,311, forward strand.
GTGCCGGTATACAGTACAGACCAAAAGTTTGGACATACCTTCTCATTCAAATATTTTTCTGTATTTTGATGGCTATGAAAATTGTAGAATCACACTGAAGGCATCAAAACTGTGAATTAACACATGTGGAATTAAACATTACACTTTACAAAAAAGTGTGAAACAACTGAAAATATGTCTTATATTCTAGGTTCTTCAAAGTAGCCACCTTTTGCTTTGATTACTGCTTTGCATGCAGAAAAGGTGAACGGGTGGATTCTACATGCCTGGTTCCCACCGTGAAGCATGGACGAGGTGGTGTGATGGTGTGGGGGTGCTTTGCTGGTGACACTGTTGGGGATTTATTCAAAATTGAAGGCATAGTGAACCTGAATGGCTACTACAGCATCTTGCAGCAGCATGCTATTCCATCCGGTTTGCAATTAGTTGGACCATCATTTATTTTTCAACAGGACAATGACCTCAAACACACCTCCAGACTGTGTAAGGGCTATTTGATCAAGAAGGAGAGTGTTGGGGTGCTACGCTAGATGACCTGGCCTCAACAGTCACCAGACCTGAAACCAATCGAGATGGTTTGGGGTGAGCTGGACCGCTCACTGCTTCAATTTTGAATAAATCCCCAATATTGTCACCAGCAAAGCACCCCCACGCCATCACACCACCTCCTCCATGCTTCACAGTGGGAACTAGGCATGTAGAGTCCAGCCGTTCACCTTTTCTGCGTGCAAAGCAGTAATCAAAGCAAAAGGTGGCTACTTTGAAAAACCTAGACTATAAGACATATTTTCAGTTGTTTCACACTTTTTTGTAAAGTGTAATGTCTAATTCCACATGTGTTAATTCATAGTTTTGATGCCTTCAGTGTGATTCTACAATTTTCATAGTCGTGAAAATACAGAAAAGTCTTTGAATGAGAAGGTGTGTCCAAACTTTTGGTCTGTAGTGTATGTGCTGACAAAACAGGATCGCCCTTCAGAATAAACCAGTACTTTTTAAGTAGGTTACGTATGGAAGCATGAGATTGATTAAAAGTAGTGATGAGGCTCCTTTTCACTAAATCTGAAGGTTCATCCTTCTTTGAGAATCAATTCTACTTTTACTTCTATTTTTAATTTTCTCAATACAACTTTTTTGGGAGAAACTACTAGCCCTAGTAAAAGCATCATTCAATAATTTCTTGGGATAGCCTTTATTTATGAAACGATCCTTCAAGATCTTAGCCTCTTTTAAAAAATCAATATCGTTAGTACAATTTTTTCGAACCCTCCAATATTGTCCATGGGGGATATTTAAAATCCATTTCAGGAGATGGCCGCTATAGAAGCTATGATAGCTGTTGACATCTACTTGCTTGAAATGAGTTGAGGTTGAGATTCAACCATGGTGATCAACATTGATCATAAGTTCTAAAAATTGGATTCCTGTGTCATATATATTGGAGGAGAACTGAAGACCCAAGTGTTCAGATTCAAGGATTGGGTAAATTCACGTGCTTCAGACTCCGAACCGGTCCATATTATAAAAAGATTGTCAATAAAGCGTCGATACAGGGCTATCTTGCCAGCCGCCAATGGGAACTACGCGATGAAGGCGGACTCGAATGCCCATGAATAGATTGGCATAACTGGGGGCAAATCTCGTCCCATTGCGCAGCCCCTCACTTTGCGGTAACAGGTGTTCTCAAAAGAAAAAACATTATTATTGAGAACGAACAAAATTGCCTTTTTTAAAAATTCTTTCTGTGAGCAAGGTAAAAAATTTTCATTGATCGAGAGAAAATGTTGAATCGCCTCCAACCCCAAATCATGGGGGATGTTAGTATACAGGGCCTGAACGTCAAGAGTTAACAAGAGGCAATTAGCCATAGTGAGTAAGGAGAGTAGAAGATCGATCAGGTGAGATGAGTCCTTGAGGTATGAGGACAAATTTAAAAAATATTTTTGTAAAAACAAATCTATGTAATGGGAAAGTTTACAGGTAATGGACTTGATCCCCGAGATGATAGGGCGGCCGGGAGGGTTTATGGGGTCTTTATGGATCTTAGGTAAGAAATAAAATAAAGGGCAATTTAAACTTAGAAATATTAAGGAATTTATATTCTTTCAGATTTAAAATCCCAAGTGACCTAGCATCTTTAATAAATGTGGTGTATTCAAAAAAAATAGAAGATGATGGATCATGTGCAAGTTTATCATAGCAGTCCGAATCATTTAACAGTCTAAAACCCTCAAGATTATAACAGTGTCTGTCCATAATAACCACTCCGCCCCCTTTATCCGCATTTCTTATAATTATGTCCTTATTAGCTTTTAATGAGCGGAGCGCTATTTTTTCAGCAGGGCATAAGTTAGAGAATTTTTTAAAAACAGGGGAAAAGGAACAAAGGTCTTTAAGTATAAGTTGTTGAAATGTTTCGACATGCGGGCCCTTGTGGTGGACAGGGTAAAAATTACCCAAACTGATTTTGTGGTTGACATGAGCATATAAATCATGGTCAGTCACAGGGGGTTCAAGGGATGGTTTCTTATTGGCCTCAATGAGAAAATGCCGTTGCACCATTATTTTCTGAAAAACTCATTTAAATCAAGATAAAGGTTAAAAGTGCTTAAAGGTGCATCTGGGCAGAAGGATAAACCCCGTTCAAGGAGTGATGTTTCAGAGTCAGAAAGTGTGTAGTCTGATAAATTAAAAATATTGGATTTTTTTTTTTTCGCCTACTAGATCAATGCTGATTTTTTTTGTTATTTTTTTGGTTAGGTATTGGGCTTCATTTTTCCACTCCCTCTACATCCTCTCCTTCTCTTTTATTTTTTTATTTTTGCTGAGTGGCCCGGGGCCACATGAAAAAAATGAGTGATCTTATTTTTATTATAGTTTTCAATGGTTACTAAGGAGGTAGATGGAACCTGGGTAGGTAGAGGGGATTTCAGTGGAAGGGAAATATTATTAATGCATGATGAGTCCACCAAATTGTTGATCAATGGACCTGTAGCTTCCACTGTCTCAACAATCGGTAGTGGTGGAATAGTTGTACTTAGGGTAGACGGAAGGGCAAAAAGGATACAGAATTAGTGGACGATTGTGCAGAAGGAAAATCATCATGAATGGTGAATTGGGAAAGCCCCCTCAGATCATCAATCAAAGGACCCCGATCATGGTTGCAAACCTCTTGAAGTGATTCAGGAGGGTCAACATTAATGAAAGAATCTTGGATGGATTCAATAATACAGGGGTCCTCCAGTACTCCGCCCAATTTGGCCACCACTGAGGATGCTAAAACAACAGTGGGAGCCAAAGGACCAGTAGTGGGGATGGGGGCCTTACTTAAGTTGGGCCCTACAAAATTGGTACACCCGTTAAGAGAGTCCTTGTGTCATTGATAGTAAAGGTTCTGTTGCTTATTTCTAAAATTAACTTCGTTATTTGCTTTGGTGGGGATCCTAATGGTATTTTGGGCAGGTGTAAGAGAATTGTTGATCGACTCCAAAGGGTCTGTAACTGTGGCTTGTGTGTCTATAAAAAGGGGCGCCCTATCCCTCAAGAGTTTACTAGCCTTCTTTTTAATCAAATCTTCTTCAAATTTCATTAACTTATTATACAGTTTATTATCTAAATCATGAAAATCCATAGACGTGGAGTAACGCTGCAATTTATGTATCTAGTTCAGATAGCGCATTGTGTGCTAAAGATTTCCGTTTAGAAATCAATAGTTCCATTAATGTAATAGAACATTTTAAGCGTATATTATCCCATAATTTGTTGAACTCGGGATCATATAAAAAGGATGATTGTTGGGCTATCACTAACCCTTTAGGAACCAGAGCCTCTGAGATATATTGTTGCAGGAAAAGGACATCATTATGGTTAGTGATTTCCACCTTACTAAGATTCTCAAAGGCAGAAAATAGTTTGACAAGGTCTTTTCTATCCTTTTCTATCCTCATCATCCAATCTGGGGTTTAGAGAGGTAGGAGGCACATAACCAGATCGTGTCCCTGTAAAGGGACGGCCGTGGGGTCAATGCACTGGAAGCTGTGTGGTGTTTTACCTCTGTAGTGTCTATTGTTCTAAGGTGTTCTCCTCCCATGAGGGAGAATACAGAGCAATTAGAGTCAGAGTCCAGAATCACGTCAAACAGTTCTGCTTTATTTTCCTCTGGACATAGCACATCCAAGACACCATAAGCACTTCTTACACGATACCAGCAATACATTCTTCACAAGTCTGCTTCATCTGCACTGCCACACCAGAATGGACCAATAAGTATTGACGGGACGAAGAGCCCTGTGAAAACAGCACTTCAATTGCTTCCCCTGGAGACACTTCAATCCAGCATAAGAAAGACACATTTACTAGGTCGTCCACCCCTCTCTGGTTATCCTGCCCGGATACTTCTGATGGCCCACTCGCTACTACGCTTCAGCACGTCCTCTTCTGCTAAGTGTTCCCACAGTGGTTCTTCCACTGGACTACTGCTTCGTAAACCCACTCTCTTTGGGCTCACGTTTCTCATGGTGAATCCTTCACAGACTTCTTCAGGGGTTGCTGGTCACCTCTTCTTCTTACTCTATGCTCAGGGCCCAGGAATGTGGACATCCTCACACTAGCAAGGTCCACCCCCAACTGACTCCCGCTAACACTCAACTCCCACATATATATCTACATAGCAATATACAAAGCACACATATATACATATTGACACAATTAAAGGGGATGAAATCTTAAAGGGTTAATAGCCTTCCACCTTCTTACATCCCCAGAACCTGTGTAATCCTCTCGATCCTGAAGGAATCAGACTTTGAGCTAACATAATTCATATTGAGAAAAAAATATATAATTATATAATTAAAACTGCTTAGATAAAATACGCCAATAAAACCACAAGTGTTAACCAAGAAAATATAAACCTGAATGGTGTTTGACACAAATATGTACAATAGTCCAATAAATTTGCTCCAGTGAAGGTTAATGAATTATCACAAGAGGTTAGAGTCCCGGATTGCAGTCTTCGTTAGGTATGGTTAGTTGGTTAGTACAGCCAATGTAAGAAGGCAATAGGAGCAACGCAGTGGGCTCAATCCACGAAACTTCTATGGTGATATTGAATGCACACACAGCGTGTATTGAGGGTTTAGTTGCCGTCTCAATGTTGGTCAAACCATGGATAAGTTAGAGGGAAATAAAGCAGACACAACGGCCCAATTGAAGCAATACCTGATGGTAAGGTGCTGGGAAAGGAGGGGTTAAAAACTACTAACCTTAAAGGGTTATGCAGCATGCATAACACGGTTTAGAGTAGCGATGAAACCGTTGCCACGGTGAGTTAGCCTTAAGGGAAAGTGGATCAGGAGAACATAGAGTCCAGCTTGTGAAAAAAAAAAACGCCGCTCAGCTTGGTGAAATCGTGGTGGGAAGAGGGGCTTGTCCTGGAGCGGAGGTCCAGGAGTGGACCTAAGTCCAAATGTGGAAGAATGCCGGCCGGCGTTAGGCAAGAGGCTGTTTCTCAAGCGCTCGTCGGGTGTCACGTGACCACAGGACCTGCGGGACATGTGACCAGAAGGACCTACAGCGTGAAGGAGATGCCGCTCTCCTGGAGCTCCTGCTGTCACCCTCCAGAGGGGGAAGTAAAGTTCAAACAATGATGTAGACGGTCAGATTAGAGCGCCAGCCATACGTAGCTATTAGGTAGTGAGATGCAGCTCCAGCCAGGTGCCTCAGATGGTCCCTCATCAACCGCCCAGGGTTTGCATAACCCAGGTTGTTTTGCATGCAGGGCCCCAAAATGTCTCTGTTGCATGTCCATTTTGAATGGGGTGCAACACTTTAAATCCCATACTACTGGCACGACATTTAAAATTAATTGCCATGTCACTTTCCAATCAAGCTATGTGATCTATTTGATTGAATGTGAATGTGAATTACAGTACATGGGCAGGACAAAACAGACTATGCACAATAGACTTAATAAACACCGTCAAAATATTAAGAACGGGTTTTTATTGCATAGCCTCTCTAAACATTTTTTGCTTGTACATAATAAAAATTCCAGCTCGCTGAAACTCACTATCATAGATCACATTCAAGATGACGTGACCAACCATTATGAGATTTTAATTAGGAGAGAGAGCTTTTGGATTTTTAAACTTGGCACCTTGGTGCCAGAGGGGTTAAACCTTATAATTGAGAAAACTAATTTAGATTTGTTGATTTTATTTTTTATGAAGTATTTTATATATATATTCTTTGTTTTTAACAGTTTGTTAACTATATTGTGATTGTTTTTTATCTGGCATGTAATCTGTTTTATAATTGTATTTATAATCTTATGCTTTAACTGTTCAATCATGATGTAATTAATTGTTTATCACTCCCCATTGGTCATTGCCCCTTTAAAAACCTGCCCCCTTTGCATTTTTGTACACTGCCACCTTAGGAAGACAGGAATACCTGTCGAAACGCGTTGTGGATAACTTGAATAAAAAGAAGATTCTCTAATAATTCACCTTTTGTTTTTGCGCTCCTGCTGACCGGGTTCACATAGCTTTATAACCTCATAAAGTGACAGTGGTCAGAATTGTAAAAATTAGCCTGGTCATTAAGCTGCAATTTGGCTCTGTCATTAATGGGTTAAAGGGAACTTGACACATGAAAAAAACGCTATTAAACAGCAATGGGGTTAACTTGAAAATTAATAGCGTTCTGAATTTGCCCTGCGTCGGCACATAAACCCCCGCTGCCAGGAGGAAATTAAGTTTATTCCTCCCGGAAGCAGTCGTGTTTCAGTCAATAAAGATCATTTTCTTCCAGCTGCATTTGGCTGCGTTCAGGTGCTGGGCAGCATCATAATGCTGTTAACCTGCAGATTAAGCGCATATCTGCAGGTTAACAGCGTTATTTCTAGTGACAGGTTCCCTTTAATTTCCTCTCTGCAGCAGGGGTCTAAATGCCTGAGACAGGCCGGTTCAGAATGCTATTAACCCCTTCACAACCTATGAATACATCCTGGCGATTTTGCACACACGGTTGCCTGTTGTAAATACCTTGGAGGCGACTTCTTAGCTGGGGGCTCCTCTGGTGGTTGCTGAGGGTAATGAACTAATTACTGAATGGCCTTCAGCTGGCTCTGAATGGTATGATATAAGTGACCTGAGTTCCCAGCAGCCTTGCCGGTAATCAATTGTTCCTCCTGCTCTTGCTTGGAGCACATCTTGTTTTCCTGCTCTCATTCAGATAAGTATTTTGTTTTTTTTTCCTCTGTTGGATTTTCACTGCTGGTTGGCTGCTTGCAGTGGACTGCAGCCTGGTCCCCTTTTGGGGTCTTGCACTGCAATTGTGCTCATTGTGTGTTTGAATTTTTGCTTTGTTCCTTTGTCACTTTTTATTTGCTGTGTTGCTGTGTGTTACACCAGAGATCTGATTTAGGTGGTAGAGATCATGTGATCTCAGGTTTTTGTTAATCAGAAGTGTTGGTATTTTTGTCAGGGTTTTTTTGGGTTGCAGTCAGAATTTTTTCCTATACTTTTCTATCTAGACAGATTGGGCCCCAGCATTTGCTCATTCTATTTTCTGTCTGTGTCCGTGTTTTCTTCTTTTCTAACCTCCATTACATGTTCGGGGGCTTCCTATTTCTTTGGGAATTCTGCTCCGGGGCAGATAGCATTCATCTTTCTGCCTTTAGGTGTAGCTATCTCTCCGGCTGTGACGAGGCGTCTAGGATCACCGTAGGTACGCTCCACGGCTACTTCTAGTGTGGCGGTTAGTTTAGGTTACTGCAATCCAATAGTTTCCAGCCTCTCTGGTGTATTGCTACTTTGGCTATTTTTTGCAGTTTCTCCTCAGCTACCGAATCATAACAGTATTACCGGCCCGACTGAAAATTATATGGTACTCACAGAAGGGAAAAATAGTAAAGAGGAAAAAGTTTGTTACATTTTTTTCCCTCTATTTCTCTGGGTGCTGAGGAGGAATTTTTTTTTTCTCTCAATGGAGTTTGCACAGTTGTCTGGCCGTGTGGAGCAGCTTGCCACTGAGGTTCAGAGTATTGCTTCCTATCTTGCTAGGTTGCTAGTTGTGGAACCTAGGATCCCCATGCCAGATTTGTTTTTGGGAGATCGGTCTAAATTTCTGAATTTCAAAAATAACTGTAAGTTGTTTTTTGCCTTAAAGCCTAAGTCCTCAGGGAACGCAGCACAGCAGGTCCAAATTGTCATCTCTCTGCTGCGCGGCGACCCTCAGGATTGGGCTTTTTCCCTGACACCTGGGGATCCTGTTTTGAATAATGTTGATGTATTTTTTCAGGCTCTGGGGTTATTGTACGATGAACCTAAAGTCACTGATCAAGCTGAAAAGACCTTGTTGGCATTAAATCAGGGTCGTGAAGACGCTGAGCTGTACTGTCAGAAATATCGAAAATGGGCAGTCCTGACCAAATGGAATGATGATGCTTTGGCAGCCCTTTTTCGGAAGGGTCTGTCAGAAAATGTAAAGGACGTTATGGTGGGATTCCCTGTTCCTTCTGGTCTCAATGATTCTATGTCTTTGGCTATTCAAATTGACAGACGTTTGGGGGAGCGCAGAGGTAGGCATGAGATGATGTTGCCTTGTGAGCCAGCTCCTGAGCCCATGCAGTGTGATGGAGTGACTTCTGGGGCTCAGCGTCATGAGTTTCGTAAGCGCAATGGGTTATGTTTCTACTGTGGTGACGCTTCCCATGCTATTTCCGTCTGCTCTAAGTGGGGAAGACGGTTTGCGCGCTCAGTTGTCTTGGGTAGTGTTCAGACTAAATTTCTGTTGACCGTTACCCTGATTTGCTCCCTGTCCACATTTTCGGCTCAGGATTTTGTTGATTCAGGAGCAGCTATTAACTTGATGGATTTTGATTTTGCCAAATGTTGTGGGTTTCCCATGATACCCCTACGGAAGTCTATTCCTTTACTGGGCATTGATTCTACCCTTTTGGCGGAGAATAAACCCCAGTTTTCTACTCAGGTGATAATGAGGGTTGAACCAGATCATCAGTAGAGTTGCAAATTTCTGGTGTTGCATAATCTGCATGACATTATTGTACTGGGTTTCCCTTGGTTGCAGACTCATAATCCTGTTTTGGATTGGAAATCTGTGTCTGTGACCAGTTGGGATTGCCAATGTGTTAATACTGACACTTCTGTTTTTTCTGCCTCTCCCCAGTCTCAGGATGTCCCTGACTTTTTGACTGATTTTTCTGATGTGTTTAGTGAAAGTAAATCTGCACCCTTACCTCCTCACAGGAGCTATGATTGCACTATTGAGTTAGTGTCTGGTGGTAAATTTCCTAAAGGTCGCCTTTTTAATTTATCTGTACCTGAACACAATGCTGTGCGATCTTATATCAAGGAGTTATTGGAGAAGGGTCATATCAGACCATCCTCCTCACCCTTGGGCGCCGTTTTTTTTTCTTTGTGGCCAAAAAGGATGGTTCATTGAGGCCTTGTAGTGATTATCGCCTCCTGAATAAGATCACTGTTAAATATCAATATCCGTTACCTTTGATTTCTGACCTATTTTACAGAGTGAAAAGTGCTAGTTGGTTTACCAAGCTTGACCTCAGGGGGGCGTATAACCTTATTCGCATTAAGCACGGGGATGAATGGAAGATGGCGTTTAATACCCCAGAGGATCATTTTGAGTACCTAGTGATGCCTTTTGGGCTTACTAATGCCCCTTCCATCTTCCAAACCTTCATGAATGATATTTTCAGGGATTTTGTGGATAAATTTCTGATTGTTTATTTGGATGATATCTTGATTTTTTTCCAACGACTGGGACTCTCATGTGAAACATGTTCGGACTGTGTTCCAGATTTTGAGAGAGAATGCACTGTATGTGAAGGGATCAAATTGTCTTTTTAGCGTACAGAAGGTCTCATTTTTGGGATTCATTTTGTCTCCATCTGTTATTGAAATGGACCCGGTCAAGGTTCAGGCCATCTGTGATTGGGTTCAATCTACTTCATTGAAGGCTCTTCAGAGATTTTTGGGTTTTGCCAATTTTTATCGCAAATTTATTGGTAATTTCTCTGGTATTGTTAAACCATTGACTGATTTGACCAAAAAGGGTTCCGATGTGGTGAATTGGCCTCCTGAGGCAGTTTCTGCATTTCAGGAACTTAAGCAGAGATTCATTTCTGCTCCTGTTCTACGGCAGCCTGATGTTTCTCTGCCGTTTCAGGTGGAGGTTGATGCCTCTGAGATTGGGGCAGGTGCCGTTTTGTCCCAAAGGGATCCAGAGACCTCTAAGAGTAACCCCTGTGCCTTTTTCTCTCCAAAATTTTCTCCAACTGAACGTAATTATGACGTGGGTAATCAGGAGTTATTGGCCATGAAGTGGGCTTTTGAAGAGTGGAGACATTTGCTGGAAGGAGCCAAACATCAGGTGGTGGTCCTCACGGACCATAAGAACCTGGTTTATCTCGAGTCAGCCAAGCGACTTAATCCTAGACAGGCCAGGTGGGCCTTGTTTTTCACACGTTTTAATTTTGTGGTTTCTTTTCTTCCAGGCACTAAGAATGTTAAGGCAGATGCCCTCTCAAGGAGTTTCATTGCGGATTCTCCTGAGTTATCTGATCCTGCTGTTATTTTGAAAGAGGGAGTAGTTCTTTCCGCAATCTTGCCCAATTTGAGACTGGTTTTGGAGGGGTGTCAGGAGGATAAACCTGAGTGCTGCCCTGTTGGGAAATTGTTTGTCCTAGACCAGTGGAAAAAGAGTGTGATGTCTGAGATTCATTGTTCCGCGTTGGCTGGTCATCCCGGGATTTTTGGTAACAGAGACTTGGTGAGTCGGTCCTTTTGGTGGCCTACTTTGTCTCGTGACGTCAGGGACTTTGTGCAGTCCTGTGGGACTTGCTCTCGTTCCAAGCCTTTCTCTCGTTCTAGTTGTTTGTTAATGCCATTACCTGTGCCCAAGAGGCCATGGACCCATATTTCTATGGATTTTATTTCCGACGTTCCTGTCTCTCAGAGAATGACCGTTATCTTGGTACTCTGTGATAGGTTTTCCAAGATGATACATCTTGTGCCATTACCTAAGTTGCCTTCCTCCTCCGAATTGGTGCCTTTGTTCTTTCAGCACGTGGTTCGGTTACATGGCATTCCTCAGAATATTGTGTCTGACAGAGGAGTCCAGTTTGTTTCCAGATTTTGGAAGACATTTTGTTCTAAACTTGGTGTTCAGTTATCTTTCTCCTCTGCATTTCACCCTCAGACCAATGGACAAACCGAGAGAACAAACCAGACCTTGGAGACTTATTTGAGATGTTTTGTGTCTGCTGATCAAGATGACTGGGTCTCTTTTTTGCCTTTGGCTGAGTTTGCTCTTAATAATAGGGCTAGCTCTGCCACCTTGATGTCTCCGTTTTTCTGCAATTCTGGGTTTTACCCTCGATTTTCTTCAGGACAGGCGGAAGTTTCTGTCTGTCCGGGGGTTGACTCTATTGTGCAGCGTATGCAGCAGATTTGGGACCAGGTAGTGGAGAGGTTGCCTCTTTCTCAAGAGAAGGCCCAGCGGTTTGCCAACCGGCATAGGACTGATGGTCCTCGTTTTAAAGTGGGGGACTTGGTTTGGTTGTCCTCAAGAAATATCCCTATGAAGGTTGCATCTCCAAAATTTAAGCCAAGGTTCATTGGACCTTATAAGACCATGGAAATTATTAATCCTGTTTCATTCCGTTTGCTTCTTCCAGGGACATTTAAGATCCATAACGTGTTCCACAATCCTTATTGAAGAGGTTTGTCGAGTGGAGAGGTTATGGTCAGGAGGACAATTCTTGGGTGTTTGTTTCGGACATCCATGCTGGGAGACTTATCCGTGCCTATCATCGAGCTCATCCTGATCGGCCTGGTTGCGCAGGTGAGGGTTCGGTGACCCCTCCTCAAGGGGGGGTACTATTGTGAATACCTTGGAGGTGACTTCTGAGCTGGGGCTCCCTCCGGTGGTTGCTGAGGGTAATGAACTAATTACTGAATGGCCTTCAGCTGGCTCTGAATGGTATGATATAAGCTACCTGAGTTCCCAGCAGCCTTGCCGGTAATCAATTGTTCCTCCTGCTCTTGCTTGGAGCACATCTTGCTTTCCTGCTCTCATTCAGATAAGTGTTTTGCTTTTTTTTTCCTCTGTTGGATTTTCACTGCTGGTTTGCTGCTTGCAGTGGACTGTAGCCTGGTCCCCCTTTGGGGTCTTGCGCTGCAATTGTGCTCTCTGTGTGTTTGCATTTTTGCTTTGTTCCTTTGTCACTTTTTATTTGCTGTGTTGCTGTGTGTTACACCAGAGATCTGATTTAGGTGGTAGAGATCATGTGATCTCAGGTTTTTGTTAATCAGAAGTGTTGGTATTTTTGTCAGGGTTTTTTTGGTTGCAGTCATAATTCTTTCCTATACTTTTCTATCTAGACAGATTGGGCTCCAGCATTTGCTCATTCTATTTTCTGTCTGTGTCCGTGTTTTCTTCTTGTCTAACCGCCATTACATGTTCGGGGGCTTCCTATTTCTTTGGGGATTCTGCTCCGGGGCAGATAGCATTCATCTTTCTGCCTTTAGGTGTAGCTATCTCTCCGGCTGTGACGAGGCGTCTAGGATCACCGTAGGTATGCTCCACGGCTACTTCTAGTGTGGCGGTTAGTTTAGGTTACTGCAATCCAATAGTTTCCAGCCTCTCTGGTGTATTGCTACTTTGGCTATTTTTTGCAGTTTCTCCTCAGCTACCGAAACATAACAGTTGCCACCGGTTGTCAGCTGATTCTGACAGGTGACACCTAGCACCCACTGCCAGGAGCGGTGTTCGCACTGCTTCCAGCAGTTTAAACACCTGCATGTAAATTCCCAAAAGGGTATAATTTCCAAAATTGGGTCACTTGAAGGGGGATTCTCCTGCTCTTGCACTTAGGGGCTATGTATAAGGAGTTTGCAGACTATTCTAGTAAAATCATCACTCCTGGAGGCAAATAGCGCTGTGACCCTTCCGAGTCTCTCCGTATGGCTAAGCAGTACTGTACAGCCAGATATAGGGTATTTCCATACTCAGCAGAAATTGTGGAATACATTTTGATACCATTTTTATCCATTTCTCAGTGTGAAAATATAAAATCTGGGGCTAAGTCAAAAGTTTGGTGGTAGAAATGTAATTTTTTTTACTTCACTACCCAATGGTGTAAAATTTTGTGACCCACTTTTGGTATCAATATGATCACTGCATGCCTAGATGAATTCATTGAGAGGTGAAGTTTGTAAAATGGGGTCTTTTATGGGTGGTTCTGCTGTCCTGGCATGTCAGGGGATCTGTCAATGTGACATGGCACGCAGGGCCGGTTTTAGGCAAAGTGGGGCCCTAGGCAAAGTTTAAAATGGGGCCCCAAATGCTAACATATTGCATATCACACAGAAGCATTTTGGTTGTATTTACATGCGCTGAGTTCAGGACGCTAAATGAGTGTGATGGACAATATTGAAATTGTTCAACACTCGTTTCCCGGCCTCTTTCCACCGTCTGAGAAAGAATGATGGGGACAGAA
>JARQOD010000009.1:158077953-158115791 GCA_033576555.1 Oophaga sylvatica
CATCTAGATAAGTTCCTTGTGGGGTCTATTTGCCAAAATGGGGTCACTTGTGGGGGGTTTCCACTGTTTAGGTGCATCAGGGGCTCTCCAAATGTGACATGACGCCCCCAGACCATTCCATCAAAGTCTGCAATCCAAAACGTCACTACTTCCCTTCCGAGCCCCGACGTGTGCCCATACAGTAGTTTTCGCCCACATATTGGGTATCAGTGCACTCAGGACAAATTGGACAACAACTTTTGCGTTCCAATTTCTTCTGTTACCCTTGTGAAAATAAAATATTGGGGGCGAAAAAATCATTTTTGTAAAAAAAAAAAAAGATTTTTTATTTTACGGCTGTACGTTATAAACTTTAGTGAAACACCTGGGGGTTCAAAGTTCTCACCACACATCTAGATATGTTCCTTGAGGGGTCTAGTTTCCAAAATGGTGTCATTTATGGGGGTTTCCACTGTTTAGGCAGATCAGGAGCTCTCCAAACACGACATGGCGTCCAGCCAATTCTGCGTTGAAAAAGTCAGACGGCGCTCCTTCCCTTCCAAACTCTGCCATGCACCCAAACAGTGGTTTACCCCCACATATGGGGTATCAGCGCACTCAGGACAAATTGCACAATAACTTTTGGAGTCTTGTTACCCTTGGAAAAATAAAAATTGGGGTGAAAAGATCATTTTTGTGGAAAAAATATGATTTTTAAATTTTACGGCTCTACGTTATAAACTTGTGTGAAGCACTTGGGGGTTCAAATTGCTCATCAAAAATCTAGATAAGTTCCTTAGGGGGTCTAGTTTCCCAAATGGGGTCATTTGTGGGGGGTTTCCACTGTTTAGGCACATCAGGGGCTCTCCAAATGCAACATGGCATCCAAACTCAATTCCAGCCAATTTTGGTTGGAAAAAGTCAAATGGTGCTCCTTCCATTCCGAGCTCTGCCGTGCGCCCAAACAGTGGTTCCCCCCCACATATGGGGTATCAGCGTACTCAGGACAAATTGTACAACAACTTATGTGGTCCAATTCTCCTGTTACCCTTGGGAAAATAAAAAATTAGTGACTAAAATATAATTTTTGTGGGAAAAAAATAGGATTTTTTATTTTCGTGCCCGGCATTATAAACTTGTGTGAAGCACTTGGGGGTTCAAAGTGCTCACCAAAGATCTAGATAAGTTATTTAGGGGGTCTAGTTTCCAAAATGGGGTCACTTGTGGGGGGTTTCCACTGTTTAGGCTCATCTGGGGCACTGCAAACGGAACATGACCCCCATCAACGTCTGCATTCCAAAACGTTACTACTTCCTTTCCAAGCCCTGCCGTGCGCCCAAACAGTTTCCCCCCCCCACATATGGGGTATCAGCGTACTCAGACAAATTGGACAACAACTTTTGGGGTCCAATTTCCTTGGGAAAATTCAAAAATTTGGGACTAAAAAATCATTTTTGTGGAAAATTGATTTTTTTTTTTTTCACACCCAGGCTTTATAAACTTTTGTGAAACACTTGAGGGTTCAAAGTGCTCACAACAGATCTAGATAAGTACCTTAGGGGGTCTAGTTTCCAAAATGGTGTCACTTGTGGGGGTTTCCACTGTTTAGGCGCATCAGGGGCTCTCCAAACGCGACATGGCATCCAATCTAAATTCCAGCCAATTTTAGTTTGAAAAAGTCAAACGTCGCTCCTTCCCTTACGAGCTCTGCCGTGTGCCCAAACTGGTTTTCCCCCACATATGGGGTATTGGCATACTCAGGAGAAATTGCATAACAACCTTATCTGTCTATTTTCTCCTTTTACCCTTGTGAAAATAAAAAAAAAGTTTGTAAAAGATCATTTTTGTGGCTAAAAAGTAAAATATTCATTTTTTCCTTCCACGTTGCTTTAGTTAGTGTGAAGCACCTGAAGGGTTAATAAACTTCTTGAATGTGGTTTTGAGTACCTTGAGGGGTGCAGTTTTTAGAATGTTGTCACTTTTGGGTATTTTCTGCCATATAGACCCCTCAAAGTGACTTCAAATGTGAGGTGGTCCCTAAAAAAAATGGCTTTGTAAATTTTGTTGTAAAAATGAGAAATCGCTGGTCAACTTTTAACCCTTATAACTTCCTAACAAAAAAAAAATTTGGTTCCAAAATTGTGCTGATGTAAAGTAGACATGTGGGAAATGTTATTTCTTAACTATTTTGTGTGATATATTTCTCTGTTTTAAGGGAATAAAAATTCAAAGTTTGAAAATTGCAAAATTTTCAAAATTTTCGCCATATTTGCGTTTTTTTTCAAAAATAAACGCAAGTTATATCGAAGAAATTTTACCACTATCATGAAGTACAATATGTCACGAGAAAACAATCTCAGAATCGCGAAGATCCGTTGAAGCGTTCCAGAGTTATAACCTCATAAAGAGACAGTGGTCAGAATTGTAAAAATTGGCCCGGTCATTAACGTGCAAACCACCCTTGGGGTGAAGGGATTAATATAGCCATGTAGCCATGTAGATAACAATTGGCAATATAAGTATTAGGCTATGTGCACACGTTGCGGAATTGCCATGGAAATTTCCGCGGCAATTCCGCACCTCCCTGCCGCGGGAAATCCGCATATTATAGGTATGCGTATTCCCGCTAAACACTAGCGTTTTGCAAGCGGATTTAGCTTGCAGAATGCTAGTGTTTTACAAGCTATCTGACAGGGTGGTCACACGAGTCAAACAAGTGTTTGACTCGTGTGACCAACTTTTTACTATTGATGCCGCCTATGTCGCATCAATAGTAAAAAGATCTAATGTTAAAATAATAAAAAAATAATAAATAATGATATTCTCACCTTCCGGCGTCCCCGCAGCTTTCCCGCCTCTCAGCGACGCTCCTGGCAAGTTCCGTTCCCAGGAGTCCTTTGCGGCAATCAATCCCGATGACGTAGCATCTCGCAAGACCGCTACGTCATCTGGGTGATCTCGCAAAGCACTTCTGGGAACGCGATTGGCGGGAGCGTCGCTGAGAGGCGGGAAGGCTGCGGGGACGCCGGAAGGTGAGAATATCATTATTTTTTATTTTAATTATTGTTTTTACATGGATATGGTACCCAGGGCTTGGAGGAGAATCTCCTCTCCTCCAGACCCTGGGTACCATCCGCACATGAACCGCTTACTTTCCGCATGGTGGGCACAGCCACATGCAGAAAGTAAGCGGTTCAATGCATTCCTATGGCGGCGGAATCGCCGCGGTTCCGCAAAAAAGAATGAGCATGCTGCGGATTCTCCCGCGATGCGATTCCGCCGTGGAAAAACCCGCAGCATGTGCACAGCATTGCGGAATCTCATAGGCCTTAATAAGTTGTATTGTGTAAGCGGTTTTGCCGCGAAAAACCGCGGCAAAACCGCTAAAAAACCGCAACGTGTGCACATAGCCTTAATATGTCACACAGTGCTCGTGCGACTTCCGGAGCCAACTGTTGCCTATACCGTGGGCTAGGCAGCACTGTCCCACACACAGACGCTCACTCAGTATGGATTTGACCGTAATACAAAGAGCAGATATAGGTACTGTCTCAGAAGCGTACAGCTGTATACATTGTAGGGGAAAATTGCAATCTCCATATATATTTCCAGAGTCACACACAGATAGTCAGCATGTTATTTGTCCGTGATACCAGCCGGTACACGGTAGTGTGTGAGGAGCGTACAGCTCTATATAGTGTGGGGAAAAATGAACGGTCGGTAAGTGTGCAGAAAAAAAAGAATAAAAGTATTAGTGCTGTGTAAAAAGCAGTCTGCACAGCAGTGTACACACAGCAATACAGCTATCAGGCAGCCTAATAACCAGCGCTGCTGCACGCAAAAAAATCCTCACCTGTCACTGCACACTAACTGTACAGCACAATTGATATCAGCACAAGCACAGAAGAACTTCTCTTTAATGCCTAAGGGCCCCGTCTCACATAGCGACACACCAGCGATCCCGACAACTTGCAGGATCGCTGGTGTGTCGCTACATGATCGCTGCTGAGCTGCCAAACAGGCACTCAGGCACCGATCAGGACAGTGACACTGCGGGTAACGTCGCCTAGTTACCCGCAGTGTACATTGGATACCAGCCCGCTGATGCAGGGAGTTGGTAACCAAGGTACACGTCGGGTTTCCAGGCGCTGCGCGTTGCCTGGAAACCCGATGTTTACCTTGGTTACCAGCTGATCGCTGGTCTCCTGCCTGTCACACGCAGTGATGTGTGCTGGCCAGCGGGAGACCAGCGATCAAAAAAAAGTCCCGCATTTCTGACACGACCAGCAATTCACAGCAGGGGCCTGATCGCTGGTACGTGTCAGACATAGCGAGATCGCTGCTGAGATCGCTGTTTAGCAGCGATCTCGGTAGCGATCTCGCTATGTGAGACGGGGCCTTAACTCTCTCCCTACTGATAAACAGAGTCAACAACCTCTCCCTACTGTTAATATCGGCAGAAGTAAAATGGAGGTCGGCGCTTTAGGATTTTATAGACACTATGATGCCCCCCAAAGCAAGCCAATCACTGCAATGCCCTTCTCTAAGATGGTGGTGGACGCTGCACATGTCATCTCGTTGCCCACAGTGTACGTCCTTGCTCATTGGCTGAAAAAAGCCGCCTGCAAGCATTATGGGAAAACCGACTTGGGCGCTGGGGTCGACGACCGCATGGCCAACTGCACGCTATGGTCGGGTTTCGGCCAACGAAACCTGACTTTGGCGAAAGTCGGCGACTTTTGAATCTGACCGACCTGTTTCGTTCAACTCTAGTCTATATGAAAGAAAATACCCAAAAGTGACACCATTCTAGAAACTGCACCCCTCAATGTGCTCAAAACCACATTCAAGAAGTTTATTAACTCTTCTGGTGCTTCACAGGAATTTTTGGAATGCTTAAAAAAAATGAACATTTAACTTTTTTCACAAAAAATTTACTTCATATCCAATTTTTTTTTATTTTACCAAGGGTAACAGAGAAATTGGACCACAAACATTATTGTGCAATTTGTCCTGAGTACAATGATACCCTATATGTGGGGGTAAACCACTGTTTGGATGCATGGCAGAGCTCAGAAGGGAAAGAGTGCCATTTGACTTTTTCAACTCAAAATTGGCTGGAATTGAGATCGGACGCCATGTCGCATTTGGAGAGCCGCTGATGTGCCTAAACAGTGGAAACCCCCCACAAGTAACCCCATTTTGTAAACTAGACTCCCCATACAACTTATCTAGATGTTCCCTAACAGTGGCAATGCCTAACAAGTGCCCCTTTTTTGGAACTTATCTACTCTTTCCTAGTACTTTGAACCACTAAGTGTTTCATTAAAGTTTATAACGCCCAGCTGTGAAAATAAAAATTCATATTTTTTCCCACAAAAATGATCTTTTAGTCCCCAATTTTTAATTTTCCCAAGGGTAACAGGAGAAATTGGACCACAAAAGTTGTTGTCCAATTTGTTCTGAATACGCTGATACCCAATACGTGGGAGAAAACTACTGTTTGGACACTCGTCAGGGCTCAGAAGGGAAGTAGTGACGTTTTGGAATGCAGACTTTGATGGAATGGTCTGTGGGCGTCATGTCGCATTTGCAGAGCCCCTGAGGAACCTAAACAGTGGAAATGCCCCACAAGTGACCACATTTTAGAAACTAGACCCCCCAAGGAACTTATCTAGATGTTCCTTAACAGTGGCAATGCCTAACAAGTGCCCCTTTTTTGGAACTTATCTACTCTTTCCTAGTATGTGAATTTTATAATTGACCACGCAGCTCAGCATGCCTGGGAACAGAGTACAGTGACCAGATGTAACTGCGGTGACTTTGGTGAGATCCCCGCTAGCACGGTGAGCCGAAAGCACTCACAGTGCTAGCGGGGATCTCACCGGATCTCACCACAGCTCAGCCCGGCTGGGTACAGAGCCCAGTGACGGGAGGTAACTTCTATGACATCACCCCCAGTTACTGACACTGCGTTCCCAGCAGCTCATTCACCAGTAGTTCTCAGCGTGGATGGATGGATCTTGACACCATCCTGGTTGAGAACTAATTATCCCCTAGACATGGATTATGACGTGGGACAGAACGACTGACAGATATGGTATATTTTTGCTTTTTTATTTTACTTTTATTACAGGAGAGCGAGGACTTCGGTCGAATAGGCAAGGTTGTAAGTATGGTTTAATGTTATGTTTCGGTAGCTGAGGAGAGTAAGTAAAAAACGGCAATACACCAGAGAGGCTGGAACCTATTGGATTGCAGTAACCTGAACTAACCACACAACTAGAGGTAGCCGTGGAGCGTTCCTACGTTGATCCTAGACGCCTAGTCACAGCCTAAGAGATAACTACACCTAAAAGCAGAAAGATAAAAGCTATCTGCCCCGGAGCAGATCCCCAAAGAAAATAGGAAGCCCCCAAACATATAATGGCAGTTAGAGGAAGCACGGACACAGACAGAAAATAGAATGAGCAAACGCTGGGGCCCAATCTGTCTAGACAGAAAAGTACAGGAAAGGATACTCACTGCAATCCAAAAAAACCCCTAAAAAATACCAACTCTACTGATTGCTAAAACACCTGAGATCACACGACCTCTACCACCTAAATCAGTTCTCTGGTATAACAAAACTAAGCCGCAGAAACAAAAAAACAGGAAAAAGCAAATGAACAAACAACAGTGGCTCCAGACAAACTGAGAGGACCACAAGCCCACAGAGGGGACCTGGCTGACCTCCACAGAAGTGCAGGGAACAATGCAAAAAGCAAGCACAAAAACAAAAGCAGAAAATATCTTATCTGATAGCAGAAGATGCAGGCAAGTCTCAGCAAGCTTCAAAATGAACCAGGAACCACAATTGAGACAAGAACAATTGATCACCGGCAACCATCATGGGAGAGAACCTCCCTTATATCAGCCCAGTCCGTGATCCCAGATTGCCAATCCTCGCTGAAAGGTTCAGTACAGTCAGTAACCACCAGAGTGAGCCTCTGCTCAGAAACCATTTTTAGCACATTCACAACAGCCCCACCCCCCCTTGAGGAGGGGTCACCGAACCCTCACTTGTGCAACCAGGTCGATCAGGATGAGCTCGGTGATAGGCACGGATCAGTCTCCTAGCATGGATGTCCGAAGCAAACACCCAAGAAATGTCCTCCTGACCATAACCTCTCCACTTAAACAAATACTGGAGTTTCCGTCTAGAAAAACGAGAATCCAATATTTTCTCAAACACATACTCCAGATTGCCCTCAACCAAAACAGGGTCAGGAGGCGCAGCCACAGGAACCACTGGCTCCACAAAACTCTTCAATAAGGACTTGTGGAACACGTTATGGATCTTAAATGTCCCTGGAAGAATCAAACGGAAGGAAACAGGATTAAGAATCTCCATGATCTTATAAGGTCCAATGAACCTAGGCTTAAACTTTGGAAATGCAACCCTCATAGGGATATTTCTTGAGGACAACCAAACCAAGTCCCCCACTTTAAACCGAGGACCATCAGTCCTATGCCGGTTGGCAAACTGTTGGGCCCTCTTCTGAGAGAGAGACAACCTCTCCACTACCTGGTCCCAAATCTACTGCATTCGCTCCACAACAGAGTCACACCCGGACAGACAGAAGCCTCCGCCTGACCCGAAGAAAATCGAGGGTGAAACCCAAAATTGCAGAAAAATGGAGACATCAAGGTGGCAGAGCTAGCCCTATTATTAAGAGCAAACTCAGCCAAAGGCAAAAAAGAGACCCAGTCATCTTGATCAGCAGACACAAAACATCTCAAATAAGTCTCCAAGGTCTGGTTTGTTCTCTCGGTTTGTCCATTGGTCTGAGGATGAAAAGCAGAGGAGAAAGATAATTGAACACCAAGTTTAGAACAAAATGTCCTCCAAAATCTTGGAACAAACTGCACTCCTCTGTCAGACACAATGTTCTCGGGAATGCCATGTAAACGAACCACGTGCTGAAGGAACAAAGGCACCAATTCTGAGGAGGAAGGTAACTTAGGTAATGGCACAAGATGTATCATCTTGGAAAACCTATCACAGATTACCCAGATAACGGTTATTCTCTGAGAAACAGGGAGGTCGGAAATAAAATCCATAGAGATATGGGTCCATGGCCTCTTGGGCACAGGTAATGGCATTAACAAACCACTAGAGCAAGAGCAAGGCTTGGAGCAAGAGCAAGTCCCACAGGACTGCACAAATTCCCTGACGTCACGAGACAAAGTAGGCCACCAAAAGGACTGACTCATCAAGTCTCTGGCACCAAAAATCCCGGGATGACCAGCCAACGCGGAACAATGAATCTCAGACATCACACTCTTCTTCCACTGGTCTGGGGCAAACAATTTCCCAATAGGGCAGCGCTCAGGTTTATGCACCTGACACCCTTCCAGAGCCAGTCTCAAATTGGGCGAGATGGCAGAAAGAACTACAAACGCTATCAAAATAACAGCAGGATCAGATAACTCAGGAGAGTCCACAAAGAAACTCCTCGAGAGGGCATCCGCCTTAACATTCTTAGTGCCAGGAAGAAAAGAAACCACAAAATTAAAACATGTGAAAAACAAGGCCCACCTGGCCTGTCTAGGATTAAGTCACTTGGCTGATTCGAGATAAACCAGATTCTTATGGTCCATGAGGACCACCACCTGATGTTTGGCTCCTTCCAGCAAATGTCTCCACTCTTCAAAGGCCCACTTCATGGCCAATAACTCCTGATTACCCACGTCATAATTACGTTCAGTTGGAGAAAATTTTCGAGAGAAAAAGGCACAAGGGTTACTCTTAGAGGTCTCTGGATCTCTTTGGGACAAAACGGCACCTGCCCCAATTTCAGAGGCATCAACCTCCACCTGAAACGGTAGAGAAACATCAGGCTGCCGTAGAACAGGAGCAGAAGTGAATATCTGCTTAAGTTCCTGAAACGCAGAGACTGCTTCAGGAGGCCAATTCACCACATCAGAACCCTTTTTGGTCAAATCAGTCAATGGTTTAACAATACCGGAGAAATTACCAATAAATTTACGATAAAAATTGGCAAAACCCAAAAATCTCTGAAGAGCCTTTAATGAAGTAGGTTGACCAAATCACAGATGGCCTGAACCTTGACCGGGTCCATTTCAATAACAGACGGAGACAAAATGAATCCCAGAAATGAGACCTTCTGTGTTATGATCTGCTACAAGCACTAAGGAAAGAAGGACGGTCTGTCCCTACAATAGAACTAAGCTGGATCCCTACAATGTAACAGGGAACCTGATCCTGCGATCAGACCCGCTAAAGTCCTCAGCTAGTCAGAACGAAGACCTATAGATGTGAGGGAGGGATCCCTACAAGGACTAGGGACTGTGAGAAAAGATGGACACCTCCTAACAGAAGTTGTAGCAGCAAAAGGCAAAACAAAGAACATAAAACATAGAGGTCGAAAGACCAAGCAAAAACTGTCTGAGTTATGTAACAAAGCACCTGGCTAGCTTAAGAGTACAAGTTACAATGAAGTCCAGCAAAGCCAGAAGGGTGGAGCCAGGATTAAATAGGCCACAAAGGTCATGTGACCAGCAAGATAAAAAAAAAAACTAACAGGAGAGTTCTAACCGTAACCCCCTTTCTAAGAGGATCCTCCGGATCCCCTAGGACCAGGCTTATCCGGAAACCTCTTGTGAAACGCTCTGACAAGTCTGGACGCAGAAACATCATCCGCCCTCACCCATGAGTTATCCTTGGGTCCGAAACCCTTCCAAGCACCGAGATACTGCAAACTCCCTCTATACAGTCTAGAATTTAGGATGCGAGAAATTTCATATTCCCCGTCCTCCACCACCGGGGTAACAGTGGCAGCGGAGTCTCCCTCCGACACATAAGCTCTTTTCAACAGAGAAACATGAAACACCGGATTAATCTTCCAGGAGGTAAGTGTTAGGGTTCGAGTTCCGCTGCTGCACAAGGGGAGTCTCAAACCAGTCCCGCTGCGGTCCCCCATTCTTCTCCGTCCGCAGTGGAGCCTGCTCAGCTTAGACGTCGGTCCCAGCGTCTCGCCCAGTCTAACAGTGTGCAGAGGATTACTGCTGCTCCTCCAGGCTTTGCTATTGTGGCCAGTACTGGTTAGCGGCGAGCAGACGTCTTTAGGACAAAGTCCTTGTTTTCCCCTTCTGAGCATGCCCAGAGTGAGATCTCTCATTGGAGATCAGGGGTCACATGCTCAGGTACTGCAGCAGCTCCTATTGGTCCGCCAGGAAGGTCCTGTGACTACTGGTGTTCTGGAACAAGTTTCATTGGTCCTTGTTTCTGGCAGGTCCTGTAGATGTTACTATATAAGGGTAGTATGGCTGGGCCGCCAAGCGCTAGTATCAATCGTCATATGCTTTGCGCCAGTGTGGTCATGCGTGTGTGTGGTTAGGGCCCGGCTGAAATAAGCCCCTAGAATACCGACTTAATCGGTGAGGAGTTTGGTATGCTAGCTGGTCAGGGTCGGTGTCCTAGATGCCTTAGATTACCGGCATAACCGGTGAGGAGTTTGATTGCCGTATTCAGGGCCTGGCGTTCAGACACCATAGATTGTGGGTGTCTCCCGCGAGGACATTAGTCCATGATCACGTTCTATGTTAGCTTAGCAGTCAACTGTGTACCTGGGTGCCTGACAGGACACAGAAGTTTGTCTCAGCGGCTCTGTGACATAACAGGGTTCACTTTCAACGCTAGACAGCGCCCTAGCGTGTTTATTTTGCGACTCAGTGGTGTTAAGTGAGTTTGCACACATCGCCATATAGTGCTGCGGCACTCCTTCAAGCGGCTCTGTGGAATAACAGAGTTCACACATATTGCCACAGCGCGTTACGGCGTTTATTTTGGCGACTCTGCGGGATAACAGAGTTTGCTTCTTGCGCCATTTTACTAGCAGCAGGCTCCACCTGCACGGTGGACCCCGGGCTGCGAACTCACCTGTTTACATCATATATTTGGTGCGTCCCGCAGACCCTAACAGTAGGAACCTCCAACCTAACCGCTGATTGGTTAACAACCTGAAGCACCTTAAAGGGCCCTACAAACTTGGGACCCAATTTTTCAGAAGGAATCCTCAACCTCAGATTCTTAGAGGATAACCAAACCATGTCACCAATAGCAAACAAAACCTCTTGACGTTTCCTATTAAAGTACCCTTTAGATTTTTTGTTAGCCTCCTGAAGATTACCATGCACATCCGTCCAAACTCTCTCCAAATCACCAGAAAAATTTTCCTCTTCAGGCACGGCCGATGCCAATTTGGAGAATGACCCAAACGAAGGATGTCTCCCAGTACAACAAAAAAAAGGCGAACAACCAGCAGAGGAGGATGTATGATCGTTAAGAGCAAATTCAGCAAGTGGCAGAAACTCAGACCACCCCTCTTGATTGTCTGCCACAAAACAACGCAAGAACTGCTCAACATCCTGGTTTTTCCTTTCTGTCTGGCCATTAGACTCAGGATGATATCCGGATGAAAACGACAAATGAACTCCCAACCTGTCACAAAAGGCGCGCCAAAAACGAGCCACAAACTGAGGCCCCCTATCAGAAACAATGTCAGTAGGAACACCATGTAGTCTGACAATTTCCTTGACAAAGGCCTTAGCGAGAGTCTTAGCGCAGGGCAGTTTGATGAAAGGAACCAAGTGACACATCTTGCTAAAACGGTCCACGACTACCCAGATGACAGTGAAACCCTCAGAGGGGGGAAGGTCAGTAATAAAGTCCATAGCCTAATGTGTCCAAGGTGCACTAGGAACCTCCAGAGGGCAAAGCAACCCCGCAGCAGAAGTATGTGAAGACTTAGATCTAGCACACACAGTACACTGACGCACCCACTTAATGACTTCCTTCTGCCATCCCGGCCACCAAAAACTGCGACCCACAAGTCTCTTGGTCCAGAGATTCCAGGATGACCTGCCAACCGAGACTCATGACACTCCACAAACAAATCTCTCCTAAAGGTCCCAGGCACAAACAACCCCTCATGGGGAGTGTTAGATGGGGCATTCTCCTGTGCTTTAATAATCTCATCTTCCAACACAGAGTCCAAAGCAGCAATCACAACCCCTTCTTGTAAAATGTTCTCCTCCTCCTCAGTACTAATCATGGGAGAAAAACTGCGAGACAAAGCATCAGCTTTCACATTCTTAGTACCTGGGATGTAAGTGACAGAAAAATTAAACCGCAAGAAAAACAGTGCCCATCTAGCCTGACGGGCATTCAAACGTTTGGCAGCATCCAGATAGATCAGATTTTTATGATCCGTGAAAACCTGAACGGGAAATTCAGCACCTTCCAAGAGATACCGCCAGTGTTCAAATGCGAGTTTAATGGCCAATAATTCCCGATTACCAATATCATAATTCAGTTCAGTCACAGAAATTTTTTTTAAAAAAAAGGCACAGGGATGCACTCCATCCGTGTCTTCCTGAGACAACACCACGCCGACCCCCAAAGAAGAAGCATCAACCTCAACCAAAAACGGTTTAGTCACATCAGGCTGCATAAGGATGGGAGCAGAGTCCACTGAACCGCATTAGCGCCTTTCCTGGTGAGATCGGTCAGTGGTTTGACAATAATAGAAAAATTTTTAATGAATTTTCTATAATAATTGGCGAAACCCAAAAACCTTTGTAACGATTTCAAACCAATAGGCCTAGGCCATTCCTGCACAGCTTGAACTTTCACCGGGTCCATTTCAAAACCTTTGCAGGAGGTAATGTAGCCCAAAAAACTAATTCTCTGTACAGCGAACTCACATTTCTCCAGCTTAGCAAAAAGCGAATTGTCCATTAACAACTGTAATACCTCATGCACACTCCGCCAATGAGACTCCAGATCCGATGAATAAATCAAAATGTCATCCAAATACACAACCACACTTTTGCCGATCAAAGGTCTAAGGATGTCATTAATAAGATTCTGAAAAAATGCAGGAGCGTTGGTAAGACCAAAAGGCATAACCAGATTCTCAAAATGCCCCACAGGAGTGATAAACGCAGTCTTCCATTCGTCACCCTCCTTCATGCGCAACAAATTGTATGCCCCCCGAAGATCAATTTTGGAAAACCACTTGGCCCCCACTAACTGGTTAAACAAATCAGGAATCAATGGCAGTGGGTAAGGATTGCGTACAGTAATTTTATTAATCTCATGAAAGTCCAAACAATGACGTAAACCGCCGTCCTTTTTTTAACAAAAAAAATCCAACAGCCACATGAGACTTAGAAGGTCTAATATGGCCGGCGGCCAAGCTTGTCTGTATGTACTCCTCCAAAGCCTTTCTCTCAGGAATAGTCAAATTAAATAAATGACTTTTAGGAAGAGTTGCTCCAGGGACAAATTCAATAGTACAATCATAGTCTCTATGAGGGGGCAAAATCTGCGATTCCTTCTCAGAAAAAACTTTCCAAAAATCCTGAATAGGTACAGGTAATTCCCCTTTATCCACAGCAGCAATACGCCTGTTACAACATTTGTCATAACACTTGGGGCTCCAGGAATTAATTTTATTGGTAGACCAGTCCAGTACAGGATTGTGTAATTTTAACCAGGGTAACCCCCAAATCACTGGAGAAGGCAAATTATTCAAAACTACCAAATCCAAATTCTCTTGGTGAACACCATTAATAGTGAGAGTAAATTCACAGATCTTGTGAGTAATATTCTTCAAGGGAGAACCATCAACAGAAACCACAGCAATAGGGGATGACAAAGGTTTAGGTTTTAATTTAAGTTTTTCCAAGAATTCCCCATCAATCACATTCAGAGTGGAACCACAATCGACAAATACCCGAAAATCCATTAATTCTTCCTGAGCAGCAGTAGTAGTGGCAGAAAGAAAAACGCCCTTAGTATTTAAACAGGCTAAATGGGCAAAACTGACCTTTTTTTTTTCTTTGTTCATACGAAGAACACAGTTCTTAATGAAATGGTCAGATTTGCCGCAATAAAAGCACAAACCTTCAGAAAACCGGCGGTCTTTTTCCTGAGAGCGAGATGCCATCGCTCCGATCTCCATCGGCTCTCCAATATCAGAACAGACACTCTCAAGACTTGGAGCTGACATGGCAGAGGATTTACTCTCATTAACCCTTGCACGCAGTCTCCTATCCACCCGTATGGCTAATTGCATAGCCTCTTGCAAGTTACCAGGTATGGGATAAGCAATCAGCAAATCTTTAACCCTTTCACTTAGCCCTGCAAGAAATAAACTTTTCAAAGCTGAATCGTTCCACCCCACCTGAGTAGACCACCGACGGAAGTGAGTACAGTATTTTTCCACATTACCTGATCCCTGTCTCAAGCGTCTCAATTCTGTCTCAGCTGATGAAACACGATCAGGATCATCATATAATAACCCCAAAGCAGAAAAAAACTATCCACTGATCTAAAGCATGGATCACTAGGTTGCAGAGAAAAGGCCCAGTCATGAGGTTCTTTGCGCAAAAGTGACATTATGAACCCTATGCGCTGAGATTCATCATCAGAGGATCTGGGTCTCAAACGGAAATACAACAAGCAAGCATTTTTAAAAGAAAAAAAATCTTGTTGTTCACCAAAAAATAAATCAGGCAAACGTACCTTTGGCTCCACGAAATGTGCTCCAGAACAACTACTCACGTGTTGCTGGATCTCAGCCACCTCCAGAGAGAGTCCCTGCAGGCGTTGAGCCAAATCCTGAACAGACACCATGATGAAAACTGGAAATCTTTCCTTAGAGATATTTTTGGGCTGGACTTACTGTTATGATCTGCTACAAGCACTAAGGAAAGAAGGGAGGTCTGTCCCTACAATAGAACTAAGCTGGATCCCTACAATGTAACGGGGAACCTGATCCTGCGATCAGACCCGCTAAAGTCCTCAGCTAATCTGAACGAAGACCTATAGATGTGAGGGAGGGATCCCTACAAGGACTAGGGACTGGGAGAAAAGATGGACACCTCCTAACAGAAGTTGTAGCAGCAAAAGGCAAAACAAAGAACATAGAACATAGAGGTCGAAAGACCAAGCAAAAACTGTCTGAGTTAGGTAACAAAGCACCTGGCTAGCTTAAGAGTATAAGTTACAATGAAGTCCAGCAAAGCCAGAAGGGTGGAGCCGGATTAAATAGGCCACAAAGGTCATGTGACCAGCAAAATAAAAAAAAACCTAACAGGAGAGTTCTAACATTCTGTATGCCAAAAAAACACTTTGATCCCTTTACATACAGTGCATTCTCTCTCAAAATCTGGAACACAGTCCGAACATGTTTCACATGAGAGTCCCAGTCATTGGAAAAAAATCAAGATATCATCCAAATAAACAATCAGAAATTTATCCACAAAATTCCTGAAAATATCATTCATGAAGGATTGGAAGACGGAAGGAGCATTAGTGAGCCCAAAGGGCATCACTAGGTACTCAAAATGCCCCTCTGGGGTATTAAACGCCGTCTTCCATTCATCCCCGTGCTTAATGGGAATAGGTTATACGTCCCCCTGAGGTCAAGCTTGGTAAACCAACTAGCACTTTTCACCCTGGAAAACAGGTCAGAAATCAAGGGTAACGGATATTGATACTTCACAGTGATCTTATTCAAGAGACGATAATCAATACACGGCCTCAATGAACCATCCTTTTTGGCCACAAAGAAAAAACCGGCACCCAAGGGTGAAGAGGATGGTCTGATATGACCCTTCTCCAATGACTCCTTGATATAAGATCACATAGCATCGTGTTCAGGTACAGACAAGTTAAAAAGGCTACCTTTAGGAAATTTACCCCCAGG
The DNA here is from genome assembly GCA_033576555.1 of Oophaga sylvatica. Classification (NCBI taxonomy): domain Eukaryota; kingdom Metazoa; phylum Chordata; class Amphibia; order Anura; family Dendrobatidae; genus Oophaga; species Oophaga sylvatica. The sequence continues at coordinate 158,093,715 of JARQOD010000009.1, forward strand.
CACTAATTCAATAGTGCAATCATAGCTCCTATGAGAGGGCAAGGATGCAGATTTACTTTCACTAAATACATCCGAAAAATCAGTCAAAAAGTCAGGAACATCCTGAGACTGGGGAGAGGCAGAAAAAACAGGAGTGTCGGCATTAACACATTGGCAGCCCCAACTGGTCACAGACACAGATTTCCAATCCAAAACAGGATTATGAGACTGTAACCAAGGGAAACCTAGTACAATAATGTCATGCAGATTATACAGCACCAGAAATTTGCAACTCTCCTGATGATCTGGTTCAACCCTCATTATCACCTGAGTAGAAAACTGGGGTTTATTCTCCGCCAAAGGGGTAGAATCAATGCCCAGTAGGGGAATAGACTTCCGCAGGGGTATCATGGGAATCCCACAACGTTTGGCAAAGTCAAAATCCATCAGGTTAATAGCTGCTCCTGAATCAACAAAAGCCTGAGCAGAAAATGTGGATAGGGAGCAAATCAGGGTAACAGTCAACAGAAATTTAGTCTGAACACTACCCAAGACAACTGAGCGTGCAAAACGTCTTCCCCGCTTAGGGCAGACTGAAATAGCATGAGAGGCGTCACCACAGTAGAAACATAACCTATTGCGCTTTCGAAACTCATGACGCTGTGCCCCAGAAGTCACTCTATCACACTGCATGGGCTCAAAAGCTGGCTCACAAGGCAACACTATCTCACGCATACCTCTGCGCTCACGCAAACATCTGTCAATTTGAATAGCCAATGACATAGAATCATTGAAACCAGAGGAAGCAGGGAATCCCACCATAACATCCTTTACATTCTCTGACAGCCCCTTCTGAAAAAGGGCTGCCAAAGCATCATCATTCCATTTGGTCAGAACTGCCCACTTTCGGAATTTCTGACAGTACAACTCAGCGTCTTCAAGACCCTGTTTTTTTCAGCTTGATCAGTGACATTAAGTTCATCGTACAATAACCCCAGAGCCAGAAAAAATGCATCAATATCATTCAAAACAGGATCCCCAGGTGTCAGGGAAAAAGCCCAATCCTGAGGATCACCACGCAGGAGAGAGATGACAATTTGAACCTGTTGTGCTGCGTTCCCTGAGGACTTAGGCTTTAAGGCAAAAAACAACTTACAGTTATTTTTGAAATTCAGAAATTTAGCCCGATCCCCCAAAAACAAATCTGGCATGGGAATCCTAGGTTCCACAACCAGCAACCTAGCAAGATAGGTAGCAATACTCCGAACCTCAGTGGCAAGCTGATCCACACGGCCAGACAACTGTGCAAGCTCCATTGAGAGAAAAAAAAATCCTCCTCAGCACCCAGAGAGAAAGAGGGAAAAATGCAACAAACAGGGAAAAAAAAAAATCTATGACAACTCTGACAACTTTTTTTTTTTCCCACACTATTTTTCCCTTCTGTGAGTACCATATAATTTTCAGTTTTGGGGCGGTGATACTGTTATGTTTCGGTAGCTGAGGAGAATAAGCAAAAAACGGCAATACACCAGAGAGGCTGGAACCTATTGGATTGCAGTAACCTGAACTAACCACTCAACTATAGGTAGCCGTGGAGCGTTCCTACGTTGATCCTTGACGCCTCGTCACAGCCTGAGAGATAACTACACCTAAAGGCAGAAAGATGAAAGCTATCTGCCCCGGAGCAGATCCCCAAGGAAAATAGGAAGCCCCCAAACATGTAATGGCGGTTAGACAAGAGAAAGCACGGACACAGACAGAAAATAGAATGAGCAAACGCTGGGGCCCAATCTGTCTAGACAGAAAAGTACAGGAAAGGATACTCACTACAATCCAAAAAAAACCCTAAAAAATAACAACTCTACTGATTGCAAAAACACCTGAGATCACACGACCTCTACCACCTAAATCAGTTCTCTGGTGTAACAAAACTAAGCCGCAGCCATTGAAAAAATAGGAAAAAGCAAATGAACAAACAACAGTGGCTCCAGACAAACTGAGAGGAGCACAAACTCCCCGGAGGGGATCTGGCTGACCTCCACAGAAGTGCAGGGAACAATGCAAAAAGCAAGCACAAAAACAAAAGCAGAAAATATCTTATCTGATAGCAGAAGATGCAGGCAAGACTCAGAAAGCTTCCAAATGAACCAGGAACAACAATTGAGACAAGAACAATTGATCACCGACAACCATCATGGGAGAGAACCTCCCTTATATCAGCCCAGTCGGTGATCCCAGATTGCCAATCCTCGCTGAAAGGTTCAGTACTGTCAGTAACCAGTAACCAGGGAGACTCTGCTCAGAAACCATTTTTAGCACATTCACAACAGCTTAATTGAGAATATTAAAGGAGTCTGTGTTATTTTTTCAATTAAAAGGACTTTATTATGGCTGTGTGTTTTTTACCAATACAAGTATAGGATTAGTATTGGATAGATGTCTCCATTGCTAGGCTGTGGGCTTGTTGTTACCTGACGATAGAAAAATGACATCAACCCCACAAAATGTTACCTCACTTGCCACCGCTACAAGGCAAGTGGGAAGAGCCGGGCAAAGCGCCTCTAATAGATGCGCCTTTTCTGAGCAGCTGCGAGCTGCTATTTTTAAGCTGGGGGGCCTATATCAATGGCCCTTTACCAGCCTGAGAATACCAGCAACAGCTGTGAGCTTTAGCAAGGCTGGTTGAAAACTTAGGGGGGACCCCACACCATTTTTTATAATTATTTATTTAAATAATTTAAAAAAACAGCGTGGGGACCCCTCTATTCCTGATAACTAACCTTACTGAAGCTGACAGCTGAGGGTTGCAGCCCCCCAGCTGTGAGTTTTTATAGAAAATACATGGGAAACCATGCCGTTTTCTTTTATTTATTTATAGTGCAGGCAGCGGCTGATGAATACCCCCATCAGCCGCTCCTGCTGTTACTGTTATTAGCAGCAGCAGGGGTAGGCTGATGGGAGTAATAGTCCCATTAGCTGCCGCCTGCTGTCTCTTTTATGACTTAAATGTAACTCTCATCATTCTCCCCTACTCATGCCAATTGCTGGCAGAGCAGGGGAGAATGATGAGAGCCGTGTTCAGCACCCAGCACCGTTGAACAGCGCTTTCTGCAACGCTTCTTCCTTGGCGCCCGTACGTGTGGTACTGATGCACACACACATGACACACGTGTGCCACACTTATTACAAACACAGACACTGACATCTCCGGTACCGGAAATATCAGGACATGTGAAAGAGGCCTTATAGCAGGTTTTTATGTTTGGCTGCTGTCACATGCTAAGACGCTTTTTATTGCAAAAAATAGTTTTTTGCGTCACCACATTTTGAGAGCTATAATTTTTCTATGTTTTGCCCCACAGAGTCACGTGAGGTCTTGTTTTTTGCGGGATGAGCTGATGTTTTTATTGGTACAATTTTGGGCACGTTTTTTGACCGCTTTCTATTCTGATTTTTGGGAGACAGAATTAGCAAAAACCAGCATAGCAACATAATTATTAAGGTTGAAGGAAGACTTTAAGTCCATCTAGTTCAACCCATATCCTATCCTAACCTGCCCTAACATATTGATCCAGAGGAAGGCAAAAAAAAAAACCCATGTGGCAAACAGTAAGCTTCACATTGGGGAAAAAAAATTCCTTCCGAACTCCACATATGGCAAACAGTCTAGCTCCCTGGATCAACGCAATATATGGGAAACTAGTGTATATAACCTGTAATATTATACTTTTTAATGAATTTCTTTTTGGGGGGTTTATTCCATTCCGTGTGTGATAAAATTGATAAGGCAGTTTTATTCTTCGGGTCAGTATGATTACAGCGATACCTCATTATATTTTTTTTATGTTTTGGCTGTTTTATAGAATAAAAACTATTTTATAGAAAAAATAATTGCTTTTGCATCACTTTATTCCGAGAGCTATAACTTTTTTATTTTTCCGCTGATAGAGTTGTATAGTGGCTCATTTTTTGCGGCAAGATGACGTTTTCAGCGGTACCATGTTACCATGTTACCATGGTACCAAATATGTGTACTTTTATTGTTTATATGTTTTTTTTATTCAAATATTTATGTAGAGATAGACTGTACTGTATATTGATTTTTTATTATAATTTCTGATTCTTTAAAAATATTTTTACAATTATTTAAAAAAATGTTTTTACTTTTTCCTAAGTTTTTTACTTAGTCTCACTATGGGACAATTATTTTTTGCAGGCTTATCGCTTTTATAGCATGCAGATGAAGCATCTGTATGCCATAGAAGCTGTCAGCTCTGCACTGACAGGGAGACTTGCTGATCATACACTGCACATGATCAACAAGTTTCCAAGCTCTGGTGAGCCGGATGTCATCATAACCATGGCAACGATCGGGATCCCGCATCACGCTGCGGGGTCTCCGATCCAAAGGCTGAGGGGCTGTCAGCCCTGTGCCGGCTTCCGGAATGCTGTGATTTTGTTTGATTGCAGTATTTCAGGGGTTAGAGTGCCGTGAGCGGTCTGTGACAGCTCCTGTCACCTAGTGCCGGGTGTCAACTGTCAGAATCAGCTGACACCCAGCCTCGATTGGCCGCGCACCCCCCTTCCCCCGTGAGTGCGGCCGATCGCTCAGACATAATATTCCATCCATGGTCAAATTGGCAGAGGTCACATGGATGGAATATTACATCTGATGTCAGAAAGGGGTTAAATTTTCCCGGCTCAACATCATAAACTTCTGTGAAGCACCTGGGAGTTCATAGTGCTCACCACACAACTAGATAATGATTTTTAAAAATACAGCACTCTCATTGGTTGATACTCTTTACACTTTTATTTTCAGAATTTCAAAGAATATTTCATCCAAAATAAAACACGACTTTTGCAGGAACTGAGGAATAACTGTGACTTTTTCAATATATTATAATGTTTCAGCTCCTCCCGAGCCTTGTTCACATATAGTCAGAGTGACAAGTAGAAACCGGAAATCTACAAGAAGAACTCCAAAGGCTGCTAGCAATTAGGCATTTTACCTTACAAGGTATGTCAGGTCAATGTGGTGGGTCAATATGAACCCTGCCATGCACCCAAACAGTAGTTTTCCCCCACATATGCCAAATCAGTATACTCAGGAGAAATTGCACAACAAATTGCATGGTGCAATTTCTCCTGTTACCATTCTGAAAATGCAAAATTTGGGGCAAAAAACATTTTTTTGAAAATGTGATGTTGTTTATTTTGACAGCTCAACATTATAAACTGGGGATTCATGGTGCTCACGACACATCTAGATAAGTTCCCTGACAGGTCTAGTTTCCAAAATGGTGTCACCTGTGGTGGATTTACACTGTTTAGGCACATTAGGGCTCTCCAAATGCAACTTGGCATTCGCTAATTATTCCAGCAAATTGACCCCACATAAGGGGTATTGACATAATCAGGAGAAATTGCACAAGTTTTGGGTTCCATTTTTTCCTCCTACCCTTGAAAATATATATAAAAAAATCGGGTCTAAAGTAAAATTTTGGTTAAAAAAAAGTTAAATGTTCATTTCTTCCTTCCACATTCCATTAATTCTTGTGAAGCACCTGAAGGGTTAATAAACTTCTTGAATGTGGTTTTGAGCACATTGAGAGGTTTAGTTTTTAGTATGGTGTCACTTTTGGGTATTTTCTGTCATGTAGACCCCTCAAAGACACTTCAAATGTGACGTGGTCCCTAAAAAAATGGCTTTGTAGATTTTGTTAGAAAAATTAGAAATCACTGGTCAACTTTTAACCATTATAACTTCCTAACAAAAAATTAATGTTTCAAGAATTGTGCTGATGTAAAGAAGACACTGAGAAATGTCATTTATTAACTATTTTGTGTAACATAACTCTCTGATTTAAGGGCATAAAAATTGCATTTTGAAAATTCCTAAATTTCCATCAAATTTCTGTTTTTTTCACAAATAAACGCAAGTCATATCGAAGAAATGTTACCTCTATCATGAAGTACAATATGTCACTAAAAAACAGTTTCAGAATCAGTTGGATATGTTGAAGCGTTCCGGAGTTATTACCACATAAAGTGACACTGATATATCTTATAGATCATGTCACAATTGTGTAACATATAGATCAAGAGTGTCATACACATATGAATAAAATCAAAATTGCTTTATTTCAAAATAATAAAATGAACAGACAAAACACATATAAAAGGGTTGCCTCAAATCAATGGTTTAACCCCTTAATGTCCACTGACGTGCACAGTCCGTCATGGCAAGGTGCCAGTTCCGGCACCAGGACGGACTGTGCACGTCATGCCTTTGATCTACCACTGCGTGTAAACACGCAGTGGTAGATCAGTGCCGACAGCTGTCATAGACAGCTGACAGGCACGGCAAGCGGTGCGGGGACCTTTGCCATCGGTCCCCGCACCCACAGCGCTGTGATTGGTCAGTCAATCTGACTGACCAAACACAGCAGCGATCGTGCAGGAGAAGCTGAAATTTCAGCTTCCCCAGCGCGATCAGTGCAGGAGCCGGCGCTGCAGTGGACAGGCTTCCTGCACTGACAGCCAGGAGCGGAGCCCCCACCGCCCCTGGCTGTTAACCCCCTGACTGCTGCGATCCAGCGCGATCGCAGAGCTCAGGGGGGGAGGCAGAGGGTCGGGAGCTCCCTCTGCCTCAGATCGGCGCCCTGCAATGTATTTGCAGGGGCCGATCTCTGCCTTGATGACCCGGGGGTTGTCATGACAACCTCCGGGTCATCTACCTACGGGAAGCTGCTGTGATCATGTCACAGCAGCTTTCATCATAGGTACAATGAATTGCAATGCTGGAGCATTGCAATGCATTGTAACTGCAATAAAAAGTAAAAAAAAGTGAAAGTCCATAAAGGGACAAGTTAAAAAAAAACATTTTTTTAAAAAAATTGTAAAAAAAATATTACAAAATAATTAAAAAAAATCCCTTAAAAAATACACATTTTTATGTAATAAAAAAAATAAAAAACAAAAAAAATACACATGTTAGGTATCGCCACGTCCGTAAAAATCCCATCTATAAAAGCGTAACCCTAGTTAACCCTTCAGTGAAAGCCGTAAAAAAAAAACACAAAAAAGTAGTAAATATACTTTTTCCAAGCGGTATCATCATACCGCTTGGAAAAAGTGCAATAACACGCGATCAAAAAGTCAGATATAAATAATCATGGTACCGCTGAAAACGTCATCTTGTCCCGCAAAAAAAAAGCCGCTATACAGCATCATCAGCGAAAAAATAAAAAAGTTATAGCTCGCGAATAAACTGATGCAAAAATAATTATTTTTTCTATAAAATTTTTTATTGTGTAAAAACCGCCAAAACATAAAAAAATATATATAAATGAGGTATCGCTGTAATCGTAGTGATCCGAAGAATGAAGCTGCTTTATCAATTTTACCACACGCGGAACGGAGGAAAAAAAAAAAAAAAACAATTCCTGAATTGCTGGTTTTTGTTCATTCTGCTTCCACAAAAATCGGAATAGGAAGCGATCAAAAAACGTTATGTGCCCGAATATGGTACCAATAAATACGTCAGCTCGTCCCGCAAAAAATAAGCCCACAGATAACTCTGTCGGCCGAAATATGGAAAAATTATAGCTCTCAAAATACGGCGATGCAAAAATTTCTTACAAAAAATTATTCCAAAAAAAAGCGTCTTTTAGAGTGTGACAGAAGCTAAACATGAAAAAAGGGTGTAAATCTGGTATCGCTGTAATCGCACCGATCCGAGAAATAAAGTCGCCTAATCACTAATAAACGGCGTAAAAAAGAAAACCAATTCTTCACCTTTTGTAGATTTGTTCATTGTGCCTCCCAAAGATCGCAGTAAGGCGATCACAGTGGTTCCCCCCCACATATGGGATATCAGCGTACTCAGGACAAATTGAACAATAGCTTTTGGGGTCCTATTTCTCCTGTTACCCTTATAAAAATAAAAATTTGGGGGCAAAAAGATTATTTTTGTGGAAAAAAATATGATTTTTTTATTTTCACGGCTCTACGTTATAAACTTCTGTGAAGCACTTGGGGGTTCAAAGTGCTCACCACACATCTAGATAAGTTCCTTGGGGGGTCTAGTTTCCAAAATGGAGTCACTTGTGGGGGTTTCTACTGTTTAGGCACATCAGGGGCTCTCCAAACGTGACATGACACCCGCAGACCATTCCATCAAAGTCTGCATTTGAAAAAGGCGCTCCTTCCCTTTCGAGCTCTGCCATGCGTCAAAATAGTGGTTTACCCCCACATATGGGGTATCAGCGTACTCAGGACAAATTCCACAATAACTTTTGGGGTCCTTTTATCCTTTGGAAAATAAAAATTGGGATGAAAAGATAATTTTTGTGGAAAAAATATGATTTTTTAATTTTACGGCTCTACGTTATAACCTTCTGTGAAGCCCTTGGGGGTTAAAAGCTCTCACAACACATTTAGATAAGTTCCTTGGGGGGTCCAGTTTCCAAAATGGGGTCACTTGTGGGGGGTTTCCACTGTTTAGGCACACAGGGACTCTCCAAATGCGACATGGCGTCCAATCTCAATTCCAGCCTAAAAAGTCAAATGGCGCTGCTTCCCTTCCGAGCTCTGCCATGCGCCCAAATAGTGGTTTACCCCCACACATGGGGTATCGGTGTACTGAGGAGAAATTGTACAACAAATATTGTGGTTCATTTTCTCCTGATACCCTTGACAAAATTGAAAAAAATTGTGTCGAAAGAAAAATTTTGGGAAAAAAAGTTAAATGTTAATTTTTTCCTTCCACATTGCTTCAATTCTTGTGAAGTACCTAAAGGGTTAATAAACTTCTTGAATGTGGCTTTGAACACGTTGAGGGGTGCAGTTTTTAGAATGGTGTCACTTTTGGGTATTTTCTGTCATATTGACCCCTCAAATTCACTTCAAATGTGAGGTGGTCCCTAAAAAAAATGGTTTTGTAAATTTTGTTGGAAAAATGAGAAATCGCTGGTCAACTTTTAACACTTATAACTTCCTAACAAAAAAAATGTTGGTTCCAAAATTGTGCTGATGTAAAGTAGACATGTGGGAAATGTTATATATTAACTAATTTTTGTGACATATCTCTCTGATTTAATGGCATAAAAATTAAAAGTTTGAAAATTGCAAAATTTTCAACATTTTTGCCATATTTCCGTTTTTTTCATAAATAAACGCAAGTTATATTGAAGAAATTTTACCACTATCATGAAGTACAATATGTCTCGAGAAAACAAACTCAGAATCGCCAAGATCCGTAGAAGCGTTGCAGAGTTATAACCTCATAAAAAGACAGTGGTCAGAATTGTAAAAATTGGCCTGGTCTTTAACCTACAAAATGTCTTGGTCATTAAGGGGTTAAGGCAACCCTTTTATATGTGTTTTATATGTGTTTTGTCTATTACATTTTATTATTTTGAAATAAAGCAATTTTGATTTTATTCATATGTGTATGACACTCTTGATCTATATGTTACACAATTGTGATATGATCTAGACGATACATCACGGTATGGAGTGTTGCCCAATCCTTGTATAAGGAAAATGGGCTTGGGTATTGTGCTTACAAAAAGTGACACTTGTCAGAATTGTAAAATTTGGCTTGGTCATGAAGGTGAAAACAGGCTTCGGCGGTGAAGGGGTTAACATACAGGTTAATAGTGTTTTTCATGTGACAGGTTACTTTTAAAAAATGTAGTTCAATCCTAATCAAAATATAATATACCGTAATCTTTTTTTTGTATGTTCCATGAGCATTTTTCTTGAACTATCCCATGTGGAGTAGTTCCAACAAGAAACTTCTTTCAAAGATTTCATTCCTTTCAATTTTGGAGTTAGTCCTCTCTATGTCTCTATGTTGTTCCTGCAGTCAATTGCTTCCAGTCATCGGGGCAGTGCAGGGAGCTGTTGCAGTCACCACCTACTACACAGAAAGTACCGGATATGATCTATTTACCTGCACGCATGGGCGTACCCACTGTGGGGCAGGGGGGGGCAGATGCCCCCCCCAGAAGCAGGGGCACACAATGAAAGAGAGCGGAAAGAGCAGCACTATGCTGGCTCCCTCTGCCACAGATTGCAGTGCCTTTCTGTGTGCAGTGCACGGAGCTGCTGTCTCACCAGAGGAGCTCCTTCCTCCCTTCCTGGCTGCAGCAGCTGTAGTTTCACTTTCTGCCCTGTCTCAGCCACGCTGGGTCCTAGTGCCCTCTGTGTGCAGACACTGTACACTTCCTGCTCCTGCCTCAGTCACTGCCTGCAATCTTCATGGTAAGAGGGGATGGAATTTATTAAATTCATTCTGCTCAGGCATGTCATGTTCACTGTGGGGGAATATGAGAGGATGGGGGTACAGTGGGGGAGGGGTACAGGGCACTGGGGTGAATGTAAGAGGATGGGGTATTGTGGGGGCTAGTGCACTGGGGGGGTTAATGTGAGAGGATGGGGTATTGTGGGGGCTAGGGCACTGGGGGGGTTAATGTGAGAGGATGGGGTATTGTGGGGGCTGAAGTGGGGGAAGGGCAACAGGGCACTGGTTGGTGAATGTGAGAGGATGGGATATTGTGGGGGCTGGCGCACAGGGGTTGATGTGAGAGGATGGGGTATTGTGAGGGAGGGTGGACAGGTCACTGGGGTTGAATGTAAGAGGATGAGGGTATTGTGGGGCTAGGGCACTGGGGGTTTACTGTGAGAGGATGGGGGTATTGTGGGGTCAGTGGGACAGAACACTAAGGGGTGCATGTGAGACGATGGGCTGTTGGGGTGTGGGTAGGGGACAGGGGAAGTAGGGGGCTTTTTTTACTTGTGATCTCCTTAATACTTTAATAATAGAGTAATATTTCAGTATTATTATAACAAGGGCATAGACAGACGGCCTATAACTCATGCGAGGTTCGCACTGCATTCCTCGGACTTGCTGTACCGCTCCTGACATGAGCGCGACTGCCATGTATAATATATGGTATATACAGCGTAGTGTCGCATACACTGCTGTATTATACAATATACAACAGTTCTAATGCGCCATACCTAATATGCAGTATAATGTACAGTGTATATGATGTAACCTGTATAAGATGCGACATTGGCTTGCCCCCCCCTAGTTTTGATCCTGGGTACGTCCATGCCTGCACGTTAACCATAAATATCAGAAGAGAAATAATGTTTTTGGAGATTAACCTCAGGCAGAAATGCATTAAAAACAGGCATAATTTGGTCATGAAAATCATTGCATGGGCTCAGTAATACTTCCAAAAATCATTATCTGCAAACACAGTTTGCTATGCAATCCACAAATGCAAATCTATCATGTAAAGAAGAAGCCATATAGCAACACAATCCAGAAATGCTTCCGTCTTCTCTGGGCCAAAGCTCATTTAAAAGGAACAGAGGAAAAAGGAAATTTCTGTGGTCAGATGAAACAAAATATGAAATTCTTTATGGAAACCATGGATGCTGTGTCCTGCAGAGGAGAGGGATCATCTAGCTTGTTATCAGTGCACAGTTCCTGCATTTCTGATTGTGAAAGGTTCTATCAATGCTGAGCCATATATAGAGGTTTTAGAGCAACATACGTTCCATCCAGAACGTTTATTTCTGGGAAGGCCTTGTATATTTCAGAAGGGCAATGCTAAACAATATATCCATTGCATCAGCATGGCTTCGCAAAAAAAAAGTTCAGGTGATTAACTCACCGCCTGTAGTCCAAACTTTTCATCAATAGAAAACATTTGGCTCATTAGTAAACAAAAAAAAAAGACCCAGGACAAGAATGGGACAACTTTCCTTTCCCAAAACTCTAGCAATTGGTCTCACTTTCCAGACATTTACAGATTATTGAAGAAAGAAGGGATACTTCACAATGGTGGACATGGCCCTGTCCCAACTTTGAGATATGTAGCTACCATCAATTTCTAAATTAGATATTTTTTTTTCAAATGAAAATGTCTTACATTCACCTTCTGATCTATGTTCTATATTCTGCTGTGTATATAATAAGACTATAAGAAATTTCCAAAGCATTGCATTCTTGGTTTTTATTACAATTTACAGAGTCCCAACTTTTTTTAGGAATTGGGGTTCTACATAACAGACATTTCAGTGTAATTGCTATCTTCATAAAAGGGTATTGTTGGATAGTGCCTGTATATTGCAATTTTGCAATTTTTTAACTATAACATTTTCAGATGTTTTTGAGCAACTAACACTTTCATCTTCTTTTGTGTACTGCTTGTTGCCTTAGAGACTAAAGGTACCATCACACTAAGCGAGATCACTAGCGAGATCGCTTAAGCGTCAGCGATTTTATGACGCAGCAGCGACATTGTTAGCGACGTCGCTGTGTGTGACATGTAGCGGCAATGTGGCCACTGCTGCGATGTCGCTGATTGTTCATGAACGTTCTGAGTTGTTTTTTGGTCGTTGGTGTCCCGCTGGTGAGCCTGAATCGCTGAGTGTGACACCCTTTATGAACGACTTTATCAGCGGCGCAGGCGGGACTAGGTTTTCCCAACGACCGCAGAGGTCGTTATACAGATCGCTGATCTCTGATGAGATCTTTGTGTTTGGAAGCTAACTAGCGATCATATAGCGATCGCACCAACGATCTCGCCAGGTCGTGTCGTTGTCGTGATCGCTGGTGCGATCGCTAAGTGTGACAGTGCCTTAACTTTTGCAGCTATACAGCAGAACATGTGTTGTGCTTACACGCTCTATTATATTGATCTTGTGAGCACTGTTTGAAAAAGGATGTTTGAATAATGATGGCAGAACATATGAGAAATGTAATTTATTAACTATTTTGAGCAGTATGATTATTTTTTATAAGACATAAAATTTCAAAACTTGAAAATTGTTAATTTTTCTAAATTTTTGCCAAATTTCTGACAGTTACATCAATTAATACAAATCTTGTCAATCGAAATTTTGTAATTATTTTATTTGTTTTTTATGTATGGCACTGCTTTAAAAGCACTGTAAAATGTATTATTTTTGCAAGTTATGGTTGTAATGACACTGTATAGCACAGGAAAATGTATGCAAGTATAATTGACCAAAACATGGCACTTTTTGACCATCCTACTTATGAATATATACCATATTGCAGTATCAGCTAACATAAGACCAGCAATAAATGTTCTAACATGTTCCTCTGACTAATTTTGTGGTGACCAAAAAAACATAGATTAACTAATATCTACGAAAGAAATGATCACATAATAAAAATAAGTATTGTTTTTCTTACGTTGGTCGTCTGATTCACTGTCATCTTCAGTTACTTTGGCCTTGTAAAATGTGATTCCACGGACGACCGGCTTCGGGGCTGGTTTTGCTCGAACTTTAATTTGCCTTTGAGAAAGTGGACTCCTTTGTACTTGTTGTGGTGGTGCGGGATGTGGTTTGGGACTTATAAACTTAGCCTGTTCATCTCTAAGATATCGTTCTTCGATCATCTCCTTGTTAAAAAAAAGCACAAACTTTTGCTTTATTTCAGATATGATATACAAAGTTGTTCATTAGAAGTTCATTAAAGGAAAATAGATGAAACATTTCTTATAAAAAGGAATATAAGAATACATTAGGAAATAGCATAAAGGATACCTAAATTGAAAATAAAATTCATGGCCAAAAGTATGTGAACCACAGAGCATCACATCTATGTATGTTTGTTGCATTTGTCATTCTAGTCTATTAACTTTTATTGCTCAAAATAACATTACTTTTCTGTAAGTGCATTCCACATAGCAATGGACCTTCACATTCACTAAGAGAACCTAATGTTCTCATAATTTGTCAGTGTTACACTAAATTTGCCATGAACTTCGATGGGAAATTTAATGTGCATTAAATAATTCAATTTACCATGAATGAAGAGTGCTCTAAAAGCCTTCAACTGCTCTCAAAATATGTGCATTACACTCCTAGAACTGTGTCTTAGCCCTTACAAGCATTTTAATGCAAAAACTGCATTAGTAATGTCAAAATGATCTCAACGTTTATGGCTTTCGATAAATAAGTGGTAACTGGTGGTACTCAACAGCCTGTTTAAAAATACACTGAACTGTTAGACCTTTTATGCTTTTGAAAGCTAAAAAAATATTTATCCATCAGGGCAAACAGGGTTCATGCCATTTTGTTTTTTTTAACAAGCAGTGTTCAAAACATTTTCCCTTTTCAGAGAATAGCAGCCGGTTTGGTCTTTGGAAAATGAGATTCAGGTGCTTAACTTCTTTTAGTCTTCTTGCGAAGTAGTAGGTTTGGTGTTTGTTTGTTTTCAAGTGAATACACAATGGGAACGTACTAGGGCCCAGACAGTGTTGCCAATGAAGAAACAATGGAAAGACAAAAGTCCAGTGCCCTGTCAATATGACTTATGAAAAAGAAATGGATAATTATTTTAGTGGTTGCTGTTTGACAAAATTCATTTTTTTGGCAGCAGTAAATGGTTTGTTCATTTTTGTTGCTTGCTTGCACAAAACATATTATTTTAGCTTGCCCGTGACAATTTTAAAATGTTTTACTTTTCTTTTTGGCAGCAATAATGTTGAATGAAAATAGGTAAGGAAAGCTTGTGTTTCAGTTTTGGTGGGTCAAATTATAGAATGAAGAAGCAATGGCTTATTTCAGCAGCCTGTAGCAATAAGGCTATGTGCACACATTGCGTAAATGTTCTGTAATTTTGCGGAGCATTTGCGCAACTCCCCGCTGTGGGTAAAATGCATACATAATTCGTATGCCTTTTCCCGCAAAACACAAGCGTTTTGCAAGTGTTTTTAGCTTGCAGAATGCTCGCGTTTTTCCAAGCGATTTGAAGCATTGCTTGGAAAAGTGATTAACAGGTTGGTCACACTTGTCACGCATAGTGTTGACAAGTGTGACCACCTTTTTACTATTGATGAACGATAAAAAATAATAAAAAAAATATGGATATACTCACCTCCTGGCGGCCCCCGATCTCCTCAGCGGCAATCCCGGTCATCAGCGGCGCTGCCGGCAAGTTCTGTTCCCAGGCGTGCTTAGCGAGAATGACCTTTGTGGTCACTTGACTTAGATGTCACAAAGGTCATTCTCGCTAAGCACGCCTGGGAACGGAACTTGCCACCAGCGCCTCTGAGGAGCGGGAGGACTCCGGGGCCGACAGAGGGTAAGTATATCCCTATTTTTTAAATTTATTTCTATTTTTTACAAGAATATGGTACTCAGAGCATGGAGGAGAGTCTCCTCTCCTCCAGACACTGGGTACCAACCGCACATGAAGCGCTCACTTTACGCAAGGTGGGCATAGCCACATGCGTAAAGTGACGTTCAATGCATCCTATGGTGGCGTAATCGCCGCGATTACACTAAAATAATGAACATGCTGCGTATTTTAACGCGAAGCGATTACGCTCCGGGATAGTACGCAGCATGTGCACAGCAATGCATAATGCAATTAAAATTAATGGGATAATAATAATAATAATCTTTATTTTTATATAGCGCTAACATATTCCGCAGCGCTTTACAGTTTGCACACATTATCATCGCTGTCCCCGATGGGGCTCACAATCTAGATTCCCTATCTGTATGTTTTTTGAGTGTGGGAGGAAACCGGAGTACCCGGAGGAAACCCACGCAAACACGGGAGAACATACAAACTCCTTGCAGATGTTGTCCTAGGTGGGATTCGAACCCAGGACTACAGCGCTGCAAGGCTGTAGTGCTATCCACTGAGCCACCGTGCTGCCCTATCATTTTGTTACCATTTTTTAAGCGTTTAAGCTGCGTAAAAATGCAGAAAAAATGCTTAAAAAAACATAACGTGGGCACATAGCTTAAGAGTTTTGGGTCGCAGAGCAGTAAACCTTTTTTCGGGAAAAAAATTCTTAAGAACAATATGGACTGTGAAGAATAGCTTATTTTAGCCACCTCATAAAATATTTAATGATATCCACAGTGTTTTTCTTGTTTGACAGCAATACAATTCAGTAAAAATAAAATGAAAACATGTTTTGTGGCAAAATCAAGACTGAAGAACTAATCATTTTTTTGAAGCAATAACATTTCTGTTGTAAAAATTGTAAACTTTCTTGACCACTCTACAAAGACAGTATGGTCCATGATTAAATAATGGCTTTTAACAAGAGAGAAAAATGTTCCTGTTTTTAAGATGAGCAGAAGCTTTGTTATTTCTCAAGCAAAGAAGCAATGACTTTTTAAAAAAACATACAAAAATTATCCCTATTCTTGTATCAGCAGCATGTTTTTTTATATTTAAAGTGAATAAGCAATGGCTTTAAAAGAAATGTCCAAAGATCATTCCTTTTTTTAGAAGCAGTTTTAAGCTATTCCTATTTAAGGCAGAGTTTCGAGGTGCAGTATAGTATAGATATAAAACACAATTGACAGGCACAAGATGAGGGTACTGGCTTTCTAGTGGCAGCAACAGCATATTCTAGTACTGTACATGATAGACAGGATGGTGTCTAGCTGCATAGGGCAAGAAATGGCAGCCCTTGCAGAAGAAGAAGTAGCCCTGTATAAAACATGATGGACAGACAGGGCAAACAGTACTGGTTTCAAAACAGTATAAAACATCACGGACAAGAAGACAGATGCTACAAGTGATCTAATCGTTGCTATCTGCCAATAGGGAATGGTAATCCAACTGACCTATGCCTGATTTGTTTTCACAAAGATGAAGTTTTACACACTTGTGGACGAAAATCTGGTCTACTTGGATGTGACATACCATCAGGAAAATAAGCATTTGATACATAGCTGATTTAGCAAGTTTTCCCACCTATAAAGAATGGAGAGGTCTGCAATTTTTATTGTAAGTACACTTTAACTGTGAGAGACAGAATCTAAACATAAATCCAGAAAATCACATTGTATGATTTTTAAATAATTAAATAGCATTTTATTGCATGAAATAAGTATTTGATCACCTACCAACCAGCAAGAATTCTGGCTCTCACAGACCTGTTAGTTTTTCTTTAACAAGCCCTCCTACTCTGCACTCATTACCTGTATTAATTTCACCTGTCTACACACTCAATCAAACACACAAACCTCTCCAGCATGACCAAGACCAAATAGCTGTCTAAGGACACCAGGGACAAAATTGTAGACCTGAACAAGGCTGGGATGGGCTACAGGACAATAGGCAAGCAGCTTGGTGAGAAGGCAACAACTGTTGGCACAATTATTAGAAAATGGAAGAAGCACAAGATGACTGTCAATCTGCCATGGTCTGGTGTTCCATGCAAAATATGGGCTTGTGGGGTAAGGATGATTTTGAGAAAGGTCATGAATCAGCCCAAAACTACATGGGAGGACCTGGTCAATGACCTGAAGAGAGCTGGGACTACTGTTATGTTTTGGTAGCTGAGGAGGGCAGTAGCAAAAAACCACAAAGGCAGCCAAACACCAGAGAGGTTGGTATCTAATAGGTTGCAGACCCCTAAACTAACTGCACAAGTAGAAGCAGCCTTGGGACGTTCCTACGGTGCCCTAGACGCCTCGTCACAGCCGGAGAGAGTAGCTACCCCTGTAGATGGAAAGAGGAAGCTAACTGCCCCGGAGTAGAGCCCCAAAGTATTAGGAAGCCCCCAAACATATAATGGCAGTTAGACAAGAGGAAAACACGAACACAGACAGAAAATAGAATGAGCAAACGCTGGGGCCCAAAACTGTCTAGACAGGATAGTACAGGAGAGAATACTGTCTGCAAACCAACAAAACCCTAGTAAAAATTCCAACACTTCTGATTCCAAAAAAGCTGAGACCACACGTTTTCACCCACCTATATCAGATCTCTGTGGTGAATACGCAGCTACCCAGCAGTAAAAATATCACAGGAACTGAACACAAGTGCAAATACAAAAAGAGAACAGAGACCAGCACAAGCCCCCCAAAGGGACCCGGCTGAACTCAAAAGCAAGGCAGCAAAAACAAGGGAAATCAAACCACAGAAAAAAAAACAGAAAGTAACTTATCTGAATGATAGCAGGAGACAGCAGAAAAACAAGCTGAATTCCAACCTAGACCAGGAAGTAACAATTGATCACCAGCCAGGATCATGGGAGGCCAGCTCACTTATATCAGGCCAGTCCATCCCCCCTGATAACCAATCATCAATTGCAGGTGTAGGATTCTTGCTGTTCAACATAGGTTCAATACATTCAGCAACCACCAGAGGGAGCCTCAGCTCCGAAGTCTTCTCCAACACATTCACAACAGTACCCCCCCATGAGAAGGGGTCACCGATCCCTCACGTGTGCCACCAGGCCGATCAGGATGAGCTCGGTGAAAGGAACGGAACAGTCTCTTAGAATGAATGTCCGAAGCAAACACCCAAGAATTGTCCTCCTGACCATAACCTCTCCACTTAACCAAGTACTTGAGTCTTCGCCTAGCAAAACGAGAATCCAATATCTTTTCAACCTCATACTCCAAATTGCCCTCAACCAAAACAGGGTCAGGAGGCGCAGCCATAGGAATCACTGGCTCAACAAACCTGTTCAATAAAGATTTGTGGAATACGTTGTGAATCTTAAATGTCCCTGGAAGAAGCAAACGGAAGGAGACTGGATTAAGAATTTCCATGATCTTATAAGGTCCAATGAACCTTGGCTTAATTTTTGGAGACGCTACCTTCATCGGGATATTTTTTGAGGACAACCAAACCAAGTCCCCCACTTTAAACCGAGGACCATCAGTCCTATGCCGGTTGGCAAACCGCTGGGCCTTCTCCTGAGAGAGAGACAACTTATCCACTACTTGGTCCCAAATCTGCTGCATTCGCTGCATAATAGAGTCAACACCCTGACAGACAGAAGCCTCCACCTGCCCCGAAGAAAATCGAGGATGAAACCCGGAAATGCAGAAAAAAGGAGACATCAAGGTGGCAGAGCTAGCCCTATTAATAAGAGCAAACTCAGCCAAAGGCAAAAAAAGAACCCAGTCATCTTGATCAGCAGACACAAAGCATCTCAAATAAGTCTTCAAGGTCAGGTTTGTTCTCTCAGTTTGCCCATTGGACTGAGGATGAAATGCAGAGGAGAAAGACAACTGAACTCCAAGTTTAGAACAAAACGTCCTCCAAAATCTGGAAAGAAACTGGACTCCTCTGTCAGACACAATGTTCTCAGGAATGCCGTGCAACCAAACTACCTGCAGAAAAAATAAAGGCACCAACTCGTAGGAGGATGGCAACTTAGTTAGTGGCACAAGATGTATCATCTTGGAAAAGCTATCACAGATCACCCAGATAACGGTCAATCTCTGAGAGACAGGGAAGTCGGAAATAAAATCCATAGAGATATGGGTCCATGGCCTCTTGGGCACCGGCAATGGCATTAACAAACAACTAGACCGAGAGCAAGGTTTGGACCGAGAACAAGTCCCACAGGACTGCACAAAGTCCCTGAGGTCACGAGACAAAGTAGGCCACCAAAATGACTGTCTCACCAAATCTCTGGTACCAAAAATACCGGGATGACCAGCCAACGCAGAGCAATGAACTTCAGACTTCACATTCTTCCTCCACTGGTCTGGGACAAACAATTTCCCAACAGGGCAGTGTTCAGGTTTATCCTCCTGAAATTCCTCCAGAGCCAATCTCAAATTGGGCGAGATAGTGGAAAGAACCACATCCTCCATCAGAATAACAGCAGGCTCAGTTACCTCAGGAGAATCTGCAAAGAAACTCCTCGAGAGGGCATCCGCCTTAACATTCTTAGTGCCCGGGAGAAAAGAGACCACAAAATTAAAACGTGTGAAAAACAAGGCCCACCTGGCCTGTCTAGGATTAAGTCGCTTGGCTGATTTGAGATAAACCAGGTTCTTATGGTCCGTCAGGACCACCACCTGATGTTTGGCTCCTTCCAGCCAATGTCTCCACTCTTCAAAAGCCAACTTCATAGCCAATAACTCCCGATTTCCCACATCATAACTACGTTCAGCTGGGGAAAATTTTCAAGAGAAGAAGGCACAAAGGTTACTCTTAGAGGTCTCCAGATCCCTTTGGGACAAAACGCACTGCACCAATCTCAGAAGCATCAGCATCCACATGAAATGGTAGAGAAACATCAGGTTGCCGTAGAACAGGAGCAGAAGTGAATCTCCACTTAAGCTACTGAAACACAGAAACTGCCTCAGGAGACCAATTAACTACATCAGAACCCTTTTTGATCAAATCAGTCAGTGGTTTCACAATACCAGAGAAATTACCTATAAATTTACGATAAAAATTGGCAAAACCCAAAAATCTCTGAAGAGCCTTCAATGTAGTGGGTTGAACCCAATCACAATTGGCCTGAACTTTGACCGAGTCCATCTCAATATTAGATGGAGACAAAATGAATCCCAGAAATGAAACCTTCTGTACGCCAAAAAGACATTTTGATCCCTTCACATACAGTGCATTTTCTCTCAAAATCCGGAACACCATCCGAACATGTTCCACATTAGAATCCCAGTCATTGGAATAAATCAAGATATCGTCCAAATAAATGATCAGAAATTTACCCACAAAATCCCTGAAAATATCATTCATAAAGGATTGGAAGACGGAAGGGGCATTAGTGAGCTCAAAAGGCATCACTAGGTACTCAAAATGCCCCTCTGGGGTATTAAACAACTTCTTCCATTCATCATCGTGCTTGATGCGAATAAGATTAATACGCCCCCCTAAGGTCAAGCTTGGTAAACCAACTAGCACTTTTTACTCTGGAAAATAGGTCAGAAATCAAGGGTAACAGATATTGGTATTTAACAGTGATCTTATTCAGGAGACGATAGTCAAATACACGGCCTCAATGAACCATCCTTTTTGGCCACAAAGAAAAAGCCGGTGCACAAGGGTGAAGAGGATGGTCTGATATGACCCTCTCCAAAGACTCTTTGATATAAGATTGCATAGCATCATGCTCAGGTACAGATAAATTAAAGAGCCGACCCTTAGGAAATTTACAACCAGGTACTGACTCAATAGCGCAATCATAACTCCTGTGAGGAGGTAAGGATGCAGACTTACTCTCAGTAAACACATCAGAAAAATCAGTCAAATAGTCAGGGACATCTTGAGACTGGGAGAGGCAGAAAAACAGGAGTGTCAGTATGAACACATTGGCAACCCAAACTGGTCACAGACACAGATTTCCAATCCAAAATAGGATTATGAGTCTGTAACCAAGGAAAACCAAGTACAATAATGTCATGTAAATTATTTAACACCAAAAATGTACAATTCTCTTGGTGGTCCAGGTCAACCACTTTTCACCCGGGTCAAAACTGGGGGTTTATTTCGCCAAAGGGGGGAATCAAGCCCAGCAAAGGGAAAAGACTACCGCAGGGGTAACATGGGAAAACCACAACATTGGCAAAAACAAAATCCACAGGTTTATACTGCTCCCGAATCAACAAAACCGACCGAAAATGTGGACAGGGGCAAAAAGGGGAACAGTCAATAAAATTTTGTCTGAACACCCCCCAAAACAACTGACCGCAAAACGTCCTTCCCCGCCTGGGGGAACGGAAATTTTTTGAGAACCCCCCAGTAGAACCAACCCATTAAACCCCTTTAAAACCATGATCGTGCCCCAGAAGTCACTCCAACACACTACATGGGTCAGGGCTGGCTCGCAAGGCAACACAAACTCACCATAATTTTTTGGCTTACGCAAAACTGTCAATTTGAATAGCAATGACATAGATCATTGAGACCAAGGGAACAGGAAATCCCCCCATAACCTTTTACAGTCTCTGCCAGCCCCTTTCCCAAAAAAAGCTGCCAAAAACATCTCATTCCATTTAGTAAGGGCTTTCCCACTTCAGAATTTCGACAGTAAGCCACGGCTTGATGACCCTAATTCAATGCCAACAAGGTTTTTTCAGCTTATCATTTTCATTAGGTTTTATCTCAATAACCCCAGAGCCCGAAAAACACATCAAATCATTCAAAACAGGACCCCAGTGCGGGAAAAGCCCAAACCGAGGGTCGCCGCGCAACAGGGGGTACAATTTTAACCACGTTCCGCTTTTCCCCGAGGGCAAGGGTTTAAGGCAAAAACAAACTTACAGTTTTTTTAAAATTCAAAAATTTAAAGAAAA
>JARQOD010000009.1:158115891-158177586 GCA_033576555.1 Oophaga sylvatica
TTAAATTTTCCCCAATACTCTATACACCTGGTATTTTCTGATACAGTACCCTTTTTCTGCTTTTTATATTCTGGTCTAATGCATACTGAGCCTGAAGCGTCTGTGTGTGACTCCTCAAATGTATACGGAGATTTAAATTTTCCCCAATCTATATACACCTGTATCTTCGGATACAGTACCCTTTTTCTGCTTTTTATATTCTGGTGTAATCCATACTGAGCCTGAGAGCATCTTGTGTGACTCCTCAAATATATACGGAGATTTACAATTTTCCCCACTACTATATACACCTGGTATTTTCTGATACAGTACCCTTTTTCTGCTTTTTATTTGGGGAAAAAAGTGCGTCTTATGGTCCAAAAAATACGGTATTTATTTATACAGGCTGGTATTATTTATTTTTAATTTTTTTATTTTTAAGAGGTAAGCTCCCCTTAGTTTCTTTTCAGTATGCAGGCATTAGCCCAGGGACGTCAGCACATTTATCTCCTTCCGTCTATCTGCCAGGAGTAAGCATGTCATTTTCTGCCCATTTTGGATCCCGTGCGCATGCGCACTGAGCGCGACTCTCTGCACTTGACTGGCATATCTTTCCTGCCTTTTTGGGTCCAGTGCGCCGTGCGAGGAGCGCGATTCCCCTTATATTTCCGGAGGCGCTCTAATGTGACTGCTGGTGAATTTTTCACCAGCAGAGCACTGAGCGCGACACCGGAAGTACCTGTTACTATGGGGACGCGTCCCTCAGACACGTGCGCCGATTTGGACCAGCTGTAGTATTCATTAGGTACACCACCAATCATGTTCGTGCACCCTGTATATAACCTCTCCAACACCTCCCTCACAATCTCACGTCCCGGAAGAAGCTACACAGCGAAACGGTGCCAGTCGGGCGCTGGGATTAGAGCCCTGCAGATCTCCTGCCCTGCATATTTCCCCTCTGGTACTTCCACACTTATGGTGGTGGCTTAGCAGTAAGTAATTAGATACATTCAGCTATATGTTTTTTTTTGCAAAAAGCCTGAGGGCAAAAGTATTTGGATATTAGGCATGGATGTATCTGTTTGCACTCTATTTGCACCTAGGAGATCATGCAGGTAGTTTTCTGTTTAATTATTCTCCTTCAATAGGGTTAGTTTAAACCTTTGTCAAGCACTGGTGCACTTTATATTAAGGTTGATTGTTCTCATAACATTTCAGTAGCTGGGAATATTTTGGATCCCCTTTACAATGGCAGATGCGTTTAATGTATTAAATGAAGCTTTAACTATGAGTAGTGTTGAGCATTCCGATACCGCAAGTATCGGGTATCGGCCGATATTAGCTGTATCGGAATTCCGATACTTAGTTCCGATATTTTTCATATATCGTATACCGGAATCGAAGTTCCCATAATTCTTTGAGAGGCAATGTGATTTTAGTCAGCCAATGAGGAATCCTACGAAGTGTGGGCACATCCTGTACTGCTGCGGTCATGTTAACTAATGGCATGGCTGTGATTGGATGCTGAAATGATGTCAGAATGCAGTATAAAAGGCGCCGCCGCCATTTTAGCGTCACTGTGCTGTGAACTCAGTTAGGGAAAGAACGCTGCTCTGCTGACTCTGAGGGACAGTTAGAGATTGCGATTTAGTGTACTGTGCTTTAGGCAGGCTAGTTTACCACCGGCTGTGTAAAGCTTCCTTTTGCCTGCAGTGTTGTTTTAACAGCTCTGCAAGGTGTGTGTGAGTGCAGGTGACGCTGCAGTTTGCTCTGTATGCAACGCTGTCTGTAGGCATCTGCACGTGTCACTCACAGACTCTTTTTTTTTCTTCAGTGTAATTCTTGCTGCTCCATGTAATTGAAATAATAGTGTGACGTGCTTCCATCCGTATACAATACCTTGGTTGCAAACACTATAGAAGTCCACAAAGGAGCCTTTCACAGCAAGTGAACAGTTGTGTTTCAGTGTTCACTGCAGTCTGTGATTTTTTTTTTTTTGTTAGGAGTGAGATCACGCTCCAGTTACTTCAACAATGCAGCGTGTACTCTGCTGAGCGTCTGTCACTGGCTCATCCTTGTAATTTTTCAAAAATTGCTGCTGCTTTATTCTATTTAAATTTACAAAAATCTATTAGTGTGACGCTCTTCCATCAAAATACAATACATTGCTTGCAAACATAATAGAAGTCCACAAAAAGGCCTTTCACAGCAAGTGAACAGTTGTGTTTCAGTGTTCACTCTAGTCTGAGCTTTAATTTTTTTGTAGGAGTGTAGATCCCGCTCCACTTACTTCAACCACCGCAGCGTGTACTCTGCTGAGTGTCTGTCACTGGCTCATCCTTGTAATTTTTCAAAAATTGCTGCTGCTTTATTCTATTTTAAATTTACAAAAATCTATTAGTGTGACGCTCTTCCAGAGGACAGCGTTTGTTGGCCAGTTGTGAGTCTGCAGCACATGGTTGATTTCATGCTGCAGTGCCTGAGAAACGACCGCTGCATCGGCCACATTCTCACCACGTCAGATTATTGGGTGTACACCCTCCTAGACCCTCGTTACCGGGACAACTTACAAAGCCTCATCACACACGTTGAACCGGGACCGTAAAATGCTGGAGGACCAAGACACACTGTTGAAATCCATAATGTTCTCCATTCCAGCCGAGAGCGCTGCTGCTGCTACTGCTTTACAAAGCAGCTCTGTGCGTCGAGGCATTTGTAGACACCTCTGCAACAAGAGGGAGCACAAGCAGCGCCTCTGCACAGGGCAAGAGCTGTATGTTACAAATGTGGCAAAGTTTTGTGACAGCGCCACCAAGGTGTACACCATAGTGATGGGAAATCTAGTTAATTTTGTTGATTAGTTCACCATGAACTAGTTCACTGAAAAGATTAGTTCAAAAGATTGGTTCATTTAGTTCATTTAGTTCAGTTTTTCTCCACCCTATCCTGTGAGGAGCTGATAGGAAATGCATCATGTGACCTCTGAACTAAATGAACTAGATGAACTGCTGAACAAAATGTTCTATTGAGAATGACTCAGACAGCCTAGTTCAATCTGATGCCTCTGACTGAGCCCAGCAGTGCCACATAATGATTGTGTATGAGGGGGCTGAGAAGCAGTTCAGCATCCACCATTTTAAGAACAGAACAGGGGTCAGTGTTAAAGATTTTAGCAAGACTGATCTTCTAGGCTAGAGGCATGAACTACACACAGAAACACTCTCTCTTATACACACATATGAGCTGTGTCTGTGTACTGTGTGTGCAATTTCATTTTTTATTAATAATATTATTATTACTGTTATATTTGTATTTGATGTGTGGTATGCCTTGGAGGTGCTGGCTTGCCCTGCTGCCAGTGTATTATCTGAGCGCGTCTTTAGTGCTGCAGGTGGTGTACTAACAGACTGTCACATGCGACTATCCTCAGACAATGTAGACCGGCTTATTTTTCTGAAAATGAACAAGGCATGGATCTCACCTGAATTTGCCTGTCCGTTTTCAGATTAAATAACTGTTTGCCAACGTTTTCCAAGTCTCCTGTTATGTTCATCTTTCTACCACCTGAACTCTACTGCCTGGGCTACAACACTGCCAGTCACAGGGGAATGATCATTTACAAAACAAAATGTTATCCCCAACAAATAGTAGCGCAACGACTCCAGTGCCCACTTTATCGCCAGGCACTCTCTCTCTACAATGCTGTCTCTGTTTTTTGATGGAGTAAGTTTTCGACTCAGGAAACTAATGGATGCTCCTCCCCGTTAAGCTCCAGTCCTGAGACAACACGGCACCCATACCTACCTCTGACGCATCAGTCTGGACAATGAATTCTCTTTTGAACTCGGGTGTGCTCAAAACTGGTGACCCACACAGTGCCCCTTTTATTGCCCCTGTTGATGACCCCTTGCTGATTTATTAACCGGCTACACCAGATCCATGGGTATTCTCTCAAACTGGACCTCTAAAATTTTTAATGGCACCAAGGGACTCACTAAATGAGGCTGAGGACTGTGTACCTGGCGCATGCGACAAGAGTTACAATACCGTTTAACTTCTTGATAGACCCCCTGCCAGTAAAACCGTTGTATAATTCTGTGTAGGGTTTTCTTTTGGCACAAATGTCACCCTAGTACATGCGCATGCACTAAGTCCATTACCAACCTCCGATATGACTGCGGTAGCAGCAATTGTTAAAAAATTTCAACATGTATTTTATAAACCTGATACAGCAAATCTTGGTTCAGCTCTAATTGTTGAAATACTGTAGCTGCCCCGGGGTGTTGGGGTTCCCCATTGACAACCAGTAAATTTTCACGGGCTAGACTCAACGTAGGGCCGCGGAGTTGCGCCTTAACAAATTTGTCACCTGTCACATTTAAGTATTACAATTCAGGTCCCGGTGTCAAATCTTCCATCTCCCCAACTAACACTTCGATAGGAGAGGGGTTTTCCTACTCACCGAAGGCAAAGGTAATACTGCCCACTGCACACATGTGTTATGCATAGTGAGACTGATAGTAGCCAACAAAGTAGCAAACAAAGGCCACTTGTGATCGCCCTATCAGCGTAGGACCAATGCTACTCAAAAGATCTGCCATGATCCTGGACAAAATCTTGATATAATGGTCAATGAGTGAGAATGTACGATAGGATCCAGGCAGATGTGAATGTTTGTTTGGTTTTAGTAGCAACTTCATGTGTGACATGTTTGAATGGCTGGGCAACCCTCCTGTCTCCAATATATGATTGAAGGTGCGTACCAATGTGGACGGGATATCCTCACTCAATAATTTAAATAATTTGGCTGTAAACCCGTCAGGTCCTGGAGCTTTCCCGTATTTAAAGTAACTTATCGCCGCTGTCACTTCCGTCACCTCAATTTGTTTTTTTAAAAGGAGAAGCTGATAGTTTGTGATGGATGGTAACCGTATTCCATCTACAAAGGTGTTACCCTCCGCACTATCCGTATGTTCCACCTTATATAAGTCTGAGTAGTATTCTTGTAGAATGGTGTTTATGGTTCGAGGGTCTGTGTTCATGATCCCATGTTTATTCGTTAACGCTGTAATATGTTGATGACGAATGTGATTTCCTTTCGCTAGTCGTGATAATAGTCTCCCTCATTTGCTACCATAACGATATACATCGGCTCTATAATTGTTATTACTGCTTGTCTCTCGTCGATATACCCATATGTGTAAGTCAGCCTTAGCCTGCTTACATCTATTTTTAACCTGTGTTGATGAACTTGTCTTGTTTGCCGTGTACCTATCGCGTAATATCCTGCTAGCCTGCGAGTAGTTTGTCGCGATCTTCTTTTTTAGCGTTGTCTGATAACCTATTAGTTTCCCGCGCATTACTCCCTTCCCTGCTGCCCATAAAAGTTCCGGCCTATCCCTAGTATCTCCATTATCCCTTACATATTAAAAACACCATTGCTTCACGTGATGTCGAAACTTCTCATCCATTAACAAATAGGTCGGGAAGCGCCAAGTTTGGTTTGGCCCCATCTGCACCATATCTGGCAGGGTCACTGATACGGGCGCGTGGTCATATTTAGCTACGTTGTGCACATCTGCCTCTTCCACTCCCCTTAATAGCTCGTGTGCTAGCAATATATAATCTATTCTGGACCAAGAGTCATGTGGCGCCGAATAGAATGAATATTCACTGCCATCTGGGTTCAGGTGTGTCAAAATGTCTACAAAGTTACTCGTGTCTAGCAAGGGTTATTATAAACGTGTGTCATGTGATCGCACATTCATTCGCATCGACCTACAGTTCTTCACTGTTTAGATTCACCATATTTAAGTCACCACCGTGGGTGGTTTTAATGCTCTCCTATCGGCCTGATATGCTTGGATACCTGGGATAAATTCAGGAACGTCTCCAAACTCCCTACTCACATGTCAGCGCAGGAACCGTAAGAGGGAACGTGCTTGTTTTGTTGCGCATAGGTGGAGTTTTATACAGTAAATGATTACTGCTGTCTTATTTTTTGCGTCCCAAGGGCAGAATAAGTCTGCGTAACGTTACATTTTACAGACACTCATATAATAGACACACGCTACCCTAACCGTGACACAAGGAAGGTATTGTTGCCGGATAAAGCCGCCATTTTAGCGTCACTGTGCTGTTAATTCTGTTTGGGACAGAAGGCTGCTCTGCTGACTCTGAGGGACAGTTAAGGGTATGCCACACTAAACAAGGTTGCTAACGAGATCGCTAAAAAACGTCACTATTTAGCGATCTCGTTAGTGACGCTATTGTGTGTGGCATGTAGCAACGACGTGGCCCCTGCTGTGATCTCGCTGATCGTTCACTAGAGTTCTGGACCGTATTTTGATCGTTGGCGTCCCGCTGGTGACGCTATATCGCTGTGTCTGGCACCTTTTGTGAGCGATGTGCGCTGTTTTTTACATCGCAATGACCGTTAAAGTCGTTAATGAGATCGCTAACCGCTTATGCGTCGTTAACGAGATCGGTAAGTGTGGCAGCTACTAGCGACATTAAAACGATCACAAAAACGATCGCATTAGTATGCGTCGTTATTGTGATCGTTAGCGGGAGCGTTTAGTGTGGCAGTACCTTTAGAGATTGCGATTTTGTGTACTGTGCTTTAGGCAGGCTACTTTACCAACCGCTGTGTACATCTTCCTTTTGCCTTGCAGTGTTTTTTTTCACAGGTCTGCAAGGTGTGTGTGTGAGTGCAGGTGACGCGCTGCAGTTTGCTCGGCATACAACGCTGTATGTAGGCATCTGCACATGTCACTCTCACACTCTTTTTTTTTTTTTCTTTAGTGTAATTCTTGCTGCTCAATTCAATTAAAATTATAGCGTGACGTGCTTCCATCCGTATCCAATACATTGGTTGAAAACACTGTAGAAGGACACAAAAAGCCCTTTCACAGCTAAGAGTTGTGTTCACTGTAGTCTGAGATTTTAATTTATTCAATTTTGATCACGCTCAAGTTACTTCTTCAAGCAATGCTGCTTGCACTTTGCTGAGCGTGTCTTACTGCCTCATCCTTGTCATTTTTCTCTAATTGGTGTACATGTACATCAAAGTAGTCTTCATTTTGATCGAAATCCAAGCAGGTACCCGGACACTGTATGGCTGCTTTTATATGGTGGACTGGCTCCAACATTCAATAACACTTAAGATGCAATCGGGCACCTTGTCAAGGCCCAATCCTCTTCTCCCTCTGATATAATAATAATAATAATATAATCTTTATAATAGCGCCAACATATTCCGCAGCGCTTTACACTTTAACAGTTTCAAAACACAAGTCATAGGTAACAACGTTAACAATACAATAATTAAAGTAAAATAAGCCGACCCTGCTCGTGAGGGCTTACAATCTACAATGAGGTGGGGGAGATACAAAGTACAGGTGTGTATATATAATGGTGCATTTCCAATGATGGTCCAGCCATCTTGAGGGAGTGAGGCATGGATGGAGATAGTGAATGGGCTCCACATACACACTTAAACATAGAACGACTTTGGTTATTGAATGTCATAGGCCACTCTGAACAAATGTGTTTTGAGGGAGCGCCTGAAACCAGGCAAATTGTGGATAGTCCTAATTTCTTGTGGTAGAGCATTCAAGAGGATTTGCGCAGCGCGGGAGAAGTCTTGTAGTCGGGAGTGGGAGGTACGGATTACTGCAGAGGTTAGTCGAAAGTCATTTGCAGAGCGCAGCAGTCGGTTAGGCCGATAGATAGAAATGAGGGAGGAGATGTAGGGGGTGCTGCACTGTGGAGAGCTTTGTGGGTGAGAACCAGTACTTTGAATTGGATCCTATAATGAATGTGCAGCCAGTGTAAGGACTGGCGAAGAGCGGACGTGTCCGAGTACCGATTAGCCAGATGGATGACCTGGCTGCTGCATTAAGGATGGACTGGAGAGGGGATAGTCGAGTAATGGGGAGGCCAAGTAATAGAGCATTGCAGTAGTCCAGGCAGGAGTGGATCAATGCTACAGTGAGGGTTTTTGTTGTTTCCATGGTGAGAAAAGGGCGGATTCTAGAGATGTTCTTTAGGTGTGTAGACGGCAAATATCTAACAAACAGGTCATGCTGGAGAGACTTGCACCTACTGCCACTCAGGGTCTTCAGCTCCTTTGTGAGAAACTAATGTTTGGCCAGCCAGTATATCAAATAAAGTTCATGAGAAATGGGAACTGTGGTTGGCTTCACTTTTGATACTGGCTGGGTGCTAATACCAAACCATGGTGTGGCATTCAATGGATATTCCTGGCTGGTTGGAGACAAGCTCATTCCCACAGAAAAGTACCTGAAAGCTAAGGAGATGGTGGCCTCTCTCAACATGAAGGAGTTTGCTCGTTGTCTAGGAGACCGACCACCCCTGCTGTGTACCTTGTCAACGTTGTGTTGAAGCTTGCAAGGATTAAGAGGTTACAGTGGTAAGTCTGGTTTTTACTAAAGATCCTGCTGTGTATTATAGTTTTTATGTTTAAAAAAAAAATTATCTTAGGAATGTTAAATAAATTTGTTATTTTTTTGGTTAAATACAATGTATGTTATGAATGTTAAATATTTTTTTCTTGTTTTTTATAAAATAAAATGTATGTTATGAATGTTAAATAACTTTTTTTTTTTTTTTTTTTTTCAGGTATTTGATCTACCGTAGCTAGTTGCTGATCGTTGACTCTACACCCCTCTCCCCAGAATGTTACTCGGGTTATGGGGAGAAAATCACCGCTATTCCAGACTGATTTAATGTTAATGTGCCTGGCTCTTACACAGCACACAGCACTTGATGTTAGTTTATCTTTTTCCTAAATTATTTGTTACACTGCCCTTCTCACATTTTATTTTCACTTTTTTTTTTAAGCACAAGTTTTTTTACACTTCCTTGTTCTGTAAGTAGGCTTAATGGTTAAATGTTTTATACTAGATGTAAATATGTAACATGTAAATTTTAGATTAAGATTTTGCAAATTATTAGGTCCACACCATCAGGCTCTTTCGTCCCCTCTCCCTCAGAGTAGCGGTAATATATCGGACCCCAGGCTCGCCCACACAGTTCCTTGACCACTTCTCTGCCTGGCTGCCGCACTTTCATGTCCTCAGAAGTACCAACCCTTATCCTTGGAGACTTCAACATCCCCATTAACAGCCCTACTTCCACACTCAAAACACATTTGTTCAGAGCGGCCTATCACATTCACTAATCAAAGTCATTCTATGTGTAACTGTGTGTGTGTGTAGCCCATTCACTATCTCCATCCATCCCTCACTCCCTGAAAATGGCTGGACCATCATTGTAAATACACCATTGTATATAAACAACTGTACTTTGGAGCTCCCCCTCCTCATTGTAGATTGTAAGGTCTCACGAGCAGGGGCGGCTTATATTGCTTTAATTATTGTATTGTTAACGTTGTCACTTATGACTTGTGTTATGAAACTGTTAAACTGTACAGCGCTGCGGAATCTGTTGGCGCTATATAAATAAAGATTATTATAGTAGAGGCCCACTCAGTAGTGGTGAAGTGAACGGCGCAAATTGCGAGTTGATTGCGACTGATGCAGCTGATACTCCATTACTGCTGGCTGCTGCTCACACAACCGCTCCAACATATGTAACGTGGAATTCCACCTGGTGGGTACGTCACATATGATGCGATTTCAGGAAGGCAAAATCTGCGTTGCAGAGCTGCAATGCGCGATCTGGCCATGGTGGAACGTCGCAAGTTAGCGCACTGTAGGCGGACCTTGTGCAGCAGTGAATCAAGATCCGGATAGTCCCTCAAAAAACTGTGGACGACAAAGTTTAGCACATGTGCCAGACATGGTATGTGAGTGACGTTGCCTAGGCCCAGACCTGCCACCAGATTTCGGCCATTGTCACACACTACCAAGCCTGGCTGGAGATTCGCTGGCAAAATACACATGTCGCTCTCTTGCTTTATGGCATTCCAGAGCTCCAGCGCTGTGTGGCTTTGATTCCCCATGGAAATTAATTTCAGGACGGCCTGTTGACGTTTGGCCACGTCTGTGCTCATATCGGTCAACAGGCTCGCTGTCTGGGTGTTATGTTTGACACCAATCTCTCCTTCACCTCCCATATACAATCTGTTGCCCGCTATAGCCGCCTACACCTAAAGAACATCTCTCCCGAATCCAAGACTTCTCCCGCGCTGCGCCAATACTGTGGAATGCTGTACCCCAAGAAATTAGAACTATCCACAATTTGCATGTTATTGGGCGCTCACTCAAAACACATTTCTTCAAGGTCTTCCCTCCTAGTGTATCCTCACCCATCCCTGTAGACTCTGAGCCCTTGCGGGCAGGGTCCTCTCTCCTTCTGTACTTGTGTGTGCCTTGTATTGCTCATGTTTACTCTACTTGTCTATACTTGCCCCTCTTCACATGTAAAGCGCCATGGAATAAATGGCTCTATAAAAATCTATAATAATAATAGCGGCCTATCACCTTCACTAATCAAAGTCATTCTATGTGTAAGTGTGTGTGTGTAGCCCATTCACTATCTCCATCCATCCCTCACTCCCTCAAAATGGCTGGGCCATCATTCTAAATACACCATTGTATATAAACGCCTGTACTTTGTATCTCCCCCACATATTTTTAAATTGTAAGCTCTCACGAGCGTGTGCAGATTATATTGCTTTCATTATTGTATTGGTAACGTTGTTACTTATGACTTGTGTTCGGAAACTGTTAAACTGTAAAGCGCTGCGTAATCTGTTGGCGCTATATAACTAAAGATTCTTATTAAGCGTTAACGGGTCCATGTGGAGGTAGACCGTGACGGCTCCTGCAACGAATGTTTCTGAGGAACTGGAGAAGGAGGAGTCAATGTGTACAGACTTGATTCCCGCAATCCTTGTAGTTGCCTGAACACGTACAGCGCCACTCGCAAGATCTGTACCCGGCTCCACAACATTGACCCAATGGGCAGTAAGGGAAAGGTATCGTCCCTGGCCATGGGTACTGGTCCACGCAGCGGTGGTCAGGTGGACATTGCTACTGACGGAGTTTAGTAGCGCATGTTTAATTTTAACCTCAACAACATGGTTTTGCAGACCAGGGACGGCTTGCCTGCTGAAATAAAATCAGCTTGGCACATTGTATTGTGGGACTGCCAATGCCATTAAGTTCCGTAAACTGTCAGTCTCCACCAGCCTGAATGACAGCATTTCAAGGGACAGGAGTTTTGCAATGTCAGCATTCAGAGCCTGTGGTCGTGGATGGTTTGCCGAGATTGGGCCTACACCCGATACGCCACAACCTGACACCCACAGATAAACAAGCCATAAAATCTCTGAAAGATAACCCCAACATTATTATTAAACAAGCAGATAAGGGGGGTGCTATCGTTATTATGAATAAGACCCAATCTATTGCCGAAATTCATAGACAACTGTCAGTTAACCTAACCTACAGACAACTCAATTGTGACCCTACATTTTACATCTGTCAAAAAATTGATCGTATCCTGACAAAACATCTTTAATTGATCACCATAGACTGTAAGACTATGACATTCCTTAATATTCAATACCCCATCACCCCTGTTTTCTACACACTCACAAAAATCAACAAAAAACTACATTATCCACCCGCATACCCTAGAGGGATAATTCTCCGTGTTCTACAGTATCACCCAAATGTTTAACATGTTGCCTAATTCCTATGTATATATATTCTTCACCCTATGTATATATTGTATATATTATCCATTGTCATTGACTGTAAATTTTTCTATCTCTTCCAGCTACTATTTGATAAAGGCCACTGCGTTGCCCAAAACGTCAGTCAGTCGTCTCATAGCTATTTTCTTTTTTCACATCAAGTGTGCAATAAAAATTTCAAATTTAACCATGACATATGCAGTTAAACTTGTGCTGTGATTCTCGATAGACTGTACATCTTCAGTGTGTCTTTGTAACTCAACTACGTGTTTTCTACGCACAATTTTAGACATATTTGTGGTATTGAGGTTACTGACACTTTACCTCTTTTTACTTTTTGATTACACAGCTTGCATTTGACATAGCAAATATCATCTGCAAGTGTGTGAAAAAAGGACCACGCAGTGCAAGTCCTGGGAGCGTCCGTTTAGACTTTTGGAAGAGAAATCCGAACAGGTGCCAAAATGGAGGCTACAGGCAACAGAGTATGCAGCCTAACTCTCCCTCCTGTTTGTACCGTTGGGGCAATCGCTTCCTCAGAGCTGCTGCCACCACCTTCCTGTTCCTCACGCCATGTTGGGTCTTGGACCTCATCATCTCCACTAACCTCTTACAACACCTGCTGCTGTTGGGTGGTCTGGCCACCACCATGCTCAACAGAAACTGGCACCTGAGTCTCATCATCATCAGATGCGTTCTGCGGTGTGCTGACCATCGGCACTGTCTCACCCGCCTCTTCAGATTCAGAGAGACACAGCTGTTGCGCATCACTGCATACTCCCTCTTCTTCACATTCCAGAATGCTGCTTGGCTGTGCCCCTGTTTGCAAACCAACAGATTCTGAGAACAGAAGCAGAGACTCAGCTGGCTCCTGTACAGAACTCTCTGACTGACTGGGCAATTTGGCAGGCGGTGAAGAGACAGATGGTTGATCAACAGTGCTGTGTTACTGAGAGGAGGTGGAAGCAATTGAAGTCGATGCATTGGACCCTGGGCTCCAACACCGCCAGTTGTTGCCTGTAAGTGCTGTTAGCACAGTCAACACTTGCTCCTGTGTTACTGGGGTTGAGTAATGGCAGCTGTTCCCCTGCTGTGTGTACGACAAAAAGTCATGCTGCCTCCACCCTGTCCTCCTCTCATCCCTGGGCTCCAACACCGCCAGTTGTTGCTCGTAAGTAATTGGCACGGGTACTGACTCATGCCCACCCTGTTTACAGCACCACAGCTGTTTCCTGGCAGTGTCAACGTAAATTAGCCTCCAATAAGTTGTCCTGTCATGTTGCATTCCGGTTATCCGACTCTATGGTGCCTGCAGTTTAGGTGATTCCTATGTGTGCTGTGGGATATGTAAATAAAGGCTCTTTCCGTTGTGAAAATAGGACAAGCACCCACTCTAGGACTGTGTGATTTGGTAACTGCAGACGGCTTGCGGCCTGTCAACTTACATTTTCATGGGTGCCTTATGGTACCCGTCCGAGTTCCAGTACCGTTAGCTGGTTCTCCACAGTGCCTTTGGCCTAGGTGCCTCCATCTCGGTATCCGAGTTCCAGCAACGTCTGCTGTCCTTGGTAGTGCTTTGGAGCACAGGTACCTCCTGCTTAGTAACCGTGTCCCAGTAACGTCAGCTGGTCCTCGGTTGTGCCATTGGCTCTTTTCCTTCTGCTGCCCCTCCGGGTTCCAGCACAGTCAGCTGGTCCTCGTTACTTGCATTGGCTCTTGTACCTTCTGCTACCCGTCCGGGTTCCAGTACCGTCAACTGGTTCTCCGGAGTGCCTTTGGCCTAGGTGCCTCCATCTCGGTATCCGAGTTCCAGCAACGTCTGCTGGTCCTTGGTAGTGCTTTGGAGCACAGGTACCTCCTGCTTAGTAACCGTGTCCCAGTAACGTCAGCTGGTCCTCGGTTGTGCCATTGGCTCTTTTCCTTCTGCTGCCCCTCCGGGTTCCAGCACAGTCAGCTGGTCCTCGTTACTTGCATTGGCTCTTGTACCTTCTGCTACCCGTCCGGGTTCCAGTACCGTCAACTGGTTCTCCGGAGTGCCTTTGCAGTGCCTCCATCTGGTATCGAGTCCAGCACGTCTTGTCTGGTATGCTTTGGCACAGGTACCTCTGCCCTAGAACCGTGTCCATAACGTCAGCTGGTCCTCGTTGTCATTGCTCTTTCCTTCTGCTGCCTCCGGTCAGCACAGTAGCGTCCTCGTTACTTCATGGTCTTACCTTGCTACCCGGTTCCAGTACGTCACTGGTCTCGGATGCCTTGGCTAGTGCCTCCTCCGGTATGTTCCAGCAAGTCTGCTGTCTGGATTTGACCTTCTGCATTGCCCAGTACTCACGGGGTTCAGCTGCCACAGTCAGCTGGTCCTCGTTACTTGCATTGGCTCTTGTACCTTCTGCTACATTTACAATTGAAGATTTTTTAAATGTTTTTTGGGTAATCACTCTGGATCTCCAACAATGAAGACGACGACCCTGATGACCACCCCGAAGAAGATGACGACCACAAGGACGACGAGCATCAAGCCAACCAGCCTAAACACCATCACAAAGAAGAAATAAAAGATTACCCAACAGGACTAAGAATGTTAAGACAAACTACAAGATACAGAACAAGAGACTGAAGAACAATAAGCAGAAGATCAAAAAGCAGAAGAACATGAAGTATAAGACCAAAATGAAGAGCAAAATATATGCTCTAAATTATAAGCAGAAGAAGACTAAGCAGTGTATGGGGGTGAGTCCGTTCCTCCTCGTGGTGCCCCTGGAAAATGCCTGCTGCTGCAGGCTAAACTGAACACGGACAAATACTGTTGTAATTTAAATCTTTTGTGACAGCAAGAACGGAAGGATGAAAAATTCATACTTTGACAGATTACAAGTACAGGAATCTCTGTCACAAATAAGAATATGATGAAGAAGATGAAGTACAATATGAAGAAGAATAATAGTTTAATAAGAAGAATATGAGTAATGTTAACAAAAAGATGAATAGCAAGAAGTTTAAGAAGAAGATAAAGAAGGTGAAGATGAAGAATAATTTGATGAAAAAGATGATGCTGCTGAAGATTATGAAGGAGAAAGTGTGTCAAAAGTTAAAAAGGTGAAGAGCATGGAAGTTGTGAAATATACATATTTGCCAAAATAGAAAAAACGTTAACAACATTGTCAATTTCTTCGTCAATCCGAACATCTTTTAAAAAAAAAATATTTATGCTATTCCATTTGATTGGGTTAAACATCTATGCCTTTAATGTCTCCTCAACCTTCCCCAATACATTCTACATTACTCTTTGTTGTTTTCCTTCATGTACAATTAACCAACAAGGCAAGAATGGGGTTTTTTTAATTCCGATATTTTGTTCCCATAGACTTACATTGGATTTCCGGTATCGGTATCGGGTATCGTCGATATTTTTTGGGTATCGGCGATACCATTCCGATTCCGATACTTTTGGATATCGGAAAGTATCGCTCAACTCTAACTATGAGGCAATTGCCTCTTTAATTCACAAACTGTGATAATATGCATGCTGACCATTGCATAGGAGACCTTTCCCAAATGGTCTTTTGACCAAAATATTTTTCATTATCATTGTACCCTTCTATTGAATTATATTAGGATTCCTTACCAACCTATGTATATATTTCTTTGGCACCTATGTGTATGTTTATACCCTGTACAGTTTTGGCTATATATGGTTGCTCTATTCCCAGACCTTTCTTTATTGGAATCTCTCGTACTCTTATGTCTAGTAATTTTTAAATATTTTTTTCAATAAAAACATTATTTTAAGTAAAAATTTGCAGGTTGTAGGCTTGTTGGAACAGGTGGGTCTTCAGGTTCTTCTTGAAGGCCTCCGTTGTTGGTGAAAGTCTGATGTTTTGCGGCAGGGAGTTCCAGAGTATGGGGGAAGTTCGGGAGAAGTCTTGTATGCGGTTGTGGGAAGAAGAGATAGAGGGGGAGTCGAGAAGGAGATCTTGAGAGGATCGAAGGTTGCGTGTAGGTTGATAGCGGAAGACCATGTCACAGATGTTATGATTTGGTAGCTGAGGAGAGCAGGCAAAAACGGCAACACACCTGAGAGGTTGGAATCTACTGGATTGCAGTACCCTGACTAACCACCACAACTAAAGGCAGCCGTGGAGCGTTCCTACGTTGGTCCTAGA
Source organism: Oophaga sylvatica (assembly GCA_033576555.1). Taxonomy (NCBI): domain Eukaryota; kingdom Metazoa; phylum Chordata; class Amphibia; order Anura; family Dendrobatidae; genus Oophaga; species Oophaga sylvatica. Next base: position 158,131,720 of record JARQOD010000009.1, read on the forward strand.
CGCCTCGTCACAGCCTGAGAGGTTAACTACACCTAAAGATAGAAAGAGGAAAGCTATCTGCCCCGGAGCAGATCCCCAAAGAACATAGGAAGCCCCCAAACATGTAATGGCGGTTAGACAAGAGGTAATACAGACACAGACAGAAAATAGTAAGAGCAAACGTTGGGGCCCAATCTGCCTAGAAAGAAAAAGGATAGGAAGGACACTTACTGCAATCCAAAAAACCCTAAAAAATACCAACTCTACTAATTGCAAAAACACCTGAGATCACACGACCTCTACCACCTAAATTAGTTCTCTGGTGTAACAAAACTAAGCCGCAGCCACTGAAAAAACTGGAAAAGGCAAATGAACAAATAACAGTGGCTCAGATAAACTGAGAGGAGCACAAGCCCCCGGTGGGGACCTGGCTGACCTCCACAGAAGTGCAGAGAAAAATGCAAAAAGCAAGCATAAAAATAAAAACAGAAAATATCTTATCTGAGAGCAGAAGAAGAGGCAAGACTCAGCAAGCTTCCAAGTGAACCAGGAACCACAGTTGAGACAAGAACAATTGATCACCGGCAACCATGATGGGAGGGAACCTCCCTTATATAAGACCAGTCTGTAACTCCTGATTGCCAATCCTCATTGAATGGTTCAGTACTGTTTGTAACCACCAGAGGGAGCTTCTGCTCAGAATTCATTTCTAACACATTCACAACAACAGATGTATGGAGGAGAAAGGTTGTGGATGGCTTTGTATGTCATGGTTAGGGTTTTGAACTGGAGCCTCTGGGCAATAGGAAGCCAGTGAAGAACCTGGCATAGGGGGAGGCTGGGGAATAACGGGGAGACAGATGGATTAGTTGGGCAGCAGAGTGTAGGATGGACTGGAGTGGTGCCAGAGTGCTAGAGGGGAGGCCAGACAGTAGGAGGTTGCAGTAGTCGAGGCGGGAGATGATAAGGGCATGCACTAGTGTTTTTGTGGTTTCATGGTTGAGGAATGCGCGGATCCGGGAAATATTTTTGAGTTTGAGGTGGCAGGAGGTGGCGAGGGCTTGGATATGTGGTTTGAAAGAGAGGGCAGAGTCAAAGATCACCCCAAGGCACCGAGCATGCGGGACCGGGGAAAGTGAGCAGCCATTGACATTGATGGATAGGTCTGGTGGAAGGGTAGAATGAGGTGGGGGAAAGATGATGAATTCTGTTTTGTCCATGTTCAGTTTTAGAAAGCGAGCAGAAAAGAAGGCTGAGATAGCAGACAGACACTGTGGGATTTTCGTCAGTAGGGAGGTGAGGCTATTACAGATTACTATGACCGATGCACCGACCAGGGCATACGGTTTTCAGAAGTGGTAGACCTGGAGCATTGCCGTGCTCAGTGCAATTGGTGAGTTATCAGTTACCAGAGCAGCTTGTATGTGTCACAGATCATCAAATGAGGGATTCGTATACTCCCGGGTGTTTGTTTCATTTGTTTCATCTTCCTGTCTGTATCAGGTATCGCTGCTTTAAATTCACACTCAGAGCAGTGTGTGCTCTGTCACTATCTCATTCACTGCTGGCTGCAGCAGCGATAAACCCCTTTGGCCCCCCTCCTCTGCTAATCACGTTGTCACATCTGTTTCCTGGTTTTGATCTTTTTAAGCTAGTTTTTGGCTACAGGCTGTAGCGTGAAAATTCTCAGGCATTCAGACTGGACTGTATTCATTTTTTGCTATTCTGAGGGATAATCTTTTTTTTGATACATGATTTCAGTGCCTGTAGAGACAGCAAGCAGAGATATAAGGGAGGGGGGAAGTGCTGGCAGCAGCGAGATTTTTTATATTTTTTTCCAGAGGGCGGAAAGGATAAAGCCTACGCTACCAGACAAAAGTTTTAAAGTATTTTTTCTTTTTGTTTTTATCATTTTACAATCAGTTTTTCCACCTCTTTTCTGTTTTTAATTAGCTGTTTTAGTAACAAGGGTTGTTTTTCAGAGTTTTATGATTAATACGTTTTATTTCCCTCCCCTTTTTGGTCAATCTTTTTTTCCTAGAGTTTGTTTACTAAATCTAACTTTTGTTTTTAAAGTTTTTCTTTTAAGTACATTTTTAAATAATTTTGGAGAGGTTTTTCTAAGCAATTTATTTTAGAGTTTTATTATCCAACCAGCAAGATCTACTAGCTTGCTTTAGACCAAGGTCACTCCACAGATAAGAAAACTGCAGTCTGAGGGAGAATACACAAAACAGCTGCGCATCGGCTTCACTCACCCCTCCCATCAGGCATTCAGCGAAGACACACAGAACCAGAATGCAGCAGTTTTCAGATTTTTAATCACCTTTGTTGAATAGGTTTTTGGAATAGACACAGTACGTGAGAATCAAAGGGCTAGGCATGTGAATAGAAGGTCAGAGTACGTGAGAAGCAAATGGACAGGCAGACTTTACGCTGCACAATGAAATGTTTTTTTTTTTTCTTTTTTGTTGTTTGAAAGGCAGAGGAAAGTTTGTTTATAGATTACCATCTGCTATAAAAGAGCAGTGGTGCATTGTGTAGAAGGTACAGCAAGTTAATTTGATCGGACCAGGAAGTGATTTTTTATGTGAATAAGATTGAAAAGGTGTTAAATCGTCTGTGAGAAAATGATCACTGACATGTCACAAGAGCAGAATTCAGAGTCACACACATCACATGTCCATCATGTGGAGACACGGGACAGGTGTAGGCTGCTCTCATTGAATAAGAAGCCTTGTACAGGGAAAAACGCTCCCCGCCTCTCTCCACAAGGAGAAGGCATTTTTGTTTCAATGGTCCCCTCTCAAGAATCACAGGGGGACACCCTCTCCTCTTTCTTCTCTCAGTCCCTTTCTCCTTCTTCAGACTTTTCTCCTCTTTCCTCGCTGCCATTGCTCTCTATCCTTCTTTCCCTATCATTCCTTCTTTCCCCTCCCTCACATCTCTGACACATCCATTTTCTTCCTCTTCCTCTTCTTCACCCTCTCCTCCTTAATTTTTTCCTCTCTCCCCTCCATCTCTCCCCCCTCCTCTTTCCCTCTCTCCTCCCTCACACCTCCCTTCTCTTCCTCTTTTTTCTACTTCGTTAACAACTGGGTCAACGCCCAATCAAAGCAATGTGGTGTCCCTGTATTCAGTGCCTCCAGCACAGGGCACCCTGTCTATCCCAAGCACAGTACAAACATTGCCAGTCATTATATCAGGAGAAGAAAGTGCAAATCTCCCTACACAAAACGCTGCATGTAGCCCCCAGACACAACAGCTAGCAGAGTCCACAGCCATGGCTTCACAGGGGGGAAGTGTAGCTACAGACACAAATGAGGAACCTCAGTGCCGAGCAGGGCTGCCAGCATGGAACCATGACACTGATCCACCGCAGCCTCAGCAAGGAAGAGGGAAATCCCCATGCAGCAAAACAAATTTTAAGCCCAAATCTCACCCAGTGTATGCACCAAGTACACCATGTCACTTCTTATCTGATGAAGATGAAGATGCAACGTCACACATGCTGCCCAATACTATAGGGAAGAAAACACATAAGCACCAATAGAGCAGGGACAGGTAGAGGCACCATCCTATGAGCCCTTCATCCCAAGCCAGGTGATCAGTATGCTGCCAGACCCAGGGATACACCCCATGCCATTTTGCCAAAAAATTCAGCAGATCCAGCGAACGTATGCAGCAGCCTGGATTGATCTCTGGACCGTAATGGAAATAAAAGCAGGTGATGCATTCTGGCCAATTATGAGAGAACACTTCAAGCTTCCAGCAGAGTTAGATGCTTATGCCTGGGAGACAGGACCAAAGCTAATTGAGCAACTCAGAGAATAGGCCAAAAGCAGACTGACAGGACAAACTCTCAGCCTACATGACCATGAGTCAAGACAAGACAGAGTCTGTGGAGAAGTTCCATGACAGAGTGATGCAAGTGTTTCAAGATTTGGGCCTCATTACCCATAATCAGACACACAGACGGATGTTGGCACAGGCTTTTGTGCATGGACTGAGAGAACCAATCAGGAAACCACTGGTAGTAGCCAGGCCTGAGTACACGTCAATAGCAATGGATACCCTGCTCGCAGTAGAAAAAAAGGATTGAGTCCTGCCGGGACAGAAGGGATGTCCAGTGTTACAACTGTGGCGAGTTTGGTCATTTCCGGAACCGGTGCAGAACACTGACTTCGCCCAGAAGAAGAAGAAACACAGAAAGCAGTGAAGTACCCCGTCCATAGGACAGGAGCACACCAAGTCCACAGGGAACCCCACCAGTGGGACCAATATCCTGAGAGTGGATGGCGTAGTCAGATCTTTTCTTGTGGAACTCTGCAACCTCACCTATCTATCAGAATCTTCTGCGTCCTGCATGGGAATTGATGGTCAAGTCAGACATTTTCAGATTATGAAGCCCCTGAGCGTGTGGACTCAGCCAGAACACTCCATGTCCCAGTTTGTTGTGTCAAAGACCTGCACCCTCAACCTATTGGGAGTGGACTTACTGCAGAAGCTGAAAGCGACCAGAGTGTTCCAGGAAGATGGGACCATGGCACTTTCTTCACACCTGACCCAAGAAGAAACAGGAACCTCAAACAACCACACTGCAGACCTATCACAGGAGGTGCTGGACATAGTACCAGAAAAGCCACTCCATCACCCAGAGTCAAGATGTCTCTGACCAACTGAAGGTCTAAGTGAACTCGCCTAAGAAGACGGCATGAGAACTTTGACATTGGCCAGGATATTCAACTCAAGAAGGACCCTACTCGCTTCATGGAATGGCAACACCTCATCCGGCTCCAACGCCAGAGGTCCATCTTTTGCAAGCACCAGGAGGTGCCCCCTGCAATCAACCAGTTCACCCAAGCCCTAGACCGGCAAAAGGCCACTCAGCTTTTCAAACTTGTGCACAAATACTGACCTGAGACCGAGCTGGAGAAAAAGAAACTACTGATGGCCCGTGCTGAGAAAAAAGCAGCCGGTGAAGGAGACGTCCCAACAAGAAGACCCCCTGTGACCAGAGCAGGTGCTAACACAGTGACTGCCTTAGTGGAGAACAAGAAAGCCAGCTGGTCGTCATCTCTCATGATGTGGATCCTAGTAGGCGGCTTGTTTTCCCGCCAGCTCTGTGCTGGGAGATGGGAGTCCCCTGCCGCATAGTGAAGAACAAGGCCAAACTGGGCTGCCTCGCCCATCGGAATCAATCCCAGCTTTCCACAGTGAAGAAAAAGACTGTAAACCCCACTGAGTTCAGAATGGTGCAAGGCCTGGAGGCCGTGAAAGAGGCTATGGTATTTGAAACCCCAACAGTGCTGAACCGTCACACTCTGCTCTCAAAAGTCCCAGTCACCGTAACGGTATTCACGATGATCAACCTGGCCAGTGCCTTCTTCAGTGTTTCCCCTCCACCTGGAGGCCTGCCTTCACGCACCAGTGCAGTGCATATGGACAGTGTTGCCTCAAGGTGCTCAGAACAAGCCCTTCAAGTTTCACCAAGACAATGTTCTCCATCCTCGTCAAATGGATTGCAGAATATGCAAGAGTCACTCTTCTACAACACGTGGATGACCTTCTCTTTTGTGTGGTTGACATCGATACCTGCACAGTCCATTCCTTGTCTCTCCTACTCTACCTGGAAGAACAGCAACGCAAGGTCTGGAAGAACAAAGTCCAGTGATGTCAGAAGCATGTTACATCCCTGGGACACTGTATTGCCCACCAGACGAAACACCTGTCAAATGACTGGAAGACCACTGTGGAGAAGATGGCTCCCCCAACAACTCCGAAAATGCTGCAGGCCTTCCCTGGTCTAGTGTCGTATTGCAGAACCTGGATCCCTGATGCCTCAGTCCTAATGCAGCCTCTGTGCGCTTACATCAACGCAACCCCGCTCCTTCTATCGGACGCAGCCTTCAACTCATTCATTAGATTGGAAGAACTCCACAGTCTCAGCGCCAATACCAGGCCTACCTGACTACGAGAAGTCTTTCCGTCTACCTGATGGAAGAAAGAAGGTCATGCTACTGGAGTCCTGACATGGATTCACGGGGGAAAACAGAGACTTTTAGGCTGCCTCTCAGCCCGCTTGGATCCAGTTGCAAGAGGAGCATCCTCCTGCCTGATGGCAGTATCTGCAGCACACACCTTCCTGGACAAGGTTGCTGACATCACTCTTGGACAACCACTGGAAACTCTCACTCCACACGACATCTTGGCAATCTTCAATCAAGCTCAACCAACAATAATCTCCCCACCGCCAGGCATCTTTGTGGCGCCTCTATCGCCTTTGTCTCATAATGTCACCGTCTCCAGACCTACAGTCCTCATCCCGGCTACTCTACTCCCACTCCCAAGGGGGGATACAATATGGACTTTCCAGAACAAAATTTACAGAATTTATCCTCTACTTGGATGGCTCCAGATTTGCAGATGATGAAGAAGTTTCCACACGGAAGTGTCAGTAACCAGCAATCAAGAAATCCTGTGGTACAGAAGTCTGTCACCTAGCCTGTCAGCCCAGGAAGCAGAACTGATAGCGCTGACGAAGGCCTGCCAGATGGCAGAAGGCAAGACTGCAAACATCTACACCGACTACAGGTACTCGCATGGCATAGCACACGACTTTGGGCCCATCTGGGCTACAAGGCACTTCATCACAGCAAACGGGACAACCGTGAAGCATCATGGAGCCTTCAGGGACCTGCTGGGTGTACTCCAACTTCCAAAATGGTGGCAATTTGAAAAATCAAAATGCATGGAAAACTGAGAACAGAAGAGGCGTGAGGCAATAACATGGCGGACATGGCAGCCAAAGAAGCGGCCAAAGGAAGACAACATGGAGAAGTGGGAGAGGTCGTAAAGCCGGACGGCTACTACATGTTGACTGAAGACAAGAAACCTGACAAAAAGACGTCCTGGGATCTGCTCAAGAAGTTGCAAGACCAAGCTCCAAAAGGAGAAGAAGAGCTGAATGCGAAAAAAGCAACAGTGAAGAAGGAAGGCTATCAATAATGGACTTCAAACTCTGCCTACCACAAAGTATGCACCCTATGGTGGTCCGATGGGCACATGGACCCACACCCACATATCAAAGACACAGATGAATGATCTGATTGGTGCTTACTGGTTCGCTTCAGGGATCTCCACCCTAACAGCCAAATTCACCAGCAGCTGTCTGACCTGCGGCAAATGCAAGCCTGGACGTATGGAAGAAAGTCCCCCTCACCTCATCTGGAAAGACCACTCTACCAGCTTCAAAGGATCCAGATAGACCACATCCAGATATCGCCAAGTGAAGGATTCAAATACGCCATTGTGATCAAAGAAGTATTTTCAAGATGAACAGAAGCGTTCCAAGTCAGCAAAGACTACTGCAAAGCAGCTACTTTCGGAAAATAGTGTGCAGATACGGGGTTCCAGAAGTGATAGAGAGTGATCAGGGACCCGCATTCACAGCAAATCTGACACAAGAGATCTGGTTAGCAGTAGGGTCAGCTTTAGGCCTACACACTCCTTACCAATCCCAGAGCAGCGGGAAGGTAGAAAGACTGAACGGAACACTTAAGAATAGGTTGCTGAAAATTGCCCAAGAGACACGCAAAGCATGGCATGAGACACACCCCCAATTGCACTGTTTAGCATAAGGCACACTCCCAGAGACCCAGAAAAGCTGTCACCATACGAAATTTTGTTTGGGTCTAGTCCCAAATTAGGTGCATTCTTCCCTCAGCAGCAGAATATGCAAAATGATATCTTGTTTGCTTATGTAATTGAATTGGTCAAAAACTAATGTCCATTCTCGAGTTTTTCTCTTCACTGCCAGATTTGATGGTCCTGTCAAAGAGCCCCAGATGACACCAACCTCTGTGTAACTAGAGGGAAAGCCTGCTTGGATCCACGTATCGCATTGCAAGGAAGCTCCCGTACCAGGAGAGACACCTAAGCCATGAAGGATGCCGTGGATGCTCTGACTGACCAGACAGATGACCTACCTGATGAAGAATACACACATTTTTTCTGAGCATGCAGTTAAATAAAGAGACTATGATTGCAAACACATGAACCCATGCTAGGGACAGTCCTCCTGACCGCCCATTTGCGCAAAGTCTGTATTCGGTGGGGGAGGCATGCGCAAGGCATATCTCAACCCGCCGGCAGCACAAAAGAGTTGCAGCGCTTTGGGACAGGAGCAGGTTTTTAGGGCAAGTGGTATCTAAGGGGGGACTGTCATGGAAATATATATGTATTCCATATATTCAAAGTATATTCATATATATGCATTCACAGTTAGATAGATCTCACTTGCTAAAAATCCTGTGCCCACACATATCTATGCAAAAAGCTGATGCCAGCTATAATCAGTAGTTAAAGACGACCCTGGCCTTCATAAGGAACAAGTACAGAGAGTCTTAGTAGATATCTATTGTTTTCTTACTAGTCATGCAAGAAAGCTAGGGCAAAGAACAAAAAACAATAAATCTGCAACTTCAGCCCTTTTATCATAATTATCATAATTATCATACTTACACTAGAACAGCCAATAATCTAGCAGCTTTTAATTGTATGTTAATTGACTAACCAGCCCCTTTTTGTAAACGTATAAAACCTTGAATGAATAATAAATGAGTGGTCTTGACGAACTGCTATACTGACACTTCCGTGTGGACAGTTTTCATTTCGTTCTGAGCGCTCAAAAAGACATTTAATAGAAAATTGGGAACAGAAGCAGAAAACACTTCAGGATAGATTTATCCTAATTAAATTTCCATAACAAGGTCAGGTCCAGATAGGTAGATCTGCGTGTCATCGGCGTAGAGGTGATACTGCAAGCCATGGGATTCTATGAGCTGTCCCAGGCCGAAAATGTAGATGGAGAAGAGTAGGGGTCCTAGGACTGAGCCTTGAGGAACACTGACAGACAGGGGGCGAGGTGAGGAGGTGGTGTGTGAGAGGGAGACACTAAATGTTCGGTCTGTTAGGTGTGATGAGATCCAGGATAGGGCCAAGTCTGTGATGCCAAGAGATGAGAGAATCTGTAGCAGGAGGGAATGGTCCACGGTGTCAAAGGCAGAAGACAGGTCCAGGAGAAAGAGGAAAGAGTAGTGTCGCTTGCTCTTGGCGGTTAGCAGGTCGTTAGTGACTTTAGTTAGGGCAGTTTCAGTTGAGTGATGCGGTCGGAAGCCAGATTGTAACCGGTCAAAGAGGGAACAGGAGGAGAGGTGGGAGGACAGTTTGAGATATATAAATGCTGTTCCAGTAGTTTTGAGGCGTAGGGGAGAAGAGATATCGGACGATAGACACAGAGGATGAGTCGAGGGAAGGCTTTTTGAGGATGGGTGTGATTGAAGCATGTTTGAAGGATGAATGAAAGACACCATTTGTAAGTGAAAGGTTGAAGAGGTGTGCGAGAGTAGGGATGAAGACTGTGGCAAAGTTAGGGATGAGGTGGGATGGGAGTGGGTCAAGCGCGCAAGTGGTGAGGTGTGATCTTGACAGGAGAGTGGAGAGCTGAACTTCTGTCATGGTGGTGAAGCTGGTTTTGGAAGAACAGGGCTGAGTGGCTAAGAGGGGCATTGGGGGCTGCAGGCCAAAGCATTCTCTGATAGTATCAATCTTTTGCTTAAAGAAGGAGGCAAAGTCTTCAGCAGAAATGAGAGGAGAGGGAGGAGGTGCTGTGGGATAGAGAATTGAAAGTGTTGAAGAGCTGTTTAGGGTTGTGAGACAGGGAGTATATGAAAGATGCGAAGTAAGTTTGTTTTGGGGCAGAGCGTGGACTTGAAGCTGGCGAGGGACTGCTTGTATGCGTTGAAGTGCTCGGTAGAATGGGTTCTCTTCCATCTCTGCTCGGCAGCCCTGGAAGCCCTTCTCAGTTCTTTGGTCAGGCCGGTCAGCCAGGGCTGCCTGTTGATTGTATGAGTTTTGCTCTGCGTGAGGGGGGCAGCCGAATCATGTGTGGCTTTTATTGTGGTGTTATAAAATGTGGCAGCAGCATCTGTGTCATTAAGTGAGGCTATGTCTGTGAGAGGGAGGAGGGACTCAGAGAGCGATTGTAAATTGAGGTGTTTGAGATTTCTGTGAGGGTGGGTGAGTTTGTGGAGTGGGGGATGCGTACTAACAGAGGAGAGGGAAGAGAATGTCAGTAGGTTGTGGTCAGACAGGGGGAGTGGGAAGTTAGTGAGATTAGTGAGGGAACAGAGACAGGTGAAGATAAGGTCCAGCGTGTGACCATCTTTGTGAGTGACTGCAGAGGATCATTGAGTGAGGCAGAGGGAAGCCATGAGCGATAGAAGTTTAGAGGCAGCCGGGGTGGAAGTGTCAATGGGATGTTGAAATCGCCAATGGTGATGGTGGGGATGTCAGCAGAGGGGAAATGGAGTAGCCAGGTGGTGAAGTGGTCGAGAAAGGTGGAGATGGCTAGTTCCGGGGGCGGTAGATGACAGCCAGTTGGAGGTTGGAGGGGGAATAGATGCGTACGGAGTGCACCTCGAACGAGGGAATAGCAGCAGAGGGTGGAATTTGAATAGGGGTAAAGGAGCAGGTATCAGACAGGAGCAAGCCAACTCCTCCACCACGTTTGTTGCTGGGGCGAGGGGTGTGAGAGAGATGGAATCCGCCAAAGGAAAGCACAGGCTGTGTCAGAGGGAGTGAGCCAGGTTTCAGTGATGGCAAGGAAGGAAAGTTTGTTGGTGATAAACATAGTAACATAGTAACATGGTTATTAAGGTTGAAGGAAGACTTTAAGTCCATCTAGTTCAACCCATATCCTATCCTAACCTGCCCTAACATGTTGATCCAGAGGAAGGCAAAAAAAAAACCCAAGTGGCAAACAGTAAGCTTCACATTGGGGAAAAAAATTCCTTCCCGACTCCACATACGGCAATCAGACTAGCTCCCTGGATCAACGCAATATCTAGGCATCTAGTGAATATAGGCTGTAATATTATACTTTACAAGAAAGGCATCCAGTCCCTTCTTAAATTTTAGTAAGGAATCACTCATTACAACATTAGACGGCAGAGAGTTCCATAGTCTCACTGCTCTTACAGTAAAGAATCTGCGTCTGTGATTATGGCTAAACCATCTTTCCTCCAGACATAGAGGATGCCCCCTTGTCCCCGTCACAGGTTTAAGAGTAAAAAAATCATTAGAAAGGTCTTTGTACTGTCCCCTCATATATTTATACATTGTAATAAGATCACCCCTAAGCCTTCGTTTTTCCAAACTAAATAACCCCAAGTGTAATAACCTGTCCTGGTATTGCAGACCCCCAGTTCTCTAATAACCTTGGTCGCTCTTCTCTGTACCCGCTCCAGTTCAGCTATGTCTTGTTGTCCTCATGAGCATCTATGCCTCTTTTAATGCATCCCATTATTTTATTTGCCTTGGCAGCAGCTGCCTGACATTGGCCACTAAATGTGAGTTTGTCGTCCACCCATCACCCAGGTCTTTTTCAGTGACAGTTTTGCCCAGTGTTTTACAATTAAGCACATAATTATACATCTTGTTTGTCCTACCCAAGTGCATGACCTTACATTTATCCCCATTAAAGCTTATTTGCCATTTATCAGCCCAAGCTTCTAGTTTACATAAATCCTCCTGTAATATAAAATTGTCCTCCTCTGTATTTATTACCCTGCAGAGTTTAGTATCATCTGCAAATATTGAAATACTACTCTGTATGCCCCCTACAAGGTCATTAATAAATATGTTAAAGAGAAGCGGCCCCAATACTGACCCCTGTGGTACCCCACTGCTAACCGTGACCCAGTCCGAGTGTGCTCCATTAATAACCACCCTTTGTTTTCTATCCATGAGCCAGTTCTTAACCGACTTACACATATTTTCCCCTATCCCCATTGTTCTCATTTTATGTATCAACCTTTTGTGTGGCACTGTATCAAAAGCTTTTGAGAAGTCCATGAACACCACGTCCACTGCATTCCTTTGGTCCAGTCCTGAACTTACCCCTTCATAAAAGCTTATCAGATTAGTCTGACAAGAACGGTTCCTCGTAAACCCATGCTGATACTGTGTCATGAGGTTATTCAGCCTCAGGTACTCCAATATAGGATCCCTTAAAAAATTCTCCAGGATTTTACTCACAGTAGATGTTAAGCTCACTGGCCTATAATTTCCAGGTTCAGTTTTTGCCCCCTTTTTGAATATTGGCACCACATTTGCTATACGCCTGTCCTGTGGTACAGACCCCGTTATTATGGAATCTTTAAAGATTAAAAATAATGGTCTATCTATGACTGTACTTAATTCCTGCAGTACTCGGGGGTGTATCCCATCCGGGCCCGGGGATTTGTCAACTTTAGTGATCTTTAGACGCCGCCGTACTTCCTGCTGGGTTAAGCAGGTGACATTTAACGGAGAAATTTTTTTTATCACTGATCATGTTATCTGTCATGGGATTTTCTTGTGTAAATACAGTTGAAAAAAAGTCATTTAGCATATTGGCTTTTTCCTCATCCACCATTTCACCCAGACTATTTTTAAGGGGACCAACACTATCATTTTTTAGTTTCTTGTTATTTATGTAGCTAAAGAATATTTTGGGATTATTTTTACTTTCTCTGGCAATGAGTCTCTCTGCCTCAATCTTTGTTGTCTTGATTTGCTTTTTACAGAATTTATTCAGTCTTCTGTATTTATTTAATGCCTCATCATAACCTACTTGCTTTAATTCCCTAAACGCTTTCTTTTTGTCACTTATTGCGCCTCTTATGGCTCTATTTAGCCATAGTGGTTTCCTCCTAATTCTAGCATGTTTATTCCCATAGGGTATATACTGTGCACAGGTCCTATTCAGGATACTAATAAACGTCTCCCATTTTCTTTGTGTATTTTTATGTCTCAGGATATCGTCCTAGTTTATTGCACTAAGATCATCTCTCATCCGTTGGAAATTTGCCTTCCTAAAGTTTAGTGTCCTTGTGACCCCTCGTCTACACATCTTATTAAAGGATACATGAAAGCTTATTATTCTTTGATCACTATTACCCAAGAGACCCCCAACCCTTTGATTATGCGGTCTGGCCTGTTGGTTAATATTAGGTCTAGCAGTGCCCCCCCTCTTGTTGGGTCCTGAACTAGTTGTGAAAGGTAATTGTCTCTCATAGTTTCTGTTCCCCAATGTATTTCAGGGTAGTTGGGGTCGTGGATAAATGACAGTTTATTGCAGATGGAGCGTGTGTTCCATAGTGCTCCAGGTAGGGGGACTGGGGGAGGGGTGTGTGGATGGATAGGTATGAGGTTGTCATGGTTGCAGAAACGTGTGGAGGATCGTGGCAGGGTGTTAGAAATGAGTGTGGGGATGTGTTGAGGAGGGCCAGGATTTGGGGATATGTCGCCAGCGATGAGGAGTAGCAGACAGAGCGTTAGAAGGTGAGAGCAGGATAGGACATGATGAGGCCGTGTGTGTCTTTGTAAAAAGGATTGTATGTGGCGGAACAGTTCTGAGGAGGAGGTGAGATGGCTGGGGAGGATGGAGGGAGAAATGACTAGTTCCTTACTAGGTTTCTTACTAGGTAATCCCACAGGAGATAGGAGGAAGGGGGTGAAAGTGAAAAGAAACTGAAACATAGTGGTTTTAAATTGTTACCTTACACCCAAATTCCAGTCCAATTCTAGTCTAATTAACAGTAGTGTAATTAGAAATCTGTAATTTGAAATATGGGATTTGAAATATATGGATCAGACTACGTCTGGAGCAGACCCATGGCACTGAATATATATGCAGCTAAGGGCAATCAGGTATGATTGGAAAGTGGAGTGAGACTGCCCAGGCCAGATGTACAGAGTAAAGGAAAGGTCATGAAATTGGGGTGGGGTTACATAGACCACTCAGATGTGTGGTGAAGATAAGAAGAATGGAGTACAATTATGTATACAAGAAGATGGGTGAGCAAATCATACCATAAAACAAAGCAATACACATGATGCATTCAGGAACACTGAAAAGCTGGGGAAAATTTGCAGTTCATACCATAAAACAAAGCAATACACATGGTGCATTCAGGAACACTGAAAAGCTGGGGAAAATTTGCAGTTCATACCATAAAACAAAGCAATACACATGGTGCATTCAGGAACACTGAAAAGCTGGGGAAAGTTTGCAGTTCATACCATAAAACAAAGCAATACACATGGTGCATTCAGGAACACTGAAAAGCTGGGGAAAGTTTGCAGTTCATACCATGAAACAAAGCAATACACATGGTGCATTCAGGAACACTGAAAAGCTAGGGAAAGTTTGCAGTTCATACCATAAAACAAAGCAAAACACATGGTGCATTCAGGAATACTGAAAATATACACTTGGTATCTTCGGATACAGTACCCTTTTTCTGCTTTTTATATTCTGGTCTAATCCATACTGAGCCTGAGAGCGTCTGTGTGTGACTCCTCAAATATATAAAGAGATTTAAATTTTCCCCACTACTATATACACCTGGTATCTTCTGATACAGTACCCTTTTTGTGCTTTTTATATTCTGGTCTAATCCACACTGAGCCTGAGAGCATCTGTATGTGACTCCTCAAATATATACGATGATTGAAATTTTCCACAATACTATATACACCTGGTATCTTCGGATACAGTACACTTTTTCTGCTTTTTATATTCTGGTCTAATCCATACTGAGCCTGAGAGCGTCTGTGTGTGACTCCTCAAATATATACGGAGATCTACAATTTTCCCCAATACTATATACACCTGATATGTTTGGATACAGTACCCTTTTTCCGCTTTTTATATTCTGGTCTAATCCATACTGAGCCTGAGAGCGTCTGTCTATAACTCCTGAAATATATACAGATATTGAAATTTTCCCCTTCACCGTCTACAGCTGTACGCTTGTGATACAGTACCATATATCTGCTTGTATTTTGGGTACATTTTCCCAAACATGGGGAAGTATGGTGGAAGAGGCCGCGGACGTGGGCGGGGGTGGCCAGCTGGTACTGATGGTGGTGGTGGTGCATCTGTTGGTAGTGCCAAAAGCACAATAGCACCTAAGGCAGGAGGTGTTGAGCCTGCCTCATCGTCTGGCTCCAAAAGGCCTGGTAGGCTCCCTTTTCTGGGAGTAGGTAAACTGCTTTTAAAGCCAGAGCATCAGGAACAGGTTTTGACTTACATTGCCGAAACAGCCTCCAGCTCTATAGCCTCCTCTTCTGAAGTTTCCAAAAATGCAAGCACTGAGTCGTCAGTGCAGACTCCTGGTCAGGAACAACACCTTTCCTTGTGCCCTTCACCCCCATCAAAAGTGAAGGATGCGGTAGGCCCCACTTCTGATTACTCCATGGAGCTCTTTTCACATATCATGCTTGGGTTATCGAGTCAAATCCTGAATTCCCCAGTCCAAGATGAATCTGACATGGAGTGCACTGATGCACAGCCACTGCTAGATGATTCTGCTGGTACATTTACCCAGAGCACTACATTGCCCTCGCAGTCTACTGAGCCAGAATCTGACCCTGATGAAACTCAGATGCCCCTTCCCACATACTATACCACCTAACACGGTGACACAGAGGAAAGTGCAGATGAAATTGAAGAGGAGGTGATGGATGACCCAGTTGTTGACCCGGATTGGCATCCATTGGGGGAAGAGGGTGCCAATGGCAAAAGCTCAGAAGAGGCGGAGGATACGCAGAAGGCATCGACATCGCAGCTGCGGTTATCTGGCAGGCCTGTAGCAGTCCAAAAATGTGTTTAAAAAAAAAGAGTTGCAGGACAGCTTGGCCAGACAGTCAAATTAGCACAGCGTGCAAGCCCTGAAAATTTATCCCATAGTAGGAAGAGTGCAGTGTGGCACTTTTTTGACCAAAATCCTATTGATGAGGCAAAGGTTATCTGTAAGAAGTGCGGAAGGACCTTTAGCCGAGGGAAAAATTTCAGAAATTTGAATACCAGTTGCATGCTTAGACATTTAAACACCATGCACTTGCAAGCGTGGACGGACTACAAAACCTCAGGTAGCACATGTGCACCTGCTCCGACTGAAGGTAGCCAGCAACGCTACATCGCTTCCCCCACTGTAAGCCCACCGGTTAGCACACAACCAGCAAGAAATGTTGAGGTGTCATCGCAAGGCCAAAGCAGTCAGGGACTCACAATGTTTATGCACCGAAAGACTGAATCTAGGCCATCACCACCACCAGCATCACCACCACCATCACCATCACCAACCCCCTCTCAGTCCGCGATGTCCACCGCTAGTTCCCCTAAATGCAGCTCTCAAGTCCAGCTCACCCTAGCAGACACTCTGAGTAGGACAAGAAAGTACTCATCCTCTAATCCGCGTACACTGGCTTTAAACGCCTACATTGCCAAACTGATCTCATTGGAGATGATGCCCTTCCATTTGATTGAAAGCGCAGCATTCCGAGGGCTCATGGTCTATGCTGTCCCACGCTGTGACCTACCCAGTCGGAACTTCTTTTCTAGAAAAGCCATCCCTGCCCTCCACCTGCATGTGAAAGACAGCATTGTCCATGCACTCAAACAATCAGTGAGTGGAAAGGTGCACCTCACAACAGATGCATGGGCCAGTAGGCATGGCCAGGGCCATTACGTGTCCAACACTGCGCACTGGGTTAATGTGGTGGATGCAGGGTCCATAGGGGACAGTGGCGGTGGGACAGTGCTGCCTAGCCCATGGTATAGGTAACAGTTGGCTGTAGGAGTTCGACCCTACTCCTCCTCCTCCAGAAGCAAAAGCGCATCGAAAGAGCTCAGTGGTACAAGCACTTCATTCACAGCTGCAAGTGCTGCACATGAGGTGTCCCACTATCGATCAGATAGTGGTAAGCGTCAGCAGGCTGTTTTAAGGATGATGTCTTTGGACGACAAACACACTGTGGAGGTACTGGCCGACTACTTGCAGTGAGAAACTGAGTCATGGCTGGGCAGTCTACATCTTGAGCCAGGCAAGGTAGTCAGTGATAACGGCCGTAATTTTGTGGCGGCCATAGCCCTGGCGAAACTCAGACACATACCTTGCCTGGTTCACACCTTGAACCTGGTGGTGCAGTGCTTCTGAGTCGCCCACCTGGGCCTTGGGGTACTCGGCACCAAGCCCGTCGATTTCTATGGGGGATGTCACGGTAGCTGCAGCTCGGTCCGTGGCCCTGGGCGCTCACTGAAAAAGGGGGTATTTACAGGGGAGTAGATGTTTATATGAAAGTTTGTGACGCCACCTGTGGTACCTGGTCAGGGTGACCAGCGCTGCGGTGCAGATCCACTGAAGGGTTGGTGTTGTGCAGCTATAGGTGTTAAGCCTTCCACAGGTAAGTCCTTCAGGGCAGATAGATGTGTAGGGGTGCAGGACGGAGGGGAACCAGGCAGTGATAGAAGATGGACACACACACAATAGTCACTTTGGTACCTTTTACTGTAGATGTTGCAGGCACTTCCCAGAGCGCTGTAGGGTGAAGGGTGCACATCCAGTTCTCCCCACTGAGTAGGTATAGGGCCTCCTGTCTCCTATAATAAGTCTCTGACCTGTGTGAAACTAGGCCTGAGTTTGTCTCCATACTACGCCCGGCTGACCTTGTGGTAGGGCCTTCTCCTGAAGAACATAGTCCCTGTTTGCAGCGTCCTGCTTGACTCCGTCCTCCTGACCCAATTACGTATCAGCACAAAAGGGCTCCTGCGACTTGTAGTCCTGCAGAAACTCCGGTATCTCCTACTGGGTCGTGAAGATCCCGGTAAGCTCGGACCCGGTGTCCGGTTGTAATGATCGGGGTGAGCTGATTAGGCTCCTCTGTCCCTTTTCTCTTTCCACTCGACTTCGGCCTACCCGGGCCCTCACACGATCACACACTGGCAGTTGGTGGGCTGCTTCTTCGCCGCTCTCTAAACATCGGCACGCTTTCTCACTGAGTTTCACTCACTAGATTCAGCTCTGACTAGGCTGGAGTGGTTTCCGTTCCACTTTACTAGCCTCCACTCTGTTGAACTAAACTGTAGTCTCTCTCTCTCTTCAGACTGCTCTGTGAGCTAGACTGCACACAAAAACTAACTCTCAACTGCACTCTCTGAGGTGACTGACCAAACTGCTGCTCTCGTCTTCCTTTATATCTCTAAACAGCTCCCTCTGGTGGTCTTAGGGATGGGTGAAGGTGTGTGAATGTAGATATTGAACCTCTAGTGGTTGTTACCTTCAGTGCACCCTTCCGGGAATTAGGAATCCAAGCACAGCTGGGCTCCACACTTCCTAAATAATTATCCAGAGTTAACAGCCCTGCTCCATAAGGTGCAAAGACTCTGCTCTCACATCCGTCGCTCGCCCATAGACTCCAGTCGTATGCAGAGGCTGCAGTGATCGCTCCACTGCCCAAAGCACCGCCTAATCACAGACGTTGCAACAAGGTGTAACTCCACCATGCACATGGTTGAGAGGCTGTGCGGACAGAGGCAGGCTGAAATGCATTTGTAGGAGGATACATGGCAGGCAGTTTGAGAGCAGACATCAAGTTGTCGGGTGTGCAGTGGTCAAAGCTGAAAGACTTCTGTAAAGTTCTTCAAGTGTTTTGAGAAATGCACACGGCTGGTAAGCGCAAACGACGCCATCATAAGCATGAGCATCCCACTTATTCGTCTGCTCATGCAAACTTTGACGCACATTAAGGATCAGGCGTCTGCAGCGGAGGAGGAAGAAGAGGAGGAGGGAAGCCTTGATGACAGTCAGCCATTGTCTGCTCAGGGAACTGTCCTGGAAGAGGTGGAGGAAGAAGAGGAAGAGGAGGGGATGATTATTTTGGGGAGGAGGATGATTCTCAGGGGGCAAGAGAAAATGTTGGCTTGCCTAGGTCAGGTACAGGGTTTGTGCGTGACTGAAGGATGTGGATTTGGCAGAAAGTGCTCCTCCACCCACCACTGGCAGTGCATCATTGACACCTGGAACATTGGCCCACATGTGTGATTATGTCTTGTGGATCCTAAAAAGGACCCCCGCATTGCCAAAATGGTGAAGGATGACGACTACTCGTTGGCCAGCATCCTCTATCCATGCCATAAAGGCAAATTACAGAACATCATGCCACAGAAGAACCTAGAGCTAATATTGGCGAACAAAGAAGCAACTCTGGTAAACCGTTTGTTAGAGGCATTCCCAGCACACAGCAGGGTGCTGGTTCTACCACGAGCCGTACTGGGCCAAATGGAAGAGGTGTTTGTGGTGCACACAGCCGAAGTGGCATTGGAGTCAAGGGTTTCATGACCATGTTGTGGACTGATTTCTCGAGTACTGCTGACAGGACTGTTAATACTGAATTGATTGCATCAGACAGGAGACAGCAGTTGTCAACTATGGTTCAAAATTACCTCTCCTCACTTATCGATGTTCTCCCTCACAGTTTATTCCCCTTTGACTACTGGGTCTGTAAACTGGACACCCGGCCTGAATTGGCACAATATGCCTTACAGGAGCTTGCTTGCCTGCTTTTAGTGTGCTATCAGAAAGAGTCTTCAGTGCTGCTGGATCAATCCTGACAGAAAGAAGGACCCGGCTGTCAACCCAAAATGTTGAAGATCTCACCTTCATTAAAATGAACCATGCCTGGGTTTCAAAGAATTTTGTACCACCTTCCCCTGATGACACATAGGTTGCCAGCAAAATGGCTCGCTTTGTCCTCCTCTTCCTCCGACTTCTCCAATTCCTCCATTTGCAGATGCTGAACATCCAGCCTACACCACAACATATGCCAGTTTTTGCACCTCTCTAACTGGGCTGTACCCCCCAGGGTCGGCGTCACCACCAAACGCACCCGGGCAAGTGAAGGTGCCCTGAGCAGGTGGGGGACCCACTCGTGGGTGAGGTCACTGGCACAGGGCCCCTCATAGTACAGCGGTGTCTCTGATGGTGGGGGGGCCCACTCGCTGTCAGAGACACCGGCGTACTATGAGGGGCCCTGTGCCAGTGCCGTCACCCACGAGTGTGCCCCCCTTGCTTGCTCAGGGCCCCAGCACTTGCAATACTTACCTCTCCCTGCTCCACCACTGTGACGTCTTACACGTTTCCTGACAGTGACATTCAGGTCAGAGAGCGCGATGACGTCATGTCTGTGCGGCCTCTGCCTGAACAGTCACAGTGCAGACAGCTGGAATATGGCAATGCTGAGGAGTCCAGAGAAGAGCAGTGCCCAGCCAGGAGAGGTATTTCATTTTTTTGGGTAAATCAAGTTTATTTAGGTATTTATACACATCAATCATTAATAACAGGAAGAGAAAAGAACATAGCTCTTCTACTATCACATGCAAAAAAAAATTATATAGCAACTATAACTTTTCCCCAGAAAGTCATACATATAAAACAAATGTTGGATGAGCGCCTGAGGTTTTTGCTCATGTAGGCAATTAACATCAGTATTACTTTGTTTATAAATTTTAAAGAAGAAGGTACCTAGACTAAGACTCTAGGGCTACAAAAGAAAAGAAGATAGAGAAGAAACAAGGGGAAAGAAGGGAAAAGAAAAAAAAAAGAAAAGGGGTAGGGGTAGGGTTGAGGATTTTAATGAGTGTGGGAAGGAAATGTGGCTCCATCCAGTAGGTAAACTCATATGACCCATCATCTATGGGTCTTTCAACCAAGAGTCCAATTCCGATGATTCTCTAAACTTAACCCAGGGGGCCCAAGTTGTCTGCATGTAACACTTCCCTGATGAGTCTCAGGACGAAACGCGTCGGGAGACGCATGCACCATTCATAAGGCAACCGCAGCATATCCATATCCGGGTGAAAGATAGTGTGTTTCAGCATACAGCCCCATGTTCAGGATATTGGGTGAGATCGTTCTGTATTTTACGATTCTCCATAAGATGATTATCTGCAACAGCGCTTATTTATTGTATGCACATATGGAATGCTCATTACACACGATAGGAGCTTTATTCCATTAGATGGTTAATAATAGCGTTGACAAGTACTGGTTGCCAAAAGTCTGCTTTTCATTTAACCCCTGCTATGCACACATACTGATATAAGGTTTGGGATTTATTAAGAGATCAGACAAAAAGATCTATATGGTTTATTACATATAGCTGTTAAACAGTTTTTTTTTTTTTTTTTTTTTGAGTTTTGGTATGGTTCTAAGGTTCAATTTGTGAAGTATGTGGAGACTGCAATAACACTGCAATGTGGCATTATAGGTGGGACCATTAATTGGTTATAAAAGACAGCTGCACTTTCAGTATTTGCATTATATCCATAGCCGCATTGTCTGATTCCAATTAATCTACCAGGTCATAAGGGGTGCATTTACCCTTAGAGGATTGTATATACCTCTGGGTAATTTTATTATCTGTGTCTGTCGTTATTTGTGTATTTATCATTATTTTTTCACCTGGCACTTGTTTTTTCACATTTTTTGTTGGTTAGTCCTTTTTAAAGTTTCATTAAAAGTTATATTTTATCCATTGCTTTTTCACACCCAAGTGTTATATACCTTTCCTGTGGTACCATTCAGTTGTCCTATCTGCTGTTCCATTCTATATACAGTACAGACCAAAAGTTTGGACACACCTCATTCAAAGATTCTGTATTTTCATGACTATGAAAATTGTAGAATCACACTGAAGGCATCACAACTATGAATTAACACATGTGGAATTATACATTACACTTTACAAAAAAGTGTGAAACAACTGAAAATATGTCTTATATTCTAGGTTCTTCAAAGTAGCCACCTTTTGCTTTGATATCATATCAACATAATCATGGACTATGGGGCATGAAGCTCTATTTTTATGTAGGTAAGTGTCTCTTTTTAATCCTGCAGGAAAGGATGGATTGTCATATATAGGAGTTAGGGGGCCAGGAGACGAAGAGACTCCCAGCTCTCGACTCCCTCTTTTGATAAATGATATCATGTTTTTGTTGAAGAAGGTTAAAGGTATATCTCGTTCTTCCGTCGGGGACAAAATAACAATACGGGAGTCACGGCCTTTAAGATAATTTCTAATGTAAACTATTTTTTGTTGTTTTTATTATGAAGCAGATCTAAAATACATGTACCAATTGGTGCTTGACTAGACATAGCAAAATCTGGCAGACCTATTCCCTCTTCTTGCTTCGATCTACTTAACAAAAAGTATGAAATACGTGCTCGTTTTGTAACCAAATTAAATGAGTAATCGCTTTTTAAGACGTGAGAAAAAGGAGGCAGGTAAATACAAGGGGATTGTTTGGAAATAATATAGGAGAGGGGGTAATAGATCTATTTTAATAGCGCTTACTATTCCAAACCAAGATAAAGGTAGTTTATGCCATTTTTCAAAGTCGAACTCAGCTCTATGTAAAGCTGTCTTAAAGTTTGCTTCATAAAGATTACCGTATTTTTCGGACCATAAGACGCACTTTTTCCCCCCAAATTTTGGGGGAGAATGGGGGTGCGTCTTATGGTCGCAACATACCTAAAAGTCCGGTGGGCACGGCGGTCCCAATGCAGCTTCCCTGTGGAGCGGTGGTGGTGTCGGGGCAGTAGCGGGCTCTGGGCTGCGTGGGGGGCTCCACCGGCATTTCATCCTAGCCGGAAAGCCTCCCGCAGCTCTGCGACGCGGTGCGGTCCTGAGGGATGGCCACCAGGGGCCTCCGGAAAGATGGCCACCGCATACTCATTCAAATCTCGGCAACGAGATCTCTTCTGAGATCTCGTCTCCTGAGATCTCAGGACAAAATCTCGTTTCCGAGATTTGAATGAGTATGCGGCGGCCATCTTTCCGGAGGCCCCTGGCGGCCATCCTTCAGGACGGCACCGCGTCGCAGCAGCGCAGCTGTGGGGGGCTTTCGGCTAGGATGAAATGCCGGCGGAGCCCCCCACGCAGCACAGAGCCTCGCTGCTGCCCCGACACCACCACCGCACCACCGGCTGCATCGTGACGGCCACCGGAGGCCCCTGGCGGCCATCTTTCAGGACAGCACCGCATCGCAGCAGCGGCGCTGCGGGGGGCTTTCGGGCTAGGACGAAACGCCGGCGGAGCCCCCCACGGAGCCCAGAGCCCCGCTGCTGCCCGACACCACCACCGCACCACAGGGAAGATGCATTGGGACCGCCACCGGATTTGTGAGTATATTGCCACCCCACAGAGCACAGCCACCGCACAGAGCACAGCCACCCCAGAGAACACAGCCACCCCACAGAGCACCACCACCGCACCAGCCTGGACCACCGAACGACCCCAGTGACCACTCTTCTACCTGTGCTGATCCATTCACTGGTAAGCTGAATTCGGACTGTAAGACAGACCCCCATTTAATAATAATAATAACACTTTTTTTTTCCTGATTTTCCTTCTGAAAATTTGGGGTGCGTCTTATGGTCCGGTGCGTCTTATAGTCCGAAAAATACGGTAGATACTTTGGCGGTGATTTTTATTCCTAGATAGGTAAGAGGATCTGAACACCTCTTAAAGGGAAATGAAGCTGCCAAACTCTCCACCTCACTTGGTTGGATTGAGATATTGAGAATCCCTGATTTGTGGGTATTAATTTTGAAATTGCTCAGACGACCAAATCTATGTAATTCTGAGATAATATTTGGGAGACTTATAGTTGGGGAAGAGACGTACAATAGGACATCATCGGCAAAAAGTCTTCTGATTGGGATTTTATGCCTCTAATGGAGGGATTATTCTGTATCGCGGTTGCTAGATGTTCCATAGTGAGTATATAAAGCAAGAGTGAAAGAGGACAGCCTTGCCTCGTGTCGTTCCGAATTAAAAATGTGTTTGAAAGTGCGGCATTCATTTTAACTTAAGCACTGGGAGATGAGTACAGGGCAGAAATTCTACAGAGCATAGTTTCTTTTAAGCCAATTCCTTCTAACGTTTGAAATATAAAATTCCAGTGCACCCTGTCGAAAGCCTTTTCTGCGTCAATCGACAGAATGCACATGGGTTCCTCGTTCTTGACTGCCCCATCAATCAAAGAAATAGTTTGAATGGTGGTATTTCATTTTTTTAAAGGTTTGGAGCAATATATGGGAAGCATTATACACTGGAGAATTATATATGGGGCCCATCATACACTTGAGCATCATAGATAGGGCCTATTATAAACTGTAGCATTACATATGGGGCCCATCATACACTGTAGCATTATAAATGGGGCCAATAATACACTGGAGCATCATCCATGGGGCCCATCATATACTGGAGCATCATATGGGGCTCATTATATATGGAACATTATATAGGCCCATCATACACTGGAACTTCATCCACGGGGCCCATCATACACTGGAGCATTATAAATGGGGCCCATCATACACTGGAGCATCATATATGGGGCCCATTATACACTGGAGCGTCTTATGGGGCCCATTATATATGGAGGATTATATAGGCCCATCATACACTGGAGCATCATCCATGGGGCCAATCATATACTAGAGTATCATATGGGGTTCATTATTTATGGGGCATCATAGAGGGTATGGAGCATCATATGGAGCACATATGGGGCCTATTCTGTATGGAGCATTATATGGAGTCCATTCTGTATGGAGCAATATGTGGGGCTCATTATTCTCTATGGGGACCATTCTACACTGTATGGCACATTATATGGGGACCATCATATACTGTAGCATTATGTGGAGCTCATCATATGGAACATTATATGGAATCAATTATGTATGGAGCAATATATGGGGCTCATTATTCTGTATGGCGCACTATGTTGGTGCCATAATACTGTATGGATTAATATACTGTCCGGTTTTTGAGCTATTGTAGAATTTAAAATAGATATCAGTCATGTAATGTAAGAAGTGAAGTATTTGGCATTGTACTATACCTATATTTCTTTGCCGTATCGGAGCATCATCAATTGTGGTACGTGTTAAAGGGGCCCACTGAGACTCTTTGGCCCAGGGCCCATGAAAATCTGGAGCCAGCCCTGCCCCCCCCACAACTTTAGCCAAATAACCCCCAATTTTGAATGCGTTACTATTATTATAAAGTAAATTAAGGTTGACAACAAGCTTAAGTAATAATGATTGATGTTGTTGGCATTGAAATGGGCACTGTAGGTGTGTTTACTGTCCTCCACTCCCTGCCGACTTTGCTTCCCCATTGACTTGCATTGGGTTTCGTGTTTCAGTCGGACCTTCGACTTTTTCCGTTAGTCGGCCGATTTCGTTTGACTCGACTTTTGTGAAAGTCGAGTGGTCCGAAACCCGACTCGACCCTAAAAAAGGCAAAGTCGCTCATCTCTACTGGTGGTGTATTATATTATATGGAGCACTATGAGGAGTTTATTATACTATGTGGAGGACTGAGCAGTGTATTTTAACATATGTAGTAGTGTATTATATTATATGGAGGACTGAGTGCATTTTAATATATGGAGGGCTATGAGGAGTGTATTATACGATATGGAGGACTATGGGAAGTATATTATACTATATGGAGGACTGAGGAGTGTATTTTACTATATGGAGGACTATGGGAGTGTATTATACTATATGGAGGACTGAGCAGTGTATTATACTATATGGATGACTATGGGGCATATTATATTATATGAAGGACTATGGGGTGTAAACTGTAGATGTGCTGCTGATAACATGATACTGTATGGGGCCAGATTGATCTAATAGTGATTGTTCTGTCCCCATCATTCTTTCTCAGACGGTGGAAAGAGGCCGGGAAACAAGTGTTGAACGACTTCAATATTGTCGATCACACTCATTTAGCGGCCTGAACTCAGCTTCTGTGTGATGCTGTGTGATGTGCAATATGTTAGCATTTGGGGCCCCATTTTAAACTTTGCCTAAGCCCTACTCACAGTTGAAGTGTAGCTACGATAAAAATTACAGACCTCTCCATTCTTTGTAGGTAGGAAAACTTGCAAAATTGGCAGTGTATCAAATACTTATATTCCCCCTGTAGCGATCTGCTGTACTGAATACCTTCTCTGACAGTATTATGGAAGATGGACAAGACAGTATGCCCATGGCTAATTTGGCCAGTTTTTGCCACTGGTCTATTCTACTTACTTAGTGTAAGCAATGTACAGAACAGACCAAAAGTTTGGGCACATCTTCTCATTTAAAGATTTTTCTTTTATTTTCTGTAAGCTGATAGGGGTCCCAGTCCCGGTTCCCTTATGCCAGTAAGGGCAGTAATGCCCTGATGGTGGCCTTGTGTATATGACATGATGGGTCTGATGTTTTAACATCCATCGCACCAACCTGATGCACATCAGCAAACAAAAGTGTACCGTCTGCATAACTAGGTTTAATTGTGCCTAAACTGTGCACTTTTAATAGCACATACAGTACAGACCAAAAGTTTGGACACACCTTCTCATTTAAAGATTTGTCTGTATTTTCATGACTATGAAAATTGTACATTCACACTGAAGGCATCAAAACTATGAATTAACACGTGGAATTATAGACTTACCAAAAAAGTGTGTAACAACTGAAATTATGTCTTATATTCCAGGTTCTTCAAAGTAGCCACCTTTGGCTTTGATGACTGCTTTGCACACTCTTGGCATTCTCTTGATGAGCTTCAAGAGGTAGTCACAGGAAATGGTTTTCACTTCACAGGTGTGCCCTGTCAGGTTTAGTAAGTGGGATTTCTTGCCTTATAAATGGGGTTGGGACCATCAGTTGTGTTGTGCAGAAGTCTGGTGGATACACAGCTGATAGTCCTACTGAATAGACTGTTAGGATTTGTATTATGGCAAGAAAAAAGCAGCTAAGTAAAGAAAAACGAGTGGCCATCTTTACTTTAAGAAATTAAGGTCAGTCAGTCTGAAAAATTGGGAAAACTTTGAAAGTGTTCCCAAGTGCAGTTGAAAAAACCATCAAGCGCTACAAAGAAACTGGCTCACATGAGGACCGCCCCAGGAAAGGAAGGCCAAAAGTCACCTCTGCTTCTGAGGATAAGTTTATCCAAGTCACCAACCTCAGAAATAGCAGGTTAACAGCAGCTTAGATTAGAGAACAGGTCAATGCCACACAGAGTTCTATGTTGTGAATGGGTTTGAGATGAGTTCTGAGCAGAGGCCCCCTCTGGTGGTTACAAGCGGTACTGGTGAGGATTGTGAGGACTGGGAATCAGGTGTTACTGATTGGTCTTATATAAGGGAGTCATTTTCCCATCAGGGTTGCCGGTGATCAATTGTTCTGGTCTGAATCCTTCTTTCCAGTTTCCCTTGTAGCCTGCTGTGTCGTGTCTGCATCTCCTGCTATCAGATAAGACAATTTCTTATTTTGTGTTTTTACTATATTTTTGCATTTTGTCCTGCACTTCTGTGGGGGCCTTCAGGGTCCCCTCCGGGGGCTTTTGCCCTCTCAGTTTAGTCCAGCCACTGTGTTTTGTACTTTTGCTTTTTCCAGTTTTTTTTTCAGTGGCTGCTGTTTTGATTTTTTTTTTACACCAGAGAACTAATTTAGGTGGTAGAGGTCGTGTGATCTCAGGTGATTTTGAAATTAGTAGAGTTGGTGTTTTTTTCAGGGTTTTCTGAGATTGCAGTAAGTACCCTTCCTGTCCTTTTCTATTTAGATAGTTTGGGCCCCAGCGTTTGCTCATACTATTTTCTTTCTGTGTCAGTATTTCCTCTTGTCTAACCGCCATTACATGTTTGGGGGCTTTCTATTATCTTTGGGGTTCTGCTCCGGGGCAGATAGCTTTCCTATTTCTATCTTTAGGTGTAGTTAGTTTCTCAGGCTGTGACGAGGCGTCTAGGACCAACGTAGGAACGCTCCACGGCTGCCTCTAGTTGCGGTGGTTAGTCAGGGTACTGCAATCTCATAGATTCCAACTGCTCTGGTGTATTTCCTTTTTTACCTGCACTCCTCAGCTACCGTAACATAACAGTATCACCGGCCATAAAAATTGTATGGTACTCACAGAAGGGAAAAAATATTTTGAAGGAAGAAAAGTTGTCAGAGATATTTTTCTGTTTGTTGCCTTTTTTTTTTTTTCCCTCTGTATCTCTGGGTGCTGGGGAGGATCTTTTCTCCCAATGGAGTTTGCACAGTTGTCTGGCCGTGTGGATCAGCTTGCCACTGAGGTTCAGAGTATTGCTGCATATCTTGCTAGGTTGCCTGTTGTGGAACCTAGGATCCCCATGCCAGATTTGTTTTTGGGGGATCGAGCTAGGTTTCAGAATTTCAAAAATAATTGTAAATTGTTTCTTGCCTTGAAATCTAAGTCCTCGGGAAGCGCAGCAGGTTCAGGTTGTCATCTCTCTCCTGCGCGGCGATCCTCAGGATTGGGCTTTTTCCCTGATATCTGGGGATCCTGTTTTGAGTGATGTTGATGCATTTTTTCAGGCTTTGGGGTTATTGTACGATGAGCCTAATGTCACTGATCAAGCTGAAAAAGCCTTGTTGGCATTAAATCAGGGGCTTGATGACGCTGAGTTATACTGTCAGAGATTCCGTAGGTGGGCAGTCCTGACCAAATGGAATGACGACGCTTTGGCGGCCCTTTTCTGGAAGGGTCTGTCGGATAATGTAAAGGATGTTATGGTGGGATTCCCTGTCCCCTCTGGTCTCAATGATTCTATGTCATTAGCGATTCAAATTGACAGACGTTTGCGTGAGCGGAGAAGTATGCGTGGAGTGGTGTTGCCTTGTGAGCCAGCTGCTGAGCCCATGCAGTGTGATGGAGTGGTGTCTGGGGCACAGCGTCATGATTTTCGAAAGCGCAATGGGTTATGTTTCTACTGTGGTGATGCCTCTCATGCTATTTCAGTCTGCCCTAAGCGGGGAAGACGTTTTGCACGCTCAGTTGTCTTGGGTAGTGTTCAGACTAAGTTTTTATTAACTGTCACTCTGATATGCTCTCTGTCCTCATTTTCTGCTCAGGCTTTCGTTGATTCTGGAGCAGCTATTAACCTGATGGATTATGATTTTGCTAAACATTGTGGGTTTCCCTTGATACCCCTACAGAAGTCTATTCCTTTACTGGGGATCGATTCTACCCCTTTGGCTGAGAATAAACCCCAGTTTTCTACTCAGGTGATAATGAGGGTTGAACCTGATCACCAGGAGTGCTGCAAATTTTTGGTTCTATATAATCTGCATGACATTATAGTGCTGGGTTTCCCTTGGTTACAGTCTCATAATCCTGTTTTGGATTGGAAATCTGTGTCTGTAACCAGTTGGGGCTGCCAATGTGTTAATACCAACACTCCTGTTTTTTCTGCCTCCCCCCAGGCTGAGGATGTTCCTGACTTTTTGTTTGATTTTTCTGATGTGTTTAGCGAAAGTAAATCTGCATCCTTACCTCCCCATAGGAGCTATGACTGCGCTATTGAATTAGTGCCAGGTAGTAAATTCCCTAAAGGTCGCCTTTTTAACTTGTCTGTACCTGAACATGACGCTATGCGGTCTTATATCAAGGAATCATTGGAGAAGGGTCATATCAGACCATCCTCTTCACCCTTAGGTGCCGGTTTTTTCTTTGTGGCCAAAAAAGATGGTTCATTAAGGCCGTGTATTGATTATCGTCTCTTGAACAATATTACTGTGAAATATCAATACCCGTTACCCTTGATTTCTGACCTGTTTTCCAGGGTGAAAAACGCTACTTGGTTTACCAAGCTTGACCTCAGGGGGGCGTATAACCTTATTCGCATTAAGCACGGGGATGAATGGAAGACGGCATTTAACACCCCTGAAGGGCATTTTGAGTACCTTGTGATGCCCTTTGGGCTCACTAATGCTCCTTCCGTCTTCCAGTCCTTCATGAATGACATTTTCAGGGATTTTGTGGACAAGTTTCTGATTGTTTATTTGGATGATATCTTGATTTTTTCTAATGACTGGGACTCTCATGTGAAACATGTTCGAACTGTATTCCAGATTTTGAGAGAGAATGCTCTGTATGTGAAGGGATCAAAGTGTCTTTTTGGCGTACAGAAGATCTCATTTCTGGGATTCATTTTGTCCCCATCTGTTATTGAAATGGACCCGGTCAAGGTTCAGGCCATCTGTGATTGGGTCCAACCTACTTCATTAAAGGCTCTTCAGAGATTTTTGGGTTTTGCCAATTTTTATCGTAAATTTATTGGTAATTTCTCTGTTATTGTTAAACCATTACTGATTTGACCAGAAAGGGTTCTGATGTGGTGAATTGGCCTCCTGAGGCAGTCTCTGCGTTTCAGGAACTTAAGCAGAGATTCACTTCTGCTCCTGTTCTACGGCAGCCTGATGTTTCTCTGCCATTTCAGGTGGAGGTTGATGCCTCTGAAATTGGGGCAGGTGCCGTTTTGTCCCAAAAAGATCCAGAGACCTCTAAAAGTAACCCTTGTGCCTTTTTCTCTCGAAAATTTTCTCCTACTGAACGTAATTATGACATGGGTAATCGGGAGTTATTGGCCATGAAGTGGGCTTTTGAAGAGTGGAGACATTGGCTGGAGGGAGCCAAACATCAGGTGGTGGTCCTTACGGACCATAAGAATCTCGTCTATCTGGAATCTGCCAAGCGACTCAATCCTAGACAGGCCAGGTGGGCCTTGTTTTTCACACGTTTTAATTTTGTGGTTTCCTTTCTTCCTGGCACTAAGAATGTTAAGGCGGATGCCCTCTCGAGGAGTTTCCTTGCAGACTCTCCTGAGCTATCTGATCCCTCTGTTATTTTGAAGGAGGGTGTAGTTCTTTCCGCCATCTCGCCCAATTTGAGACTTGCTCTGGAGGGGTGTCAGGAGGATAGGCCCGAGCGCTGCCCTGTTGGAAAATTGTTTGTCCCGGACCAATGGAAAAAGAGTGTGATGTCTGAGATTCATTGTTCCGCATTGGCTGGGCATCCCGGAATTTTTGGTACCAGAGACTTGGTTAGTCGGTCCTTTTGGTGGTCTACCTTGTCTCGCGATGTCAGGGAATTTGTGCAGTCCTGCGGGACTTGCTCTCGCTCCAAGCCTTGCTCTCGCTCTAGTGGTTTGTTGATGCCATTGCCTGTGCCCAAGAGACCATGGACCCATATCTCTATGGATTTCATTTCAGATCTTCCTGTTTCTCAGAGAATGACCACCATCTGGGTAATTTGTGATAGGTTTTCCAAAATGATACATCTTGTGCCATTACCTAAGTTGCCTTCCTCCTCTGAATTGGTGCCGTTGTTCCTTCAGCACGTGGTTCGTTTACACGGCATTCCTGAGAACATTGTGTCTGACAGAGGAGTCCAGTTTGTTTCCAGATTTTGGAGGACTTTTTGTTCTAAACTGGGTGTTCAATTGTCTTTCTCCTCGGCATTTCATCCTCAGACCAATGGTCAAACTGAGAGAACAAACCAGACATTGGAGACTTATCTAAGATGCTTTGTGTCTGCTGATCAGGATGACTGGGTCTCTTTTTTGCCTTTGGCTGAGTTTGCTCTTAATAATAGGGCTAGCTCTGCCACTTTGATATCTCCGTTTTTCTGTAATTCTGGGTTTCACCCTCGATTTTCTTCAGGACAGACGGAGGCTTCTGTCTGTCCAGGTGTTGACTCTGTTGTTGACGTATGCAGCAGATTTGGGACCAGGTAGTGGAGAGTTGTCCCTCTCTCAGGAGAAGGCCCAGCGGTTTGCTAACCGGCATAGGACTGATGGTCCTCGGTTTAAAGTGGGGGACTTGGTCTGGTTGTCCTCAAAGAATATTCCTATGAGAGTAGCATCTCCTAAATTTAAGCCTAGGTTCATTGGACCTTATAAGATCATGGAGATTATTAACCCTGTTTCTTTTCGTTTGCTTCTTCCAGGGACATTTAAGATCCATAACGTGTTCCACAAGTCCTTGTTGAAGAGGTTTGTTGAGCCAGTGGTTCCTGCTGCTGTGCCTCCTGACCCTGTTTTGGTTGAGGGCAATCTGGAGTATGTGGTTGAGAAAATATTAGATTCTCGTTTTTCTAGACGAAGACTCCAGTATTTGGTTAAATGGAGAGGTTATGGTCAGGAAGACAATTCTTGGGTGTTTGCTTCGGACATCCATGCTAGGAGACTTATCCGTGCGTATCATAGAACTCATCCTGACCGACCTGGTTGCTCAAATGAGGGTTCGGTGACCCCTCCTCAAGGGGGGGGTACTGTTGTGAATGGGTTTGAGATGAGTTCTGAGCAGAGGCCCCTCTGGTGGTTACAAGCGGTACTAGTGAGGATTGTGAGGACTGGGAATCAGGTGTTACTGATTGGTCTTATATAAGGGAGTCATTTTCCCATCAGGGTTGCCGGTGATCAATTGTTCTGGTCTGAATCCTTCTTTCCAGTTTCCCTTGTAGCCTGCTGTGTCGTGTCTGCATCTCCTGCTATCAGATAAGACAATTTCTTATTTTGTGTTTTTACTATATTTTTGCATTTTGTCCTGCACTTCTGTGGGGGCCTTCAGGGTCCCCTCCGGGGGCTTTTGCCCTCTCAGTTTAGTCCAGCCACTGTGTTTTGTACTTTTGCTTTTTCCAGTTTTTTTTTCAGTGGCTGCTGTTTTGATTTTTTTTTACACCAGAGAACTAATTTAGGTGGTAGAGGTCGTGTGATCTCAGGTGATTTTGAAATTAGTAGAGTTGGTGTTTTTTTCAGGGTTTTCTGAGATTGCAGTAAGTACCCTTCCTGTCCTTTTCTATTTAGATAGTTTGGGCCCCAGTGTTTGCTCATACTATTTTCTTTCTGTGTCAGTATTTCCTCTTGTCTAACCGCCATTACATGTTTGGGGGCTTTCTATTATCTTTGGGGTTCTGCTCCGGGGCAGATAGCTTTCCTATTTCTATCTTTAGGTGTAGTTAGTTTCTCAGGCTGTGACGAGGCGTCTAGGACCAACGTAGGAACGCTCCACGGCTGCCTCTAGTTGCGGTGGTTAGTCAGGGTACTGCAATCTCATAGATTCCAACTGCTCTGGTGTATTTCCTTTTTTACCTGCACTCCTCAGCTACCGTAACATAACAGTTCTAGCAGCAGACACATCTCTACAACAACTGTTAAGAGGAGACTTTGTGCAGCAGGCCTTCATGGTAAAATAGCTGCTAGGAAACCACTGCTAAGGACTGGCAACAAGCAGAAGAGACTTGTTTGGGCTAAAGAAGACAAGGAATGGACATTAGACCAGTGGAAATCTGTGCTTTGGTCTGATGAGTCCAAATTTGAGATCTATGGTTCAAACCACCGTGTGTTTGTGCGATGCAGAATAGGTGAACGGATGGACTTTACATGCCTGGTTCCCACCATGAAGCATGGAGGAGGAGGTGTGATGGTGTGGGGGTGCTATGCTGGTGACACTGTTGGGGATTTATTCAAAATTGAAGGCATACTGAACCAGCATGGCTACCACAGCATCTTGCAGCGGCATGCTATTCCATCCGGTTTGCGTTTAGTTGTACCATCATTTATTTTTCAACAGGACAATGACCCCAAACACACCTCCAGGCTGTGTAAGGGCTATTTGACCAAGAAGGAGAGTGATGGGGTGTTACGCCAGATGACCTGGCCTCCACAGTCACCAGACCTGAACCCAATCGAGATGTTTGGGGTGAGCTGGACCGCAGAGTGAAGTCAAAAGGGCCTACAAGTGCTAAGCATCTCTGGGAACTTCTTCAAAATTGTTGGAAGACCATTTCCGGTGACTACCTCTTGAAGCTCATCAAGAGAATGCCAAGAGTGTGCAAAGCAGTCATCAAAGCAAACGGTGGCTACTTTAAAGAACCTAGAATATAAGACATAATTTCAGTTGTTACACACTTTTTTTGTTAAGTCTATAATTCCACGTGTTAATTCATAGTTTTGATGCCTTCAGTGTGAATGTACAATTTTCATAGTCATGAAAATACAGACAAATCTTTAAATGAGAAGGTGTGTCCAAACTTTTGGTCTGTACTGTATGTGCTATTAAAAGTGCACAGTTTAGGCACAATTAAACCTAGTTATGCAGACGGTACACTTTTGCTTGCTGATGTGCATCAGGTTGGTGCGATAAATGTTAAAACATCAGACCCATCATGTCATATACACAAGGCCACCATCAGGGCATTACTGCCCTTACTGGCATAAGGGAACCTGGACTGGGACCCCTATCAGCTTACCGGGCCTCCTGGGCAGGATCCTGCTGGTTCAGTAACTGAATGTGTGTCCTCGGACGCACTTTCAGTTAAAATCTATTGCCGTGCAGGAAGCCAATCACAGGCCGGCAGCTGACGTAGGAGCGCATGTCGTTGGCATATGATGTCACGTCAAATAGATGAGGGAGGGGATGGATGCTGATCGAATTTTTTTACCTTTTTTGTACTGAAAGGAGCAATATTGGGACACGGTGGAGACCCAATGGGCAGGCTGGGTGGTCATATGGGACACATGGGAGGTGATATGGGGCAGGATGGGAGGTGATATGGGGCAGGATGGAGACACATGGGGCAGGATGGAAACTCATGGGATGGATGGGAGATCATATGGGGCAAGATGAGAAACACATGGGGTAGGATGGGAGATCATATTGGGCAGTATGCAGACCCATGGGGAAGGATAGAGACACATGGGGCATGATGGAGACACATGGGGCAGGATGTAAACACATGAGGTAGGATGGGAGGTCATATGGGGTAGGATGCAAGGTCATGTGGGGCAGAGAGGAAACAGATGGGGCAAGATGGGGCAGGATGGAGACAGATGGGACAGGATGGAGACAGATAGGGCAGGATGGGAGGTAATATGGGGCAAGATTGAGACACATGGGGCAGGATGGGAGATTATATAGGGCAGATTGGAGACACATGTGGCCAGGATGGGACAGCATATGGGGCCAGGAATGAAACACAAGGGTCCAGAATGGGGGACATTATTACTGTATGGGATAATTAAGAGATATTATTACTGATGTGATGTATTTTGTTTTTGAGGATAATGTTTTCAGTGTGAGGGGGGGTCTTGTTGCCATGAAGGGCAGCACTATGTCGCTTTTTTTTCGTCATCGTCATCAGGTGTAGTGTAGAAGTTGGGGAGATTGTGGAATGTGCCCTGGAAGCGGTGCTCTAGTTTACTTTGTTATATTCTGCGCTGGATGAAGAAGAAAAGCAAAGATTAATAACTTCAAATAGAGACATCACCGGTGAGTCAGTGTGTTACCTGTACACTTACTGTACACTATATACTGTATACTATATACAGAGCTCCTGTGTATAATGTCACTGGAGATCCCTGTATTACCTGAACAATGACACTATACACTGTATACTATGTACAGAGCTCCTATGTACAGTTATATGAAAAAGTTTGGGCACCCCTATTAATCTTAAGCTTAATGTTTTATAAAAATTGGTGTTTTTGCAACAGCTATTTCAGTTTGATATATCTAATAACTATTGGACACAGTAATGTTTCCGCCTTGAAATGAGGTTTATTGTACTAACAGAAAATGTGCAATCTGCATCCAAACAAAATTTGACAGGTGCATAAGTATGGGCACCTCACCAGAAAAGTGACATTAATATTTAGTAGATCCTCCTTTTGCAAAAATAACAGCCTCTAGCCGCTTCCTGTAGCTTTTAATGAGTTCCTGGATTCTGGATGAAGGTATTTTTGACTATTCCTCTTTAGAAAACAATTCCAGTTCAGTTAAGTTTGATGGTCGCCGAGCATGGACAGCCCTCTTCAAATGATCCCACAGATGTTCAATGATATTCTGGTCTGGGGACTGGGGTGGCCATTCCAGAACATTGTAATTGTTCCTCTGCATGAATGCCTGAGTAGATTTGGAGCGGTGTTTTGGATCATTGTCTTGCTGAAAGATCCATCCCCTGCGTAACTTCAACTTTGTCACTGATTCTTGAACATTATTGTCAAGACTCTGCTGATACTGAGTGGAATCCATGCGTCCCTCAACTTTAACAAGATTCCCGGTGCCAGCATTAGCCACACAGCCCCAAAGCATGATGGAATCTCTACCAAATTTTACTGTGGGTAGCAAGTGTTTTTCTTGGAATGCTGTGTTTTTTTGAAGCCATGCAAAACGCCTTTTTGTATGACCAAACAACTCAATCTTGGTTTCATCAGTCCACAGGACCTTCTTCCAAAAAGAAATTGGCTTCTTCAAATGTGCTTTTGCATACCTCAGCCGACTCTGTTTGTGGCGTGCTTGCAGAAACTGCTTCTTTCGCATCACTCTCCCATACAGCTTCTCCTTGTGCAAAGTGCGTTGTATAGTTGACCGATGCACAGTGACACCATCTGCAGCAAGTTGATGCTGCAGCTCTCTGGAGATGGTCTGAGGATTGTCCTTAACTGATCTCACCATTCTTCTTCTCTGCCTTTCTGATGTTTTTCTTGGCCTGCCACTTCTGGCCTTAACAAGAACTGTCCCTGTGTTCTTCCATTTCCTTACTATGTTCCTCACAGTGGAAACTGACAGGTTAAATCTCTGAGACAGCTTTTTGTATCCTTCCCTGAACAACTATGTTGAATATTCTTTGTTTTTAGATCATTTGACAGTTGTTTTGAGGAGCCCATGACGCCACTCTTCAGAGGAGATTCAAACAGGAGAACAACTTGCAAGTGGCCACTTTAAGTAGCTTTTCTCATGATTGCATACACCTGGCTATGAAGTTCAAAGCTCAATGAGGTTACAAAACCAAAAAAAGTGCTTTAGTAAGTCAGTAAAAAGTAGGTAGGAGTATTTAAAACAAGAAAATGATAAGGGTGGCCATACTTATGCACCTGTCAAATTTTGTTTGGATGCAGATTGCACAATTTCTGTTAGTACAATAAACCTCATTTCAAGGCAGAAACATTACTGTGTCCAGTAGTTATTAGATATATCAAACTGAAATAGCTGTTGCAAAAACACCAATTTTTATAAACCATTAAGCTTAAGATTAATAGGGGTGCCTAAACTTTTTCATATAACTGTATAATGTCACTGGTGATCACTTTATTACCTGTACACTGACACTATATACAGAGCTCCTCTGTATAATTTCACTGGTGTTCACTGTATTACCAGTACACTGACACTATATACTGAGCTCTTGTGTATAATGCCACTGGTGAGTCACTGTATTACCTGTACAATATACAGTATATACAGAGCTCTTGTGTATAATGTCACTGTTGAGTCACTGTATTACCTGTACACTAATACTATACACTGTATACGATGTACAGAGCTCCTGTGTATAATGGCACTTATGGTAATATCAGTATTGTGCTTTTTTTAATGATCATTATTGTAGTATTTGGTCACTATGTGGTAGTATTATGTGAGCTGGTCAGGGTGTGGCATATTTGTTCCTTGCATGTGGTATTATTTGGTCACTAATGTGGATGGTAATATGTTAGTTGGTAATGGTGAGGCAGTATTTCTATGTTAGTTCCTTCTTCTGATTGGCTGCATTGTAATATGTAATAGCTGCAAGGCAATTATGAGAAGCCCATATGGCTGCACATAAGGTCATCTGATCTTTGTCTAGCTGATGCAATCGTCTGCAATGTATGAAAAGGCTGTAGCCATTTTAGACCATTTGCGCGAAACAAATTGAATATTATAATTTGCTGGTTTCAACTAATTCTTTAAAAAGCATCAAGAATTCAATTTGATCATAAACAATTTGCTTATCTCTAAATTTATTATCAAAACCCTGGAATTTAAAATAGTGTCCCACATTTATTATAATCGTGTGATTTGCACCACAGTGCTAATATCCTCACTTCAACTCTGTCACTGTATGCCTATCACATAATAATTTTGGCGCAAATTACACCAGCACAACCTTCTATACTTGTTAAATACACTTACCAATACTAGATGAGAGCAGGATGCTAATGGGTGGAATGAATCACAAAAAAGTTTTTAAAAACAGTACACAAACATAATACAAAATATCAATGACAAGAGAGAAGGCAAAAAAACTTAGATACCGCTATTCAGTGAATTGCATGTCTAAAGTCATATAACACAGAATGCTACGTATGATATTAGAACAGATATACACTGTGATATAATTATTCAAAGCTGTCCATCAAAAGTGAATGAAGTGCACAGTGCACCAGTCAGTAAAAAATCATCAAGATGAACAATTTGTAATTTGAACAGCAAAACTGCATTAGATACTAGAGACATAATCATATAGATGGACAGTGTTGAAAAAACTACCACAGTATCCTAAAGTAGTACATCCAAGATAGACATGTATATGAAAGGCCACAAACCCTATAGCAGCATATAAAATTCATAAGGTACAAATACACATACACATTGCCCCTGAGGAAGCAACTTAGCGAAACGCGCGTCGGGGCTCTCCTGCCCGCTGTTCAGTAAGTTTGGATGCTCTATTACACTTTTCTCTGATTAACTGTTTATGCTGGCTATAGATTCAACCACCTTTAAGGCACATATGACGATATGGGAGGAACGTTTTGCAATATATTTGGGGCTTTAGCCTTCAATAATGATAGTAGTATTTGCATACTCCCTGCTAACTGTCATACCCATTAGGATTACTTACTAATGCCTGTGTGTATATATATATATATATATATATATATATATATATATATATATATATATATATGACAATAGCAGCATTTTACATGTACAGTTCTCTGTGATATATATTTGTATATGGCCTGATTAGATGAATCCCACTTAATATATAACCTATAGCAATGAGTAGCATTTGCACATGCCTTGCTGATTGACATATTTATCTGGTTCACTAATATACACTTGTACACTTGTATGCTATAGTCCTCTATAATCATCATAGCAGCATTTGCATGCACACTCTCTCTTGTATATATCTTATATATATATATTGATTTGATTTATAGGCTTTTGCCTGATTCTAAGATATATATTTATGCACATTTTTATGTGTATTTGTACCTTATGAATTTTATATGCTGCTATAGGGTTTGTGGCCTTTCATATACATGTCTATCTTGGATGTACTACTTTAGGATACTGTGGTAGTTTTTTCAACACTGTCCATCTATATGATTATGTCTCTAGTATCTAATGCAGTTTTGCTGTTCAAATTACAAATTGTTCATCTTGATGATTTTTTACTGACTGGTGCACTGTGCACTTCATTCACTTTTGATGGATAGCTTTGAATAATTATATCACAGTGTATATCTGTTCTAATATCATACGTAGCATTCTGTGTTATATGACTTTAGACATTCAATTCACTGAATAGCGGTATCTAGGTTTTTTTGCCTTCTCTCTTGTCATTGATATTTTGTATTATGTTTGTGTACTGTTTTTAAAAACTTTTTTGTGATTCATTAATAAAAATTGCATTTGCATTTTTCTATATTTGGCTCCTTCGTTCATATATTTTTTGGGTATTTTGATTGTCCATATATGGATGAGCGTTTATAATTTGGCCTCTTTTTGGTTAAGTAATGGGTGGAATGTCAGACGTAAATGTAGAATTTTCTGTGCAAATTGTTTTTTTTTAATTATGTTATTTAGTACATACCGTAGTCCAATATTAGAACAGTGCGAGAGAGTGATATATCAAATTTTGCACGCAAATGTAGCATTTAGCTCAAATTGCACTTTTTCATGCATTTTAAAAATGCAGGAAGCGTACACCAGGCTTCAGAGGCACAATGACATGTGGGAAACAAAGTCACTCTATGTCACTGGAGACTTCTAA
This sequence comes from Oophaga sylvatica, assembly GCA_033576555.1. Taxonomy (NCBI): domain Eukaryota; kingdom Metazoa; phylum Chordata; class Amphibia; order Anura; family Dendrobatidae; genus Oophaga; species Oophaga sylvatica. Next base: position 158,171,284 of record JARQOD010000009.1, read on the forward strand.
AACTTGACAGTATGAAGTGAACATGCTGTGATGATTCCTCATCATTGCTGGAGCGAGCATGCTGCACATGACTGAATATATGCAGTTTGTATATATATCCAGCTTTTTCAGTATTAGGCCGGGGTCACACTTGCAAGAAATTCGCACGAGTCTCGCACCTCAATAACCGGCACTGCCGCTGGCACTCGGACCAGCGCGTGCGACTGCATGTATTTCTATGCAGCTGAAAGCTCTGGTCTCAAGTGCTGGTGGCCAGGGCCGATGTCAGCACCTGTCGCACGTGGGCAAGTGCCAGGGCCCTGAGCAGGCGGGGGAGCCAACTCGCTGTCGGAGACACCGGCGTACTATGAGGGCCCTGTGCCAGTGCCGGCGCCCATGAGTGGGCACTTGCGATACTTACCTCTTCCTGCTCCACTGCTGTGACGTTTTCCGCGTTTCCTGAAAGTGACATTCAGGTCAGAGGGCGCGATGACGTCACGTCTGTTCGCCCACCACCTGAACAGTCAAAGTGCAGAGAGCTGGAAGATGTTGACACTGAGCAGTCCAGAGTAAAGCAGTGCACAGAGAGGAGAGGTGAGTATTTCTGTTATTTTTTAATGTTTGGAGCAATATTGGGGCTCATTATTCTGTATGGCGCACTGTGTGGTGCCCATAATACTGTATGGAGCAATTTATGGGGTTCATTATTCTGTATGGAGCACTATGTGCTGCCCATAATACTGTATGGAGCAATATATGGGGCTCATTATTCTGTATGGAGCGCTATATGGTGCCCATAATACTGTATGGAGGACTATACTGTCCAGTTACTGAGCTATTGTAGAATTTACAATAGATATGACTCATGTAATGTAAGAAGTGAAGTATTTGGCATTGTACTATACCTATATTTCTCTGCCATATCTGAGCATCATGATATTGTGGTATGTGTTAAAGGGGCCCACTGAGATCTCTTTCTCCGGGGCCCACGAAAACCTGGAGCCAGCCCTGCCGGTGGCAGTGCCTGGTATTGAGGTGGGAGACTCATGCGAGTGTTCTCGCAAAGTGTGACCCCGGCCTAAGTAAGTTGAGAGAAGCCAAGTGAGTTGCCATATGACCCCATGTGTGCAAAAATTTTACATGCAGTCATATGACTGCTTATTTGCACCAACAATACCAGGGAATCATGACAGTATGCACACAATTCACATGTCACAATTCAGAAGTCTACAGTCACATTAAAACAAACTCAGGCAACCTTTTAACTTTTTCTTGTAATTCTTGACAATTGGCAGTAAACTATAGACTTGGCAATGGTTAACATGACTTAGATAATGCAGCACTGGCATATCAGGGCTCGGTAAAGTGTAGTGTTATGACAACCAGCTTTACATAGCTGAATAGCTTGTGCTACCTTACATTATCTGCCCCTCTTGAGTGAGAGAGGGCTCAATAACCTTGGCTACATCTGTAACCTAGTTTGTTTTCTTCATACATCTCCGATAGTAGAAGTAATGCATTATCAGCACACATACATACATGTGAATAACTGAAGACTGCAGCTGCATCTCTCTGTAGAATTGTACCAATATTCTGCAGGTTTTCATCAACAGTGACATTCTCCTTCTCTTTTTTATTAATTCCAGTCAGAATTTCGTCCACTCTGTCCTGAATTTTCTCTTGCTGTTTTGTTATATTCTTAGATATAACCTGTATCATATAACATAATTTAAATTAATACTTTAGTACATAGATGCCAAATTAGTTGAATTAAATAGTTCGGCAACATTGTGGCACATATTTAAACATTAACAGACCATGGGAAACAAGTTCTAAGGCTTCTTTTAGACATTGTTTTTCTACTTGCATGTGGAAAAAAAGAGGCCGACTTTTAAAAGTGTGATAGATCTGATTTTCCAGTGTTTGGTCAGTATTTCAGTTTATACCATCAATGTTTCATCAGTGAATTTCTCCTATGCAAAAAAACAAAAACATTGGCAAGTTTCTAGCCATTATATTAACCCCTTCACAACCTATGACATATAGGTAAGTCGGCGCCCTCCCTTGATGCGGGCTCTGGCACTGAGATTTGATCTGCTGTCATGTGCCCCTAACAACCATGGGTGGAATCGCGATCCACCCGTGGCTGTTAACATGTTAAAAGCCGCTGTCAATCTCTGGCAGCCGTATTTAATTTGCACTTAATGGAAGAGCGTCAGAAACCCAGCTGCGCCTCTGTCACATGACTACAGGATGCCGATGAGTTTGCATGACACCCAGGGGTCTGCAGAAGACCCCCATGCCTGTCATTGCAGGCAACAATTCATAGTCCTACAATATGTAGCACAAACGGTCGTATGATTGCAATCTCAAGTCTCTTAAAGAGACTACTGAAGTCAGCAAAAAGTGTAAAAAAAAGTTTTAATAAATATTTAAAATATAAAAGTTCATATCACCATTTTGGTCCATTAAAAAAAATAAAAAATAAAAATACACATATTTGATATTGCTGAGTTTATAAACGCCCGACCTCTCAAAATGTACAAAGAATTAATCCAATCGGTAAACGTTGTGATGGAAAAAAAAATAAAAACAATAGAATTAAGGCTTTTTGGTTGTTGCAACATTGCAATAAAATGCAATAACAGGCAAATCAAAACATTGTAAGTACCCCAAAATTGAATCAACAAAACATCTGGGCATGCAATAATAAGCCCTCACCCAGTCCCAGATCCCAAAAAATGGAGACACTATGGGTATTGGAAAATGGCGCCAGTTTTTTTTTTTGCTTAACACACTGTAGAATTTTTTTTCTCCACTTAAATTAAATAGAACCTATACATGTTTGTTATCTGCGTACTCGTAATGATCTGGAGAATCATAATGGCATGTCAGTTTTAGCATTTCAAAAACATGGTAAAAAGCAACAACCAAAAAACAGTTGTGGAGTTGCACTTTTTTTCAATTTCACCGCACTTGGAATTTTTTACAATTTTTTAGTACAATATATAATAAAATCAATGGTGCCCAAAAATGGCCATATGGCCTGAATAATAAAAAAGTTATGGCTCTGGGAAGAAGGGGAGCAAAACATGAAAACACAAAACAGGAAAATCCCAAGGTCGTGAAGGGGTTAAAAACAGACATCACACGAGTAGCACCCGTTCATGGATCTGTAGACTCCTTTGGGTCAATTTGAACCATTACTCCAATGTGATTTTTTCGTGGACACATGGCTCACAAAAAATATGGATAGAACATGTATGTGAAAACAAATGTCTGAATGAGGTCTGAGGGTATGCGAGTACTATGTGTTTTCCAGGAGGATTCTATGCAAAAACAGTTTGCTGTTCATAAGTTCAGGTTTTTGAACTTCTTTTAGCCGCTTCATGTTTCTAAAAAAATGCCAAGCGGTTAAAAATAGGGACATGTCCATTCTTCTGGCATTTTCCACTCGGAAGATCCTTTTCATTTTCCAATACAAGTCAATGGGAAAGCTCAAAAGACACCTAGAATATGCCTGGATGTCTTTCGGAGTGTTTTCCCATTAATTTTGCTTTAAAAAAACACTAGTGATTTCTTCATTATTCAATATACTGAAAAAAAACAACCGGAAAACACAAAAGACGCTTCCGGAAAAAAATTCAGCATTTCTTGAATCGTCTTCTGCTTTAAAAACTCCAGCAGGCAAGGTTACCTGAGTTGAAAAGGTGTTTTGTGTGCACATATCTTTAGGCTGTTTTTTTACAAGTGATTTTTTATTGTGTATTTTACCTAGATTTTAAGGCAACGCTCCCGCAATGAGTTATTTAGTGAATTTTTGATGTTGCAGATTTTCTGCACTATTTTTGTGCCTTGGGAGCCCACGCATTTTTTTCAATGAATTTACACATTTAATTAACACCTACATGTGTGAAATTTTGCACACATACACTCATGTAATTGTTAATCAAAAGCATATATCAAACTACCTGAAATGAAATGGTTTACTGTCTGTAAATCATGTGTCATTTCATGTCCGGTTCTGTAATGATTTTACAGAAGCTGGCAATTGAATTAGCGGCTATTATACTATGTAGAAGTGTATGAACTATAAATATATACAGGGGTTGGATAAAATAATGGAAACACCTGGAAACATTAACAAAAGTTAGTTTAATATGGTGTAGGTCCACCTTTTGCGGCGATTACAGCCTAAAGGTACTACCACACTAAACAATCCCGCTAGCGATCTCGTTAACGTCGCATACTAATGAGATCGCTAGCGTGATTGTTATAATATCGCTAGTAGCTGCCTAATTTAGCGATGTCGTTAAGGACGCTATCGCGGTTAGCGATCTCCTTAACGACTTTGGCGGTACAAAAACACCGCACATCGCTCACAAAAAGGTGCCACACTCAGCGATATATGCTCACCAGCGGGACGCCAACGATAAAAATAGGGTCCAGAACGATGTGAACGATGAACGAGATCACAGCAGGGGCACAGCAGGGGCCACGTCGTTGCTACATGCCACACACACCGGCGTCACTAACGAGATCGCTAAATAGTGACGTTTTTTAGCGATCTCGTTAGCGACGCTGTTTAGTGTGGCATACCCTTAAGTTCTCTGAGGCATGAATTCATACAAAGTGTGAATTGTTTCCAAAGGAATTTTAGCCCAATCTTCAGTTAAAACACCCTCCAGTTTTTTGAGCAACGATAGCGGTGGAAATCGACGTCTAACTTGAATCTCTAAAATCGACCACAAATGCTCAATAATGTTGAAGTCTGGGGATTGTGGGGGCCAGATGAGATGCTCAACTTAATTAGAATGTTCCTCGTGCCATGCTTTAATGATTCTAAGGCTGGAGTCACACACAACCACAAAAAATCGGTCCGTTTTAGACGGTCGATTGTCGGATCAAAATGCAAACATCACACATCCTTCTGGCATCCGATTTTCCTTCAAAGATGCGATTTAATCGCATGTGTGTGTACCTTGTAACATCCGATTTTCATCCGACTTGCGAGATTTTCTCGCAGGCTTGCAAAACTGACATATAATGGATCTAAAAGTATAGTATTTCAATCACAAAAAAAAGAATAGATATATACACATAGAACACATATATATATATATATATACATGTCATTGTGACATGTATATATACATATAGTTATAGTTCCTAGACTTCTACATACTGTTATAGCCGCTAATTCAATTGCCGGGTTTTGTGAAATCACAGAAGCCGACATGAAATGATACATTGTTTCCACACAGTTAACCATGTCATTTCCTGTATTTTGATATTTGTTTAGAACTTACAATTACATGAGTGTATTTGTGCAAATTTTCAGCCATGTAGGGGTTAATTAAAGGTGTAATTTCGTTGAAAAAAAATGCGTGGGCTCCCGCTGTATTTTCTCCACCAGACAGACAAAGCAAGCGAGTGGGGGCAGATAATAATAGCCTAGGGAGGGTACATTTTTTTTGTGCCCCCCCTGGCTACTAACATCTGCCCCCAGACACCCCAGAAAGGGCAAATCTATAATTAGATTCGCCCTTTCTGGCACTTTGCCCGTCTATTCCCATTGCCCTGTAGCGGTGGCGAATGGGTTAATCTCACCTTACTGTCACCTTAGTATTGAAAGGTGACCTTAAGGCAGGTTAATAATTGAGAGCTGTCAATTAGACAACTATCAATTATTAATCCTATTGTATGAAAGAAAAATCAAACACACACAGTTTAATAAAAAATAAGTTTAATTAAATAATCACACAGTTTTTGACCATATTTTATTTTCCTGCTAAAACCATTTCCTGTAATAAAAATAAAATAGAAAAGCAAAATTATATTTACCAATCCGATGTACAGTCAGGTCCCACGGTGTAATCCATCAGAAAGGGTTAACAGGTTACAGGTCGCAGAGAGCTAATAATGCTGTCTCAGACCTGTATTCCCCTGAATGAATAAGTTCCTCTCCCAGCGAAAGTAGAGGAATAGATTCATGAATGGAGCTTAATTGATTTATTGCCAATTTAACTGTAGTGACCTGACCTAAAGGGAAAGTGGACACAATCAATTAAGCTTCATTCATGAAACACATCCTCTCCTGTCGCCAGGAGAGGAACTTATTCATTCAGGAGCTTTGAGCTGAGCATGCAGGATTACTTGCACTGCTTGGCTCAAAGCTAGTTAACCCTTTGTGAAGGATTACAGCGTGGGACGTGACAGATCGGCGGAATAGGTAAGAATAATGTTGTTTTATTTTTTTTTCTTTATTTTAGGAGATCAATGGCTTCGCACGGATTAAGTGTAAAATAAAATATGGTCAAAAAA
>JARQOD010000009.1:158177686-158207698 GCA_033576555.1 Oophaga sylvatica
GAACCTCCGCCATGTTTTACGGTTGGGAGAAGTCAGTCTGGATGGAATGCTTCTTTCGGCTGTATCCAAACGTACACATGGCCGGAGGTCGGAAATAGGGTAAACAATGATTCATCTGAGAATATCACATGTTTCCACTGCTCGAGGGACCAATTCTGGAGGTTTCTTCACCAAAAGTTTGGACACACCTTCTCATTCAAAGATTTTTCTGTATTTTCATGACTATGAAAATTCTAGAATCGCACTGAAGGCATCAAAACTATGAATTAACACATGTGGAATTATACATTACACTTTACAAAAAAAATGTGAAACAACTGAAAATATGTCTTATATTCTAGGTTCTTCAAAGTAGCCACCTTTTGCTTTGATTACTGCTTTGCACGCAGAAAAGGTGAACGGATGGACTCTACATGCCTGGTTCCCACCGTGAAGCATGGAGGAGGTGGTGTGATGGTGTGGGGGTGCTTTGCTGTGGGAATGTATTATAAATACGTGTTTTTTTTACCTGCAGAAAACGGGTACTCCATACACTATAATGGGTACGCATTGTATTAGAGTTCTAGAAAAGTGGATAGAATTTCTAGAAATCTCATGCCCATTGTGCTTATATTTACTCTGTATAATCTGCTGTGCGTGTTTTAAATCCGCAACATGACAATTTCCCTTGCGGGTACGCTGACTTTTATGTGCACATTTTCTTCTTAAATGCGGAAAATTCACTGTGGAAATGCACTAAAAATGCATGTAATCTGCACATGAAATGTTGGTATTTGAAAAATCAACTATTAGGATGTATATAGAACATCACATACCAAAAATAGACAAGAGCTGCAACATCGAAAGCACAATGAATCTGCATGTTAACAAATGCACACAAAAATACAATGAAAAAAAGGCAAACTAAATTACTTAATAGGTACAGAAACGCTGCAACATCAAACACTCCCCGAATAATCATTGTGGGAACTCATTGTTGAGTTTTCGGTGTTGCAGAATTTCTGCACCATTTGTGCACCTGTTATTTAAATTAGGTTATTTGCATTTTTATTGTTTTTTTTACATTTTTTTATCATGTTTTTGACTCTGCAGTTTTTGACTCTTTTGTATGTCATGCTTTGTTTTTGATAGTTCCTGGTATTTAGCTTTGAGTCTTGACAAAACTTTAATGAAATACTTAGGTTAAGTGCTGATTATATGAGTTTTTGATGTGTTAATGCTGCAGAAACACACTTAGAACACATTGTTTTCATGTCATACATACCGCTTTTAACATGTAAACTTACCTCTTCAAGTTTATCAACTCGTCCAACAATTTTTGTAGTGACGGCATGCAGTTTCAGTAGATCTAGCCCATAGAAGGCCCCTTCCAACATTTCTATAATAGCGGAAAGCTGTTGAAGAAGATCATACAATAATATTATTAACACAGCAAACCTGAAACCTGTTGTAATATGCTGCACTCCATAAGGATAGCACATTACAGGGACAGCTCTGTCCTGCCAGCAGCCAAAATAGCACAAGGTTTTTCCATTTGGCTGCTACAATTACTAAAAGAATACTCCAGACACACAGCGGTGAAATCATCACAATTTTTTTTTCTATGTCTTTCTTGGTTTGTGGATGCATTGCTTTCATTTGAATCTAATAAATGTGTTGTATAAAGTTTATAAATTTAGCGCATCTTTACTAGTTTTTTCACTTTTTACCCCCCTCCCCAAGTGTACTGAATTTGTAGACTTCTGAGTGACTTTTAAAAAAGTTGCAATTCAGTCATATTCATTACTAGCAAACCATGCTCTTTTTAAAAAGTAGCATAAGTGTAAAATAGCAAAACAATTCCACATTTTCTTCTATATTTCACTCAAAATGTATGAGTCCAGTGTGTGAGAGGAGCCCCTTTAACTCCACTTCTCTCAGCCTTCCCCCACCCCTCAGGGCAGTGATTTACATGCAAATGTTTATATGTGCAAAAACAGCAGCCATAGGCAGCGGGTTGAGGTGGACAGAGGCGGAGAGCGCACTTATCATAAATATGTCAGACTGTGTCCTGTGTATGCTTCAGCCATTCCTAGTTGTCAAACGACTATTAAGGTATTGTCACACTAGGCGAGATCGCTAGTGATATCGCTTAAGTGACACCGATTTTATGACGCAGCAGCGACATCGTCAGCGATGTTGCTGTGTGTGACATGTAGCAGCGATGTGGCCCCCGCTGTGATGTCACTAATCGTGTACGAACGTTCTGGGCTGTATTTTGATCGTAGGTGTCCCGCTGGTGAGCCTGAATCGCTGAGTTTGACACCCTTTATGAACGACGAGCGACCTCGTTGGCGACTCATATGTCAGCAGCGCAGGCGGGACTAGGTTTTCTTTAGTAACGCCCCTCAGCTCCGATTGGTGGCCACAACATCACCTCAGCAATAAATGAAAACGGAAAACTGCGCCCCCATCCATTGTCCAGAGCGCTTTGTGGATTACTCCAACGTTCTAGTCCTTTGTGCGTTGCTGCGAGGATACTATCGTGTGTGGGGGTTTTGCGATCCTGTCAGAGTCGCTACAGCGCTTCATCTTTGTCATTTATACCTTGTCATGACATACAGTGACAACCAATCTGTGCTGAGGGGCGTGGAAAAGATTGCACTCAGTCACGCCTATCGAGGTCAGGATCTTTAACAATTAGAGATGAGCAACTTTCCTTTTTTCTGGTCGAGTCGGGTTTCACAGAACTCGACTTTCGCAAAAGTCGGGTCGAGAGAAATCGGCCGACTATCGCGAAAAATCGGCGGGTAAATAGAAACACGAAACCCAATGCAAGTCAATGGGGAAGCAGAGTCAGCAGACAGTGGAGGACAGAAAACACACCTACAGTGTCCATTTCAATATCAACAACATCAATCATTATTACTTAAGCTTGGCAACCTTTATTGACTTTATAATAATGTATACGCATTGAAAAATGCGGGTTATTTGGCTCAACTTGTGGGGGGGGGTTGGGATGGCTCCCGGTTTTCGTGTGCCCAGGGGCAAAGAGTATCAGTGGGCCCCTTTAACACATACCACAATTCATGATGCTCCGTTACGGCACAGAAATCTCGGTATAGTATCATGAAAAATACTTCACTTATTACATGACATGACTGATATCTATGTTAAAATCTACAATAGCTAGAAAAAAGGACACTATGTTCCTCCATAAAGTATTATGGCCACCACATAGTGTGCCATACATAAGAATGAGCCCCATATAATGATCCATACAGAATAGGGCCCATATGATCCTCCATACCCTACATGATGGGCCTAAATATGAACCCCATATGATGCCAGTATATGATGGTCACATGGATGATGCTCCATGTATGATGGCCAAATCGAGCTCCATATTAATGAGCCCCATTATTAATGTTCCAGAATGTAATGGGCCACGTACATCAGCTCCAGTGTCTGATGTCCCCATTTTGAATGCTTCAGATATATGGGCCCTATGCCTGCTGCTCCAGTCCTGTCTGGCCCCATGTCTCGCTGACTCCCAGTCTCTGATTGCCCCATGCTGCTGCCCTCCAGTCTGCTCCAGATCTGCCCAATGGCTGCTGCTCCAGTCTCTGATTGGCCCCATGGCTGCTGCTCTAGTCTCTGATCTACCCCATTGACAATGCTACTGTATATGATGGGCCCCATGGATGATGCTCCAGTGTGTTATGGGCCAAAATCATGGTGCATATTATTAATGATCCAGTGTATAATGGGCCCCATGAATGCTGCTCCAGTCTCTGATCTGCCCCATGGCTGCTGCTCCAGTCTCTGATCTGCCACATGGTCGCTGCTCCACTCTCTGATAGGCCCATTGCCTGCTTCTCCACTCTCTGATCTGCCCCATGGCTGCTGCTTCAAGTCTCTGATCTGCCCAATTGACAATGCTACAGTATATGATGGGCCCTATGGCTGCTGCTCCAGTCTCTGATTGGCCCCATGCCTGCTGCTCCAGTCTCTGATTGACCCCATGCCTGCTGCTCCAGTCTCTGATTGACCCCATGCCTGCTGCTCCAGTCTCTGATCTGCCCAATAGACAATGCTACAGTATATGATGGGCCCCATGGCTGCTGCTCCAGTGTGTTATGGGCCAAAATCATGGTCCATATTATTAATGATCCAGTGTTTAATGGGCCCCATAAATGCTGCTCCAGTCTCTGATCTGCCCCATGGCTGCTGCTCCAGTCTCTGATCGGCCACATGACTGCTGCTCCACTCTCTGATAGGCCCATTGCCTGCTGCTCCACTCTCTGATCTGCCCCATGGCTGCTGCTTCAGTCTCTGATCTGCCCAATTGACAATACTACAGTATATGATGGGCCCTATGGCTGCTGCTCCAGTCTCTGATTGGCCCCATGCCTGCTGCTACAGTCTCTAATTGACCCCATGCCTGCTGCTCCAGTTTCTGATCTGCCCCATGGCTGCTGCTCCACTCTTTGATAGGCCCCATGCCTGGTGCTCCAGTCTCTGATTGGCCCTATTCCTGCTGCTCCAGTCTCTGACTGGCCCCATGGCTGCTGCTCCAGTCTCTGCTTGGCCACATGGCTGCTGCTCTACTCTCTGATAGGCCCCATGCCTGCTTCTCCAGTCTCTGATCTGCACCATGGCTGCTGCTTCATTCTCTGACTGGCCCCATGCCTGCTGCTCCAGTCTCTGATTGGCCAAATGGCTGCTGCTCCAGTCTCTGATTAGCTCCATGCCTGGTGCTCCAGTCTCTGATTGGCTCCATTCCTGCTGCTCCAGTCTCTGATTGGCCCCATGGCTGCTGTTCCAGTCTCTGATCGGCCCCATGGCTGTTGCTCCAGTCTCTGATTGGCCCCATGGCTGCTACTCCACTCTCTGATAGGCCCCATGCCTGCTGCTCCAGTCTCTGATCTGCCCCATGGCTGCTGCTCCAGTCTCTGATCTGCCCCATGGCTGCTGTTCCAGTCTCTGATCGGCCCCATGGCTGTTGCTCCAGTCTCTGATTAGACCCATGGCTGCTACTCCACTCTCTGATAGGCCCCATGCCTGCTGCTCCAGTCTCTGATCTGCCCCATGGCTGCTGCTCCATTCTCTGATTGGCCCCATGCCTGCTGCTCCAGTCTCTGATATGCCCCATGCCTGCTGCTCCAGTCTCTGAACTGCCCAATTTACAATGCTACAGTATATGATGGGCCCCATTGCTGCTGCTCCACTCTCTGAAAGGCCCCATGCTTGCTGCTCCAGTCTCTGATCTGCCCCATGGCTGCTGCTCCACTCCTGATAGGCCCCATGCCTGCTGCTCCAGTCTCTTATCTATTTAAATGAAACCAGTACACCAAAAAACGGGGAAGAGAAAATCAATATTATGTGGACTACAATTGTAATAGTCAATCCCCAAATTATGTACATAAAGGACTTATATTGTACACTCCAAGATATACCATCAACCATGTGCAATTTTTTATACTAGGGTCTTTTCACCACTGTGTGATTTTATTTATATGTATATTTTTTATTGAATAAATATAATTTTTATAAAAATAATTTGTGCTTATTACTCCGTTTTATTTTGGTTGATCCAGTCTCTTATCTGCCCCATGGCTGCTGCTCCACTCTCTGATAGGCCCCATGCCTGCTGCTCCAGTCTGTGATTGGCCCCATGTCTGCTGCTTCAGTCTCTGATTGGCCCCATGGCTGAAGCTCCAGTCTCTGAACTGCCCCATGGCTGCTGCTCCACTGTCTGATAGGCCCCATGCCTGCTGCTCCAGTCTCTGATTGGCCCCATGCCTGCTGCTTCAGTCTCTGATTGGCCCCATGGCTGCTGCTCCTGTCTGTGATCTGCCCCATGGCTGCTGCTCTACTCTCTGATAGGCCCCATGCCTGCTGCTTCAGTCTCTGAACTGCCCAATTGACAATGCTACAGTATATGTTGTTCCCCATGGATGATGCTCCAGTGTGTTATGGGCCCGATGAAAGCTCCATATATGATGGTCCACATTATTAATGATCCAGTGTGAAATGCTACCCATATATTCGTGAAAACTTTTAACAATATTTAATACCTCTCCTTGCTGTGCAGTCGTCTACTCTGCCCTCCTCAGCGTCACCATCTTACAGGTGTCTGCACTTGGACTGTTTATGCAGAGGGAGTACAGTAGTGAGTTAATTTCCCTCTGTAACCTGGATTTGACTGTCAGGAAATGCGCAAGACGTCACAGCGGTGGAGCATGGAGAGGTAAGTATTGCAAGTGCTGTTGCTCTTAGCAAGAAGTGGTAGGCACTAATGGTCGATGGCACTGGCACAGAGCCCTGCATAGTACGCCTCTGTGTCTGACGGCGAGAGGGCCCATCCCACCATCAGAGGAAAATGTTTGTACTATGCGGGTCCCTGTACCAGTGCCGTTGCACACGAGTCGGCCTCCCCAACCTGCTCAGTGACCCTGCACTTGCCCGTTTGCGCCAGGTGGCTCCTGTATTCATCTGGTGGAAAGCATGGACCCCCAGGATCAAAGTCAGTAGGGTGTGTAAGTATGAGCTCTTAGCTTGCAATGTGCCCCATGAGTTGGTTGCCCTGGTGGGATTGTGAGCGTGCTTTGAGTGTCATCCTGGGAAAGTCTTTGACTCTCTAGCAACCCGGCATCTGGACTATCAGACTTTGTTCAGTAACCCCACCCCCCGTATTCCTGGCATTCGTGTCATGATGGCTAATTTTTTTTAAACAAGGTTAAAGGTCAGGTAAGCTTTGGCCACAGAACACAACTGGAAACATGGCTCACAGCTCCACTACTGTGGCAGTGTGCTTGGATACTGTGAGCACGAAAACTTATGTACCCCGGCATCGGATACGGAGAGCATCGTTGATCCATGTTGCCTGTACTGTGGTCTTGGCATTACTGTACCAATCCCGCTTTCCCCTGTGTACACTGTATGCACCACATTCACCCAGGTTGCAGAAGGGACACCGGGCCATTAGCCTATTATAAAACTTCCGTACTCACACAGCAAGCCGGAGGCAGTGTCATCTCGAGGATTCTCAGCTACTGAACATCACTTTTGTTTGCCGAAAATGTGTCTATATAATAGCAAGGAAAAGAAGAGCAGACGTTATACCATGTTTTTCGCTGCTACAGACTTTGGACTATGATTGCGAGTTGTTGGCAGGAAGGACAGGGGAGTAATACGATACCGTGAGATGACACAGAAAGGAACATATTTAAAGTAGTCCTGTAAAGCTGTCTTTACAATGTACCTGTGAGTTTGCAGAGCCACTCACCTGGAGGATACTGTACCAAGGGGGCATATGTGCACACCTCAACTCGGAGTAAAGCCTTGTAAACTGAACCCGAATGTGTGCTCTAAAGTTTTTCCAGCGGCACCTTGTACACACTGCTACATCTAACAGCACCATTCCTCCACCAAAATATACTTCAGCCCTGAGGCAAGAAGCTGTGCCTGTGGCGAGCTAGTCAAACTCTGCTGCATCACCACCATTTTCATAAGATATGCACTGGAGCGCCGTTCAGCTTTCACCATAAACCACAGGTGGATAACCAACTGTGTAATAGAAAATATAATCCTCCCCTGTAAATTATTCCCCTTTTCATTGAACAGCCAGGGACACGGACAGGGTCACTGCTGGCGTGACACATCCCTTTAACACATCGGCAGGGTATAGAGTACCCCAGTGCCCTGTTGAGCGATCCACTTGCAGTAGCCTATAGGCAGACTCACGCTGAAAGGGTCATCATCAGTATGTATGACACAAGAAAAGAACAATTTTGTTGGTGGAGGAGGGGTGGTGGGGCAGGCCACATAGTGAGGTAGCCAAAATGCCATCTGTTTAGGTGTCTAATGGATGTTAAGATGCTGAAAATGGATTAATTGGATAACTCCAACAAAGAGTCGGCACAAAACACGTGCAGTGGATCTACAGATAAAAGGTGTTAGGGTCTGCGGAACGCACCAAATATAAGATGTGGAGAGGTGCGTTCGCAGCCCGGGGTCCTCCGTGCAGGCGGAGCCTGCTGCTAGTAAAATAGCGCAAGAAGAAAAATCTGTTATCCCGCAGAGTCGCCAAAATAAATGCCGTAACGAGCTGTGGCAATATGTGCGAACTCTGTTAATCCACAGAGCCGCTAGAAGGAGTGCCGCAGTGCTATATGGCGATGTGTGCGAACTCACTTAACACAACTGAGTCACAAAATAAACACGCTAGGGCGCTGTCTAGCGTTGAAAGCGAACCCTGTTACGTCACAGAGCTGCTGAGACAAACTTCTGTGTCCTGTCAGGCACCCAGGTACACAGTGAACAGCTAAGCGAACATAGAACGTGATCATAAGCTAATGTCCTCGCGGGAGTCACCTGCAATCTATGGCATCTGAACGCCAGGCCCTGAATACGGCAATCAAACTCCTCACCGGTTATGCCGGCAATCTAGGGCATCTAGGACACCGACCCTGACCAGCTAGCATACCAAACTCCTCACCGATTAAGTCGGTATTCTAGGGGCTTATTTCAGCCGGGCCCTAACCACACACACGCATGACCACACTGGCGCTAAGCATATAACGATTGATATTAGCGCATGGCGGCCCAGCCATGCCACCCTTTTATAGCAACAGCTACAGGACCGGACAGATACAAGGACCAATGAGAAACTGTTCCAAACACATGTAGTTTCAGGACCTTCCTGGCGGACCCATAGGAGCTGCTGCAGTACCTGAACATGTGACCCCTGATCTCCAATGAGAGATCTTACCCTGGGCATGCTCAGAAGGGGAAACACAGGACTTTGTCCCAAAGACGTCTGCTCCAGTACTGGCTATAATAGCAGATCCAGGAGAGGCAGCAGCAAGTCTCTGCACAGAACTGGAATGGGCAAGACGCTGGGACCGACGTCTCTGCTGAGCAGGCTCCACTGCGGCCGGAGATGAATGGGGGACCGCAGCGGGACTGGTTTGAGACTCCCCTTGTGCAGCAGTGGGAACTCGAACCCTAACAAAAGGTATATGTAGTATACTCAAAATATTAAAAATATCCGTCTAGATTTCTGGAGTAACACCCATAGTCAGAGTCTCACTTTGGATAACACCCACATTTTAAAGCAGTAAAGTTAATTCTATCTGTACAATGCAGCAGAATACATTGTTGTTGGAATTCTTCATCTCCGTATCTATTTACATTGAAAAATGTTAGCCAGAGGCTCAGTCTGGCTACCAACCAATTCAGCAAAGCATGAAAGTGAACTCTAGAAGTAGAGTCCAGCTGTACATATTGTTGTGTCAATTGGTCAGCTCCGACTATCGCAGAACACCTTACCTGCAGGCCCACTGGCTACACCAATTGAAAAGCAGGAAAGTTATTGTATCAGTAGAATCAGCTGATACATGTTGGGGGAATGTTCTTCTCTGCTATCTATTATACTGAAGCGCCCGATCCGCCTGCTCAGCAGACTCGCTCCCTCACTGCCGGCAGCTCCTCAGTGCGCACAGCTCACTGCGCCTCTGCCATCTGCGTACCACTCCTCAGCCCTGTGGTCCCGCGCGTCCTTCTGCAGGCCTTAGGCGCGCGCCCGCACCCTCCCCCGCTCTAAAGGAGCCGCGCGCATTTAACATATCATTCAGCCATGCTGGAGCATGCCCACCCTTTATTAAAGCTACGGACTCGCTTAATTAGCCGACAATGTTGATTCCTGTGCCAGTCTAACTTGTTTCAGCCATCCGCGACCTGATTCCTGTACCTGCCTTTTACCTGTCGCTTGCCTGTCTCCCAAATGTCTATGGTTCATCCAGAGGTGGACGTCATCTGCAGATGTCCCCAGCTCTGCTCCTGCTCACCTGGAGCGATCATCTGCATCCGACTGCAGCTCATCCGAAGTTTCGGACATCATCTGCGAGATCCCGGCATGCGCTACCTGGGACGATCATCTGCCATCCGACTGCAGCTCCATCCGGAATCGGACATCATGGGACGCACGGCTTTTGCTCTCCTGGAGCGATCATCTGCCATCCGATGCACCCACCGGGGAGGCTCCACCTAACAGGTCGTATATGCTCCTTCTAGTATGCCTCACTTGCCTGAAAAACCTGCCGTCCAAAGACTGCTGGTCACTGCCGTGACAACCGCCTGTCAGAGACTCCCTTGCACTTGTGGACAACCTGCCTGTTCAATAAGCCTGTCAATTGCCTGACAATGCTGTCAGAATGCCTGTTCTTACGTGAACTCCCTGTCCAACTGCCTGGTCTATTCCGTGACAACCTGCTGTCCAGAGACTCCATGGTCACTTGCTGTGACAACCTGTCCAGAACTGCTGGCACTTGCCGTGACAACCTGCCTTCCAGAACTGCTCGGTCACTTACATTACAACTGCTGCCATGACTCCTTGGTCACTCGCTGTGATCAAACTGCCTGTCAGAACTACCATATCCCAGCCGTGATCCCTGCCTTTTCCGGTGCCACCCCATCGATTACAAGAAACTCTCTTGTATAATAAAGCTTGTGTTCCACCACGACTGTCTCTCAGTAGTTGCACCACCATGACCTTACATTAACGAAGATAAAATGTTAGCCAGAGGCCCAGTCTGGCTAACAGCAATTTCTGCAAACCAGGAAAATGAACTGTATAACTACAGTCCAGCTGGAGATATAAATGTGTTCATTGTTCACATACGTATCTATTTTCCAAGAAAACTTGGTAGCCAGGGGCCCAGTCTGGCTACCAGACAATTCTGCAAAGAAGGAAAGTGAACAGTACAACTACAGTCCATATGGAGATATAAATGTGTTCATTGTTAAGATATGTTTTTTTTTCAGAGAAAACTTGGTAGCCAGAGGCCCAGTCTGGCTACCAACCAATTCTGCAAAGCATGAAAGTGAACTCTAGAAGTACAGTCCAGCTGTACATATTGTTGTGTAAATTTGTCAGCTCCATATCTATTTATGCAGGAACACCCATACTCAGAGGCCCACTTTGCTAACACCCTAATTGAAAAGCAGGAAAGTTTATTGTATCAGTAGAATTCAGCTGTATACATTGTTGGGGAAATTGTTCTTCTCCGTATCTATTAACGAAGATAAAATGTTAGCCAGAGGCTCAGTCTGGCTAACAGCAAATTCTGCAAAGCAGGAAAGTGAACTGTATAACTACAGTCCAGCTGGAGATATTGCTGTGTTAATAGTTCAGCTCCGTATCTATTTAACAAGAAAAACTGGTAGCCAGAGGCCCAGTCTGGCTACCACCCAACAATCACAATCATCAGGCTCTGATGGCTTCTCACAAAGCCGTCCATCCATGTTGTATATTTGTGTCTTGGTCCGCCAGTAAAAGGAGCTTATGGTGGTCTGCCCATGTACTTCAACAGGAAGCCCAACTAGTGCCGACCGGCCCAGGACGAACGTCCCCCTTCATCATGTTCATAGGCCGTTCTTGTCGATTTCCATCCTAACATTTAGGTACCTTAAACAGTATATTTGAAAAGCTACTTTTTTCGTTGGATGGTTGCGCACATTGGACACAAGACACTGCATATAAATGGGATATAGCAATGCTGTGATGGTGGCTCAGTATTTCATTACAAATATTTCTTGGTAAACTATGTTTAATTATCTCCTTCAGAGCATTAACTTTGCCTGACTCAAATGGTAAGAGTTTAATACAAAACAGTGACGGCTGAATGCTTGTAGATGCAGAGGAATTACTAAATGTTGTAAGTGATAACTTGTATGAGTGACACTGCATGTTCCTTCTTTACTGGATTATAAAGCGTTAAGAAAAAAAGGAATGTTATTATTTATAAATTACTTTGTTCAAAGCCTCTATGATCATCTATGGTGTGTCTGCAATATTTACTACACAGCAGAACGGAACAGTTGTGGAATATTGAGCATGGTCACAGTTTTAGAAATGCAAGAATGTTCATATGTTCCAAAACCTATGTTATTTTCGCAATACATAGTAGCAGCTACTTTTAACATTACTTTACATAAGTTAGCTATAGATATTGCTTAAAAAGTTGTCATGATTATAGATAGTAGTCTATTGCTTAATCTTGTGTTTTTCAAGAATATAGATATGATTGGTTGCTGTTAATAGTGTACTGTGAATATACAAATGGCACTTTTGAATGCATATTTAAATATACAGAATGCATTCAGACAATTACCTGGCTGCATTTCAGGTACAAAATGTAACGTTTCCATATGTTTGCGGCTTGTGATTGTTAAACTTTACGGTTTACTTAACCTCTTTCTGTGGTGGTTTTATCTAAATCATGGAGGCTTTAACATTATAAGGGTTTATGTCCCCTCCTCTGACGAATTCATGACATCTCAGTTTCATCTGACCTTCAAAGCTGGCCAGTGGCCACTTGAAGGGCTGGGTGAAAATTTTCACCTGTAGATATTGCTGTGTTAATTGTTCAGCTCCGTATGTATTAACGCAGAAAAACTGGTAGCTAGAGGCCCAGTCCGGCTACCACCCAATTCTGCTAAGCACGAAACTGAACTGCATTATTACAGAACAGCTGGATATTCCAGATGACATATTCACATGTACAGTTAGGTCCATAAATATTTGGACAGAGACAACATTTATCTAATTTTGGTTCTAGACATTACCACAATGAATTTGAAACAAAACAAATTAGATGCAGTTGAAGTTCAGACTTTCAGCTTTCATTTGAGGGTATCCACATTAAAATTGGATGAAGGGTTTAGGAGTTTCAGCTCCTTAACATGTGCCACCCTGTTTTTAAAGGGACCAAAAGTAATTGGACAGATTAAATAATTGTAAATAAAATGTTCATTTCTAGTACTTGGTTGAAAACCCTTTGTTAGCAATGACTGCCTGAAGTCTTGAACTCATGGACATCACCAGACACTGTGTTTCCTTCTTTTTGATGCTCTGCCAGGCCTTCACCGCGGTGGTTTTCAGTTGTTGTTTGTTTGTGGGCCTTTCTGTCTGAAGTTTAGTCTTTAACAAGTGAAATGCATGTTCAATTGGGTTGAGATCAGGTGACTGACTTGGCCATTCAAGAATATTCCACTTCTTTGCTTTAATAAACTCCTGGGTTGCTTTGGCTTTATGTTTTGGGTCATTGTCCATCTGTAGTATGAAACGACGACCAATCAGTTTGGATGCATTTGGCTGGATCTGAGCACACAGTATGGCTCTGAATACCTCAGAATTCATTCGGCTGTTTCTGTCCTGTGTCACATCATCAATAAACACTAGTGACCCAGTGCCACTGGCAGCCATGCATGCCCAAGCCATCACACTGCTTCCACCATGTTTTACAAATGATATGGTATGCTTTGGATCATGAGCTGTACCACGCCTTCGCCATACTTTTCTCTTTCCATCATTCTAGTAGAGGTTGATCTTGGTTTCATCTGTCCAAAGAATGTTCTTCCAGAACTGTGCTGGCTTTTTTAGATGTTTTTTAGCAAAGTCCAGCCTAGCCTTTTTATTCTTGATTCTTATGAGTGGCTTGCACCGTGCAGTGAACCCTCTGTATTTAATTTCATGCAGTCTTCTCTTTATGGTAGATATGGATATTGATACGCCTACCTCCTGGAGAGTGTTGTTCACTTGGTTGGCTGTTGTGAAGGGGTTTCTCTTCACCATGGAGAGTATTCTGCGATCATCCACCACTGTTGTCTTCCGTGGGCGCCCAGGTCTTTTTGCATTGATGAGTTCACCAGTGCTTTCTTTCTTTCTCAGAATGTACCAAACTGTAGATTTTGCCACTCCTAAAGTTGTAGCAATTTCTCAGATGGGTTTTTTCTGTTTTTTGCAGCTTAAGGATAGCTTGTTTCACCTGCATGGAGAGCTCCTTTGACCGCATGTTTCCTTCACAGCTAAACCTTCCAAATGCAAACACCACACCTCAAATCAACACCAGCCCTTTTATCTGCTTAATTGAGAATGATATAATGAAGGGATTGCCCACACCTGTCCATGAAATAGCCTTGGAGTCAATTGTCCAATTACTTTTGGTCCCTTTAAAAACAGGGTGGCACATGTTAAGGAGCTGAAACTCCTAAACCCTTCATCCAATTTTAATGTGGATACCCTCAAATGAAAGCTGAAAGTCTGAACTTCAACTGCATCTGATTTGTTTTGTTTCAAATTCATTGTGGTAATGTCTAGAACCAAAATTAGATAAATGTTGTCTCTGTCCAAATATTTATGGACCTAACTGTATATTTGCACATGTCTAAAGGGAGTAGCCGTAGTCCAACGCTCTGCAACATTTTTATCAACGAGCTGCCTACCACTATACAATCTTTCACAGCACCAGATCCTGGCTCAGCGTTATGGGCAGGCAGACCAGGCAGCTGAGTAAGGGCCCCCAGGCACAGCAGCGGACCATGGGTGATGCCTGGTTTTAAAAAATGTCATATATCACAAGGCAGTGATTCTGTTAGCAGAAGAGACCAATGTAAGTGCATCTTAGCTGTTGTACAATGCCAGGGCCGGCGTCAGCACCCGGCGCACCAGGGCAAATGCCGTGGCCATGGCGAGACAGGGGGTCACACTTGGCACCTGATCAAGTTTTTTTTTTTAGGTTTTTTTTTTATCCGGGGTCGGTCCAACTGCATACAAAAGCGCATAAAGCGAAAAAATGCTGGAAAATCGGCATAAAAAAACCCACATATTTTTAACTGCATTTTCGTGTCTGTGCAGACGTTGCGGATTCAGCTGCGGATCACCAGCGGATTTGGCCCTGCGGATACGCAGCAGATTGTCTTGCGTTGTACAGTAACATTATAGTCTATGTAAAATAAAAAACGCTGTGCACATGCGTAAAAAACCGCAGCATAAACGCTGCGAGTTCATTTCCGGAGCATGTCAATTCTTTGTGCGGATCTGCAGCGTTGCTGCACCCATTGACTTGCGCTGAGTCGGGCGCTATCACTCATGTAAGAAGTGAAATCTGGTATTGTATACCTATATTTCTCAGATGTATCTGTGCATCCTGAATCGTGGTATGTGTTAAAGGGGGGCCCACTGAGACTCTTTGGCCCGGGGCACTCAAAAACCTGGAGCCGGCCCTGTGCAATGCGAACCTTTCACAGCGCTGCACTGATTCTGTTAGGGGGCAGAGGGAACGGACTCCCATCGCACATACAGATATAGCAGCTGGGATAAAGGTTACAAATTGTTACCTCATGGCATTATTCATTGAGTCATCATAGCGGTTCTCTTGTGTCAATAACTCAGCATAATAATTTTAGCTCTTTATTGTATTGCCTGTTCATGGTTTACACCAGTAAGGGAACAGTATTGAGAAATTGGCTTACTCACATGCATTGTTTTTGCAAAGGGCCCTCAGTTACACCTCTTGGCAACAGATAGGAAAAAGTCAGCATAATATTTCCTTTTTTTATTTTTTTATTGCCTGTTTATGGTTTCCACCAGTAGGGGAACAACATTGAGAGAGTTTGTCACTGCCATGCATTGTTTTTTTACGGAGCCCTCAGTTACACCTCTTGCCAACAGATACACTAATATTTTCTTGACTATAAAAGTATCTTTTTTGGGGGGCATATTGGCACACTGTTCGGTATATCACATGTATCTGGGACTATACTCATTATTTGTTCTGTACCCAACTGTAGTTAATAATCGATTGGCAACAGATTCTATTAATACTTTTAACTTGCTGTAGATAAATTTATAGACGGCGAATATTATTCACTAAGCCACGGTCCTTATTCTAGGATCATGACATTGGAACATAATGACAATAACAATAAATCTATTATGTATAGAGAACTGAAGGTGTTTTATTACATCTTGCCATTGATGTGGTCACAAAACTGTAGTCTGACTCTTCCACATGCAGCAATGTGGTGAAAATGTAAGGGACAGTCCTACGTCCCTTTTTGTAAATGTACATAGTACTTTTCATATAATTTTTTTTTTTCATATGTCACACTCACTATATTTTTTTTTTGGGGGAAAAAACCCGTATCTGAGGAAATTGATTGGCCTTACTGTAATCCGGGTTTCACCTTTGACTTCGAGAGGAGGTGTTCATACACCTTCTGTTATGTTGTTATGTCATCAGTGGGCATCCCGTGGCTGGAGGCAGAAGCAGTGAGGTGTGTCTGTGTGAAATGTTATGGAGCGCCTACGGGAGATTGCGCGATCCAGGATGGCTATAAGGCCAGCTGTCTTCCCTCATAGCCGCTTACGGATACCCTGGATGCTGAGAGAAAGGGTAGGAGGAAGAGGCCCCCAGAGAGGCTGTCACCAGAGCTGTCATCGCGCGACGGGCGCATGTTCCGGAGGCCCTACAGGGACCCAACGGAGGCTGGAGGAAGCGGTGCAGATCCCCTTCCCTTGGCACACCTCCGCCATGAAAGTGCCTAGCCGGGCGGCAGGCGCAGGTCTGGCGAGCGGACCTGGATTGAGTGCCGCAACGGAAGTGCAGGCAACACAGGATGTGCGGCCTCCTCGTAGAGCGCAGTCGGCACCAGGGGATAGCGACGATGTGGGGGGTGGCGTGGAACCTCGTAGTGAGGCGGGAGAAGCATCGTAGCGGACGCACGGGGTAAAGGACAGAGCAGACAGGGAGTCAGACACGGGGGCTGTGCGTGCGGCAGGGGCCCTAGAGGAGGACGTCGGTAGCGGGCCTGCAACGGGGAGGAAGAAGAGGAGGTGTTCAGTGGGCAGGCTGCATCAGCTGGACCCCCTGCTGCCTGGCACTGACAGCAGGCGAACCAGGAGGACAGTGTTGGGCAGCGTGGTCGTAATGGCGGACGGGGCACAAGCATGGTCATCGCTACAGTTCACGGGATCGAAGGGGCGTTCCAGGGCCATATGGAGGTCGGCAGTTTGTAGCGCTGCACGCGCTACGGTCCCCACTGGTGATGAGGAGGCCAGGGGCGCAGCCCAGGGGCGCGTGCCTGGGGCAGCGAGGCTGCGTTGAATGTTATGATACAGACAGCGACATGGACGTGGCTGTAGAGCTACAGGATGCGTGACATTCGGTTGCCGGGGAAACAGCACCTGTGCAGCTTGTTGAGTATGAGTCTTTGTCATGTTTGTTGCCCGCAGGGGCTGGTTGAGGTGTAATTGGTGGGGGTAGTGCGTTAGGGTTAGAGGAGCTGGGTCCGAGGGGTGGCGTAACTATAGTAGGCCCGGATATTAGGGAGGTACTGTTGACTATGTTTCCCATTTTAAAAAGAATGGAAGGGGGTATAGCGACTGGGGCAGGGGTGTCACCCGTCGGGCTATGGGTCACGGCATCGGTTTCGGAGAATCAGATTGTGTGTGACCCCTGTAGGGCCGTGGAGGGGGAACAGGTACCCAGCTCTGGTGTATCCGTGTCACAGAGAAGGATAAAGGGGGATGCTTTAAAATTGGATGATAGGGCAGAGGGTCAAGTTAACATTTGCTTTGAGGGCCCCTTGGGGGGAGCAGTTTTAAAAACAATTGAAGCCGAAAAAGTGTGGTGATGAATAAGTGGAAAATTTTCCCTTTACCCCCTTGGAGAACTTATATTTGGATAGGGCAAAGAGGGATGACAGGAAAAAGGAGGAGAAGCGAAACTGGCATTGGCGCCTTATCCAGCAAACTTTCCCAAACTCAATGCAAGCATTCCCTATATTACCGAGTCTCAGAGTTCATAAGTCCACGGGAAATAATTCCTGATTATTTTGTTATGTGTACGCGATTGGGGAAGCTCACCGCACTTGTGGTGGGCTGACCTGGTTGCGCTATGATGAACAATTCAGGCAGCGTAAGGCGGTCAGGCCTCACATTAGGTGGTATCAAAAGGATATAGGCCTGTGGCTTTAAGTGATGGTGCCCGCAAGGTATGAGCAGTCCTTTCACGGGAGCGGAGGGAGCATTTCCCAGCAGGCGGGACAAGGAGGAGGTAGTCAGGGGGGGCCAGGAGCAAATGAAAAATCTTGAACAAGCTGGCAGTTTAATGAGGGCCAGTGGAAATATGGCAATACATGCAAATTTAAGCATGTGTGCAGTCGTGTGCAGGTACAGTTTTATTTATTGAAATTTTCCATGACTTTTGATATTGTTTTTATCCTGCTGTTTTTCATTTTTTGGGTTGTGAATCAATACCTAAGGTGTGGGGGTGGGACAGAAATTACATGAACAACTGAGGTAGCTAGCAACTTTTCTGCAAAAATGTAAAATATCTTTCAATTCTGATGTGATAGCCAAGCACAGAGTTCATATTCGTTCTCGGCAGCCAAAATTGAATGAAAATATGGTTTAAAACCTTATGCCTCAAAAATTGCGTTCGCCAGTGATTACTTTCAGGCTAGGCCTAGCAGTCACCAGCCAAACCACATTACAGCTGCAGCAGGCCGTGTTTGCCCATCGTGCCCAATGGCCCCCACTATTCAGGCTCCTGTTCCTTTTTGGCAATGATCCAGCTGCCATGTTTGATCCTTAAACCTAGTATAACCCATCGGCCAGTAACCCTTACACTTTCTAAACGCAACGTGCCAACAGGTTTCTCACACAATTCTTTAGTTACGAGGGGGGCCAGCAAAGTTCGAGGCCCACCCATGAAATCTTTTTTGCATGGTCTTCTTTTGCAATGCAATATCTTATTTACTTAGCTGAATGGTCTCATGATGAGCAATCTTTATTTATTTACATTTTTTTGGGTTTTCGTAGCAGCATTTTAAAGTTTGGTGGCAAGGCTGAAATATGGGAATGGAGAAATTGTCAAAGCGAGCACTAATTCAATACCTTTAGAAAAAAGGACTGACACCATTGGAAATTTACAAGGACATGCTGGAGACATTAGGGGACAATGCTCCTTCTTATACAATGGTGAATAAGTGGTTTGCAGATTTCAAGCGGGGACAGACATCAATTGAAGATGCTGATCGCAGTGGTCGTCCCTCAACCGCATGCACAGAAAAAAATGTTAAAAAAAGTGCAAGACATTGTAATGGCAGATCGACAGTGTCAAACAGCGGCACATTGCGCAATGTGTGGGCATATTAGCGGAGAGGGTTGGCCATATTCTAACACAGCTGGTGAACATGCATAAACTTTCGACCCGATGGGTGCCAAGACTTTTGACATTACAGAACAAACGTCTCAGAGAACTTCAGTCTGCGGAAAATGTGCAACTGTTTGAAGCTGATATTCAACTTTTTAGGCACAGATTTGTTACCATAGATGAAACTTGGGTACAACACTTTTGTCCCGAGACAAAAGAAGCCTCAAAACACTGGAAACATCCCACCTCCCCACGGCCCTAAAAAGGCAAAGGTAGTTCCATCCGCTGGCAAGGTGATGGCATCAAGTGTTGTGGGATTGCAAGGGTGTCATTCTTCTGCAGTTACTCTAAAAAGGGCAAACCATCAATCGGGAATATTATGCAGCTCAGATTCATCTTCTGAGGTCATCAATTAAGAAAATACGTCGAGGGATGCTGCGGAAAGGTGTGTTGTTTCACCAGGACAATGCGCCAGTTCACACACCAGCTGTTGCAATGGCTGAAATTCACTTCTGTGGCTTCCAACTGCTTCAGCACCCACCCTATTCCCCTGATTTGGCTCCCTCAGACTATCACCTATTTCCACAGATGAAAAAGTTGTGGAAGTCATTTTCCTTCTGATGAAGCCGTCATGGACGCCATAAAGGAGTTTTTGGAGGAGCAAGACGGAACATTCTACCATAGTGGACAAATGAAACTCCAAGAGCAATGGCATACCTGTGTGACCCTCAAGGGAGACTATGTCGAGAACTGACTGTAAACATTTGGACCCACGGTCACTACTAAAGCTGTTTGTACACTGTCAGGGCCAGGCAGCTGTAGTACTCCAACAAATTAATTGCCCCCTTAACACAGTCAGGCAGCTTAGTATTTAGATGTGATGCTCCACTAAAGGTATTTGTACACTGTCAGGGCCAGGCAGCTCAGCTACTACACCCAATTAATTGCCCCTCGATTATAGGTAGGCAGCCTGTAATCAGATCTGATGGTCCACTCAAGCAATTTTTAGACTGTCACTAGCAGGCAGGCAGCTTAGCTACTACACCCAATTAATTGGCCCTTTGTCACAGGCAGGCAGGTAGCCTGTAATCAGATCTGATGGTCCACTCAAGCAATTTTTAGACTGTCACTAGCAGGCAGGCAGCTCAGCTACTACACCCAATTAATTGGCCCTGTGTCACAGGCAGGCAGGCAGCCTGTAATCAGATCTGATGGTCCACTCAAGCAATTTTTAGACTGTCACTAGCAGGCAGGCAGCTCAGCTACTACACCCAATTAATTGGCCCTTTGTCACAGGCAGGCAGGCAGCCTGTAATCAAATCTGATTGTCCACTCAAGCAATTTTTAGATTGTAACTAGCAGGCAGGCAGCTCAGCTACTACACCCAATTAATTAGCCCTTTGTCACAGGCAGGCAGGCAGCCTGTAATCAGATCTGATGGTCCACTCAAGCAATTTTTAGACTGTCACTAGCAGGCAGGCAGCTCAGCTACTACACCCAATTAATTGGCCCTTTGTCACAGGCAGGCAGGCAGCCTGTAATCAGATCTGATGGTCCACTCAAGCAATTTTTAGACTGTCACTAGCAGGCAGGCAGCTCAGCTACTACACCCAATTAATTGGCCCTTTGTCACAGGCAGGCAGCCTGTAATCAAATCTGATGGTCCACTCAAGCAATTTTTAGACTGTCACTAGCAGGCAGGCAGCTCAGCTACTAAACCCAATTAATTGCCCCTCTATCATAGGCAGGCAGCCTGTAATCAGATCTGATGGTCCACTCAAGCAATTTTTAGACTGTCACTAGCAGGCAGGCAGATCGGCTACTCTACCAAATGAATTGCCCCTTTTTCATAGGCAGCCAGCCTGTAATCAGATCTGATGGTCCACACATGCAATTTGTACTGCGTCACTAGCAGGCAGGCAGCCGAAGAAGCAGCGTTGCTGCACACACTAAAATCTCCCCTCTCGCTGCACAGTCACTGAACAGCTAATCGCTAGCAGCACAACGTTTTTTTTTTTTGTTTAGGTCCTGCCTAACACTCTCCCTGCTCAAACGCTCCGTCAGCAACCTTCCCCTACACTGAGTTCGGCAGTTGTAAAATGGCGGTCGGCGCTGAGGGATTTTATATGCAGTCTGACGCCACTGAAAGCCAGCCAAACGCTGCATTGTCCTTCTCTAAGATGGTGCTGGCCGGCTGCTATGTCATCACGTTGCCCACAGCCTGCGTCCTTGCTCATTGGCCGAGAAAAGGCACTTAAACTGTAGAGGAAAACCGACTCCAGCAAAATGGTCGCCGAACACGTGACCGAACTCGCGTCACGGTCGGGTTTTGTTTCATGAAACCCGACTTTGGCGAAAATCTGCGTTTTTTGAAAATAAACGACCTGTTTCGCTCAACTCTAGCCTTTAGTGCACACATAGTTTTTTCAACTGGTCAAAAATAGCGAATGGCTCAAGCAGAAATGGTTTCAAGAAATGCACCTTCCTTGTGGGATTTTCTACCCTTTTTTGTTTATAAATTGTTTTTGTTAATGTTTTGCTAACATTTTTTAAAGGTATTCTATCAGTAGGATTAACCATCCTAAGCTGTCTATATGGGATCGTAGGTCATAGAAAGCTGAACAAAATAATAACTTGATATCTGTGATCTGACATATTATCCCAAAGAAATCCTCCTTTTTCTAATATGTAAATGAGCTGTTAGAAGCTGGAGGCCGGACACTGATCTGCATGAGAATCTACCTCCAGAAATTATTTTAAAAGACAGGGGGAGTTACCATTGTGAGACATGTAATAACACAGGACTTTAGAACTGACTCTTGTTTCTGCACATACAGATTTGCTGCAGCTCTCATAGCTCTGCTGTACTGCAACAATATTGCTGCCCTGTTTGCCTGTGAAATGGAAGCTGAGAGGAACCTGCAGATGTGTGAGGTATAATCACACACAGCTCTGCAGTGAGATCAGGAGAGAAGAGAGTGGCCGTCGCACATCATGCTGGTAATCATTACATTTCACACTGGCAACCATTGCACATCACACTGGTAACGCCCCCTTTTTTCGAGGATCCCTATTTTTGTAACCAGCAAAGATTAGCAGACTGCTGTGGCCTGGTATTATCAGGCTGGCAAGCAGGGTCGGACTGAGCCACTGGGACCCGGAGAAACCTCCGTGGGCCCCAGCTCCTGCGTGGTGGGCCCTGATTTGAAAGGATAGGTCGCGGCAGAGGGGTAATGATGTATTTCTTTTCATATTTTCATATTTCGTGTTTGCAAGCTATAGCGCTACAGTGTGCTACCTTTCTTCTTGTATGTATAGAGTTGGTGACTCTAGGTTTAGCACCTGTTCACATGAATCTAAGTTTGGATGTGCCGGTCAGTTTTTGATATGTATTCATTTACCTTCTCTGAGCACTCCACCTGGTGGTCACAGCCTTTTAATTACAGCAGGTTCATCACCCCTCCACAGAGATGTAGATTTTAGTCTGAAAAGAGGATTCATAGGTTCCCATGCAGACAGACTTTTCTAAGCGAGATAGGCATTAGTTAGGGACCTGATATACGAGAAGAGCCTTGACGTGGCTATCAGGCTCACATAATTTGGCCATCTTATGCGCTAAGACTTCTTAATTTTTCATATTTCTAAGGTAATGATGTAATTCATTTTTCATATTTTTCATATTTCGTGTTTGCAAGCTATAGCGCTACAGTGTGCTACCTTTTCTTCTTGTATTATAATATAGAGGCTGCCTATAGGGGTGCATTATACTATATGAGGACAATCTGGTTTATTATGCTGTATGGATGCTATCTAGGGCCATCATACAGTGTTGGACCCATTAAATAGTTTGGGACATTAAGGGGTCAGTATATATCCAGTGAGGGCCATTATTCTGTGTATAGGAGATGTACAGGGGAGACTTGGGACATTATTAATGTAAAGTGGACACTTATTGT
Source organism: Oophaga sylvatica (assembly GCA_033576555.1). Taxonomy (NCBI): domain Eukaryota; kingdom Metazoa; phylum Chordata; class Amphibia; order Anura; family Dendrobatidae; genus Oophaga; species Oophaga sylvatica. The sequence continues at coordinate 158,200,629 of JARQOD010000009.1, forward strand.
TATAGGGAACCGGGTTACTGTGACTGTCAAAGGGGCACACAGGGCATTATTACAGTCTAGGGGACAAAATGTGGTCACTGTTTTCTAGGCACTTGCACCCGGCATTACTAATTCTAGAGGGGTGCTTTAAAATTTAGAGGTCACACAGAACCACACAGCAGGTGCAGTAATAGAACACATACGGCGGCAGCAGCAGCAGCAGCTCAGTATTGGGTATCACGTGCAGTAATAGGACACATACGCAGCAGCGGCTCAGTATTGGGTATCAGGGCAGTAATAGGACACATACGGCAGCAGCGGCTCAGATTGGGTATCAGGTGCAGTAATAGGGACACATATGGCAGCAGCGGCTCAGTATTGGGGTATCAGGTGCAGAAATAGGGACACATATGGCAGCAGCGGCTCAGTATTGGGGTATCAGCAGGATGAGGAGTTTGTGCAGGTTGAGAATAGTCAATTGGTGACAAGACAGTGCTAAAAATATGAGAAGTGAAATGTGTCTTTGTTGTAATCTCTGCAGTCGAGTCCTGGCTGGAGAAGTCGTCATGTCGGTCTGGGCCAGATGGAAAAGAAATGAAAGTGAACAATTCCATTAGAAAGAACATCAGCGGTAAGTCATTATCTGTACCTGTGCTGTAATCTATTATATGTTCTGTAGGACTGGTATTATTTACCACAGACCATATGGCGGTAATATCAATATTGGTCTTTTTTATATATAGATTATTTTTGGCAACAGCGCGGTCATTTGCTGAGGTTCTCTGATTAGGGGCCACTCAGAAGTTTCGCCCCCACTAAACCAAAACCCTAGCTACGCCTCTGGCTCTCTCTCTAGTCTTTCTTTCTCTCTAGTCTTTCTCGCTCTTGTTCTTTCTTTCTCCTCTCTGTTCTTTTTTCTCTCTGTTCTTTCTTTCTCTCTCTCTTTCTTTCTTTCCTCTCTTTCTTTCTCTGTTTGTTCTTTCTCTCTCGCTGCTCTTTCTTTCTTTTCCTCAGTACCAGCCACTGTGCCCTCATTACCAGTCAGTGTGATCAGCAGTGCTAAATGGGTACGCTTGGGGCCAGGATATGGGTGTGATTAGCTGTTAAATGGGTGTGGTCGGGGCGTGGCCTAAAATTTGCAGCGACGCCCTACGCGCGCCGCAGCCTTTAACCCTCTTTCCTGTCTTCAAAATTTGGGAGGTATGCTGTATGACCTCACTACAACTTCTGGGCATGCTCCTGATGAGCGCGACGGATGGTCTCCTGAGGGATCTCCTCCCACACCTGGACTAAAGCATCCACCAACTCCTGGACAGTCTGTGGTGTAACGTGGCATGGCCTAAAATTTGCTGCAGCAGGCACAGCGTGCCACAGCCTTTGTCCCTCTTTCCCTTCTTCAAAGGTTGGGAAGTATGATGGTGGGCCCCAAGAATATTTTTTCTCTGGTGGGCCCAAGGTACTCCAGTCCGACGCTGCTGGCAAGGTCCATGGATATTGGCTCCTTAACAGCCTTAAATACCATGCCTCAGCAGCAGGGGCGTACATAGAAATCATGGGGCCCCATAGCAAAAGTCTGAATGGGCCCCCCCCCAAAAAAAAAAACCCAGAGCCATTGTAAATGTAAAGTGCCAGCACAGTGAGGGGACACATTAAACAAAAAATGTATTATGCCCCCATAGATTGTGCCCCCATAGATGCTCCATAGTATAGGCCCTTATGCTGCCGCAGCTGCTGCAACCAAAAAAAAAAAAAAGACATACTCACCTTTCGTCGCTGGGGGCCAGGTGCCGGTGTCCTGAGCAGGGGGTGACACCAGGTGCCGATGTCACCGCTCGCTCAGGGCCCCGGCACCTGAGATATTTACCTGTCCTCTCTCCACTGCTGAGTGCCGCTGTCTTCGGGGTCCTCCAGCAGTGAATGATGAGGCAGAGGGCGCGGCGCGCACTAACGACGTCATCGCGCCCTCTGACCTGAACATTGCAGCAAGAGGACGCGAGCAACGGTGGAACGGGACAGGTAAATATCCCTTATACTCACCCTTCTGCCGGCGCGGTCTGTGCAGCCCCTGCTCTTCTCCCACGGTCTCCGCCGCCAGTGTTCAGCGGTCACGCGGGACAGCTCATTAAAGTCATGAATATGTGAGTATTCATGACTGTAATGAGCGGTACCACCTGACCGCTGAACACAGGAGTCGGAGACCGTGGGAGAAGAGCAGGGGCTGCAGAGACCGCACCAGGAGGGGTGAGTATATAGAAGAGCTGCGCTCCCCCTCCCCCGCCGACCCCCTGGTAGTACTGTGTCAGCACAGCTACCCGACCGTCGAGGGCCCCCTCACCTGTCCGGGCCCCATAGCAGCTGCTTGGTCTGCTTCATTCACGGTACGCCACTGCTCAGCAGTCTGCTTCATCAGGCTGGTTAACAAAAATAGGGGGACCCGACGCCATTTTTTATTCGAAGGGAACCCCTATTTTTTTTAATCAGTTCCCTCTGACGTCACTGATTGTGTCCCTGGCTGACCTGAAGTGAAAGTGGAAAGCAATCAATTAAGCTTTCCACTTCCTCTCCTGTCAGCCAGGAGAGGAACTCATTCATTTGGGGGTTTACTGTGAGGCTTCAGCATTAGCTGCGGTCCCTGCAGTAAACATTAACCCTTTCTGAAGGATTACACCGTGGGACCTGACTGTGCATGGGATAGGTAAGAATAATTTTGCTTTTTTATTTTATTTTTATTACAGGAAATGGTTTTTGCAGTCAAATAAAAGATGGTCAAAAACATGTGTCTTTATTTCATTAAAATGATTTTTAATTAAAGTGTGTGTTTTATTTTTATTTCATGCAATAGGATTAATAATTGATAGTTGTCTAATTGACAGCTCTCAATTATTAACCTGGCTTAAGGTCACCTTTCAATTGCAATGTGGCTTTAACCCCATATTAACCCATTCGCCACCGCTACAGGGCAATGGGAATAGACGGGCAAAGTGCCAGAAAGGGCGAATCTAATTATAGAGTTGTCTTTTCTGGGGTGTCTGGGGGCAGATGTTAGTAGCCAGGGGGGGCCAAAAATAATGGTCCCTCTCTGGGCTATTATTATCTGCCCCCATTCGCTGGCTTTGTCTGTCTGGTTGCGAAAATAGGGCGGGAGCCCACGCATTTTTTTTAAACAATTTTACACCTCATATATATATATATATATATATATAATATATATATATATACATGTCATTGAATTTGTGACACATATATATATATTTATATTTATAGTTCATACACTTCTACATAGTATAATAGCCGCTAATTCAATTGACGGCTTTTGTGAAAATGCAGAACCCGACATGAAATGTCACTTGGTGTACATAGGGTTAACCATGTTTTTTCATGTCCTTTGCTATCTGATTTGCACAAACAATTACATCAGTCTATGTGTGCAAAATTTCACACCTGTAGGGGTTAATTAAAGGTGTAAATTCGTAGCAAAAAAGTCCGTTTTTTTTACAACGAATTTACACCTTTAATTAACCCCTACAGGTGTGAAATTTTGCACACATAGACTGATGTAATTGTTTGTGCAAATCAGATTGCAAACGACATGAAAAGACATGGTTAACCCTATGTACACCAAGTGTCATTTCATGTCGGGTGCTTCTGTCTTTTCACAGAAGCCGGCTTTACCCGGCAATTGAATCAGAGGATATTTTACTATGTAGAAGTGTATAAACTATACATATATGTATATATATATATGTCACAATGACATGTATATATATATATATATATGTATTCTATGTGTGTATATTTAGTGTTTACAAGGAAATAAAGGTTTTTTTTAGTTGCGATATTTTGTTCCCATAGACTTACATGGGACTTCCGGTATCGGAATCGGATATCGCCGATATTTAGTGATATCGGCGATACCATTCCGATCCGATATTTTTAGATATCGAGCAGTATCGCTCAACACTACAGGTCACTTCTTTTAAGTTTTTGAAAACCTGAACTCGGCCCTCACCTGTGCTAAACAGGACTACTTCACAAGGATCACAACCCTCATATCTTTTGTATGACCACAAACAGTTATTCAACACTGTTCACTCCCTCCTCCATCCACGGTTACCCCCTTTGACCTCCTTCATTTCCGCAGAAAACTTTCTACACATTTCAAAAATTAAGATCGACCAAGTCAGACAAGTCTTTGCTTTTCAACTACCACAAGTCTTCCGTATATCAGACCAATGCCCTTCTCCCATAACCTTCCTTCCCACCATCACTGAAGGAAAGCTTACTCAACTTCTCTCCAAATCGCACTTCACCACTTGTTCTTTTGACTTTTGATGAGCGAGTATACTTGTTGCTCGGGTTTTCCCGAGCATGCTCGGGTGTCCTCTGAGTATTTTGGCATGCTTGAGATTTAGTTTTTGTCAACGCAGCTGCATGATTTGCGAATACATGTGGGCATTCCCTAACAGGCATTCCTCACATGTATTCAGGCTGTCCAGCAGCCGCAAATCATGCAGCTGCGTTGACAGAAACTAAATCTCCGAGCACGCCAAAATACTTAGAGTACACCCGAGCATGCTCGGAAAACCCGAGCAACGAGTATGCTCGCTCATCAGTACTCTTGACCCTATGTGCAACCCACTAACCTACTGTCTCTTTTCCCATTACCCTGTAGATTGCAATCCTTCTAATCCAGTCTATCAATGTTATTTTGTTCATTGTAATTTTATATATGTATTTTGTATGTAAACCGTTTTCACATGTACAGCACCATGCAATCAGTGGTGGTCTAAAAATAATAATAGTAATAATAACAACAATAATAATATATTTATTATATATGTTTTTTAATATATATACACAACTTCTCATTATATATACATAGATGAGTAAAAATAAAGTGAAACATACCTTAAAGCCATTTTTTTCAGTTTCTTTAAGCTTTTTTAGACGAAAATCTCCCTCGCATGGATTAAGAGCAGATGGTGGGGCCACACATGCACACTTGCAATCTGTACCTGATGTTATGGTCTCCACTGTATAGAAGTCCTCTTGTTGGGACTGACCCTTTTTAGAGCTTTCACATGAGTCTCTATTTAATGGTTTTACAACACATTTGCACTTGCAGTTGGATCCTTCTGATATGGCTTTTACCTTGTCATAATCACCAAGCAACTGTAAAAAGAAAAAAAAATACAAAACAAAATTAGTTTAGAAGTTCATAGAAAATCTGTTTTTTTTTACATCTACTGTAGCTAATCTACTTGTTTATACCCTCTAAAGAGTAAAGCTGTTCAAGATCACAGAAAAGAAACAGTGATCATGGAGCTTTGCAAATATATAGGGGAAGGTTTATCAATGCTGTCTAATTCTTAAGCAGTGGAAATTTAGACTAGATCAGTGTTTCCCAAACTCCCGACCTCAAGGCCCCATACACGTCATGTTTTCAAGATTTTCATAGTGTTGTACAGGTGAGAGAATTCCTGATGCTTTGATGATAATTCCATCAGCAGTGCAATACTAAGGAAATCCTGAAAACAAGTCCTGTTGGGGGCCGTGAGGACTGGAGTTTGGGAAATACTTGACTAGACAGTATTAACCCCTTAGTGACAGCCAATTTGCAGCTTAATGACCAGGCCAATTTTTACAATTCTGACCACTGTCCTTTTATGAGGCTATCACTCTGGAACGCTTTAACGAATCCAGCTGATTCTGAGATTGTTTTTTCCGTGACATATTGTACTTCACGTTAGTGGTAAAAAAATTTTTTATATTACTTGCGTTTATCTATGAAAAAAGCGGAAATATGGCGAAAATTTTGAAAATTTAGCAATTTTCAAACTTTACATTTTTATGCCCTTAAATCAGAGAGATATGTCACAGAAATTTCTTAATAAATAACATTTCCCACATGTCTACTTTACATCAGCACAATTTTGGGAACAAAATTTTTTTGTTTACAAAGTTAAAAGGGTTAAAAAGTTGACCAGCGATTTCTCATTTTTACAACACCATTTTTTTTAGGATCACATCACATTTGAAGTCGCTTTGAGGGGTCTATATGATAGAAAATCCCCAAAAAGGGTGACAACTTTCAAAACTGCACCCCTCAAGGTGCTAAAAACCCACATTCAAGAAGTTTATTAACCCTTTACGTGCTTCACAGGAACTGAACAATGTGGAAGGAAAAAAATTAATATTTAAATTTTTTTGGCAAAAACTTTATTTCGGAACCAAGTTTTTTTATTTCACAAGTGTTAAAAGAAAAAATGAACCACAAAATTTGTTGTGCAATTTCTCCTGAAAAACGCCGATACCCCATATGTGGGGTAAACCACTTTTTGGGCGCACGGCAGAGGTCGCAAGGGGAAAGGGGCGCCGTTTGACTTTTTTAACGCAGAATTGGCTGACGCCATGTCTCGTTTAGAGAGTCCCATGTGCCTAAACAGTGGAAACCCCCAATAATGACCCCCTTTTGGAAACTAACCCCTAAAGAACTTTTTTATCTAGAGTGTGTGAGCACTTTGAACCTCCAAGTGCTTCACAGAAGTTTATAAAAGTAGGCCATGAAAATAAAAAATCATATTTTTTTCCAAAAAAACGATCTTTTCAAACCCCCAAATTTTTTTTTTCTCAAGGGTAAACAAGACCCCAAAAGATTTGTGCAATTTTTCCTGACATTCTGATACCCCATATTGGGGTTTAAACCACGTTTGGGTGCATGGCAAGCTTGGAAAGGAAGGACGCCGTTTGAAAATTTTCAACGCAGAATTGTCTGGATGCCATGTTACATTGTAGAGGCCCTGATGTGTCCAAACAGTGGAAAACCCCCCACTAGTGACACCATTTTGGAAACTAGACCCCTTAAGGAACTTATTTAACATGTGTGAGCACTTTGAACCTCCAAGTGCTTCACAGAAGTTTTTAAATAGAGCCGTGAAAATAAAAAATCATTTTTTTTCCTCAAAATTGATTCTTTAGCCTGCTATTTTTTTATTTTCTCAAGGGGAACAGGAGAAAATGTACCCCAAAAGTTTGTGCAATTTTTCCTGAGTACGCTGATACCCCATATGGGTTGGAACCATGTTTGTTTT
>JARQOD010000009.1:158207798-158259917 GCA_033576555.1 Oophaga sylvatica
GTCAGCGGAAATTACCGGGAAAAAATTTTTCTCCGGGGTCACGCCGGGAAACTGCTTGATGGCCGCCATTTCTTCCCCCTGGCGGTACATGCATTTTTTGGGAAAATGCAGGGGATTTGCAGGGAAATTTCCCGGCCCTTTAAAGCAGTCAGTCCGAGGGACGTCCCGCGGGGAAGCAGGAAATTCAGCTGTGCTGCGGGGTTTGACGGGCTCTGCCTGTCTTTTTTGATGTAGCAAGCTGGATCTGTGGGACACTCGTTACTAGGGGATGCGTCGGTCGGGGGGTTTATATTTTTTTTTTTTTTTTTCTTTTTTTTTACAGGGATCGATGGCGTCCAGGAAGACTGTAAAAAAAGTAAGAAAACGGGGGTTTTTTTTTTTTTTTTTAAATTAAAAAACTTTTTTGGAACATTCACCCGTTTTCCGGGGGGACTAAAAAAAATTTTTTTTTTTACATACCGGGGGCCCCGTCGGGGTTTTTTTTAATTCTTTGGGGGGGGTTTTCCCGGTTCCACGGGGTACTCTTCTGGGGCTTGCCCAAACTTCCCAGGCCCCAAGGACCACCAGGACCCCGAGGGCGTCGTTTTGGCCTGTACAGTCAAGGGCGTGACCCGCATCGGGGTCTGGGGGGGCCCCCTCTTTTATCTCCCCCCCGGGTTTTGGACCCCTTTTTCACGGATGAACGAACCCCCGGGGGCCCCAAAAGGCCCGGGTAGGGCCAGCTATACTTACATGTCCATAGCTGGGGCTGCTGAGGAGACCACTGAGGGAGGCTTGGGAGATTTACGGCGTGGGGTGGGCACTTTTGCAGAGGCCTGGATGTGGGAGGCTGAAGGCTCCGAGGGTCTCACAGGTTCCTGACACACTGGGGAGTAGGGGTCGCACCTGGTAACATTTAGGGCGTACCACCCATTGTAACCCCAGTGTCTGGTGTAAGTCACCAAGTCTCCTGGCAACAGGTCCCTCCCCGGGTGTCCTTCTGGGAGGTGAGCCTCCACGTCCCGCCGGGTCACAAAGACTTCTAAATAAAGTCCAGGCTCCTTGATGAAGCCCCAACCACCTTTCAATTTAAAGCTCCGTACTGCACACTGTAACGGGTCTGGTAGGTGAAACCACTGAGCTTTATTATACAAGACAGTATACTTGTAAGAGAGCAGGTGGCGCCCGGGAATACGGACAGGAATTCACGGGAAGTGACCAGGGCAGTCTCTGGGTAGGCAGGTTGTCACGGCAAGTGACCAGGGCAGTCTCTGGGTAGGCAGGTTGTCACGGCAAGTGACCAGGGCAGTCTCTGGGTAGGCAGGTTGTCACAGCAAGTGACCAGGGCAGGCAGGTTGTCACAGCAAGTGACCGGGGCAGTCTCTGGGAGGCAGGTTGTCACAGCAAGTGACCAGGGCAGTCTCTGGACAGGCAGGTTGTCACAGCAAGTGACCAGGGCAGTCTCTGGACAGGCAGGTTGTCACAGTAAGTGACCAGGACAGTTTCTGAATAGACAGGCTTATACGACCTGAGATGTTGGAGCCTCCTGGTAGGCTTCAGTCTGATGGCAGATGATCGCTCCCAAGCGAGCAGGCAGGAATCTCTGGAGTAGCCGGTGATCACTGCTGGAGATGTCCGAACCTTCGGATAAAGCTGCAGTCGGATGGCAGATGATCACTCCCAAGTGAGCAGGCAAGAGTCTCTGAAGTAGCCGGTGATCACTGCTGATGAAGTCCGAACCTTCGGATAGAGCTGCAGTCGGATGGCAGATGATCGCTCCCAAGTGAGCAGGCAAGAGTCTCTGTAATCGCCGGGGATCACTGCAGGTGATGTCCGAACCTCCGGGGAGGGCTGCAGTCAGATGGCAGACAGCAAACAGACGGGTAACAGGCAGGCAACTGGAAACAGGAGCTGAGGGCTGAAGCAGAGTTATACAGTGCAACAACAACATTGCTCGGGCACCTCCATTAAGGAGGAAGCCCTTAATATAGGGTGGAGTCCTCCGGCATTGGCCGGAGACTAATTTGGAAAATGCGCGCGGCTCCTTTAAGAGCGGGGGAGGGCGCGGGCGCGCGCCCTAAGTCCAGCAGCAGGGAAGGAGCGCACGGGCCCAGCAGGGCGGAATGAGGACGCCGAGGATGCTGGGGGTGCTGAGGACGCTGGGGGCGCTGAGGACGCTGGGGGCGCTGAGGACGCAGAGCGCTGGTAAGGGGAACGGCGTCCCTGCCTGGCAGAGGGCCGGGACGCCGATGCTACAGTACCCCCCCCTCTAGGCCCCCCCCTCTTTAGGCCAGAAAGAAATTTAGCTAGGATGAGAGGGGCATGGATGTTCTCCCGAGGCTCCCACGTTCTCTCCTCAGGACCAAACCCCTTCCAATCCACCAAAAAATAAGTCTTTCTTCCTACCCTTTTTGTGGCCAGAATGTTCTCTACCTCAAATTCATCATCAGCAGACACTGGAGCAGGAGGTGTACCTGTAGACTTGAAAAAAGAGTTAAGTACCACAGGTTTGAGGAGAGACACATGAAAAGAGTTAGGAATTCGCAAATTGGCCGGGAGTTTCAGTTTATAGGACACTGGGTTGATCTGTCTGATGACCTCAAAAGGACCGATAAACCGAGGACCTAACTTATAGGAAGGAATTTTGAGCCGAACATATTTGGACGAAAGCCAGACTTTGTCCCCAGGACGGAATTGAGGAGGATCCAGACGTTTCTTGTCAGCATGTCTTTTCATGCGCTCGGATGACTGAATGAGTGCGGACCGGGTACTCTCCCAGATGGAGGAGAATTCTCTAACCAGAGATTCCGCAGCTGGATTGTCCACAGAGATGGAAACGGGGACAGGAATCCGAGGGTGCTGACCGAAGACTATAAAAAACGGAGACTTGGTGGACGATTCGCTCTCGTGATTATTGTAAGAGAATTCGGCCCAAGGCAGGAGCTCCACCCAATCAGAATGATGAGCATTAATGAAGTGTCGGAGATAGCTGGTCAGATTCTGATTTATTCGCTCAACTTGTCCATTGGACTGTGGGTGGTAAGCGGAGGAGAAATCCAAGGTGACGTCTAGTAACTTACAAGTAGCTCTCCAGAAACGTGAAGTGAACTGTACCCCACGATCCGACACAATGTGACGAGGCAAACCATGGAGACGGAAGATGTGGCGGATAAAGTCTTTAGCCAACTCGGGTGCAGACGGAAGACCTGGCAGAGGAATGAAGTGAGCCATCTTGGAAAAGCGGTCAGCGACCACCCAAATGACCGTACAACCGGCAGAGACGGGCAGATCCGTAATGAAGTCCATGGCTATATGTTGCCAGGGAGCAGCGGGTACAGGAAGCGGAAGAAGACGGCCGGCAGGCAGGTGTCTCGGAACTTTGTTGCGGGCACAGGAGACACAGGCAGAAACAAAGTCTATTACGTCTTTGTGCAGGGTAGGCCACCAATAATGCCGGGTAATGAGTTGGAGGGTCTTTTTCTGACCAGCGTGGCCAGCGAGTTTAGACGAATGACCCCAATGTAGGATTCTCTTCCGATCAGACTCTGATACGAACGTCTTACCAGGAGGGAGACGGTTTAGACTCACGGGAGCCACCTGCATCACTCTGGCGGGATCGATGATATGTTTAGGCTCATCTTCGAGATCCGACACCAGGAAGGACCGGGACAAGGCATCTGCCTTGATGTTTTTGTCAGCCGGGCGAAAATGCAAGAGAAAATCAAAACGGGCAAAAAACAAGGACCACCGGGCTTGGCGAGGGTTAAGTCTCTGAGCATGCTGAAGGTAAGACAGATTTTTGTGGTCCGTGTAGATGATTACCGGATGAAGAGCCCCCTCGAGTAGGTAACGCCACTCCTCCAATGCCAATTTAATGGCCAATAACTCTCGATCTCCTATGGAGTAGTTGCGCTCGGAGGAGGAGAAGAGTTTGGAGAAGAAACCACAGGAAACCATCTTCCCGGATGAAGATTTTTGAGTAAGTACCGCTCCGGCTCCAGCAGAGGAAGCGTCCACCTCCAGGAAGAACTGCTTGTTGCCGTCCGGGCGATGCAGCACTGGAGCGGAAGAGAAGGCTTGTTTCAAGGAAAGAAAGGCCTCCTCTGCTTCGGGCGTCCACTGTTTGGGGTTAGCATCCTTGCGGGTGAGCGCTGAGATTGGAGCAGTCCTGGAAGAGAAGTGCGGTATGAAGAGACGGTAATAGTTAGCGAATCCCAGGAACCGCTGAATGGCCTTCAACCCCTCTGGTCGGGGCCACTTCTCGATGGCAGACAGTTTCTCCGGATCCATTCGTAGGCCTGTCTGAGAGATAATGTAGCCCAGAAACGGAAGCGAGGTCTGCTCAAAGAGGCACTTCTCATATTTGGCGAAGAGGTGATTCTGCCTGAGCCTGAGCAGAACCTGACGAACATCCCTCCGGTGAGACTGGAGATCCGGAGAGAAGACCAAGATGTCGTCAAGGTACACCACAACGCAGGAGTAGAGGAGATCCCGGAAGATGTCATTGACCAACTCCTGAAAGACTGCTGGAGCATTACAGAGACCAAAGGGCATAACCAGATACTCGTAGTGGCCATCCCGGGTGTTGAATGCCGTCTTCCATTCATCTCCTCGACGGATACGAACCAGGTTGTATGCTCCACGAAGATCCAGTTTAGTAAAGACTCTAGCCCCTCTAAGACGATCAAACAACTCCGGAATGAGCGGAAGAGGGTACTTATTCTTCACTGTGATCAAATTTAGGCCTCTGTAGTCAATACAGGGATGGAGAGATCCGTCTTTCTTTTTTACAAAAAAGAAACCTGCTCCCGCGGGGAGGTAGATTTACGGATGAATCCTCTCGCTAAATTCTCCTCGATATATTCTGACATCGACCTGGTCTCTGCAGCGGACAATGGGTAAATACGCCCACGGGGAGGCGTAGTACCGGGTAGCTGGTCGATCGGGCAATCATATGGTCTATGCGGGGGTAATGTCTCTGCTTCCTTTTTATTAAAGACATCCGCGAATGACCAATATGGAATCGGGAGTCCAGGTAGATTAGCAGGTGTAGGAGAAGAACGGACGGGATGGACAGGCACCAGACACGTTTTATGACAGTCCTGTCCCCAGCGAAGAATCTCTCCATTCTGCCAGTCGAGCACGGGTGCATGTTTTTGGAGCCAAGGCAGACCTAGTAAGAAAGCATGAGAGAGTCCAGGTAAAACATGAAACGAGATGCTCTCAGAATGCAACATTCCCACCTGCAGGGTTATGGCTTCGGTGATAAGTTGGATGGGACGAGGTAGGAGACCCCCATCCACAGCAGCAACAGATACTGGTTCAATCAGAGGTTTGGTGGGAATGCGATACTTCTCTATTAGAGCCTGTGAAACAAGATTCCCAGCTGCTCCAGAATCAAGTTGGGCCAGTTCAAAGTAACGGTTCTTACCGATGAGAATAGAGACAGACAGCAGCAGAGATGAAGAGGATTTATTCTGGTCTAGGTGGACCTCTCCGAGCGAACCTAGACACAGGCGTTTCCCGACCTCTCCGGACAGGTACGGATCCAGTGCTCCTTACTGCCACAGTAGAAGCAACTCCTCTCGGCACGGCGTGAGTCCTGACGGGCTTTGACCATCTTGGTCTGGTCGACCTGCATAGGCTCAGCAGTGTGCATCTGGGAGAAACGGAAGGGGTTATAGGTCTCTGAAACGAGGGTGCAAGACGAGGAAACCCTCTCTCACGGGTGACCTCTTTGGCACGTTCCTGGAGCCGTAGATCAATTCGATTGGCAAGATTTATTAAATCATCAAGGGAGGTTGGAATGTCCCGACCGGCAAGTTCATCTTTAATACGGCCGGACAGACCCTCCCAGAAGACCGAAATCAGGGCGTTATTGTCCCAAGCCAACTCTGAGGCTAGAGTACGGAACCGTATGGCATATTGACCAACGGTGAGACTCTCCTGACGGAGACGCAACAGAGATGATGCAGAGGAGGTCTTCCGTCCAGGTTCGTCGAATACCTTCCGGAAGGCCGAGAGAAAAGCAGGCAGGTCAGATACCAGAGGATCTTCTCTCTCCCAGAGAGGATTAAGCCAGGCCAGAGCCTCTCCGGTGAGATGGGACATGATGAAGGCAATTTTGGCCCGGTCAGAGTTAAACTGGTGTGCCAGGAGTTCGAAATGCAGGGTGCACTGGTTAATAAAACCACGAGCCAGAGCAGGGTCGCCTCCAAACCTAGGAGGAGCTGAAAGTCGGGGTCCAGGAATGGAAACCACGGAATTGGGAAGCAGCGAGGCTGCCGGATAATGAGTCATGGCTCCAGCGGTGGTTGCTGGTGATGAATTCAGAGTGTCCAGGCGGGAATTGACGTTCCGCAAGTGACCCAGGATGGCCTCCTGTTGCGACCTCTGGCGAGATAGTTCATGACACAATTCCGGGAGTGAAGGGGTTTGGGTGCCACCGGGTTCCATGGCCCGAGCAAACTGTAACGGTCTGGTAGGTGAAACCACTGAGCTTTATTATACAAGACAGTATACTTGTAAGAGAGCAGGTGGCGCCCGGGGAATACGGACAGGAATTCACGGGAAGTGACCAGGGCAGTCTCTGGGTAGGCAGGTTGTCACGGCAAGTGACCAGGGCAGTCTCTGGGTAGGCAGGTTGTCACAGCAAGTGACCAGGGCAGTCTCTGGGCAGGCAGGTTGTCACAGCAAGTGACCGGGGCAGTCTCTGGGCAGGCAGGTTGTCACAGCAAGTGACCAGGGCAGTCTCTGGACAGGCAGGTTGTCACAGCAAGTGACCAGGGCAGTCTCTGGACAGGCAGGTTGTCACAGTAAGTGACCAGGACAGTTTCTGAATAGACAGGCTTATACGACCTGAGATGTTGGAGCCTCCTGGTAGGCTGCAGTCTGATGGCAGATGATCGCTCCCAAGCGAGCAGGCAGGAATCTCTGGAGTAGCCGGTGATCACTGCTGGAGATGTCCGAACCTTCGGATAAAGCTGCAGTCGGATGGCAGATGATCGCTCCCAAGTGAGCAGGCAAGAGTCTCTGAAGTAGCCGGTGATCACTGCTGATGAAGTCCGAACCTTCGGATAGAGCTGCAGTCGGATGGCAGATGATCGCTCCCAAGTGAGCAGGCAAGAGTCTCTGTAATCGCCGGGGATCACTGCAGGTGATGTCCGAACCTCCGGGGAGGGCTGCAGTCAGATGGCAGACAGCAAACAGACGGGTAACAGGCAGGCAACTGGAAACAGGAGCTGAGGGCTGAAGCAGAGTTATACAGTGCAACAACAACATTGCTCGGGCACCTCCATTAAGGAGGAAGCCCTTAATATAGGGTGGAGTCCTCCGGCATTGGCCGGAGACTAATTTGGAAAATGCGCGCGGCTCCTTTAAGAGCGGGGGAGGGCGCGGGCGCGCGCCCTAAGTCCGGCAGCAGGGAAGGAGCGCGCGGGCCCAGCAGGGCGGAATGAGGACGCCGAGAATGCTGGGGGGCTGAGGACGCTGGGGGCGCTGAGGACGCAGAGCGCTGGTAAGGGGAACGGCGTCCCTGCCTGGCAGAGGGCCGGGACGCCGATGCTACACACCCTTACGCCGCGGCTCACTCAGGGTTCCTTTATCCTTTCTCATCCGGTCCTTATCTGCCCGGTCCTTCTCCAGGTGACGTTGGCAAAGTTTTAGGGTTTCTCGCTGCTCCCTTTGTCGCTCTGCTTCCCGCTCCCAACGTCTCCACTCTTCCTCCTGACGCCGGTTGTAATTCTCCTCCACCAGCTGCTCCATGTCTCCACCACTCCACTGCAGCTTACAGTGTCCGGTTTGCGGCAGCTCTCCTGTCGCCCCCCAGTCCTGGCGGCGCTCCCCTGCGGAGGAAGCAGACGGCTCTAAATCAGATGACAGTCGGGGCTCCGGTACAGGCAGGTAGACCTCTGGTGCCTGCGCGGCCTCCTCCATGAGGACGGGTGTCGCTTCTTCTGTCTCAGCGACGGGGGCAGACAGCGGGATCTGGGGTGCTGCTGACGGTGCTGCGGTTTTTGCAGGAACGGGTGCCTCCACTGCGACAACGTCAACCGGATCACATTGCAAGGACTCCTCTACTAGAACGGGTGCCTCACCTTCCGGTACAGACACTTCAGGTAAGAGGGATTGGCGCCGCTCCAAGTTTAGTTTTAGGGCACGCCAGCTGGCTTCCATCCTGGCGACCTCCTCCCGGTGCCGGGCCAGGCCTCTTAGGGTATCCGCCGCTTCTTGCAGCGTAGGAGGGTTTACAGGCCGGGTGCCCAACGGTGATTCTGTGGCGATCGGGTCGCTTCCGTGGGGGGAGAGCTCTGACTGCTCCATCCCTTCCCACTTCTGCTCGTCGTGTCCATTAGCCATCTCTGCCAAGTCACATGTGTCATTAGCATCTGGAGAGGGTCCCTCTTTTGTAGTGAGGCGGGACCTTCGTGTTAGTTTCCGCACACTGAGGAGGATGAGGAGGCGGAACTCCAGAGCTGTGGGGCACGATCTTACATTGCAGTACCATTTACAGTGGGCGGCCATCGTTTTCACGCCACTGAGTGAGTGACACCCACGAAGAGCACGCCCTTCTTCTTCACCAGTGCCTCGTCGTGACGCAGATATGGCGGAAAAATGGCAAATACATTCTCTGATGATTTTAGCAATTCTCAAGCACAAAACCAGTGCAATTCAGGCACACAGGACTCGCTTATAGCGAGCTACAGAATCCTGTTCGTGACCCCAAGTTGAGTCGCCAGAGCCAGAGGTTTCGGGTACTCGCACCGAGCCCGTCGACTCTATGGTATGTCACGTCTTTACCCGGCAATTGAATTAGAGTCGATTTTACTATGTAGAAGTGTATAAACTATAAATATATGTATATATATATGTCACAATGACATGTATATATATATATATGTATTCTATGTGTGTTTATTTTGTGTTTACAACGAAAGAAAGGGGTTTTTTTGTTGCGATATTTTGTTCCCATAGACTTACATGGGACTTCCGGTATCGAAATCGGATATCGACGATATTTAGTGCTATCGGCGATACAATTTCGATACGATATTTTTAGATATCGAGCAATATCGCTCAACACTAGTAAACACATCACGTACTTTTAGGCCTGAAGGGGGACGATGGGGATGGATGGGTGGTGACATAGGCAAAGACACATTCACAGAGTCTAACTCAGCCACATGTTGTGAGGAGCATTCATGGATTCTACAAAAATGATGTAGGACCACACATGCTTTGAGGACCACATTAACATTGTCTTCACTGAGTTGAATTGCAGATTGAAGTACCCGCCATTTAGCACAAAGAATTCCAAATGTGCACTCCACCAGACGCCGAGCACGTGACAGCCGACAATTAAATATTCTACGCCGATGGGTGAGATAACGACGGGGATATGGCCTCATAATATTATGGGTTAATTGAAATGCCTCATCCACAACTATAACATAAGGCACATGTTCTTGAATAGAGTCTGTAAGTTGACTTGCTGGTGGTAGGTCCAGTTGGTTATTGCGTATCCGCCTACCCATGATGGAAGTATTGAAGACTCTTGAGTCTCCAGTCCTTCCATAGGCCTCAATGTCTACAATTATAAACCTGTAGTTTGTGTCGACCAAGGCCAACAAAACTATGGAAAAATATTGTTTGTAATTGAAGAATTGGGAGCCTGAGTTAGGAAGTTTACGAACACGTATGTGCTTGCCGTCCAGGGCTCCTATACAGTGTGGAAACTGGCAATTTTCGGCAAAACCCTGTGCTATCCTCAACCAGTCACTCATTTTTGGCTCAGGCATGACGTCTTCATGTAGTCTGTTCCAAATTTCCACACAAGTTGACCGCACAATGCCTGAAATTGTTGATCGCCCTATTAAGAACTCTAAGTGCAGAGCAGCGTAGGACATGCCAGTAGAAAGGAACCTGTAACACACAAAGAACATAGAACATGGAGAAATCAGCACCAAAAACAACAAACACAGCATGCACAACACTTACAATGCTTTAGTTTCTTAGAGCACACATGCTGGAAATTAGATTAGAAGCCATGCCTTCTGTGGAATACACCAAAGGCAAGAATTTAGATAGGTAAGCTTGAGAAATACATTACTCACATTATAAGTTTCCAAGAAGTGTGCTACAACACTTGCAAAGTGACTATGTCGAGGCAAACATCATCAACATATCGTTGACACACATACCTTATTGTTAGGAGAAGGCGTTCCTCTGCAGAAATTGCTTTTCTAATCCTGGTGTCCTGAAATGTGATCCCAGGGCGCACAATGTCAAGCAACGTATCAAAGGTAGCTATGCTCATTCGACAATACAGGAAAAACTTATCTCCATGCCTACGCAGTGACAAATATAGGCGGTGAAAATGGCCTTTAGTTATCCTTCTTGTCAAAAGTGGATGTACCCACATTCTTCTGCGTCTTCTTGGATCTGCTATTACAGGATATGGCTCCCCAAAACGTCTGGATATAACCCAATGGAACAGCACATGCTCAGTGGGAGAAAATCTGAGTGTGTCGCTCATGTTTGGATTAAAGCAGCTAGATAGCACTAAGCACAAGGAACCAAATGACACCAGTGCAAAGGTGGGAGGGTCACACCTGTAGCAGAGCACTTAAATAGAGGTCTGCCTGATGATTTAAATGAGTATCAGGCCTCAAAACCGTTATTGGTCCTTTTTGGTAAGCTGCAACAAAAAAACGGTGGTCGGATGAAAATCGGATGTTTACAAGGTACACACACATGCGACTAAATCGCATCTTTGAAGGAAAATCGGATGCCAGGCAGATGTGTGATGTTTACATTTTGCTCCGATAATCGACCGACTAAAACGGTCCGATTTTTTGTAGTTGTGTGTGACGCCGGCCTAACAAGTGCATGCTGTCAGGGTGCACTGGTAACAGACGAAAAGCCGTCTCGATGTCTGTCTTTGCCAATAGAGCCCCCTGACAGCAATCTCTAACTAACTTCATGGCCGCATCAAAAGAAAACCTGGGGAGGAGTCTCGAGGAGAGAATTTTTATATTCCCAGTGCCTTCTGGGATAAGTGAAGTCTCTGCAAGCTCAAGTAACACTGGATTTTGGCCGTTGCAGCTGAAAGGAGGACATCAGTAAACCAGGGGAGGAGTCTCGAGGAGAGAATTTGCATATTCCCAGTGCCTTCAGGGATAAGTGAAGAGTCTCCGCGAGCTCACGAAACACTGGATTTTGGCTGTTGCAGCTGAAAGGGGGACATCAGTAAACCAGGGGAGGAGTCTCGAGGAGGACATCAGTAAACCGCACGCCGCTAGTTTTGGCATATATTTCACCGCTTGAATATCTCTTGAACAATAAGAACATGGAAGAGGCCAAGAGCCATTTGGTGAGCTGCATTTCTTGCTACATGTTCACAGACTTAACAGTGGAAAAGCCAAACTTCACATGCCAGAAATGCAAGCTTGTGTCCCTGTTGGAGGAAAAGTTGCAAAATCTGGAAGAGAGGTTATCTACATTGAAAACCATTAAGGAAGGTGAAGAGTTCTTAGGCAGAGCAGAATTATCTCTTCATGTTACAGAAAGAGAAGAAATTCGAAGTGCACCTGAAGAAACAGAGGAATGGAAGCATGTGGCCCAGAGAAGCAGGAGGATCGGGAGGCAGTCAGCACCAATACTGCTCAGGAACCAGTACCAGGCTCTTACACAGGAGAATGATGAAGAAATACATCAAGATAAGACTTTGGCCTCAAACAATAACCTTGTACGCCCTCAGAGTCCTCCTGAATGGAGAAAGAAAACTGTTGTGAAGAAGAAACGGAGAGTTGTTGTCATGGGGGATTCCCTGTTGAGAGGAACAGAGGCCGCTATCTGCAGACCGGATTTAACCTCAAGAGAAATGTGCTGTCTTCCAGGTGCAAAAATTAAAGATGTGTCTGACAGGATATCAGGACTCTTCAGACCTACAGATGACTACCCATTCCTGCTAATACATGTGGGGACAAATGACACCGCAAGAAACGACCTGGAAACCATCTGCAGTGACTTTCAAAACTTAGGTAAGAAAGTGAAAGAACTGGGAGCGCAGGTGGTCTTCTCTTCCATCCTTCCAGTGGATGTCCATGGAACAAGGAGGTGGAAGAAGATTCTGCAGGTGAACAACTGGCTATGTCGATTGTGCCGTCAGCAAGGATTTGGATTTTTGGATCACGGAGTGAATTACCTATACGATGGACTACTTGCTAGAGATGGGGTGCACCTTACGAAGACTGAAAAACATGTATTTGGAAGTCGCCTTGCTACACTCATCAGGAGAGCTTTAAACTAGAACAATGTGGGAAGGGAAGCAACATGCCAGCAAAAGCCATACACCTGACAAATACTATTGAGATTTCTGCTATTAGAAGTGAAGGGGAAGAACAAAGTCAAAAAAATCTGCATAATAAAAATACATAATAATAAGAAAGAGAAACCAATCACAAACTAAAATGTTTCTATATGAATGCACAAAGCATGGGCAACAAACAAGGAGAACTGGAACTACTAACGCAGGAAAATAAATATGATGTCATTGGAATCACTGAAACTTGGTGGGACGATACACATGATTGGAATACAAGGCGAGAAGGATACAACTTATTTGGAAGAAACAGACTTGATAAACGAGGAGGAGGTGTGTCATTGTATGTTAGAAAAGTGTACATCCGCACAGAGATTGAAGCTTCAGAGACTGGGAGTTCTGTGGAAACTGGGTAAGAATACAAGGACATAACAATGGAAAGGACACCATTGTAGGCATTTACTACAGGCCACCTATGCAAGCTGAAGATATGGATGAACTCTTTATGCATCAAATGGCCAAGTTCTCCAAAAAATATGACATAGTGGTCGTGGGAGATGTCAACTATCCAGATATTTGTTGGGAATCTCTCTCAGGCAAAACTAACAGGTCAGGGAGATTCTTATCCTCTCTTGCTGACAACTTTATCTTCCAAAAGGTAGGGGAGAAAACAAGGGGATCTGCTACCTTGGATCTAATCCTTATAAACAGGGAGGAAATGGTTGAGGAGGTAAGAGTGGCTGGGACCCTAGGAGGTTGTGACCATGCTATTTTAGAATTTTGAATAACAAGAGGAGGAAGACCTGTGAAGACTCAGACGTCAAGGTTAGATTTCAGAAAGGCAGATTATAAGGGACTCAGAAAGAGAATTGGAGGGATCCAATGGCTGGATATCCTTAAGGACAAAAATGTCCAGGAAGGATGGAAAATCTTGAAAAATGAGATTCTCCAAGCACAATCGTTAACAATTCCGAAAAGAGCGAAGAAGGCATATCTAAAGAAGAATATAATGCCGTCTGCAGAGCCTGCAGGGCTCAAATCAGATTATCTAAAGCTGACAATGAATTAAGGCTTGCAAGTGATGTCAAAAGCAACAAAAAAGAATTTTGGGGATACGTCAAAAGTAAAAGAAAAGTCAAAGATGCTATAGGATTTTTACAGGATGAAAATGATGAAATGGTAAGACAGGATGTTGAGAAGGCTGAACTTTTAAATTCCTATTTTGCATCTGTTTTCTCTCAGAAAGGAAATGTAACATCAACTGATCTTCACTGTCCTATTAAAGGAATAGAAGAATCCAGGATATCTATAAACAGAAAGACAGTGAGGAAACACTTAGCTAACCTAAATGAATTCAAGTCTCCAGGTCCAGATGAATTACACCTCAGAGTACCACAAGGCTCTGTTTTGGGCCCTGTATTGTTCAACATCTTTATCAATGATTTATATGAAGGAATTGAGGGTAAACTGATCTAATTTGCTGATGACAAAGCTAGGAGGGGTAGCTAATACTAGAGAAGAGAGAGAGAGGATTCAAAAAGATATAAATAAACTGGAGCAGTGGGCAGCAACTAACAGAATGGATTTTAACAGGGAAAAATGCAAAGTACTACATCTGGGCAATAAAAATGAAAAAAACATATACAAAATGGGAGGAATAGGGCTAAGTAACAGCACATGTGAAAAAGACTTGGGTATACTAATTGATCACAGACTGAACATGAGTCAACAGTGTGATGCAGCAGCAAAAAAGGCAAATGCAATTCTAGGATGTATCAACAGAAACATACAGTCTAGATCACGTGAGGTCATTATTGCCCTCTACTCCTCTTTGTCAGACCTCATCTGGAATACTGTGTCCAGTTTTGGGCACCACATTTTAAAAAAGACATCAACAAACTGGAGCAAGTTCAGAGAAGAGCCACCAGAATGGTGACCGGTCTGCAAACCATGTCCTATGAGGAACGGTTGCAGGATTTGGGAATGTTTAGCTTTCAAAAAAGAAGACTGAAAGGAGACTTAATAGCTGTCTACAAATATCTCAAGGGCTGTCACATTGTAGAAGGATCATCTTTATTCTCATTTGCACAAGGAAAGACTAGAAGCAATGGGATGAAACTGAATGGGAGGAGACACAGATTAGATATTAGAAAAAACTTTTTGACAGTTAGGGTGATCAATGAGTGGAACAGGCTGCCACGAGAGGTGGTGAGTTCTCCTTCAATGGAAGTCTTCAAACAGAGGCTGGACAGACATCTGTCTGGGATGATTTAGAGAATCCTGCTTTGAGCAGGGGGTTGGACCAGATGGCCCAGTAGGTCCCTTCCAACTCTACCATTCTATGATTCTATGATTCTAAGTGTATAAAAGCGAACACAGCTGGGGATCAATACCGTCATTAACCGATAAACCTTTTGGAAATGAAAGGTGATGTATCAACCTGAATTTATTAGGCTCCTTTTTTGGCACTACACCCAATGGAGATGCCCTCAAATTATCAATGGAAGCAGAGTCAAAAGGTCCGGCCATTCTACCTAAGGTCACCTCATTGTTTAATTTTTCCGTGACCACTTCTGGAAACTGATTGGCTGATTTTAAATTTCTGGTTGACAGCTTCACTTCAACATCTACAAAAGGAGTTTTAAACCCATCCTTGAAACCTTTGCATATTAGCACTGCCACCTCCGTATCAGGGTACCTATTTAGAAAACGTTCCATCTCTGCCAGATGCACTGGTGTCACCCCTTTTTTTTCAACTCCCTCCGTACCCCTCTGCTTTCCTGCCCTAAAACATTTCGAAACCCCGTGGTTACCTCTGCATGAAGAACATTCATGTTTAAATTTACATTTTGCACCAAATTTGCATGCTCCTTCGTTAAAAGAGAAGCACAGTCCATTCTGTACTGCTACTGAGTGTCCTGACTGTCCTGGACCCCCAGTACCCCCGGGAAAAGGCTGATATCCCTGCCCTGATCTGACCGGAGCTGTTACTCTCATCCATAAAGAAATATCTTTATGGTTCCAACGGATGCTAGATCTTACTGCTTTCCGTTGGCGAAATTGCTCATCATATCTGAGCCATCCTTGTCCCCCGTAAACTCTATATGCCTCGCCAATTGTATCCATGTAACAAAAAAGGGGGAAACAATTCTCTGGCGACTCCTCCCCTATAACGCTAGCTAATATATGCTTGTAACCAATTGGCGAATGTGCGAGGGATTAATCTAAACCTCCTCTTATCCTTGTTCTCTTTCTTTGACTCATCCCTTCTTATCCTATCTAAATTAAAACGCTCCAACGGGAGCAAATAAAAAATCTCCACGTACTCTCCTTTCCATATCCCTTCTTTCACCTCCTGTTTCAAATGTGCCCCTAACGGCCCCTCAAAGCAGACGCAAACTTCCCCTTTAGCGGAGTCATCCAGCCGCACTGTCTCCTCTTTTTCTTTCTCGTCACTGTACCCTGTAACTCCCTGTCCCTTTAGCTCACCCTCTGGCCCCAAATCCCTAGCATTTGCTGAACCCTCTGCCCCAGTTCCCTGCACTGTAGTAGATGAACCTGCAGCTCTATTATCCCCCAAAAAGGGCCTATCCCTTCCGCTACCCAACCATGCTGATGTCGGCCACGACTCACCCTGACCATTCCCGGATTCCCATATCCTACCAACTCCTTCAGTCCTTGCAATACTACTCCTATGCTGGCACTAGCCCTCCCCATATTCAATTCCCCCCTTACATTTACATTAGAAGCTAGTGATGGTTGTAAATATGCCATTAATTCTCTCTCATCTGGCTGCCTGGGTGCTGTGTTCCCAGCAGCCGCCAGTCCTGAATCCAGACGTGTCTGCTCCATGTTCTGTCCTCTTCTGCTTATTTGACTCGACGTTCTTGGAGCCCCTTCCAGCCGGCCTTGGTTGACCGCTGCGTTAGCTGTATGTAGGGCTTCCCAGCGTGCTGTATGCTGCCCTGTTAATATCCCAGGCATGCTGGCAGTTGATCCATATCATGGGAACCCCCTTCCCCCACGCTCTATCGTTAGCCTCGTCATCAGTAATAGGGAAATCTCCCTGCAGGTCCCCCACCCTACACCCCTCCCTCTCTATACCGCTGAGCCCAGCACTGAGCTGGCTGTCATTTTCTATACATGCAGCAGCAACCAGTGAGTGGGCGGGGCTACCGCGCTGACATTCACCGGCTGCTCTGTGCTCCACAACTTGCGGTGTCAGTCCCCACCGTGCCGGCACCCCCTGCCGAGATGTAGTGTGGGCAGTGTGTGCTCCTGATGAACCTGCGTCCGGCTCGTAGTCCCTCGGCACCGCAGATGAGTGGGCGGATCCACCCTGTCTTGTCCCAGATGGAGGCGCCTGACTAGCAGGCCCCCGTGCATGCCCGTTCCGGTCGCAGAGCTGGGTCTGATGTCGGCTGTGCAGCAGCAGTACCCGCTCCCGGCTCCTTCTCCCGACTCATCGCGCTGGTGGAAGGGGAGACCGACACCTCCCCCCACTGCAGGTCGCACCTAGAAGCAGGATTCCTCCCGGCTCTCGGTTCCTGCACCCTTGGCCTGCGGTGCGCGTTCCCTGCCAGAGTGTCCCCGGAGGGGCTCCTAATATGGCGCCGGACCCTGGGGGTTACCTCAGGGCCGAGGCGCTCCGGAGGCCTGGCTCTCTGAGGCTGTCGCCCGTTTCATTGGGCTGATGATGCCCGGCTCCCACTTCTTGCAGCAGGCCTTGGATTGAAACCTGAAACCATCCCGCGCCCCTGGAGCTGGCAGCGTCCCTCAATTGCTGAATCATGAGGTCGACCTCCATCGTACAGGTATAGGTAGCTTGCTTTCTTGTGATGGGGCACCCAAAATGGTTGCCCTTCTAAGATGCCCGTTCCCTTTTTAATGCTCCCACCCTTCTTCCCCCATTAACCACTCCTACCATCCCACATCCCATCTCATACACTGCAAACTTTTAACTCTTTCCTAACCAACCCTTCTAACTGTTTCCACTCCTATAGTCCCCCTCAACCCTGTCATGATGACCTCCCTTCCAAGGCCTGTGGACCCAGTACGGCCTCAATTGACAGTGCAAAGTAGTAAACCATTCATTTGTGTTGAGCCCCTAGGATAGCTAGATAAATGAATGACATGAGGTTGCATGAGTTTATCAATATTTTTGGAAAATTAATAGTTAGGGAACCTATACACAATATGATGGATCTGCCTGGAGGGCTATTGAGATTTTTGTGTATTTGGGAAGGTGGTAAATGGAGAGAGTGTTAGGACATTTAACTTTAAGAAATAGGGATGAGCGAACGTGCTAGGTGATACTTGGTTCTTAAGCTAGTGTCACGGTGCTCGGATGTGCTTGTTACTCGGCGAGTAATGGGTGTTGATTGATGTAAGACTCGCAACCCCACCTTGCATCTTTGGCCACTGTTACGCAGTTAATAAGCATGTGGGGATTGCCTGTGAGTCAATGTAATGCCGTAGCTATCTTGGTTGTGGCATTACTGTGATTGACTGGCCGTCTGGCACGAGCAGAGATTATAAAAGGACAGGCACCACTCGTCTCTGCACACTGATGTCCATGCACAACTCTGTGACACTTCATATTGGAAGGAGAGAGTGCTTGTCTAGGCCTGTGTACACAGTATAATGAATTACAGGCCTGTAGTATAGATACTGGTTGTGGGACTCCTGACACCATCATTGATGTTACTACTTGAGTGACTATTTTATCTGATTATATATACCTGACTTGACTTCACTGATGTGGTGTTATAAGTCTGATAAAACACCTTTTGTTGAACTATGAGCACATTCACTTTACATAGCATCTGTTTCAAAATTAGGCTCTCCCTGAGTAATTTATATCTGTGGTGCTACACAACATTTTTCTTGCGCACCTGATATCTTATCCAAATAGCTCTGTCATTGATAAGGTCTTTTACTTGTGTATTGCGTTGTATGTAATTAATTATTCATTAAAAATGTCTTAATTTTCTTCACATTTATACATGAAGCTTTGCATGTTGACCAGGTAGGGATGGAGCAAGATATATCACCTAAAGATTCTACCCAGCTCAATCTCATCTCATCTGCTCAGTGCAGATTGGGTAACAATGAGGAGTTGAACACTGAAGAGGAAGAAGAGGAGGAATAGGACCTGGTGGCTAGCGCAACAGAGGCTAGTAGCCATATAACCTTTGTTCTATCTCCTATGTGGATGAGCTGAGGATGGGAATGATGAGGAAGAGAGGGAGGAGAAGGAGATGGATAGTTGTTATCATGGTGGAGACAGGGAAGTGTTGCCTGTATGGTGCCCGGTACATATAGCCGAATTTATGTACCGCTACTTTTCCTATGATGCTCGCGTTGCATTCATCTTGGCCAGAAAAAGAGTACATGTTGTTCACCCTGCTGGAGCCACGCTAAAAAGAGAACTTCACATCTCTTCTTCCTAAGGTGGAGAGGTCTTCTAAAATGGTGCTATACCAGAAGGGCATTGTGGAAAATATGTTGAAAAAATTCACATCAGACAACGCTAGCGGCAAGGAACAAGCTTCCTTGCCCAACCAAGGAGGAGAACCAGGGAAACACACAGCAGAGGCAAGGGTACACTGTCAAAGGCATTCATGACACCAGCCCATCGCTCAGGGCTTGATGACCGAGTATTTTTGAAAAGGAGAGAAAAGATTTTTTAAAGATGGTTAAGCAATACCTGGCCGACCAAACCAGTATACTCCCTAATTTCACTACGACTTTCAACTATTGGGTCTCAAAGCTGAATACCTGGCATGAGTTGCCTTTCTATGCCTTGGAGGTGTCTCTTGCCTTTCAGGGGTTTATGGATGACCATCTTCATATTTTCTGTCTGGCTTTGCACTTTCAGCAAAGCCTTTATGACTGTATAAGTACATCAACTACACTTTCAAAATATTTTTGTTCAAATTTTTTTTATGGATTAAATGACTCATCCATACAGTTTAACACGGTTATTGTTATATTACAGTGGTATGTAAAATTTACAAAAAGCATAGAAAAATAGTTCAGGATTAGATTACTAATTCATACAGTATTACATGCTTTCTGTCACATTTTGATGGTATATAACAGTAGAAAATATCTTTTTTAAATTTTGTTTGTTTCTTCACATTTCTTACCCATACTCTATTTCATGCTCTGGGGTACATTTTTGTGAAATAAAAGACTCAAAAAAGTTTAAAAATTTTTACTGGGTTACATTACTCATCCATATAGTATTACGTGTTCTTGGGTACATTTTGTTGGTATATAATCCTCAAAAAACGTATTCAACATTTTATTATTATATTGATCACCCATAGACTATTCCAAGGTCTGGAGTCCATTTTGTTGTTATAAAAGCCTAAAAAAACTTGTTCAAAAATGTATTGCTCATCCATAGTGAATTATATCTTCTTGGGTATATTTCGTTGCTATATAAGCCAGAAAACAAATGTTCAAAATTTATTCGTATTTTATAGATAACTTATAGTCTATTCTGTGGTCTGGAGTACACTTTGTTGCTATATAAGCCTCCAAAAACTTATTCCAAATTTATCAGTATCATATTACCCATAGGGTATTACATCTTCTTGGGTACATTTAATTTCTATAAAAGCCTCAAAAAAATTGCTCAATATTTATCGGTATTATATTGCTTGCCCGTAGGGCATTACATCTTCTTTGGTACATTCCGTTTCTATTAAACCCTCAAGAAACTTGTTCAAAATTGATCAGTATTATATTGCTCACCCATAGGGTATTACATCTTCTTGGGTATATTTTGCTGTTATATAACCCTCAAAAACATTGGTAAAAATGTTATCTGTATTATAATGCTTACCTATAGACTATTCCATGGTTTGGAGTACATTTCGTTGGTATAAAAGCCTCAAAAAACTTGGTCAAAAACTTATTGCTATTTAAATGCTCACCTGTAGACTTGTAACAATTATGTAGGTACTATGGAATCTGATTACGTGGGATAAAATGGATCTGAGACCAAAGTTGAGACAAATAAACTGTATTTACACAAAGTAAGAAGTACAACATAAACTAACAGAGACTTTCCTGCAATTACAGCAAAGTGCGCAGCACAAAACAGAAATGTCTAGCAAACATAATAGTGAGGCGCGACCGCTAAAACAAACAAGTCCAGCAGTAATATTATGCAAGAGTGCGAACAGCACTGATACATGGAAGTCCAGCAGTAATAAGAAGCAAGAGTGCGAATGGCACTTATACGTGGAAGTCCAGCAGTAATAAGAAGCAAGAATGTGACCAGCACTTATACGTGGAAATCCAGCAGTAATGAGAAGCAAGAGTGGGACCGGAACTTATATGTGGAAGTCCAGAATTATGCAGACAGAGGAGGCGATATCTTTCATGGAAGTCCAGAAATACACGGGTGGAGCATAACAAGGAGAAGGTCTTTAAGTGTACCTTTTTGGCTAAAATGTCCCGCTCAAATCTCCCGCACCGCAGCCCGCACAGACACCGTCTTAGAAGTCTGGACAGTAGGTAACCCCAGCCAGGATCAGGAAGCAGCTCAGATGACTAAAGGCAGCTGGAAGTGATTAGGCAGAGCACTAAGTAACAAGCAGCAGCAGGAACTCCAGAGGCAAGCCAGGAGGAAGCTCAGAAGCAAACAGCAACAAAATACTCAGGCAAGGAGGATCTCCCGACATGGACTTAAATAGAAGGACAGACAGGAACTTCCAGGACAGGGCAAAGTACCAGACTCCATATTGGACAAGGGCAAAAACAGGCTCCATGGAACATCTGGAATCCTTACAAGACTATTCCGTGGTCTGGAGTACATGTCGTTGATATATAAGCCTAAAATAACTTGGTAAAAAATGTATTGATATTATAATGCACGCATATCGACTATTCCGTGGTCTGGAATACATTTAGTTGGTATATAACCCTCGAAAAACTTGTTCAAAATATATCGGTAACATATTGCTCACCCATTCAGTATTAAATCTTCTTGGGTACATTTCGTTGCTATATAAACCATAATAATAATCTGCAGCATGTCAATTCTCTGTGCTTTTGTGCCCTGCGTTTTGGAAGTGCATTTGAGCAGCAGGGTGATTTGCTATTGAAGGAGGAAAAAAAAAAAAAATCTCTCTTTAAATCTTCTGCTTCAGCGAGTGTGAGCGAGCTGAGTGTGACCGGTGCGCAAGTGTGAACGGTGGTAAGTGTGACTTGAGATTCAGTGAAGAAGTATTTGAAAAACCTTTAATCAAATACCTGTGTGAATTGGTGTGAGTGGCTGAATTGTGGATTGCTGAGTGCCTTTCTACCTGTTATATCTTTAGGGGGCTTTTTTAACCTATTTTTTCTCTCTAAAGGTTTAATCTCTTATTTTACTATCTGTGTGTTTAAAGGTTTAAAGGTTAACTATATTGCATTTAAATCTTGGTGTAGCTATATTCACAAGGGGTTAATTAAGGGTGGGGGTTCATAATTAAGGGTTTATAAGGGCCAGCTGGTTGGGGCTCAAGTCTTTTTGGAAGTGCATTTGAGCAGCAGGGTGATTTGCTATTGAAGGAGGAAAAAAAAAAAAAAAAATCTCTCTTTAAATCTTCTGCTTCAGCGAGTGTGAGCGAGCTGAGTGTGACCGGTGCGCAAGTGCGAACGGTGGTTAGTGTGACTTGAGATTCAGTGAAGAAGTATTTGAAAAACCTTTAATCAAATACCTGTGTGAATTGGTGTGAGTGGCTGAATTGTGGATTGCTGAGTGCCTTTCTACCTGTTCTATCTTTAGGGGGCTTTTTTAACCTATTTTTTCTCTCTAAAGGTTTAATCTCTTATTTTACTATCTGTGTGTGTTTAAAGGTTTAAAGGTTAACTATATTGCATTTAAATCTTGGTGTAGCTATATTCACAAGGGGTTAATTAAGGGTGGGGGTTCATAATTAAGGGTTTATAAGGGCCAGCTGGTTGGGGCTCAAGTCTTTTTGGAAGTGCATTTGAGCAGCAGGGTGATTTGCTATTGAAGGAGGAAAAAAAAAAAAAAAAATCTCTCTTTAAATCTTCTGCTTCAGCGAGTGTGAGCGAGCTGAGTGTGACCGGTGCGCAAGTGCGAACGGTGGTAAGTGTGACTTGAGATTCAGTGACTTTGGATTCAGGGAGTTTCCAAGGGAGGATTTACTGAATTGCTGTTATATTTTATTAATACTTTTTATTTTTACTTATCTTTGCTGTCTGGTGAAATCCCCATTAGATATGTGCTCCACTATTGCCAATGCTATCCAGTGTACATCTTGCCACATGTATGCAGTCCTTGAACAGCCGGTCGAGGGTGCATACTGCTGTGCGAGATGTGAGCACGTTGTGCATTTGGAAGCCCAAATCCTGGATCTAAATGTGCAGCTGGCAACACTGAGATCCATAGACAATATGGAAAGGAGTCTTCTGCTCACTGAGCAGACGCTCAATGGGATAGATGAGGGGGGGATGCTAGGGTGGAGCTGCAGGACACTGAAGTAGGAAGCTGGGTGACAGTTAGAAAGCGGGATAGAGGGAAGAGCGCCAGGGAGGCTAGTCCTGATCTGGCACACCCCAATAAGTTTGCAAAGTTGGCAGATGAGGGGGTTGTCAGTACAGGGGTAGCACTGCTGCAGCCAGGCATGTCCTCTGAAAGCCGGGGGAGTGTCTGCTCCAGTAAGGGGGGAATTAGGAGAGCAGGGCAGGCCAGACAGGTTCTGGTAGTGGGGGGACTCAATTATTAGGGGAACAGATAGGGCAATCTGTCACAAAGACAGGGATCGTCGAACAGTGTGCTGCCTACCTGGCGCTCGAGTCCGACACATCGCTGATCGGGCTGACAGATTACTGGGAGGGGCTGGTGAGGACCCAGCGGTCATGGTGCACATTGGCACAAATGACAAAGTTAGAGGTAGGTGGAAGGTCCTTAAAGACGATTTCAGGGAATTAGGCTGCAAGCTTAAAGCAAGGACCTCCAACGTGGTATTTTCTGAAATACTGCCTGTACCACGTGCCACACCAGAGAGGCAACGGGAGATTAGGGAGGTTAATAAGTGGCTCAAGAATTGGTGTAGGAAGGAGGGGTTTGGGTTCCTGGAGAACTGGGCCGACTTCTCAGTTGGCTACAGGTTCTATGCTAGGATGGGCTGCACCTCAATGGGGAGGGTGCAGCTGTGCTAGGGGAGAAAATGGCTTGAAGGTTGGAGGAGTCTTTAAACTAGGGACTAGGGGGAGGGTATTCATTTTATAGGAGGGGATGGCAGTGCAGATAGAGACCTGGGCACAAATAATGAAATTGGGGTGGGGGTGGCATGGGGGGTGGGGTTAGAACAGTTAATAATTTAAGAAAGAATAGAGGTTCAGAGAGATACATAAAGTGTATGTACACTAATGCTAGAAGCCTCACCAACAAAATGGCGGAATTAGAATTAATTTTGTTGGAACATAATTATGACATGGTGGGGATATCTGAGACTTGGCTGGATGAGAGCCACGACTGGGCTGTTAATTTACAGGGCTATAGTCTGTTTAGAAATGACCGTAAAAATAAGCGAGGTGGGGGTGTGTGTTTATATGTAAAATCATCCTTAAAACCCATCCTGCGTGATATCTGTGAATCTAATGAAGATGTAGAGTCTCTGTGGGTGGAGATTAGGGGAGGGGGGAAAAATAATAAATTACTGATAGGGGTTTGTTATAAGTCTCCTAAAATAATGGAAGCCACAGAGAATATCCTCATAAAGCAAATAGATGAAGCAGCAACTCAAGGAGAAGTCATTATTATGGGGGACTTCAACTACCCTGAAATACATTGGGGAACAGAAACCTGTAGTTCCAGTAAAGGTAATAGGTTTTTGGCAACTATGAGAGACAATTACCTTTCACAACTAGTTCAGGACCCAACAAGAGGGGGGGCACTGCTAGACCTAATATTATCCAACAGGCCAGACCGCATATCAAATATAAGGGTTGGGGGTCACTTGGGTAATAGTGATCACAAAATAATAAGCTTTCATGTATCCTTTAATAAGATGTGTAGTCGAGGGGTTACAAGGACACTAAACTTCAGGAAGGCAAATTTCCAACGGATGAGAGATGATCTTGGTGCAATAAACTGGGACGATATCCTGAGACATAAAAATACACAAAGAAAATGGGAGACGTTTATTAGTATCCTGAATAGGACCTGTGCACAGTATATACCCTATGGGAATAAACATGCTAGAATTAGGAGGAAACCACTATGGCTAAATAGAGCTGTAAGGGGCGCAATAAGGGACAAAAAGAAAGCGTTTAGGGAATTAAAGCAAGTAGGTAGTGATGAGGCATTAAATAAATACAGAAGACTGAATAAATTCTGTAAAAAGCAAATCAAGACAGCAAAGATTGAGGCAGAGAGACTCATTGCCAGAGAAAGTAAAAATAATCCCAAAATATTCTTTAACTACATAAATAGCAAGAAACTAAAAAATGATAGTGTTGGTCCCCTTAAAAATAGTCTGGGTGAAATGGTGGATGAGGATGAGGAAAAAGCCAATATGCTAAATGACTTTTTTTCAACTGTATTTACACAAGAAAATCCCATGACAGATAACATGATCAGTGATAAAAAAATTTCTCCATTAAATGTCACCTGCTTAACCCAGCAGGAAGTACGGCGGCGTCTAAAAATCACTAAAATTGACAAATCCCCGGGCCCGGATGGGATACACCCCCGAGTACTGCAGGAATTAAGTACAGTTATAGATAGACCATTATTTTTAATCTTTAAAGATTCCATAATAACGGGGTCTGTACCACAGGACTGGCGTATAGCAAATGTGGTGCCAATATTCAAAAAGGGGGCAAAAACTGAACCTGGAAATTATAGGCCAGTGAGCTTAACATCTACTGTGGGTAAAATCCTGGAGGGTTTTTTAAGGGATACTATATTGGAGTATCTGAGTCTGAATAACCTCATGACACAGTATCAGCATGGGTTTACAAGGGACCGTTCTTGTCAGACTAATCTGATAAGCTTTTATGAAGGGGTAAGTTCAGGACTGGACCAAGGGAATGCAGTGGACGTGGTGTTCATGGACTTCTCAAAAGCTTTTGATACAGTGCCACACAAAAGGTTGATACATAAAATGAGAACAATGGGGATAGGGGAAAATTTGTGTAGGTGGGTTAAGAACTGGCTCATGGATAGAAAACAAAGGGTGGTTATTAATGGAGCACACTCGGACTGGGTCACGGTTAGCAGTGGGGTACCACAGGGGTCATATTGGGGCCGCTTCTCTTTAACATATTTATTAATGACCTTGTAGGGGGCATACAGAGTAGTATTTCAATATTTGCAGATGACACTAAACTCTGCAGGGTAATAAATACAGAGGAGGATAATTTTATATTACAGGAGGATTTATGTAAACTAGAAGCTTGGGCTGATAAATGGCAAATGAGCTTTAATGGGGATAAATGTAAGGTCATGCACTTGGGTAGAACAAATAAGATGTATAATTATATGCTTAATTGTAAAACACTGGGCAAAACTGTCACTGAAAAAGACCTGGGTGATGGGTGGACGACAAACTCACATTTAGTGGCCAATGTCAGGCAGCTGCTGCCAAGGCAAATAAAATAATGGGATGCATTAAAAGAGGCATAGATGCTCATGAGGACAACATAATTTTACCTCTATACAAGTCACTGGTGCGACCACACTTAGAATACTGTGTGCAGTTCTGGTCTCCGGTGTATAAGAAAGACATAGCTGAACTGGAGCGGGTGCAGAGAAGAGCTACCAAGGTTATTAGAGAACTGGGGGGTCTGCAATACCAAGACAGGTTATTACACTTAGGGTTATTTAGTTTGGAAAAACGAAGGCTTAGAGGTGATCTTATTACAATGTATAAATATATGAGGGGACAGTACAAAGACCTTTCTAATGATCTTTTTACTCTTAGACCTGTGACGGGGACAAGGGGGCATCCTCTACGTCTGGAGGAAAGAAGGTTTAGCCATAATCACAGACGCAGATTCTTTACTGTAAGAGCAGTGAGACTATGGAACTCTCTGCCGTCTAATGTTGTAATGAGTGAATCCTTACTAAAATTTAAGAAGGGACTGGATGCCTTTCTTGAAAAGTATAATATTACAGGCTATATTCACTAGTTTCCTAGATACTGCGTTGATCCAGGGAGCTAGTCTGATTGCCGTATGTGGAGTCGGGAAGGAATTTTTTTCCCCAATGTGAAGCTTACTGTTTGCCACTTGGGTTTTTTTTGCCTTCCTCTGGATCAACATGTTAGGGCAGGTTAGGATAGGATATGGGTTGAACTAGATGGACTTAAAGTCTTCCTTCAACCTTAATAACTATGTTACTATGTTACTATGTTTTTCACCATTGACTTCACTCCAGTCAATGAAAAACGCGGGCAAAAATGCACTTTTTGCAGCTGCATTTTTCCTGCCAAGAGATGCAGAAATGGTGCAGAAATTTTCTCAGCGTGTGCCCATACCCGTATCGGTATTATATTGCTCACCCATAGACTTTTCTGTGGTCTGGAGTACATGTACTTGCAGGGGCGGACATACCACCTGTGCAACCGCTGCGGCTGCACAGGGACCCAGGAGGAGAGGGGGCCCGATCAGCTGCTGAAAGGACTTGTTCTTTCATAGAGCCAGCGGCAGAATCTTCCCTAAGAGGAGAGGAAGGGGGCCTGTACCTAAGTCTTGTGCCATCAGAGAGGGGACTGCACTCGGCAGAATATGTTAGAAGGGGCCCCTTCCTTTCATCTGAGTTGATGCTGCCGCTCTATGATGCAGGACCCAGGACCACTGGACATGCCCCTGGGATTCCTGGACACGACCCGGCTTCTCTGCTAATAAGTTCAGGCAGGAACAAGCCTGGTAAGTATGGCTGATCTCAGCCAATTCTGCCTCCCTACTGCCTCTGACTGCTGCTGGGAAAAGCCTCCGAGCAGTCAGTATATCTGACAACTCTGCTTCCTTCTGACCAGTTCTGGCAGCTGAACTGCCTGACTGATGGTCACATGAGCTATCACATAAATCCTCCTTGTAGCTACCTGCACCCCCTGTACTGAGGGGGTTTTAATGGAAAACCGCAGCACTGGCCCATTCCGAAGCAGAAGCTGCAGGGTGAATGCTGCCTGAGTGGGCCAGGGTAGCCATTCCCCAATAAAGCCCCCTCACTGCAGGGGGTGGTAAGTGGAGGAGTGAGGGAGGGGAGGTTGATGTGATGGGTCAGGCACCTGCCAGAACTTCACTTCTCAGAATGAAGGGGAAGTGATAGATTCACTGACTGTTCGGAGGCTGTTCTCTGCAGCTATCAGAGGCAGTGAAGAGACAGAAGGACTGGTGACAGCTGGAGATCTGGCCAGTAAGTGCTGATGGATGGACAGCCAGAAGACCACAAAGATGGAACTGCTGAGGATGGAGGATATCAGAGGGAAATCATATGTAAGTAATAAAATGTCTACAGATTTACTATTATTAGTTCCGCTGCAGTACATGCCGCTGGCCAATTTGTATCCAGCATCTGACCTCAGTGTGCCCATGACTGGGAAGCATATGGCAGCAACGTCATGAGCGATGGTGGGGACACCAAAGTTAGCTGGCGACTCCTGCATCGGTTGCAGAAGAGGACGCTGCGTGGCGTGGGAGCGGAGATAGGTGAGTAGAATCATATTTTCTTCATGTGCTGTAGAAGAAGATGACAAATTATCAGAGAAAGGGGCGCGTAGCACTATGACCGGCATGGTGTCCC
This sequence comes from Oophaga sylvatica, assembly GCA_033576555.1. Taxonomy (NCBI): domain Eukaryota; kingdom Metazoa; phylum Chordata; class Amphibia; order Anura; family Dendrobatidae; genus Oophaga; species Oophaga sylvatica. The sequence continues at coordinate 158,235,881 of JARQOD010000009.1, forward strand.
CTCCTCCTTCCATTCAGGGACGCCAGCTTACTCACAGGCCCATGGCACGGTACTCGGCGTGCTCCTACTCCTGCTTCCTTCTTCCTCCTCTGTGCACGCTGCACTGTGTCATGGCGGCGTGCCTAGGGTGCGTGTGTGTGTGTGCTCCCCTGTTCTATATGGGGCAGCACGAGCACGTTGTAAATGCTCCAAGCAACAGCTGGGAGGCATTTAGTTGAATGTACAGTATGTTCGCTTGCACGGTGTCTCCCTGCCAATAGCTTGTAGACATCTTGTATATGGCACCCTCCCCAATAGGGAGGTACCCGAGCAACCCCTATAGTTATGTTTTAGGTGGTTATGTGTATACAACTGTATGTTGCCAGGTCTCCCATCCCTAGTCTGATGTAGTATCCCCTGTGTCCTGTTATTAGTGCTCACTTCCTGTGATCCCTTCGGCAGTGTACATATCTCAAAATCGTGTCAGCGGTACCGGTACCCTACCGTTCCTTTCTACATAACATCCTCTCTATGTATGGTGCCGTTCTTTATTATATAGCCTCCTGTTATGTGGAGCGCCCTCCATTATTACATAATATCATCTCTTGCCATCTACACACCATCCCTTAGTATTTTCATTATTTTTGTTATGCGCAGCGCTCTCTCTTTATTACATAGAGTCCGTTCTTGTAAAATAACAGCTGATGGAGCAGCATCTGACCGAAAGACCAGTACAACAGTCACATCCATCACAAAAGAAGCTTTCCCATGCTCCATCAGCCGTTATTTCAGTTTGTATCTACCAAGAGCGGACGGTATGTAATAAAGAACAGGGAGGTATAAATAACAAAAATAGCGAGAATATGATATGTAAGGGATGGTGCTGCATATAACAAGAGGGAACTATGTGATAAGGGACAGTGCTATACATAAAGAGAGGGCACTGTGTAATAAGGGGGGGCAATATATATAATGAGAGGAGACTAAAAAAAATATATCTGTAGCTTGGTCGCCATAAAAGCAGGGGGCCCAAACACATTTCTTGCACAGGGGCCCCAAGCTTTCTGTGTCCGCCCCGTGTCCTTGGTATATAACCCTCAAAAGTACATATCCTTTATGAGTCTAGGAGTACTAATACATAACAATTTTAACAGAATGTGTATGAGGACCTCCTTTATGTCTAATCCAGGGGGTATCTGAGTCCCTCTTAGTCTCTAATTTTTGGCAGTTCTTGCTTCCTTCATTAATTCAACTAAAATTTGCTATTTTTTAATACAAAAAATCAATTTTGGTTTACTTAAATTATATATATATACATTTTTAAATCCTTTTAAAATTTTGCCTTCTATACAAGTCATTATACAGGAATACATGTCTTTAACCCCTTGCTGTCCAATGACGTGCACAGTCCGTCATGGTAAGGTGTCAGTTCCGGCACCAGGACGGACTGTGCACGTCATGCCTTTGATCTACCACTGCATGTAAACATGCAGTGGTAGATCAGTGCCGACAGCTGTCACAGACAGCTGACAGGCACGGCAAGCGGTGCGGGGACCTTTGCCGTCGGTCCCCGCACCTACAGCGCTGTGCTTGGTCAGTCAATCTGACTGACCAAACACAGCAGCGATCGCGCAGGAGAAGCTGAAATTTCAGCTTCTCCAGCGCGATCAGTGCAGGAGCCGGCGCTGCAGTGGCCAAGCTTCCTGCACTGACAACCAGGAGCAGAGCCCCCACCTCCCCTGGCTGTTAACCCCCTGACTGCTGCGATCGAGCGCGATCGCAGAGCTCGGGGGGGAGGCAGAGGATCGGGAGCTCCCTCTGCCTCAGATCGGCACCCTGCAATGTATTTGCAGGGCCCGATCTCTGCCTTGATGACCCGGGGGTTGTCATTACAACCTCCGGGTCATCTAGCTACGGAAAGCTGCTGTGATCATGCTCACAGCAGCTTTCCCCATAGGTACAATGCATTGTAACTGCAAAAAAAAGTGAAAGTCCCATAAAGGGACAAGTTAAAAAAAATCATTTTTTTTAAAAAAATGTAAAAAAATATTAAAAAATAATTTTTAAAAAATCCCCTAAAAAATACACATTTTTATGTAATAAAAAAAATAAAAAAACAAAAAAATACATATGTTAGGTATCGCCACGTCCGTAAAAATGCCATCAATAAAAGCGTAACCCTAGTTAACCCCTTCAGTGAAAGCCGTAAAAAAAAACACAAAAAAGTAGTAAATTATACTTTTTCCAAGCGGTATCATCATACTGCTTGGAAAAAGTGCAATAACACGCGATCAAAAAGACAGATATAAATAATCATGGTACCGCTGAAAACATCATCTTGTCCCGCAAAAAACAAGCCACTATACAGCATCATCAGCGAAAAAATAAAAAAGTTATAGCTCGCGGAATAAACTGATGCAAAAATAATTATTTTTTCTATAAAATTTTTTATTGTGTAAAAAACGCCAAAACATAAAAAAAATATATAAATGAGGTATCGCTGTAATCGTAGTGATCCGAAGAATAAAGCTGCTTTATCAATTTTACCACACGTGGAACGGAGGAAAAAAAAAAAAAAACAATTCCTGAATTGCTGGTTTTTGTTCATTCTGCTTCCACAAAAATCGGAATAGGAAGCGATCAAAAAATATTATGTGCCCGAATATGGTACCAATAAAAACATCAGCTCGTCCCGCAAAAAATAAGCCCACAGATAACTCTGTTGGCCGAAATATGGAAAAATTATAGCTCTCAAAATACGGCGATGCAAAAATTTCTTACAAAAAATTATTCCAAAAAAAGCGTCTTTTAGTGTGTGACAGAAGCTAAACATGAAAAAAGGGTGTAAATCTGGTATCGCTGTAATCGCACCGATCCGAGGAATAAAGTCGCCTAATCACTAATACCGCACGAGGAACGGCGTAAAAAAGAAAACCAATTCTTCACCTTTTGTGGATTTGTTCATTGTGCCTCCCAAAGATCGCAGTAAGGCGATCACAGTGGTTCCCCCCCCATATATGGGGTATCAGCGTACTCAGGACAAAATGCACAATAGCTTTTGGGGTCCTATTTCTCCTGTTACCCTTAGAAAAATAAAAATTTGGGGGCAAAAAGGTCATTTTTGTGGAAAAAAATATGATTTTTTTATTTTCACGACTCTACGTTATAAACTTCTGTGAAGCCCTTGGCGGTTCAAAGTGCTGACAACACATCTAGATAAGTTCCTTGGGGGGTCTAGTTTGCAAAATGGGGTCATTTGTGGGGGGTTTCAACTGTTTAGGCACATCAGGGGCTCTCCCAGCGCGACATGACACCCGCAGACCATTTCATCAAAGTCTGCATTTAAAAACGGTGCTCCTTCCCTTCCGATCTCTGCCATGCGTCAAAATAGTGGTTCCCCCCCACATATGGGATATCAGCATACTCAGGACAAATTGCACAATAGCGTTTGGGGTCCTATTTCTCCTGTTACCCTTAGAAAAATAAAAATTTGGGGGCAAAAAATTATTTTTGTGGAAAAAAATATGATTTTTTTATTTTCACGACTCTACGTTATAAACTTCTGTGAAGCACTTGGGGGTTCAAAGTGCTCACCACACATCTAGATAAGTTCCTTGGGGGGTCTAGTTTCCAAAATGGAGTCACTTGTGGGGGTTTCTACTGTTTAGGCACATCAGGGGCTCTCCAAGCGCGACATGACACCCGCAGACCATTTCATCAAAGTCTGCATTTAAAAACGGTGCTCCTTCCCTTCCGATCTCTGCCATGCGTCAAAATAGTGGTTCCCCCCCACATATGGGATATCAGCATACTCAGGACAAATTGCACAATAGCTTTTGGGGTCCTATTTCTCCTGTTACCCTTATAAAAATAAAAATTTGGGGGCAAAAAGATTATTTTTGTGAAAAAAAATATGATTTTTTTATTTTCACGACTCTACGTTATAAACTTCTGTGAAGCACTTGGGGGTTCAAAGTGCTCACCACACATCTAGATAAATTCCTTGGGGGTCTAGTTTCCAAAATGGAGTCACTTGTGGGGGTTTCTACTGTTTAGGCACATCAGGGGCTCTCCAAACGTGACATGACACCCGCAGACCATTCCATCAAAGTCTGCATTGAAAAAGGCGCTCCTTCCCTTTCGAGCTCTGCCATGCATCAAAATAGTGGTTTACCCCCACATATGGGGTATCAGCGTACTCAGGACAAATTGCACAATAACTTTTGGGGTCCTGTTACCCTTTGGAAAATAACATTTGGGGATGGAAAGATCATTTTTGTGGAAAAGATATGTTTTTTTAATTTTACTGCTCTACGTTATAACCTTCTGTGAAGCCCTTGGGGTTAAAAGCTCTCACCACACATCTAGATAAGTTCCTTGGGGGGTCTAGTTTCCAAAATGGGGTCACTTGTGGGGGTTTCCACTGTTTAGGCACACAGGGGCTCTCCAAATATGACATGGCGTCCAATCTCAATTCCAGCCAAAAAAGTCAAATGGCGCTGCTTCCCTCCCGAGCTCTGCCATGCACCCAAATAGTGGTTTACCCCTACATATGGGGTATCAGCGTACTCAGGACTAATTGCACAATAACTTTTGGGTCCTTTTTTCCTTTGGAAAATAAAAATTGGGATGAAAAGATCATTTTTGTGGAAAAAATATGATTTTTTAATTTACGCTCTACGTTATAACCTTCTGTGAAGCCCTTGGGGGTTAAAAGCTCTCACAACACATTTAGATAAGTTCCTTGGGGGGGTCTAGTTTCCAAAATGGGGTCACTTGTGGGGGGTTTCAACTGTTTAGGCACACAGGGACTCTCCAAATGCAACATGGCGTCCAATCTCAATTCCAGCCAAAAAAGTCAAATGGCGCTGCTTCCCTTCCGAGTCTGCCATGCGCCCAAATAGTGGTTTACCCCCACACATGGGGTATCGGTGTACTCTGGAGAAATTGTACAACAAATATTGTGGTTCATTTTCTCCTGATACCCTTGACAAAATTTTAAAAAATAGTGTCGAAAGAAAAATTTTGGGAAAAAAAGTTAAATGTTCATTTTTTCCTTACACATTGCTTCAATTCTTGTGAAGTACCTAAAGGGTTAATAAACTTCTTGAATGTGGCTTTGAACACGTTGAGGGGTGCAGTTTTTAGAATGGTGTCACTTTTGGGTATTTTCTGTCATATTGACCCCTCAAATTCACTTCAAATGTGAGTTGGCCCCTAAAAAAAATGGTTTTGTAAATTTTGTTGGAAAAATGAGAAATTGCTGGTCAGCTTTTAACACTTATAACTTCCTAACAAAAAAAATTTTGGTTTCAAAATTGTGCTGATGTAAAGTAGACATGTGGGAAATGTTATTTATTAACTAATTTTTGTGACATATCTCTCTAATTTAATGGCATAAAAATTAAAAGTTAGAAAATTTTCAAAATTTTTGCCATATTTCCGTTTTTTTCATAAATAAACGCAAGTTATATTGAAGAAATTTTACCACTATCATGAAGTACAATATGTCACGAGAAAACAATCTCAGAATCGCCAAGATCCGTAGAAGCGTTCCAGAGTTATAACCTCATAAAGAGACAGTGGTCAGAATTGTAAAAATCGGCCTGGTCTTTAACCTACAAAATGGCTTGGTCGTTAAGGGGTTAACATTCTTTTTTTTCATTGTTGTGGAGTGTTGTTTACATGAGGGGTAAATATTATTCATCTGGGATTGTACTAAAATTCTTAACTCTAATTGGGCTCTGAGCTATGTTATTAGCAACTGACTAGTGAATAGTGTCTATAGGGTTGAATTTATCAAATGAATATTAATGGTACTCTGTGTAGATCGATCTAGAATATATCAGATCAGTATCTATGAATACTATCAGTCCATATGTGAGTTTGCTAACATTTTGTCTACCATTTTTACCTTTTGATTACGTCATAAATATTTTCACAATAGAAGTGAATGGGGCCTTTATTAATGGACATCTATCTATCTATTTATCAATGTTAAGAGTGTGATTAATTGCTGTCCTGGGTGATAATCACCATTATTAACTACTCAGACACTCCATGAATGTACCTATTGGATCTATTCATTTATAACTACCCTATCTCTATCTATTCGGTCTCCTTGTCCATTAGTAACCACTTAACCACTGAGGCCGGCGTCACACTGGCAAGTTTGATGCGAGTAAGTCGCACGACTTTCTCGCATCAACACCTGGCACGGCCGCCCGCTCTCGAACCCGAGTGTGCAGCTGTATAGAAATACATACAGCCGCATACTCGGCTCCAAGAGCGGGCGGCCGTGCCGGGTGTTGATGCGAGAAAGTCGTGCGACTTACTCGCATCAAACTCGCCAGTGTGACGCCGGCCTAAAATTTGGAGTATTAACTTATGCCTTTGTATAACCGAGCCATAGTAAGGGTTCTGACTGCATACTGATTTTAAGCACTGAGCACTTTGGTTCCCTACTCTATCATATAACAAGATAAGGAGGGTCAGCAGCCACCGAGGAGCGGGGCGACAATCTCATGCATACATAGGGTGCCAAACCCTGCAGGTAGGTAGGCAATTAATAAAATCAGGGATATACCCCAAACATATATATATGTATATATATAATATATATATATATATATATATATATTCTTTTGCTATACCCTGCCAGGAAGATTATTTTCTTCAGATCATTTTGCTCTATTTTTGCTTTGAGCTAACATATATCCCTAATGCATATTCTCTATCTCCCTACTCTAAACCCCCTGTCCCTATTTAGGGTTCAACAGGGCTAGTAGGGAGAGCCGTCAACGAGTAGGGTGCCATTGCACAGGTCTATAGGGTGCCAACCTCCGCTCGTAGGTAGGGTGGCTCAGTGAGTAATAGGGTCAGGCCCCTTTTTGTTGTTTTCCTGTTCTTGGTGATGGTGTGTGCTTGCATGTTTGGTATATAATTGTTGTTTTTATATTGATGCGAATTAAAAGTTATATGTTAATCATTAATAGTACAGTATAGAGTCCTTTGGTGAAATAGTCTATTTTTACTCTTACATACCATTATTCTGATACTGTTAAATCCTTAACATTCTTTTTCCTGTAAAATGCAATTTCTGATCGGTTTGGAATATTTTATTGTCAATAAAAGTGTAATGCCATTGTTCTCAGCATTCTCATTGCCCCCCAGACCTCTTTGTAGAGTTTGCAGTAAAAAAGCTCAGCTTTCCCATTGACTGCCATTATACTCGTTATCAGGCCCAGGTTGGGCATCTGCCAAGGTGGGCATATGCCCGGTAGGCCGGAAGGGCTCCACCATAAAGTGGGCCGCCGGCCCTTTAAATAGTCAGAGTGAAGGCCCTGTGAGTGCGCTCTCTCTAGTTGCACGTGCTGAAAAGGGCCGCGGCGGCCCACATCAGTGTGCGAGCACGGGTGCGGCCCTTGATAGTGCGTGTGCGGCCTTTGTCAGCGTTGGCAAGCAGGAGACTGCGTGTGCACACAGGGCCAAGTTACAAATTTGAAAAGGCCGCCGCAGTGCACATAGGGCGCCTCTATCTGTGTCTGACACAAACCTGCCTGTACCAGCGTCAGAGAGCACTCACCAAGTCAGGGATCCGACCTCTCCTCTACATCATCGACTCTGGAGACTGTGGACCCACCTCCTCTCTTCATCCTCCCCCATCTCAGGGACCTTGGTGAGTCCCAAGATGAAAACTTTTTTATGTATATACAGCAGTCGCACTTATATAATGTACTAGCTATTAACCCGTTCTACGCCCGGGTGGTAAGCATTTTTATAGGTATATGGTCTCCCATCCTGGTATGTGCTGCCCCCTCCTATCCTGGTATGCATGGCACCCATCATCCCTATCCTGGTATGCATGGTACCCCTCATCCCTATCCTGGTATGTATGGTCCCCTCACCCCCACCCAAATCTGGTATGCATGGCACCCCCTTCCTCATCCTGGTATGTATGGTCCCCTCACCCCCCAATGCTGGTATGCATGGTCCCCCCTCATCCATATCGTAGGATGTATGGAAACCCCTCACCCCCCAATCCTGGTATGCATGGTCCCCTCATTCCCAATCCTGGTATACAAGGCACCTCTTACCTCCCAATTCTGGTATGCATGGTCCCCTCACCCCCAATCCTGGTATGCATGGTACCCCTCACCCACCTATCCTGGTATGCATGTTACCCCTCATCCCCCATTCCTGGTATGTATGACCCCCTCACCCCCAATACTGGTATGCATGGTCCTCTCACCCCCCATCCTGGTATGCATGGTCCCCTCACCCCCCAATCCTGATGTGCATGGTCCCCTCACCCCCCAATCCTGATGTGCATGGTCCCATCACCCCCCAATCCTGATGTGCATGGTCCCCTCACCCCCCAATCCTGATGTGCATGGTCCTCTCACCACCCAATCCTGATGTGCATAGTCCCCTCACCCCCCTATCTTGATATGCATGGTCCCCTCACCCCTTATCCTGGTATGCATGGTCCTCTCACCCCCTATCCTGATTTGTATGGTCCCCTCACCCCTATTAAACTGCACACATACCCCCCAAAAAACAAACATTTATACTCACCTTTCTTCCCTGTGTTCCAGTGCTGTACCGTTCTGCTGGACGCCGGGGGAGGAGAGCGGCGCCGGAGTACACGCATGCCCATACCGCGCTGTCTGGTGCCATATTGCTGAAGACACACTGTAAATGTGTCTTCAGCAAAATGGCGCCGGATAGCGCTATGTGCATGCGGGATTCCGATGCGCACTCCTGGTCTCCTGCCCCGCGAGAAGAGAAGCGCCGCGGCAACGCTCCTCCCAGTCAGGTAAGTATGTAAGTATGGCGCCGGAGATCGTGGTATGCATTCAGTGTCTACGCATACCACCATACACACTCCTCACCGCTGGATGCCGTCTTCTGTCTGGAGCCAGACTGCGCAGGCGTGTCGTGCTTGCGCAGTCTATAAAGGCTTCGGACAGAGGGACGCTCCTAGCGTTATATTATAGATATAGACTGCTGTATATTCATTAAATAGGCGATATTGCTACTGATGTGCGTATACATACTACTGTGTATATACAGTACAGACCAAAAGTTTGGACACGCCTTCTCATTCAAAGATTCTTCTGTATTTTCATGACTATGAAAATTGTGGAATCACACTGAAGGCATCAAAACTACGAATTAACACAAATGGAATTATACATTACACTTTACAAAAAAGTGTGACACAACTGAAAATATGTCTTATTTTCTAGGTTCTTCAAAGTAGCCATCTTTTGCTTTGATTACTGCTTTGCATGCAGAAAAGGTGAACAGATGGAAAGCACCAGCAAAGCACCCCCACACCATCACACTTCCTCCTCCATGCTTCACGGTGGAAACCAGGCATGTAGAGTCCATCCGTTCACCTTTTCTGGTCGCACAAAGACTCGGTGGTTGGAACCAAAGATCTCAAATTTGGACTCATCAGACCAAAGCACAGATTTCCACTGGTCTATTGTCCATTCCTTGTGTTCTTTAGCCCAAACAAGTCTCTTCTGCTTGTTGCCTGTCCTCAATGGTTTCCTAGCAGCTATTTTACTATGAAGGCCTGCTACACAAAGTATCCTCTTAACAGTTGTTGTAGAGATGTGTCTGCTGCTAGAACTCTGTGTGGCATTGACCTGGTCTCTAATCTGAGCTGCTGTAAACCTGCGATTTCTGAGGCTGGTGACTCAGATAAACTTATCCTCAGAAGCAGAGGTGACTCTTGGTCTTCCTTTCCTGGGGGTGCCTCATGTGAGCCAATTTCTTTTTAGCGCTTGATGGTTTTTGCAACAACACTTGGGGACACTTTCAAAGTTTTCCCAATTTTTCGGACTGACTGACCTTCATTTCATAAAGTAATGATGGCCACTCGTTTTTCTTTACTTAGGTGCTTTTTTCTTGCCATAATACAAATTCTAACAGTCTATTCAGTAGGACTATCAGCTGTGTATCCACCAGACTTCTGCACAACACAACTGATGGTCCCAACCCCATTTATAAGGCCAGAAATCACACTTATTAAACCTGACAGGCACACCTGTGAAGTGAAAACCATTCCCTGTGACTACCTCTTGAAGCTCATCAAGAGAATGCCAAGAGTGTGCAAAGCAGTCATCAAAGCAAAAGGTGGCTACTTTGAAGAACCTAGAATATAAGACATAATTTCAGAGGTTACACACTTTTTTGTTAGTCTATAATTCCACATGTGTTAATTCATAGTTTTGATGCCTTCAGTGTGAATGTAGAATACTGTACATTATATGTGATACTGCTATGTGTATATGTGTATTTATACATACACAGTAGTATCACCTATATAACGTATACACGGTAGTCTATACATCACACAGGTGATATTGCAAATGCTGTATACACGTTATGTTAGGTAATACTGCTATATATACACACACATATATAAAATGACTGCACACAGCAATCACAGTATAACATACATATTGTGTACATATAGCAGTTGCAGTATGTTATACTGTGATTGATGTGTGTAGTCATTATATATATATGTGTGTGTATATAGCAGTATTGCCTATATAACATGTATACAGCATTTGCATTATCACCTGTATAATGTATAGACTACTGTATATACGTCATGTAAGTGATACTGCTGTGTATAGTCGCAATAAATATATATATAACACTCCGATTAATTGTGAAAAAAGTAGCGGACTCTTTATTAGCCCATGTGGCAACCTTTCAGATCCATAAAAGAATATTTCTCTGATATGAAACTGAAATGTTGCCACATGGGCTAATAAGGAGTATGAAAAAAATGTGTTCCATTTTCATCCAGAAAAGTGTTACGATTTTCTTCTCACTTGCCATCCGTGTGCAATCGTTTTTTTTCTTAACAGTTGTTGCAGTCCGATACACGGCGAGTCAGACCATTGAGGAGATGGAGAAATTAATTTCTCCGTCTCCTCTGCACCTGTGCTGCAATTCTCTGTTGCGAAAGCATCGGAGCACCAAGCACTGACACTCGGCTCCTGCTCGCAGCACAGCAAGAGCCGAAGATCATTAGCATATCGCATCCGATACCATATGCTAGTGTGATTCCACCAGAATTCTGCATACTTGTATTAAGTCCATTTTCACACGTTGAGTATTTGGTCAGTATTTTAATCAGTATTTGTAAGCCAAAACCATGAGTTTGACAATCAGAGGAAAAGTATAAGGCCGGGGTCACACTAAGGAGGAATACGGACGAGTGAGAGGAGTGAAAACCACGCATTACACACGGACCAATATTTCTCTATGGGCAGCTCTGATCATGTGTATTTTTCTCGGGCGTATCTTACGGTGCGAGACACACGCAGCATGCTGCGATTGTACGCATATTGGGCCCGTTGTACGCCAATGAAAGTCTATGGGTGCGAGAAAACAACGATTACACACGGAACACACATGTGACTTGCGAGAAATACGCAAGACTTCTGCAGCTCACAGGAAATGGTGCAACACATGCAGCAGGAAGCTTACACATGCAAATTAGCTCAAAAAGAGCGCCAGACATCCCGGAAGAACGCCTCCACGGAGTCGGCCATGATGTCCACCCTCATCAATGTCGAGATTCTCTTGTGTTGGTGCAGGAGAGGCCCAAAATTTGGGACCAAAGAGATGCACATTATGCAGACCCGCAAGGAAAGAGGCGGCATGGAGGCACATCTGGGCAGATGTTTCCCCACTTTGGCAACAGCCCACGTGAGGAGCAGCAGAGAATGATTAAGTTACTTGATATTTTTGCAAAATTCTTACGGTCAGAGTGTAGTTCTAGCACAGAATTTGCCCAAAAAATGATTTTGTTTTTTTTTTTGTGGCGCAAATGTGGAGCCCAGCTGCGCTTGGTGCCACAGATCCTAGAAGGGTGCATTAAAGGATTCATCCACAAGAGGCCCCCAGAGCATACACACACCTTCACCCTTCCTCAGACCACCAGAGGGAGCCCATTTTAGGGAGATAAAAGGAGTGAGGAGGCAGGAAGTTAGGACACTCTAGCAGAACAGACTCAGAAGAGAACAGTTCAGTTCAGCTGAGACTCTGAGAACAGAACACTCTAAGGACAGAAATAGGTCAGTCTGCAGTGTGAGACTCAATTAGCTCAAGTCAGCGAGCTAGGAGCGTGCCGACGCTCTAGAGAGTGGCAGAAGAGGCAGCCCACCAACTGCCAGTGTGTATAGCCTTGTGAGGGCCCGAGTAGGCCGATGGCTAGAGGAGAGAGTAGCAAGGGCAGAGGAACTTTACCAGCTCACTCCAGAAAGCACATACCGACACCGGGTCTGAGCTTACAGGGATCTCTATGAACCAGTAGGAGACAACCGGAATTCCTGGAGACTACAGGTCCCAGGATCACCAAAGAGCTGATACGTAACAGAGCCAGGGGACACAGAGACCCTACAAGCAGGGAGTGTGTACTCCAGGAGAAGGCCCTACCGCAAAGTCAGCCGGTGCAGGACAGAGACAAAGTTAGGCCCAGCTACAGGCAGGTCAGAAACTCACTACAGAGAAGCAAGAAACAGGAGGCCCTACACCTGCTCACTGGGGAGAATCCGGATGTGCACCCCTCACCCTACAGTGCTCCGGGATGTTCCTGCACTAACTCCAGTAAAGGTACCGAAGTGACTTGTGTGTGCTCCCCTTCTTATTCTTTCCCAGCTGGGTTCCCTCCGTCCTGCATCCCTACACTTACGCTGCCCTGAAGGCCTGCTCCACCTGTAGGGAGCGATACCACCTAAGCTGCCACAATACTGGCATCAGTGGACTGCTGCAGCGCTGGTGATCCTCATCAGACACCACAGGTGGCGTCACGATTCACTGACATTATCCCCTGTAAATATATCCTCTTTTCAGGTGAGCGCCTCGGTCCGTGGCCACCGTGACATCCCCCATAGAGATCAATGGGCTCGGGTCCGAGTGCCCCACAGCCCTGGCGAGCGGCTCACAAAAGTGTTAGTATAGTCACATCCTACTAGGCCCCCATGACTATAGTACGTGTATATAGAAGAATTTTGCTTTGTGCAGCTAGCTAATTGATTACATTATATGTGTCATTGCAGTGGATGATGTTATGAGAAGATGGAGAAGCATCCGCGACCAATACCGGCGGGAAAGGCAGCAGAGGGCCAAGAGCGGGTCATCAGCACCCACAAAAAGAAAATATGTTTACTTTGACAGGCTGGGTTTTCTTGCACCTATTCTGGATCTCAGACAGTAAGTACATACATCACACCACATAACACATATGCAGTTTAGGCTCACCTCTCCTACATGTTCTAATCCCCTTTCATTTCCCAACAGTACTCAATCCAACCTCACTGAGAGGGAGACAGGCTCAGACTCAGAGGCCATTATTGACCTGGTTGGGGGAGGTGAAGAGGTGGCTGGCCCATCATCTGAACCTCCCATTATTATTATTATTATAGATTTTTATAGCGCCATTTATTCCATGGCGCTTTACATGTGAAGAGGGCAAATATAGACAAGTACAGTAAACATGAGTAATACAAGCACACACAAGTACAGAAGGAGAGAGGACCCTGCCCGCAAGGGCTCACAGTCTACAGGATGGGTGAGGATACACTAGGAGAGGTAGAGCTGGTCGTGCGGTGGTTCAGTAGACTGATGATCACTGCAGGTTGTAGGCTTGTCGGAAGAGGTGGGTCTTCAGTTCTTTTTGAAGGTTTCCATGGTAGGCGCGAGTCTGATGTGATGGGTAGAGAGTTCCAGAGTATGGGAGAGGCACAGGAGAAGCTTTGTATGTGGTTGTGGGAAGAAGAGATAATAGGGAGAAGAGGAGGAGATCTTGAGAGGATCGAAGGTTGCGTGTGGTATGTACCGGGAGACCATGTCACAGATGTATGGAGGAGACAGATTGTGGATGGCTTTGTAGGTCATGGTTAGGGTTTTGAACTGGAGCCTCTGAACGATAGGAAGCCAATGAAGGGCTTGGCAGAGAGGAGAGGCTGGGGAATAAAGGGGAGACAAGTGTATTAGTCGTGCAGCAGAGTGCAGGATGGATTGGAGTGGTGCCAGAGTGCTAGAGGGAAGGCCAGAGAGTAGGAGGTTGCAGTAGTCGAGGCGGGAGATGATGAGGGCATGCACTAGTGTTTTTGTACTTTCATGGTCAAGGAATGCACGGATCCGGGAAATATTTTTGAGTTTGAGACGGCAGGAGGAGGCTAGGGTTTGGACATGTGGCTTGAAAGAGAGGGCAGAGTCGAGGATCACTCCGAGGGACCGAGCGTGTGGGACTGGGGAAAGTGAGCAGCCATTGACGTTAATGGACAGGTCTGGTGGGGGGGGTAGAGTGAGATGGGGGAAAGATGATGAATTCTGTTTTGTCCATGTTCAGTTTTATAAAGCGAGCAGAGAAGAAAGCAGAAATAGCAGACAGACATTGTGGGATTTTGGTCAGTAAGGAGGTGAGGTCAGGTCCAGATAGGTAGATCTGTGTGTCGTCGGCGTAGAGATGATACTGAAGACCATGGGATTCTATGAGCTGTCCCAGGCCGAGGGTGTAGATGGAGAAGAGTAGGGGTCCAAGAACTGAGCCTTGGGGAACACCGACAGACAGGGGCGAGGTGAGGAGGTGGTGTGGGAAGGGAGACACTGAATGTTCGGTTTGTTAGATATGATAATTTCCAGGATAGGGCCAAGCCTGTGATGCCAAGAGATGAGAGAATCTGTAACAGGAGGGAATGGTCCACAGTGTCGAAGGCAGAAGACAGTCCAGGAGAAGTAGGACAGAGTAGTGACGCTTGCTCTTGGCGGTTAGTAGGTCGTTGGTGACTTTAGTTAGGGCAGTTTCAGTTGAGTGATGCAGTCGGAAGCCTGATTGTAAGCGGTCATCCCATCAGCATCCCCCAAGGTTCACAATCACAAGGACCACAGCAACCCCCTCCTCCTCTACCTGTACCAGAGGCACCAGCTGCAGCAGCATCCACCTTTGGGATGAAGCAGGAAACAGCAGCAGCCCCACTGTACCTCTGGGGGCTCCCCCCAGCCTGCTGCAATATCCCCGCCGTGGGAGAAGATGGCGAGACATCACTGGGTCAGACATACGTAGGCATGTGGACACTGAGGTACTCAATTACCTTTCAAGGGCAGCTGTGGATGAGGGTGAGGGGGCCTATGCCCGTAGCCTTGCCCGCTACCTTCATCCCCTACCCCGTGAGCTCAGACTCTGTGTGCGAGGATCAATGCACATACTAATTGATGCATGCACACCCCCCAATACACCATATGAGGTGTTTGAATTCCTTGAGAGGTGGCAGCTCTCACCCCGTAACCTTCTGCGCCTTGCCCTCCACCAAAATGTGCATGCTCAATTAGGATCTGATGATCCTCCTGCACGGGCTCCTACACCTCAACCCATTCCCCCACCGAACCAACCTTGGCAACAACAGGGTCAAATGGCTGGCTATAATCCGACTTCTCAATATGGCCACTTGTACAGATCCAGTGTTGGAGGCTGGTCCCAACCTGGATGTGCTCAACATGGTCATATTGGGGGGTATGATTCTTGTGGGTATCACCTTACACAGGAATATAATCTCCCTTATCTGTATGGCAATGTGCCCACACACCAACCTGACCGTGGACAGATGTTAGCTCAGGCCCAGAAAATCCACCCCAACAGGGTGATGGTCAAGGTGGTCATCCAAGCCAACCACACAGAGATGCTGGGAACCCGCCAACCCCACCACCCACATACCACCAGCTGTGATTTTTTATTTTACTTATATATTATGATTTAAAAAGCAGTTTGTTATTTTTTTATATTTAGTTTAGACTCATGTTGTGCAAAAGAAATGTGCACTAATCTAGATGCCTGTAAGAAACATATGGTACCAATATGCTCTTGAATAGGCATACTCAATGTTTGTTATTTTCATTATCTCTTATGATTTAAACAAAAGTTTGTTATTTTTTGATATTTATTTTTACACCATGTTGTGTAAAGCATATTTGCACTCATCTGAATGCCTACAAAGAGAATATGGTACTTAGCTGGTGGGATATGGGCTAGGTGAAAATTTTTTGTTTCTTTATATCTTATAATTTATACCAATGTTTGTTATTTTTTTCACATCCATTTTAAACATTTTTGGCTATTGCATCATTAGTCTAGTCTTAGAACCCAACCATATGGGGCAGATATGGTGCTCACTAGTGATAGTGAAAGTTTGCTATTTTGCTTATTTATTATTATTTATGGAAAAGTTTGTTATTTTTTTATATTTTTTATATTTTATTTTACTCCATGTTGTCTATTGCATATTTGCAGTAGTCTAATCTTGTGAACAAACATATGGGTAACATATGGTCTTCACTATACATAGTGAACATTTGTTATTTTGTTTACATGCTATTACTGCAATGTTTGTTATTTTTTTATATTTAATTTCACTCACAGTAGTCAAATGCATCTTTGCACTTGTCTAATGTGACCAATCCAACATATGGGTCACATATGATCAGCACTACCCATATTGACTATTGGTTTTTGTCTTTACATACTATTATGTATAGAAACATTTGTAATTTTGTCAAGCCTTATTTTGGTACTTGTGTAAGAATGCACACTTACACTATTGTGCTGTAAATACATGTACCATATGAAGCAAATATGGTAGTCACTACCTCAAGTGGCAGTTTGCACATATAAATATCTATTTTTATAAAAAGTTTGGAGTCTTTTTTCATAAGTTGTTTGTACTCAACCACCAATACATCTGTTATGACCATTAACACCAGACAGAGACTATGTCTACAAAAAATACTTTTTTAGATACACACACAAAAACATTACAGCATAGATAATGCATCATCTTGCCATGTTGTAGTACCTTCAGGTGACACAAAATATTAGGTAAAGATATCACGGTTTTCAGTCCTGAGAGTGGGCGACGTAAAGGGATGACATGGGGCGTAGGCATATCCCCATTGGTCACCACACTTTCACCAACATCTGATGGGCCACAATCATGCATTCTGGTGAAATTATGCAGAACAACACAGGCTTTGATGACCTCATTGACGTTGGCTTCACTTAGCTGAATAGCAGACTGGAGTACCCACCATTTTGCACACAAAATGCCAAAGGCACACTCCACCAGGCGCCTGGCCCGTGATAGGCGCAAGTTGAAAAACCGAAGACGGTGGTCAAGATGTCGTGGATATGGCCTCATCACATTCCTTGATAGCTGGAGGGCCTCATCCCCAACTACAACAAATGGGACAGGTTCTAGATTGGAGCCTGGAAGTTTGCCGTGCTGGTGGTAGGTTCAACTCGTTAGTGCGCAGCCGCCAGAGTCTCCAGCTCTTCCATAGGTCCCAATGTCTACAATTATAAACCTGTAGTTACTGTCAACCAGAGCCAACAGCACCACAGAAAAATATTGTTTACAATTATAGAATTGGGATCCTGAGTTCGGCGGTTACGCACACGGATGTGCTTCCCATCAAGGGCTCCTATACAATTTGGGAACTGACATTGCTCCTCAAATCCCCTGGCAATACTCTTCCAGTCTTCCATCTTTGGCTCAGGAATCACCAGTTAATGCAGCCTGTCCCAGAGTTGTGAGCAGGTATCACGCACAATGCCAGAGATGGTGGACCTCCCAATCAAAAACTCCAGATGGAGTGCGGAATAGGATATGCCAGTAGTTAGGAACCTACAAGTAACCAAATGTACAGAGAACAATCAATACACATACACAAAGGTTTAACAAATGCACTATACATAACCCTTACATGATTTAATGTCCAAACAATCATAAGTTCAATTTACCCCAAGTAAAAATTTTCAGTAATTTTGACATACACATCATTGTTCAGGTACTTCAAGGTGATATATGGGCTATATTATGAGGATATTTCTGCAACAGCCATAAGGGTAAAGGGAAACTAGTGGGAAAACACATCATCAACCTACAGTATGTAGGTGAGGAATACAAACCGTAGCGTAAGGAGAAGTCGCTCCTCTGCAGAGATAGCTTTGCGCATCCTGGTATCCTGGTACGTGATCCCAGGGCACACAATCTCCAACAAAACATCAAATGTGGGAATGGTCATCCGACAAAACAGAAAAAACTTGTCTGGATGAGTCCGCAGAGATGCATACAGCCGGTGAAAATGGCCTTTACTGAGGCGTTGCCTCAAATGCGGATGCACCCAAATTCGCCTCCTCCTCTGCGGATCAACAATCACTGGTAAGGCTGCCCAAAGCGGCGTGACAAAACCCAGTTGTACAACACTCGATCAGTTGGGATGAACTGAAGAGTGTCAGACATGTTGACAAGCAAGCAGCAGTACTCCAACACAAGCACACCACAAAAATGGCAAGATTGGGGGTTGCAACCTGATGCAGAGCCAATAAATAGCCTTGCTGATGATGATTTGAATGAGTTTCAGGCCAAAAAAACGTTAAATGTCCATTTTACAAGGCGGCGAGAAAAATACGCTGTACGGATGCCATACCGATTGCAAACGGATGCTTACTTGCGCAAAATACGCAGCCGCACCATGACAACGGATGAAATACGGATTGCTGTGCCGGCAACATTTTGGCGTATTATGCTCGTACAATACGGTCCGTATTTTTCTTCGGTGAGTGTGACGCCGTCCTAAAAGTAGGTTCACACGGTCAGTAAACGCAGCATCTAACCCATAGCTGCCAGATGTTACAGCATAGTGGATGGGATTTCAAGAAATCCCATGTCCACCATGCGTGCACTGTTATGAATGTGCTAGAGATGGTTTCTGAGCAGAGGCTACCTCTGGTGGTTACAGACAGTACTGAACCTTTCAGCGAGGAGTGGCAATCTGGGTTCACTGTCTGGTCTGATATAAGGGAGGTTCCCTCCCATGATGGTTGCCGGTGATCAATTGTTCTTGTCTCAATTGTGGTTCCTGGTTCATTTGCAAGTTTGCTGGAGTCTTGCCTGCATCTCCTGCTTTCAGATAAGATATTTTTTGCTTTTCTTTTTGTGCTTGCTTTTTGCATTGTTTTCTGCACTTTTGTGGAGGTCAGCCAGGTCCCCTCCTAGGGCCTGAGCTCCTCACAGTTTATCTGCAGCCACTGTTATTTGCTCAATTGCTTTTTCCTGTTTTTTCAGCGGCTGCGGCTTGGTTTTGTTCACACTGAGATCTGATTTAGTGGGTGCGAGATTGTGTGATCTCAGTATTTTTGTAATCAGAATTGTTGGATTTTTGTAGGGTTTTCTGGTTGCAGAAAGTAATCTCTCCTGTCCTATCCTATTTAGTCAGCTTCTGGCCCCAGCATTTGCTCAGTCTATTTTCTGCCTATGTTTGTATTTTCATCTGTCTAACCGCCATTATATGTTTGGGGCTTCCTATTTTCCTTGGGGATCTGCTCCGGGGCATATAGCTTTCATCTTTCTGCCTTTAGGTGTAGTTATCTCATAGGCTGTGACGAGGCGTCTAGGATCAACGTAGGAACGCTCCACGGCTAACTCTAGTTGTGTCGTTAGTTTAGGAATCTGCAACCCATCAGTTACCAACATCTCAGGTGTTTGGCTGCCCTGCTGTTGTTCCTGTCCTCCTCAGCTACCGAAACATAACAGTGCACAGACACCCGCGGATCACTTGCTAAGACGGACATGTCTTTCCAGACCGCAGCATGTCTATTTATCTGCACAGTACCACTCCTCCTGTCCTGTATATATACACTGCACAGTACCACTCCTCTTCTATGTATATATATAAACACTGCACAGTACCACTTCTCCTGTCCTGTATATATACACTGCACAGCAGTACCACTTCTCTATGTATGTATATAAACACTGCACAGTACCACTTCTCCTGTCCTGTATATATACAATGCACAGTATCAATCCTCCTGTACTGTATATATACACTGCACAGTACCACTTCTCCTGCCTGTATTTATACACTGCACAGTACCACTCCTCCTGTACTGTATATATACACTGCACAGTACCACTCCTCCTGTACTATATATATACACTGCACAGTACCACTTCTCCTGTCCTGTATAAAGACACTGCACAGTACCACTCCTCCTCTCATATATATACACTGCAAAGTATCACTCCTCCTGTCCTATATATATACACTGCACCGTACCACTTCTCCTATCGTGTATATATACAGTGGGTACTGAAAGTATTCAGACCCCTTTAAATTTTAAATTTTCACTCTTTGTTATAAAAAAAATATTTTTTTTCTCATGAATATACACTCTTCACCCCATCTTGATGGAAAAAAAACAGAAATGTAGAAATTTTTGCCAATTTAAAAAAAAGAAAAAACTAAATATCTCAAGGTCATAAGTATTCAGACCCTTTGCTCAGACACTCATATTTAATTCACATGCTGTCCATTTCCTAGTGATCCTCCTTGAGATGGTTCTACTCCTTCACTGGAGTCCAGCTGTGTTTAATTAAACTGATAGCACTTGATTTGTAAAGGCACACACCTGTCTATATAAGACTTCACAGCTCACAGTGCTCACATTTGCAGACCAAATGAGAATCATGAGGTCAAAGGAACTGGCCAAGGAGCTCAGAGACAGAATTGTGGCAAGGAACAGATCTGGCCAAGGTTGCAAAATAATTTCTGCAGTACTCATGGTTCTTAAGAGCACACTGGCCTCCATAATCCATAAATGAAAGAAGCTTGGGACCACCAGAAGTCTTCCTAGACCTGGCTGTCCAGCTAAAACTGAGCAATCGTGGGAGAAGAGCCTAGGTGAGAGAGGTAAAGAAGAACCCCAAGATCACTGTGGCTGAGCTCCACAGATGCAGTAGTGAGATGGGAGAAAGTTCCACAAAGTCAACTATCATTGCAGCCCTCCACCAGTCGGGCCTTTATAGCAGAGTGGCCCAACAGAATTCTCTCCTCAGTTCAATACATATGAAAGCCCACATAGAGCTTGCTAAAAAAAAACACATTATGGACTCCCAGGCTATGAGAAATAAGATTCTCTGGTCTGATGAGTAGTGTTGAGCGATATTGCTCAATATCTAAAAATATCGTATCGAAATTGTATCGCCGATAGCACTAAATATCGTCGATATCCGATTTAGATACCGGAAGTCCCATGTAAGTCTATGGGAACAAAATATCGCAACAAAAAAAACCCTTTCTTTCGTTGTAAACACAAAATATACACACATAGAATACATATATATATATATATACATGTCATTGTGACATATATATATATATATACATATATTTATAGTTTATACACTTCTACATAGTAAAATAGACTCTGATTCAATTGCCGGGTAAAGCCGTGACATACCCCATAGAAGTCGACGGGCTCGGTGCCGAGTACCCCCAAAACCTCTGGCTCTGTGCGACTCAACTTGGGCGTCACGAACAGGATTCTGTAGCTCGCTATAAGCGAGTCCTGTGTGCCTGAATTGAACTGGTTTTGTGCTTGAGAATTGCTAAAATCATCAGAGAATGTATTTGCCATTTTTCCACCATATCTGCGTCACGACGAGGCACTGGTGAAGAAGAAGGGCGTGCTCTTCATGGGTGTACACTCACTCAGTGACGCGAAAACGATGGCTCTAAATGGTACTGCAATGTAAGATCGTGCCCCACAGCTCTTCAGTTCCGCCTCCTCATCCTCCTCAGTGTGCGGAAACTAACATGAAGGTCCCGCCTCCCTACAAAAGAGGGGCCCTCTCCAGATGCTAATGACACATGTGACTTGGCAGAGATGGCTAATGGACACGAGCAGAAGTGTGAAGGGATGGAGCAGTCAGAGCTCTCCCCCCACGGAAGCGACCCGATCACCACGGAACCACCGTTGGGCACCCGGCCTGGAAACCCTCCTACGCTGCAAGAAGTGGAGGATACCCTAAGAGGCCTGGCCCGGCACCGGGAGGAGGTCGCCAGGATGGAAGCGAGCTGGCGTGCCCTAAAACTAAACTTGGAGTGGCGCCAATCCCTCTTACCTGAAGTGTCTGTACCGGAAGGTGAGGCACCCGTTCTAGTAGAGGATCCTTGCAATGTCGCAGTGGAGGCACCCGTTCGTGCAAAAAACGCTGCACCGGCAGCACCCCAGATCCCGCTGTCTGCCCCCGTCGCTGAGACAGAAGAAGCGACACCCGTCCTCATGGAGGAGGCCGCGCAGGCACCAGAGGTCTACCTGTCTGTACCGGAGCCACGACTGTCATCTGTTCCAGAGCCGGCTGCTTCCTCCGCAGGTGAGCGCCGCCAGGACTGGGGGGCGCCAGGAGAGCTGCCGCAAACCGGACACTGTAAGCTGCAGTTTGATGGTGGAGACATGGAGCAGCTGGTGGAGGAGAATTACAACCGGCGTCAGGAGGAAGAGTGGAGACGTTGGAGCGGGAAGCAGAGCGACAAAGGGAGCAGCGAGAATCCCAAAAACTTTGCCAATGTCAGCTGGAGAAGGACCGGGCAGATAAGGACCGGATGAGAAAGGATAAAGGAACCCTGTGTGAGCCGCGGCGTAAGGGTGCAGTACGGAGCTTTAAATTGAAAGGTGGTTGGGGCTTCATCCAGGAGCCTGGACTTTATTTAGAAGTTTTTGTGAACCGGCGGGACGTGGAGGCTCACCTCCCAGAAGGACACCCGGGGAGGGACCTGTTGCCAGGAGACTTGGTGACTTACACCCGACACTGGGGTTACAATGGATGGTACGCCCTAAATGTTACCAGGTGCGACCCCTACTCCCCAGAGTGTCAGGAACCTGTGAGACCCTCGGAGCCTTCAGCCTCCCACATCCAGGCCTCTGCAAAAGTGCCCACCCCACGCCGTAAATCTCCCAAGCCTCCCTCAGTGGTCTCCTCAGCAGCCCCAGCTATGGACATGATAAGTATAGCTGGCCCGTACCCGGCGCCTGTTAGGCCCCCTGGGGTTTCGTTCAGTCCGGGACATAGGGTTCCAGACCCGGAGGGAGATGAAAGAGGTGGCCACACAGACCCAGATAGCGGGTCACGACTTGACTGTACAGGCCACACGACGTCATCAGGTCCTGGTGGTCCTTGGTGCCTCGGATGTTTGGCAAGCATCAGAAGAGTACCAGGTGGTACCTGGAACACCCCTGCCAAAGAATTATAAATAACCCGGACAGGGTCCCTGTATGTAAATAGTTAAATTGTTTATGTACCCGGACGGGTGAATGTTCATAAAAAAGTTTTTTAATTTAATAAAAAAAAACAAAACACAGTTTTCATTACTTTTATTACAGTCTCATCCTGCGACGCCATTGATCTCCTGTAAAAAAATGAAAAAAAAAAGTATACCACCTGACCGACGCAGTCCATAGTAACGAGTGTCCCACGACGATCCAGCTCTGCTACATCAGAATGACAAGCAGAGCCTGTCATCCCGGTGCAGCACAGCTGATTACCTGCTTCCCCGGCGGTGACGTCATCGGACTGGTTTACGGCCGGGATTACCCTGCAGTCACTGCAGTTATCGCAAAAAAACTGCATGTGACCGCCAGGGAGAAGATAATGGCGGCCATCAAGCAGTCCAGGACGTGACTGCCAGAGATCTTCTGCCAGGTAAGTGCCGCTGACTCCTGACAGACCCGACCGACGGACACTCACAGTGACAGTGACAAAATCCGATTCCGGTATTCGATAAGACGAAAATATCTAAACGAATTATCGAAAGGCCGATAGAGCTAATATCGGCCGATAGCCGATATTTGCATTATCGTATCGCTCAACACTACTGATGAGATGAAGATAGACCTTTTTGGTGATAATTCTAAGCATTATGTGTGGAGAAAACCAGGCACTGCTCATCACCTGCCTAATACTACCACAACAGTGAAACATGGTGGTGGCAGCATCATGCTATGGGGGTGTTTTTCATCTGCAGGGACAGGACAACTGATTGCCATTGAAGGAAACATGAATGCGGCCAAGTACAGAGATATCCTGGATGAAAACCCCTTCCAGAGTGCTCTGGACCTCAGAATTGGCCGAAGGTTCACCTTTTAACAAGACAATGACCCTAAGTACACAGCTAAAATAACAAA
>JARQOD010000009.1:158260017-158390654 GCA_033576555.1 Oophaga sylvatica
ATTTTTAAACAACGAGAATAAAAAATGTATAGGCTAAAAAGCCAAATAAACTATATTAAATACACATAGTGATAATAACATATTAATAACCACAAGAATATAGTACAAAAAAATAATAAACACCGGAGTGTTTATATAGGTGTAGGACAACAATATAGTAAAAGGGAAATATAACAATGGCTAGAATACAAACATAATAATACACAATCTTTATTACTAAAAAGAAGGACGCATCCAGATACAGCCCACAGTTGACATGCAACGATCAGATAAAATTCCATGAAATATCGGTACTAAAAAATCTGAAAAGATAATAAAAACACAATGAGAATAGAAACAAAAACGAATGCCTTAAAAAACATTAAGGTACGGGTGATCAAGATATGGTGAAAAAACTAAGGGACTCATTTAACCCATTAGGATATAATGTTTGGAGCTTCCAGATCCAAAAGGTTTCTCTCTGGGGCCAGTAATTTGCTCATTTTACCTCCACGGAGGTTGGGGACTATACGGTCAATACCCCTAAATTTAAAGCCAGTTGCATCACATCCATGGTGGACTTTAAGTGTCTAGGAATGGTTTTAAGCAAATCAAGATTATTTTCATTACTGGCCGCCTGAATGTCACGGATGTGTTCCCGTATTCTGATTTTAAATGCCCTTGTGGTCAATCCCACATAGATTTTATTGCACGGACATGATGCGTGATATACAACAAAAGTTGTAGAGCACGTAATTGTTTGTGTAATGGTAAACACATCACCATTAGATCCAAGAAACTCCCTAGTCTGCATAACATTGGGACAAGCTACCCATCCACCACAGGGTTTGCACCCCCAGGGGGGGCCTTTCTGCATAGGAAACGTTGAAAACATGCTGGGCTGTGGTTGTGGTGAAAAATAGCTCCTCACTAGATGATCCTTCAAATTACGTGATCTTCTAGCCGTCATACATGGTTCAGATGGTAGATACTGTTTAAGAACTGGATCATTGCATAGAATTGACCAATATTTAGACAGAATTACTTTCATATTCTTCCATTGTGAGTTATACTGAGTAACTAATCTCACCTGTGAGTTGTCTTTACTTTTTGGTGATGAATATAGAAGATCATGTCTTCTTGTGTTTCGAGCTCTATTATAGGCCTTTTTCAAACATCTCCTACTATAACCTCTATCAACAAAGCGTTCTGTCAATTCCTTGGCCCGTAGTTCGAAATCTTCACTAGAAGAACAGATCCTCTTAATACGGAGGAATTGGCCAATGGGTACTGAGTTAATCACATGCGATGGATGGGATGACGAGGCGTGTAGCAGTGAATTGACTGAGGTTTCCTTCCGGAAAACATCAGATGTAAGCGTGCCATCCGAACTCCTCCTCACGGTGACATCTAAAAAATCAATAGCGTGTAAGTCAAATTTATATGTCAAATGAATATTAAGCTGATTCAAATTAAATCTGATCGTGCATTATTATTTTTTTGTACTATATTCTTGTGGTTATTATATATGTTATTATCACTATAGTGTAATTTATATATAGTTTATTTGGCTTTTTAGCCTATACACTTATATTCTCTGTTGTATAATATATGTGGACATTTAATCATTGTTTATTCACTTAATTTGCACTTATTTATATACTTGCCGTATTCAACTGCACGACATATTAATTGTATCATGTCATATGTTTGGGCCATTTTATCCGCTGCTGGTGCGCATGAGCACTGGGGCTCCCTTGCTGGGCGCCGCTCGTGGCGTCTTTGTTCGGTCTTGCCTCCCTGACTGTCGGTGCGCTCATGTTTCACATGGGCGTCCCTGCAGTGTGGGTGGGGGCGTGGCTGATGACGCCTTGAGTGACGTCGGCATGTGGGCTTTGCCGGTGCTCTATGCGCCAATCCAAGGCAGTGTTTTATTTCTGTGTATCGGCCTTTCACATTGGTGCTCAGTTATATAAAAAATGTGGACTAATTATGGATGCCACTCCCCCGGAAGAAGGCACAGCGCCGAAACGCGCGTAGGGGAGGGTGATCCCACTGAGTCCCAGGTCTGTATTGCTTGCTCTTCTCTCACATGTAGATATCGCTCTGGTCACTTGGATTTACATACAGTTGTCCATGTATCTTATCCATGCTTGCAGCCTTAATTTTATGAGGTGATATTGTGCAGCTGATATTTTTTACTACCCTAGGGCACTACTTTGTGACTGTTTTGCAAGCACATTTGTGTATACGGCTGTATGCGTATGTGACATTTTTTACTATATATATACCTGGTTGTATTCGTGGTTTCACCCTTATGGGATACCACTGTTGAACGTCTCTTTTGTATTAGTCTCATATTTTAATATTTTTGTAATAAAGTGATTATATTGTACTACCATAATTCCTTGTGTGCAGAATAAGACAAGCAGAAAAAGTGTACTGTATCAGTAGCGTTCAGCTGTATACAGTATTGGGATAATTTGAAATCTTCTTATATATTTCAGGAGTAACACACACACGCTCTCTCAGTATGGATTTAACTGTAATACAGAAGGCAGAAAACCGGTACTGTATCAGAAGATTCCAGCTGTATACGGTTTTGGGGAAAATTAAATATCCGTATATATTTCCATAGTCACACATGCTCTCTCAGTATGGATTTGACCATAATACACAAGACAGAAAAACGGTACTGTATCAGAAGATACCAGCTGTATACGGTTTTGGGGAAAATTGAAATCTCCATATATATTTCCAGAGTCACACAGAGATAGTCAGCATGTATTTGTCCGTGATACCAGCCGGTACACGGTAGTGTGAGGAGCGTACAGCTCTATATGATGTGGGAAAAAATGAATGCTCAGTAACTGTGCAGAAAAAAATAAAAGTATTAGTGCTGTGTAGGTGCTGTGTTAAAAAGCACTCTGCAGTGTACACACAGCAAAAGAAATTCCTTCCCTGTCACAGGCAGGCAGCCTAAATATCAGCTCTGCTGCTCCACACAATAAATTCCTCCCCTCTCACTGCCAAACAGAAGCCTAATAATCAGCTCTGCTGCTCCACACAAGCGGTTTGCGTTTAGTTGGACCATCATTTATTTTTCAACAGGACAATGACCCCAAACACACCTCCAGGCTGTGTAAGGGCTATTTGACCAAGAAGGAGAGTGATGGGGTGCTTCACCAAATGACCTAGCCTCCACAGTCACCAGACCTGAACCCAATCAAGATGGTTTGGGGTGAACTGGACCGCAAAGTGAAGGTAAAAGGGCCAACAAGTGCTAAGCATCTCTGGGAACTCCTTCAAGATTGTTGGAAGACCATTTCCGGTGACTACCTCTTGAAGCTCATCAAGAAAAGGTGGCTACTTTGAAGAACCTAGAATATAAGACATAATTTCAGTTGTTACACACTTTTTTGTTAAGTATATAATTTCACATGTGTTAATTCATAGTTTTGATGCCTTCAGTGTGAATTTACAATTTTCATTGTCATGAAAATACAGAAACATCTTTAAATGAAAAGGTGTGTCCAAACTTTTGGTCTGTACTGTAAGTGTAATTGAATTTTATACTAGTAGGATTTGTACTGTGCTTTTATGAATATATACTGTATCCGAAACGCGTTGTATCTTCTCTATTTTAACTTATCAAATAAAACAATATGAAATATCATCTTTGAATGTCAGTCCAGGGAAGCGCTGCCATTCATGGGCTGGATGTGCTTTTCTTGATTTACTCATCCTGTGTGAGCCTGAATATGGCTCTTTCACTTGGATCCACACGAGGCAAGCTGCATGCCCTGTCTATTGAAAAGTATCCCAGAAGGATTTTTAAGGATACACAATCTAAAGCCATATTAGTCTTCTATCAGGTGAGTGCATAAAATTGTGCACCCTTTTAAAGACTATAATATTGTGTTTACACACTTAGGGCGCCACGATTTGTCTGTTCTTCTCTCCCAAACAGGGTTTTTTTGTACATCGGAGATGGAGGATGAGGAGGAGCAGGACGGGGTGCAGGAACATGGAGGAAACCCTGATAGAAGTAGGGCCAGTAATCCTCAACGCCAGGAGCACAAGCTGCCGTTACATGGTATGACTCGGCGCCAGCATCCACAATGTTCACCCAGTGTGTCGAAAGGGAAATATCGCATCCCTGGCCACAAGTGCTTGTCCACTTGTCAGTCAATAAGTGGACAATGTCAATAAGTGCATTGTCAATCGGGTGCTGTTCCTGGCCAAATGCTGGTGCAAGGTTGGAACGCCACTCCAGGATAAAAAATGCCAGCTGGGGGCCAAGTACTGAGGGACGGCTGAAATCCTCTGTATCTAACAGCCTAAATGTCTTAATTTCCATGGCAAGTAGCCTGGAAATATACCCGTTTAAAATTTGGGCTTGTGGGTGGGTGGGAACTATTTTTTTTGTTCCAAGTCCTGGGGTAGGGACTGCAGAACGCTGGGCTGGAACAAGTATTTGGAAGTCCCTGATTATGGCAAGTCAGAATGTGCAAGTTTAGATGTAGGTCAGAAGGCATCTGCGCCAGTGTTTTGGACAGGGGCTTGGGAATCACCTAGCACAAGGGAAGTGGCAGTGGTGTTGC
Organism: Oophaga sylvatica; assembly: GCA_033576555.1. NCBI lineage: Eukaryota > Metazoa > Chordata > Amphibia > Anura > Dendrobatidae > Oophaga > Oophaga sylvatica. The sequence goes on from JARQOD010000009.1 coordinate 158,264,601, forward strand.
CTTACGGTACAAATTGTGTACCAAGCGTTCATCCCACCAAGTCGGGTACTTACATGACATGTGCCTGATTATGCTGGTGATGGTTAAGTTCTTAGTGGTCAGGCTCCCGCTGATCTTTGCATGCACAGAATGCAAATCTCCATTTTATTTGTGTCTGAACTCTATTTAAAAAAGTCTCAGACAGGGTAACACGGAGAAATTCAGAAGTGTCGGTGCTCTGGTGAACAGTTGCCTGCCTTTTTCCTCTAGTGACCCCATTGCCTCTTTCTGTTTGTTTCAGTGCTGCCGATCTCTCACCCTCACTTTGCTTTCCAGCTTCCCAGGATGAGTCAGTGACTTCATCATTCCCCACTTCGTCTTCCATCACCTTACCTTGGTCCTTCTGACTTCATGACTTAACAACAAGACTTAATGCCAACTGTGTCTCATCATCATCTTCCTCCTCCTCCTTTTCCCAATTTTGCCTTTTCCCACCATCATGTTCTTGTGGCTGTGGCTGCACTAAGTTTTGTGCACCTCTAAACAAAATGTCTTCCTGTCCCTCTTGGAGCACGCAGGTTGAGAGGCCACTATCAAGAAATGTTGTGGCAAAGAGCTCCTCGGAGTGTTGTGGTGTGGGAGCACTAGTCTCGTGGGACTCAACATGGTGGGAGGAAGGAGGATCATGGTGAGGATTAAGTGATCCAGACTTTAGGCTGAAGAGACTTTACCTTGTGGAAGACTGTGCATTACGCATTTTGTAATTGCTAGGTCTCTTGAAACCAAGTTTATTTTTAACCCCTTTCTGCCATGCGATGTACTATCCCGTCCATGGTACGTGGGCCCGTATGACCAGGGACGGGATAGTACGTCGCATGCGATCGGACGCGCTCCGGGGGGAGCGCGGCCGCTCGCGGCCGGGTGTCAGCTGATTGTCACGGCTGACACACGGCACTATGTGCCAGGAACGGTCATGGACCGATCCTGGCACATTAACCCCTGGCACACCGTGAACAAACATGATCGCGGTTTACCGGGGGCACAGGGGAACATCGCGCAGAGAACAGCGCGATGTGACCGTGCTGTTCTGAAGGCCTCTTCCCTGCAGGACCCGGATCCAAGATGGCCACCGGGTCCTGCAGGGAGGCGGCTTCCTCTGCGCCTGCTAAGAGCAGGCGCTGAGGAAGCCTGCAGCACTGACTGTGAGATCGCTGGTCTCACAGAGTGCTGTGCACACTGTGAGACCAGCGATCTGACCCTATACTGTAATGTCCCACTCTGGGACAAAGTAAAAAAGTTAAAAAAATTAAAATAACAAGTGTAAAAAAAAATACCAAAATAAAGGAAAAAAAAATATTCCCAATAAATTCATTTATTCCTGCAAATAAAAAAAACAAACCAATAAAAGTACACATATTTAGAACGCCGCGTCCGTAACAACCCGCCCTATAGAACTGTCCCACTAGTTAACCCCTTTAGTGAACCCCTTAAAAAAAAAATCAAAGCAAAAAATCAATGCTTTATCATCATACCGCCGAACAAAACGGTTAATAACACGCGATCAAAAAGACCAATATAAATAATCATGGTACTGCTGAAAACGTCATCTTGTCCCGCAAAAAAAGAACATCCATACAGCATCATCAGTGAAAAAATAAAAAAGTTATAGCTCGCAAAATAAAAGGATGCAAAAATAATTATTTTTTTTTTATTTATTTTTTATATAAAATAGTTTTTATTGTATAAAAGCGCCAAAAACATTAAAAAATGAAATATATGAGGTATCGCTGTAATCGTACTAACCCGAAGAATAAAACTGCTTTATCAATTTTACCGCACGTGGAACGGTATAAACACCCCCCCAAAAGAAATTCATGAATTGCTGATTTTTTTTCATTCTAACAGACCAAAAATCGAAATAAAAAGCGATAAAAAAGTCACATGCTTAAAATTGGTACCAATAAAAACGTCAACTCGTACCACAAAAAATAAGACCTCACATGACTCTGTGTACCAAAATATGCAAAAATTATAGCTCTCAAAATGTGGTGATGCAAAAACTATTTTTTGCAATAAAAAGCGTCTTTTAGCGTGACAGTGGCCAATCATAAAAACCCGCTATAAATAGTAAATCAAACCCCCTTTATCATCCCCTTAGTTAGGGAAAATAATAACATTAAAAAAATGTATTTATTTCCATTTTCCCATTAGGGTTAGGGTTAGGTTTGCGCCTAAAGTTAGGGTTACGGTTGCGCCTAAAGTTAGGATTAGGGTTAGGGTTAGGATTAGGATTAGGGTTAGGGGTGTGTTAGGGTTAGGTTTGTGGTTAGGGTTATGGCTAGGGTTGGGACTAGGGTTAGGGGTGTGTTGAGGTTAGGGTTGGAGTTAGAATTGGGGGGGTTTCCACTGTTTAGGCACATCAGGGGCTCTCCAAATGTTACATGGCATCTGATCTCAATTCCAGCCAATTCTGCGTTGAAAAAGTCAAATGGTGCTCCTTCACTTCTGAGCTCTGCCAAACAGTAGTTTACCCCCACATATGGGGTATCAGCATACTCAGGACAAATTGTACGGTAACTCTTGTGGTCCAATTTCTTCTGTTACCCTTGGGAAAATAAAAAATTGGGGGCAAAAATACCATTTTTGTGAAAGAAAAAAATGATTTTTTTGTTTTTACTGCTGTACGTTATAAACTTCTGTGAAGCACTTGGGGCTTCATAGCACTCACCACACATCTAGAAAAGTTCCTTGTAGGGTCTATTTTCCAAAATGGGGTCACTTGTGGGGGGGTTTCCACTGTTTAGGCACATCAGGGGCTCTCCAAACGCGACATGACGCCCGCAGACCATTCCATCAAAGTATGCAATCCAAAATGTCGCTACTTCCCTTCCAAGCCACGATGTGTGCCCATACAGTAGTTTTCTCCCACATATTGGGTATCAGCGTACTCAGGACAAATTGGACAACAACTTTTCGGGTCCAATTTCTCCTGATACCCTTGTGAAAATATAATATTGGGACGAAAAAAAACATTTTTGTAAAAAAAAAGGATTTTTATTTTTTATTTTTACGGCTGTACGTTATAAACTTCTGTGAAGTACTTCGGGGTTCAAAATGCTCACCCCAAATCTAGATAAGTTCATTGGGGGAGTCTATTTTCCAAAATGGGGTCACTTGTGGGGGGTTTCCACTGTTTAGGCCTATCAGGGGCTCTCCAAACGCGACATGATGCCCGCAGACCATTCCATCAAAGTCTGCAATCCAAAACGTCACTACTTCCCTTCCGAGCCCTGACGTGTGCCCATACAGTAGTTTTCTCCCACATATGGCATATCAGCATACTCAGGACAAATTGGACAACAACTTTTCGGGTCCAATTTCTCCTGTTACCCTTGGGAAAATAAAAAGTTGGAGACTAAAAGATCATGTTTGTGGAAAAAATATGATTTTTTATTTTCATGCTCGGGCGTTATAAACTTTAGTGAAACACCTGGGGGTTCAAAGTTCTCACCACACATCTAGATAAGTTCCTTGAGGGGTCTAGTTTCCAAAATGGTGTCATTTGTGGGGGTTTCAACTGTTCAGGCACATCAGGGGCTCTCCAAATGCAACATGGCGTCCAATCTCAATTCCAGCCAATTTTGGTTGGAAAATGTCAAATGGTGCTCCTTCCATTCCGAGCTCTGCCGTGCGCCCAAACAGTGGTTCCCCCCACATATGAGGAATCAGCATACTCAGGACAAATTGGACAACAACTTTTGTTGTCCAATTTCTCCTGTTACATTTGGGAAAATGAAAAATTGGTGACTAAAAGACAATTTTTGTGGGAAAAAAATAGGATTTTTTATTTTCATGCCCGGGCATTATAAACTTGTGTGAAGCACTTGGGGGTCAAAGTGCTCACCACAGATCTAGATAAGTTCCTTAGGGGGTCTAGTTTCCAAAATGGGGTCACTTGTGGGGGGTTTCCACTGTTTAGGCACATCAGGGGCACTGCAAACGGAACATGACCCCCATCAATGTCTGCATTCCAAAACGTTATTACGTCCTTTCCAAGCCCTGCCGTGCACCCAAACAGTTCCCCCTCCAGATATGGGATATCAGCGTACTCAGGATAAATTGGACAACTTTTGGAGTCCAATTTCCTTGGGAAAAATAAAAAATTTGGGACTAAAAAATCATTTTTGTGGAAATTTTGTTTTTTTTTCTCACCCAGGCATTATAAACTTGTGTGAAGCACTTGAGGGTTCAAATTGCTCACCACAGATCTAGATAAGTTCCTTAGGGGGTCTAGTTTCCAAAATGGGGTCACTTGTGGGGGGTTTCCACTGTTTAGGCGCATCAGAGGCTCTCCAAACGCGACATGGTGTCCAATCTCAATTCCAGCCAATTTTGGTTTGAAAAAGTCAAACGGCGCTCCTTCCCTTATGAGCTCTGCCGTGTGCCCAAACAGTGGTTTTCCCCCACATATGGGGTATTGGCGTACTCAGGAGAAATTTCACAACAACTTTATCTGTCCATTTTCTCCTTTTACCCTTGTGAAAATGAAAAAAAGTTTGTAAATGATCATTTTTGTGACTAAAAAGTTAAATATTCTTTTTTTCCTTCCACGTTGCTTCAGCTCCTGTGAAGCACCTGAAGGTTAATAAACTTCTTGAATGTGGTTTTGAGTACCTTGAGGGGTGCAGTTTTTAGAATGGTGTCACTTTTGGGTATTTTCTGCCTTATTGACCTCTCAAAGTGACTTCAAATGTGAGGTGGTCCCTAAAAAAAATGGCTTTGTAAATTTTGTTGTAAAAATGAGAAATCGCTGGTCAACCCTTATAATTTCCTAACAAAAAAAAATTGGTTCCAAAATTGTGCTGATGTAAAGTAGACAAGTGGGAAATGTTATTTATTAAATATTTTGTGTGATATATTTCTCTGTTTTAAGAGAAAAAAAATTCAAAGTTTGAAAATTGCAAAATTTTCTAAATTTTCACCGTAATTGCATTTTTTTCATAAATAAACGCAAGCAATATCAAATAAATTTTGCCACTATCATGAAGTACAATATGTCTCGAGAAAACAGTCTGAGACTCGTGAAGATACGTTGAAGCGTTCCAGAGTTATAGCCTCATAAAGAGATAGTGGTCAGAATTGTAAAAATTGGCGTGGTCATTAACGTGCAAACCACCCTTGGGGGTGAAGGGGTTAATAAAAGAAAAAAAGGTCACCTGCATCAATCAAAGCGTTTACTCCACCAAAATGTAACAGAAAAAGACAAAAGTGTTTGGATGGCAATCAAATTCAATCCAGAAAAATGTTTCAATGCTTTTTCTCAGTTTTAGAGCTCACAGAAATGTTCACAGACCATGTTACACTGTATGTCTGAGAAGTTGAGGCCTACAAATTTTTTAAAACCTTTTTAGAAGTTTTAAAGATCACATAAATGTTCATAGGCTGCTTAACACTTTATGTCTGAGAAATGGAAGCCTTCAAAATTTGTAAAAGCTTTTATTCGCTTTTAAAGATCACATAAATATTCACAGACCAAGAAACACTGTATGTCTGAGAAATGGAAGCCTACTATACTTCTATGCCTTTGTTCGCTTTTAGAGATCACAAAAATATTCACAAAGTAACACTGTATGTCTGAGAAATTTACTCCACACTACGGAATAGTGTATGGCTAAGAAATGTAGCCCAAGAAAATGTTTCAATGATTTTTCGGGGTGTTATATAACACAAAAATGACTTTAAAGCACATAATACTTGATGGATCAAAATATATTAAAATTTTTCCAGCACCCACAAAAAAAAACTGCAGTTATATTTTTGCTAACAGATGGCACAGCCCTAATCCCTGTCTACAGACAGGATTCTGTTACTCTTCCTGCTCTTGCTCTCTCCCTCCCTAGGCTAAATGAGGATTGTATGTGCTGCAAACTATTAGCCCTTAGAAGAATTGTTAATATGATGATTTAGCTTCAGCTCCAATATCAACATTACAGGCCACTGATTCATTATAGTGTGCACAATGGCTTAGACAAGCACTCTCTGCCTCCAATACAAAGTATCACAGAGCTGTGCAATGGTGTTAGTGTGCCGAGCCGGGCGGCGCCTGTCCTTTTATAACCTCTGATGTCACACAACCAGCCAATCACAGTAATGCTACAATCAAGATGGCTACGGCATTACTGTGATTCACAGGCAATGTCTGCATGCTTATTGGCTGCATAACAGGTGGCAAAGAAGCGTGGTGGGGATTTTAGTTTCACATCGACCACAGCCCGTTACTCGCCAAGTAACAAGCACATCTGATCAACATGATACTCGAGCGATTACCGAATATCACCAAGCACGTTCGTTCATCCCTAGTTACTGTCTAAGGCCTCTTTCACACAACCGTTTTTCGCCGTCAGGCACAATCCGTCTAAAATGTGATAAGACGGATCCGGCTTTTTTTGTGAAGAACTGATGCAACGGATCAGTTTTTTAGCTGGATCCATTGTGAACTTTTCAATCCAGAAAAGGGGTTGTCTGGAACAAGGAGAGAGAGCAAGAGAGAGAGACCTTGATTTCCACAGTCCGGATCAGTTTTTTGCCTGATCATGCAAAACACTGATCCGGCACCATTGACTTGTTTTGTATTAGGTGGCCGGATGCGCCGGTTCAGGTGCTGTCCGGTTTTGTCGCCGGAAGCAAAAAACGTTGCAGTGACCATTTTGTCCGGTCGCCGGAAAGGAAATTTATGCCGGATCCGGAATAAAACGGATGCAACGGAAGGACATGCGGCGCAATCCGGCGCTAATGAAAGTCAATGACAAAAAAACGCATCCGGCGGTATAAAAAACTGGATGAGTTTTTTTAAAAAGCGCCAGATCGCGCCTGATGACAAAAAAAAACGGATGTGTGAAAGAGGCCTTAGAGAATGTTTCCAAGACCATGTAATGTACTGTATATGCTGGTTTCGGCTGTTTTCTTGGAAGAAACATCTGCAAAGTATAAATGACGTGGCTTCTCTGCTCAACTGCTCGTGATTATCTGATTGCTCTCCAGCCAAGAAGCGGAAACATGATTTCCACAGAGCAATGCTTAGTGAAAACATCAATTTTTATTATTTACTTATGGAAACATAACTAAAGGTACAATTTCTTAAAGGGGTTGTCAACTACTTGACTACTGCTTCTTAACTGCTTAAGTGCCCATATAACATAAAAAGTGTATATTTACCTCGTTGGCACACCTGCAATGTTAGCGGAGAGATTACAGTCAATCACGCGACATCTGCAGTCAATCTGCTGCTGATGATCGAGTACAGCCTTCACAGTTCCATCTGACATAAATATGAAGGCTGCTGCTGATTATTTTATATTATGTCTGGCACTTATGCTGTTAACAAGGGTTGTCCAGTTTTAGAAATCCCTTTACTGTCATCACACATAGCCAAACAATGAATAATTTATAAAAAGTTTGTCCAAATAAAGAATATGCATTTATTGAGAAAATTCCATTGTAGTGTGTAGCAAAGATGCCTGTCACACAGAAGTCTTCCCTCTCTGCATTTACTGTAAGTGTGAGCGGGTTGCCGGATGCAGTGACGGGCAGGAGGCAGAGCAAGGGTTAACAGTATTTAATAAACAGGGAATACTCCATGAAGGGAGGCAACGAGTTAAACAAGGGGTTAAACAATATAAATGGCAAAAGGATATGGTGAGTTGAAGAAAAACGGTACAGCTCACAGCAGTTCAGATGAAAGTCACTGGTTCCTAAGTGCGTGAAGTGAATAGCGCCAACAATGGCTGGCACCATGTCCTTTCCAATGGGGTCCAGTAAACAACAATACCCAATATTCTGGTGACAGCGGTTGGTCTCTGGTACCTTTCACTGCCCCTAGTCCATATGATGAAGTAGCTGACAAGGGTAAGCGCCACACTCCTGTACGAGCCCAACGTGGCTCGGCAACTATATTCTGGCAAAGTCAGGGTGTAAGTCTCTGGGCAAATATTTGCTGACATCACGGTGTAATTAACGGTCACACACCCGGTCTCTTTCAGGCGGCACAAGTGCGGTACTCAGGGCCTTTCTCGCTGGTAGTCATCAGCACACTGCACTCTCTCTCTGTAGTCACCTAGCCCACTGCACAGCTATTTCTCTCGGGTCCTTGCTGTTGATGGAGGGCTGCTGCACGGACGCTCGCCTGTGTAATGCTGGTGCTCCATGGATGGAGCACTCCTCTCGCTGGCTGCTGAACACCCGACTTCCCTGAGCGCTGCAGTTCCTCTCTAACTGGACTGCTGTGGCACTCCCGGCTTCTCTCCTGGCAGCAGTCCCTCTGCAGACTGTAGGGCCCTGCCGGTACTCAGTGGTGTGTGAATGGGAATCAGAGTGCGCCGCTCACCACTCTGCATGCTGCTCTGCGTTTGCGCCAAACTGTCTTGCTGCATGCACTTTTCTTTTTTATGCCCAGCTGGTGCACGCACTTTTCTCCTCTCACTCCCCGCCCTAATGGGACAGCAGGATGGTCGCCTCACTAGCGCTTCCCCCAGGCAATAAGGGAAGGTCCAGCTCACTCAGGCTTCCCCCCGAGAACAGGGGATTCAGCCTTTTAGGTTCTGGACCCCGCATGCAGGTACCCGCGGTTCGGTCGTGCCCCTTACATATGTACACACCAATATTGCTACCAGTTGCAGATTTATAAGTGGATGAATATCTAGTAATGTAAGGATTTTTTTTTGGCATTTATCTAGTATTTATCTTTGCAAATCTTTGTCTCTTTGGATAAAAAAATAAAAATAAGGAGGGTGAAAAAAATGCAGTCCGTTATTTAGACATTTCCTGCCAAAGCTGTTTTTCACCTTCATGATCTGGCTAAATTTCTCAATTCTAACATGTGTCATTATATAGAGTAATAACTCTTGAATGCTTCTATATATTCCAGGGATAGTTTTTTTGTAACACATTGTACTTTATGTTAGTGGTAAATATAGGTAGATAAAGCCCACATGTCTGAAATCTTCACACTTTATGTCAGCTTCATTTTTGAGTGGTGTTTTTATTAGGGTGAGTTTCCACGGTCAGGAAACGCTGCGTGTTTGGCGCTGTGCGCTGGCGCAGCGCCAAACACGCAGCGTCCAGATGTTACAGCATAGTGGAGGGGATTTCAAGAAATCCCGTCTCCACTATGCGTAACAATACGCAGGTGGCAAACCTGCGTAAACGGACATGCGGCGCGTCTTTTCAGACCGCAGCATGTCCTCGCGTATTGCGGCGACGGTGCGTCGCCGCAACATAATTAACACAGGGCTATGTAGCCCTGCGCTCTTTCCGGAGGTGTTCCGGAGGTGTCCTGAACACCTCCGGAAAGAGCGCGCGTCAGAAAGGGGGCGGGGCTTAGACGGAGCGGAATTTCCGCTCCGTCAAAAGCGCTATGGTTCCGGACCGTGGAACCATAGCCTTAGGATGTTAGAAGGGTTAGACGTTTAGCAACAATTTCTGGAACTCTTCTGTGGATCCAACTGATTCTGATTTTTTGAAGACATATTGTACTTCATAAAAGTGGTAAAATTTATTTGATATGTCTTGCATTTATTTGTGAAAAAATTAGATATTTGTGGGAAATTTTGAAAATTTTGCAATTTTCAATTGTTGAATTTTTATGCCCTTAAATCAGAGAAATGTGTCACATAAAATAGTTAATTAAAAATATTTCCCACATGTTTACTCTAATACAGCACAATTTTTGAAACAATTTTTTTCTGTTAGGAAGTTATAAGACTGAAAAGTTGGCTAGCGATTTCTCATTATTCAAACAAAATTTACAAAACCATTTTTCTTAGGAACCACATCATATTTGAAGGGGCCTATAAGACAGAAAATACTACATTCAAGAAGTTTATTAACCCTTCATGTGCTTCACAGGAACCAAAGCAATTTGGAAGAAAAAAATTAACATTTAACTTTTTCACAAAAAATTTATTTTTGACACTTTATTTTTATATTTTCACAAGGGCAACAGGAGAAAATGGACCACAAAATTGGTTGTACAAATTCCCGATTATGCTGAAACCCCATATGTGAAGGAAAATACCTGCTGTTTGGGCCCCTGGCAAGGCTCACAAGGGACAAGTACGGTTTGACTTTTTGAACACAAAATTGGCTAGAATCGAAAGTGGATGCCATGTCGTGTTTGGAGAGCCCCTGATATGCCTAAAAAGCGGAAACCCCCCACAAGTGACCACCCTGCTTGTTGTGAAATTTCTCCTGAGCACGTTGATACCCCATATGTGGAGAAAAATTACTGTTTGGCCGCCAGGCAGGGCTTGGAAGAGGAGTGATGTTTTGTAATGCAGAATTTGATGGAATGGTCTGTGGGCTTCATATCAGGCTTGGAAAGCCCCTGATGTGTTTTAAACAGCGGAAACTGATCTAGTGTTTCCAGGTGTATGAATTTTATAATTTAGTGCTATATGTAAGTTGTGTAGAGTGCATCAGGTTGGCATACATGAATAATGTAGAGTGCATCAGGTTGACATACGTGAGTTTTTTAGTGTACGTCAGGTTCGCATATGTGAGTTGTGTAGTGTAGGTCAAGTTGGCAACATGAGTTGTATAAGTCAGAAATGAATTTAGTAGTCCAAGAACGTGTGGTACATTTTGAAGCATTCTTTTACACAAGCCAGGTTTGTTGGGGCAGCTATCGCATTGATAAGTGTTGTCCTTGCGTATCCCCCCACATTCTGCACCTCTTTTTCAGCTTTCCTTTCTATGTAGTTTGAGGGACTGTTGACCTGGTGCAATATGAGCCCCTTCAGTTCCGGAAGTACTGTGGCCCGCTCCTTCATGACTCCTAAAGGTTAGAGACTTGATCATTGATCACTACCTCCTGGAGCTGGTCTGACCTGCACATCATGATAGTATGAAAGCATTGTATATTGCCATTTGTAAGATGTGCACGACCAGCTTCTTGTACCACATGTTGGATTTTCTCATGGTGCTATACGGCTGGAGGACTTGATCAGAGATATCAACTCCCCAATATTCTTATTGTACCCTAGTAAGCAGTTTGGTTTGTGGACCTGTGTAGAGGTACCTTGTACAGTGGGTGGTGGTGCTGCCATCACCATGTATCGTGGTCAAGAAAATGACATCCCTCTTGTCCTTATACTTGACCACCGGCATGTTGTCACTAGATTGTGCTCTTTTCTCACCCTTTCTGCGCAGCTACCCAATTAGCCTCTTAGGGAGGCCACTATGATTTTTGCAGACAGTACCACAAGGTACGGTAGCAAGTACAGAGAGGGACCTGTAACGTGGGATACTGGTACAAAAGATATCTACAAATAGGTGATAGCCGTGATCCAGCATTGTGTGCACCAAATCCCACACAATTTTCCCACTTACTACCAGGACAGAGGGACATTCAGGGGGTTCAATCCGAGTGTCTTTCTTTTCATAAACTCTAAACATGGGTGTACCTTGAGGTACTATCACACAGCTTGTAGAGTTTAGTTCCATACCTAGCCCTGTTACTGGGCAGGTAATGCCAAAATTTGAGCCTAATCCTGAAATATATTATAGACTCATACATGCAGATGTTCCTTTCGGGAGGGTACATCTCAGCAAACTTGTTTCGGAAGTACTCAATGACCAGCTGGACTTTGAAAAGTCAGTGAAAGTTGGGGTCATCTTGGGTAGGGAATTGTGAATTATCACTATAATGCCAAAATTTTTGGATTGCCTCAAATCGTTTATGGGTCATAGCCATGCGGAATACTGGAATGTTGTTAAAAAACATAAACACTAAAATATTGCCGAAGTTCTGGGTTCTTAACTAACCCCATGTGAAGGACTAGGCCCCAAAATGTTAAAATTTATACTTCGTTTAAGGGTCCAAATAGAAAATTATGAAGGGTGATTTTGTATCAAAAATTGCATACAAATTTGTTTCACTGTTCTCAGGAAGAAGGTACGGAATTAAACACTAACTAACTCAAGGACAGGGAACCTGCAACATACTAGTTGCACACTCATGGTAGGGAAAATACAGGGGTTGCTCAGGCAATTCCCTACTGAGGAAGCTACCTTATTTACATGATGCCTCTCAGCTATTGGCTGGGGGCATTTCCAAAGTCACTTTGAGAATTAGGAAGTACACTCGCACACTAGGCACCCAGCAGGAGATCTGCGCGGCATGTGCAGGCCCAGAGCAGCAGGAAGCTAAACAGGGAACAGGGACACCATCGTGCGACCGAGGCTGTGAGTATGTCGTGTCACTGCCGGGAGGAGGGAGGGGGAACACACAGGGATGCCGGAAGTAGCATTACAGTCCTGAATAGGGTCTGTGCACAGCATATACCCAATGGGAATAATCAAGCTAGGAGGAAACCACTAGGGCTTAATAAAGCTGTAAGGGGCGCAATAAATGGCAAAAAGAAAGCGTTTAGAGAATTAAAGCATTAGGGCAGGGACAAGGCATTAAATGATTATAGAAGACAGAATTGTGTAAAGACCAAATCAAGACAGCAAAGATTGAGACAGAAAGAATCATTCCCCAAAAAAGTAAAAATAATACAAAAATATTCTTCAACTCTATAAACAGTAAGAAAAAGAAAAATTAGAATGCTGATCCCCTCAAAAATAGTCTGGGTGAAATGGTGGAAGAGAATGAGGGAAAGGCCAATCTGCTAAACTTTTTCTATAGTGATAAATTTAGATCAATATGTGTTGCGTTTTTTATGAAAATACCTGAAATTTGATGAAAATTTTGAAAAATTATCAATTTTCAAAACTTTGAATGTTTGCATCCTAAAACCAGATAATCATTCCACATAAAATAGTTGATAAATAAGTTTTCCATATATCTACTTCATCAGTGTAATTTTTCAAATGTACTTCTATTTTTTAAGATGTTAAATAGGTCAAAATTTAGCATTTTCAAGGAAATTTACAAATCATTTTTTTACGGACCTAGGGAATATGAATATTTTTTACTTCGATCATTAGTCTGATACACTGCAGTAGTCATGCACTGAAGTGTATGAGACCTGTCAGTTTCTCACTAAGGCCGGAGTCACACTTAACGTATGAAAAATCGGAACGTCTGCCGAGAATCACACAAATGTTTCCGGAACAGTGATCCGTATGTAATCCATTTTCAATTCGATGATGCAATTTCCTCGCATCTAAGTATCCGTGTGACATCCGTATGGCTTTTCATTTCTCACCGCTTTTCCCCTTTGGATATCCATGGATATCCCTAATCACAGGTTCCCTCTGACAACCATGTAGATTACACTGTGGCTATTGCTAGTGGCATCAAACAAAATTTTGCAAATCAGTGCGAGCACAATCATGCAACTGATATTTCATGCTGAAAGTGAAAACTCAGATCTTGTGCTGTATATGTATGGAGGGTGAAGCAAACTTTATAGCAGCGCCATATACCTACAGGTGCTTCTCACAAAATTAGAATATCATCAAAAAGTTAATTTATATCAGTTTTTCAATACAAAAAGTGAAACTCGTATATTATATAGAACCATTACAAACAGAGTGATCTATTTCAAGTGTTTATTTCTGTTATTTCTGAAATATATCACTCTGTTTGTAATGACTCAATATAATATGAGTTTTACGTTTAGTATTAAAGTACTGAATACATTAAATTTTTGATGATATTCTAATTTTGTGAGAAGCACCTGTACATGTAGTGGATGTCAGAAAGAGATTAAATGTGTTGTCATCTTCAAAAAAATGTTTAGATAAGCTACCAAAATTAATACATGGAGCTTACTAAATACACTTGTACTTAGAGATGAGCCCTGATTTTCAGATATCTATGCTGTCATGTTTTCCATCGGACATTATAGACAGAGAAAAGCATAATGGTCAGACTCGTCCACAGGTGAACAGGTGTATCCCCCGGTGGGCCCCCATGAATGGGTGCTAATGAACACTTGACTCAGTATTTACAACAAAGGCAGCATCAAATCATTCATTAAACAAACTACCCATTTTAATGTTATATTGCAGTAAATTTGAGTACTAGGGTCAGGTTATTTTTGCATATAGTAGAACAGTGGGCCTCCAGCATCAATGTTACCAGTGAAGCCTTGACACCTCTGTCCGATACTGAGGGTAAGTTTTATACCTCTTAAATGTTCTAGAGACTCTCTACTGATGTGAATCACCCGCCATGGCAGTGGGATACTCGGTACCGGGCCAGTGTATTAAAGGGATGTGTCACAGCAGCAGTGACCCAGTCCGTGGCCCTGGGTGTCCAATAAAAGGGGGAATATTTACAGGGGATGATAGAGTTTGTGATAAGGTATTTGTGACGCCACCTGTGGTTTCTGGTCAGAGGTGATCAGCGCTGCGGTGCAGATCTTCTGGGACAGATGGTGTGATGCAGCAGAGTTGGTAAGTCTTCCCACAGGTAAAGCTATGTCCCAAGGCAGAGAGATGATATAGAAAGTAATGGTGCAGGGAGATGTAGCAGTATGGAGTGTGTGCTGCAGGAAGAACTTGAGAGGACACAGTCAGATGCAGTTTCCAAATCTTTACTCACAGTTTTTGCAGATAAAGTGTCCAGGGCACTGAGTACTGATGGTTCTGGAGTCAGTCAGCCTGAAAGCAATTTGGAATCTCCTTATTTCAGGTGGGATGTGAGGTCTCATTTCTAGCGCTATTCTCTGAGGCACTTGCTGCTGTAAGCTCCGTTCAAGTTCCTCTCTCTGTCTCTTATCTAAGTAGAACTTCACTCTCATAACAGGCAACTGTAGCCTGCCTCAGGAATTACTCATCTATGGAGTCTCTGGCTCACATGTGCTGTTGCTGTGTAGTAGAGTCTTAGTTGGGGCAGAGAACCTGCTGTCTCCTGCCCTCCAGATTCTGCTGCTGGGAGTTTAGTTACCCACTCAGCCTCGGACTCCGGGGTCCGGTTTCTGGCGCTCAGACTTGGGGGTGAGCTCTGCTATAGCTCCTCTCTTCCCCCAGCTTGTCTCCACACGTCTTTCCTCTCTCGTCCCTCTTGCCAGACTCACTAACTCCTCCCCCTGCCAGAATGTTCTAGAGGAGCTCTCCTGAAATCAGGTGTTAGAGCTCCCTCTTCCGGTCTGGAGTAGGAAAGGTGTTGTATGCTGTGTTACCTGTTAAAGGGATCCTTCCTTGCTTTAAGGCATGACATCACTCTCCCCTGGAGGGAGGCAAGGTCACTGTGGAACCGAACTCCTGGGGTGCCACAGATGCAAAAGACATGTTCAAGTGCGCAGGTGGAAAAATCCAGAATCCTAACATTATAAATTAGTCGTTTTTTCTAATTTTGTTGAAGGAATATAAAATAATTATTCTGATTATTACACATTCCATATAGAGGCTGTTTAGTGAGTCATATCTGATAACTAACTAGTAACATTTTCATCTATACCAAATTTACAGTTATTATGTAAGCACAATGATTTCTTCTTCAAGAGTTTGATCATTTTTGGCAACCTATGAAAAAGAAATATTTAACTTTTTTTTTATTTGAAGGTTTTGTGGCTCTTCTGAATGCCTACATTAATTTCCTTAAGATGTTGTCAGCTATAAACATGGTTGAAATTAATTATAAATGCATATGTTTTCCGTTCTTTGGCTTATTCACAGTACATGTGGCTGTTCCAGCAAACACCTGCAGAATCCTCATTTATCACATCAAAGTTTAAAAATAGAAATCCACAGGCTGCATTTAGATAACATCTGTAAAATGCTATCATATTGATGACAGATGGTGAGCAAACCCTGGAGTAAGCCTGGCTTTCTCCACTAACTTGTAGTTTAGAATGTTTCTCATTAATACCACTTTGTCAGGTGCACTGTATCTCTCACTCCTTCATCACCTATACAAAAAAAGTAACTGTTGGCATAGATGGGATGAAAAAACAAAATCAGACATACTATCCTGCTGTCACCCCAAGGATCCTGGGCATGCTGCTCCAACCAGTGGTCTCTGATGGCATCTGAAACAACTCTGTCACTGTTCTTCCCCTCAAGACTGCAACTGGCTGCAGCAGTCATCTAACTTGAACAGGACATCATTGTTTCTCTGATAATGGGCAAGCATTTTATTTATAGAAGACAACCCCTCTCACTTGTTAAGATACTGTACATTTAGTTAGACATACATGGACTTCTTAGTATACAGTAGTTTGCATTCACCAGCAAGAAGATGGCTGTTGCTGAAAGCACCACTTAGGTAGATACACACTACCTTTTCTCTGGCAGTCAAACATTTTTTCAAGTGGAAACTTCTCAAGGAAACAGTACAGTTTTTACACTGAACAGTTTTGTTAATGTATTATTGGAAGTAGCAACCCTAAAAGTCAATATAAACCCTTTAACTGTCCTTGCAATATGACTTAGGATGAAAGCCAAAACATAATCTCAATTTGCAGACACGGTGTTTCAGGATATTGCTTCTCATCAGTGCAAAGTATGAGATCTGATTTGGCTAGGTGAAATGCTTAAGACTAGGATCTAAGGGGTAACGTTTCTCCTTGAGAGAGACTAACCAGGCCTGGCATGTCAGAGTAAGGAGATTTATACACCTTGCATGCTCCTCTGGGAAACTAAATATGCAAATTCCTCTTTAGAGAGGAAGAGGATTTGAACTCTAGTGCCATCTATTGGAAGTAACAATCCTTATTCAATAGAAATGATTCAATAGCATTCAAGTAATTTCTAATTGCTTTTTCATGCATTGTTTTTTGGAAAAGATCTGCTCAATAACGCTTGAAAGAAACCCTGTGTGAACATACCATAAGGCTGCAATACTCTACCACACTGCACTGCCACAGGTGGCATTTCTGAATGTTCTCAACTGTATCAAAGCTACTATTACAGATTATGTCATATTTAATAGGAATAATAAAGTTGCAAGCAGCACCATTCATCACTTAACCACAACAGACACCTTGGTGGAACCTGATTAGACCCCATTGTAAACCATAGTAGTCTTTTGCATCCTTTACCTATCGACACATTATACTTAATAGTATTCTTTAACTATGAATTCATAAGTCAGTCACCTTCTCATACAGACAGCCTGGTCCCATTGAAAAAATGAAATGAAGCATAATCCTTATTATTAAAAAAAAATAAACTTTACAGCATTGATATCACTCTATCCATAGTGACCCCTGTAATAAAACTAGATTTGTTCCTAGTCCCTACTAATTATCTATGGTTTGTGGCCTTCTCCCATTTCCAGCAGCGCACAGTCCTCTTCTGGCCCAAGTGGTGGTTTTTGCAGCTTTGCCGGCCCTTACATAGCATCTACTGTATTACTGATGGGTTATTCATGAACAATCCAGTACTCAGAGCATCTAGAGGAGTATGATATAATCCAGCTCACCAAAAAGAGCACTATACTGTGAAGAGAGGTAGCCATTTTCCAATGTTAGTCAAAGAGAACCATAACTAAGCTCCATAGACTTATATTGAGACAGCAACTTCCAGTCCACATGTAAAGCCCCGTATGTGCCAGCTAGTCTGATTATATGTCATGTGGAGTAGTGATGGGGACTAGGGAAGGCAGCAATTGGTAAGCGTTTTAATATCATATATTACATTACATGTATAATTATTAGAGATGAGCGAATCTTTCAATGTTCGATTCAGCTCACGATCGCTGAATTTGCAATATTGGCCTATTTAATCATCGATTAAATCGAAGAACATAGCCGAGCGTGCACAGCATATTGTTTCCCAAGCTGTGTGACAGTGTGGGAAACACTGGCGTAGCGTTTGTGATCGGTGGTGAAATCATCCCTGTTGGTCAGAAAGCCAACTCTAAATATTTTTCTATCTACTGGCTAACACGGTACAAAGATATACATCTTTACTGGGTCAGAAAACCTGTGATTCCCATGTTGTCAGAAGAAAGCTTGAGCGCTCAGCTGTGATTGGAGATATAAAGTTTACCTCCGGTCACTGGTGTCCGCTCATGGGACTACAGCTCCCATCAGCTGACACTTGCTGCTGCTAATAACAGTGAGAGCAAGAGAGGCGGATGGGAGTATTAAACAGCCGCTCCTGCACTGTAAATAAATAATTTAAAAATAAAACCCTGCGTGGGCTCCCCTGTATTTTTGATAACGAGCCAGGCAAAACTCACATCTGGGAGTTACAACCCTCAGCTCTCAGGTCAGCAAGGTTGGTTATCAAGAATAGAGGGGTCCCCCCAAAAGCCTGCAATTCATGTGCTGCGTATTAAGAGACCACCACATCAAAACCCTGTCATTGGCAGCCCATTCTCCAGACCTGAACCCCATTGAAAACCTCTGGAGTGTAATCAAGAGGATGATGAATAGTCACAAGCCATCAAACAAAGAAGAACTGCTTAAATTTTTGCGCCAGAAGCAGTGTGAAAGACTGGTGGCAAGTATGCCAAGATGCATGAAAGCTGTTTTTAAAAATCATGGTTATTCCACAAAATATTGATTTCAGAACTTTTCCTGAATTGAAACATTAATATTGTTGTTTCTAAATGATTATGAACTTGTTTTCTTTGCATTATTTGAGGTCTGAAAGCACTGTTAATTTTGACCATTTTTCTTCGTCAGAAAAAAAACAAAGTTTATTGCTTGGAAATTCGGAGACATGTTGTCAGAAGTTTATAGAATAAAAGAACAATTTACATTTTACTCAAAAATCTATATATATAAAATGAGTGTATATGTGTGTGTGTATATGTGTGAGTGTCAAGCCATGCCCACTCCACATAGCCCCACCCACTCCTCATAGCCACATTCACTCCACACGCAAAGCCTCGTATAATATCTATATTTAATTAGTATAATATCTATATATTTATATAGATATATATATACTGTATATATAAAATGAATATCTAATATATACATTTCATAGGCACATCTTGACCACAACAGGTTACACTGCCTGTGTTGCCCATAGCAACCAATCACTAAGCATCTTTCATTTCACCAGAGCTGTTTAAAAGATGAAAGCTGAGCTGTGATTGGTCACTATGAGCAACAGTTTTACCACTCCACAACACTTCAGCAGACACTGACCGAGTGAGAGAAATCTAGCATCCCCGGGAACAGAAGCTCCCAGCCATTGTCTGTCCCTCAGAAAGGAGCCGAGAGCACATGACAGAAATGAATCACTCCCTCCACTATTACTGCAGGGCTCTATTGTTACCAGTGTAGAATATCGCATCATCAGCGGTTGCACACAGAGCCACACTGCCAGGTTACATAACAGCACATCGCCAGGAACTCTCTGCTCAGTCCACCTGGCTCGGGACTATGGAATGGAGGATGTGTGATGGGTATATGAGCACTGGACTATGAGATGGAGGATATGTATGATGGTTATATGGGCATGGGACTATGGGATGGAGGATGTGTGATAATCATAATTTAGATTCCACTAAGGGAAAATGTGGTCAAATTTTGCGCTGCTGAATCACTGTAGTCCAAGAGTATTATTAAAAGTGGTCTTTATTCAACGTGTTTCAGAGTTTCAAAGAACTCCTTCCTCAGGAAATACCACAAATATATTTGAATAAAGACCACTTTTAATAATACTCTTGGACTACAGTGATTCAGCAGCACAGAATTTGACCACATTTTCCCTTATTGTACTCTCAGCGGTTGGTCCCTCGTGGATCTGTGGATCTGCGGCGGCGAATCTCTACAATGCTTGTCCAGAGCTCCATCTGGTGAGTGCTATTATCTGCGTTTGACCATTTTATCTCGGATAAAACCCTATTGCGCTATTTCTCTCCAACAGTATTTTAAATCATTATAATTTGTTATAACTAACCACAGTTAGTTACAGTACTATGCCCGGGCAACGCTGGGCTCTTCAGCTAGTATACCTATAAAGAGAAAAATCAGACAAACTGAACATTTGAAAGTGGTCTCTTCATTTTTGCTAGAGCTGTAGATGTCAGTGACACATATATATATATATATATATATATATATATATATATATATAGTACAGACCAAAAGTTTGGACACATCTTCTCATTTAAAGATTTTTCTGTATTTTCATGACTATGAAAAATGTAAATTCACACTGAAGGCATCAAAACTATGAATTAACACATGTGGAATTATATACTTAACAAAAAGGTGTAAAACAACTTAAAATAAGTATTATATTCTAGGTTCTTCAAAGTAGCCACCTTTTGCTTTGATGACTGCTTTGCACAATCTTGGCATTCTCTTGATGAGCTTCAAGAGGTAGTCACCGGAAATGGTTTTCACTTCACAGGTGTGC
The DNA here is from genome assembly GCA_033576555.1 of Oophaga sylvatica. NCBI lineage: Eukaryota > Metazoa > Chordata > Amphibia > Anura > Dendrobatidae > Oophaga > Oophaga sylvatica. The sequence goes on from JARQOD010000009.1 coordinate 158,284,854, forward strand.
CCTGTCAGGTTTAATAAGTGGGATTTCTGGCCTTATAAATGGGATTCGGACCATCAGTTGTGTTGTGCAGAAGTCTCGTGGATACACAGCTGATAGTCCTACTGAATAGATTGTTAGAATTTGTATTATGGCAAGAAAAACGCATCTAAGTAAAGAAAAACGAGTGTCCATTTTTACTTTAAGAAATGAAGGTCAGTCAGTCCGAAAAAAGGGGAAAACTTTGAAAGTGTCCCCAAGTGCAGTTGCAAAAACCATCAAGCGCTACAAAGAAACTGGCTCACATGAGGACCGCCCCAGGAAAGGAAGACCAAGAGTCACCTCTGCTTCTGAGGAAAAGTTTATCCGAATCATCAGCCTCAGAAATCGCAGGTTTACAGCAGCTCAGATTAGAGACCAGGTCAATGCCACACAGAGTTCTAGCAGCAGACACATCTCTACAACTGTTAAGAGGAGTAACAGGCTTTCATGAAAAAATAGCTGCTAGGAAGTCACTGCTAAGGACAGGCAACAAGCAGAAGAGATTTGTTTGGGCTAAAGAACACAAGGAATGGACATTAGACCAGTGGAAATCTGTGCTTTGGTCTGATGAGTCCAAATTTGAGATCTTTGGTTCCAACCTGAGATGAGCGGTGTTCGACTAGAACTGTTCGCCAATTTCAAATTCGAGCTGTTTCGGGCGGTGTTCGAGTCATTCGACGAACCCGAACGATTTGGAAAAAATCCGGCTGTTCGAGATTATGTTCGATGTTGTGAAAGTGTTAGAAATGAATTCTGAGCAGAAGCTCCCTCTGGTGGTTACAAACAGTACTGAACCATTCAATGAAGATGGTGAAGATTGGCAATCAGGAGTTACAGACTGGTCTTATATAAGGGAGGTTCCCTCCCATCAGGGTTGCCGTGATCAATTGTTCTTGTCTCAACTGTGGTTCCTGGTTCTCTTGGAAGCTTGCAGAGTCTTGCCTGCATCTTCTGCTAACAGATAGGATATTTTCTGCTTTTGTTTTTGTGCTTGCTTTTTGCATTTTTCCCTGCACTTCTGTGGAGGTCAGCCAGGTCCCCTCCGGGGGCTTGTGCTCCTCTAAGTTTATCTGAGCCACTGTTATTTGTTCATTTGCCTTTTCCAGTTTTTTCAGTGGCTGCGGCTTAGTTTTGTTACACCAGAGAACTAATTTAGGTGGTAGAGGTCGTGTGATTTCAGGTGTTTTTGCAATTAGTAGAGTTGGTATTTTTTTAGGGGTTTTTTTTGGATTGCAGTAAGTGTCCTTCCTATCCTTTTCTTTCTAGGAAGATTGGGCCCCAACGTTTGCTCATACTATTTTCTGTCTGTGTCTGTATTTCCTCTTGTCTAACCGCCATTACATGTTTGGGGGCTTCCTATGTTCTTTGGCGATCTGCTCCGGGGCAGATAGCTTTCCTCTTTCTATCTTTAGGTGTAGTTAACCTCTCAGGCTGTGACGAGGCGTCTAGGACCAACGTAGGAACGCTCCACGGCTGCCTTTAGTTGTGGTGGTTAGTCAGGGTACTGCAATCCAGTAGATTCCAACCTCTCTGGTGTATTGCCATTTTTGCCTGCTCTCCTCAGCTACCAAATCAGAACAGTTCGGTAACTGTTCGTGCACCTAAATCGTCACTGGAATTTTTAACAGCTATGCTGAGAATCACTGTTAATACACATTTTGAGTGTCCAGCGTGGCGGGGGAGGGGCATGGGATGGAACTCGCAGAGATAATGAAGATCTCCATTTTTTTTTTCTTTCCCGCATTTCCAGTGGGCGGTGCAGTCTGTCAGCCTATCAGCAGCGCTCACACGGAGCGAGGTGCTTTTTTTTCACACAAGCAAGGGCATGTGTCTTTGGCTGTGTATGTCACATGTCCTTGCCCTATAACACCCAGCCATTTCCCCCCTCGCCACCATTTTCTCCGTGCTGCAGCTCAGCGTTAGACGGCACTGCTGCTGTTAGCGCTATATTGTGTGTGCATTGTGCAACAGCGACTTGCAAGCGAAATCGCTGAGAAATAGAGAGGAAGGTTTAGGTAGTAGGGACTAGTTCATAATTGCAGCCCTTTTGAGGGCTATGTTACATCAGTTTCTAGCAGTTTTAGCAGGCAGGTCTGTGCTCATTCTTAAATAGACAGATAGGTCAACTTGGGACAGTGACTATTTGTAATTGTAGCCCTTTTCAGGGCTAGGTTACAGCAGTTGCTATCACTTTTTGTCAGCTACACCAGCGTTAAATCACTCCTAATTATTCGCTGCATCTATCCTGTTCAATAATTGTGTGCATAGTAGCAGTGTGTGCTACTCATTCTATTAGGGCATCTATACAAAGCTCTACCAGCCTTAAAAAAAAAAAAATTCTATCTGCATGTTGCCTGGACACTAATTTTGGGCATAGTAGCAGTCTGTGGTACTCATTGTATTAGGCCATGTCTACAAAGGTCCACCAGCCTTAAAAAACAAAAAAATAATTCTATCTGCATGTTGCTTGGACAATAATTTTGGGCATAGTAGCAGTCTGTGGAACTCATTGTATTAGGCCATCTCTACAAAGGTCCACCAGCCTTAAAAAAAAAAAATCTATCTGCATGTTGCTTGGACAATAATTTGGGCATAGTAGCAGTCTGTGGTACTCATTGTATTAGGTCATCTCTACAAAGGTCCACCAGCCATAAAAAACAAAAATATATTTCTATCTGCATGTTGCTTGGACAATAATTTTGGGCATAGTAGCAGTCTGTGGTACTCATTGTATTAGGCCATCTCTACAAAGGTCCACCAGCCTTAAAAAAAAAAAAAAAAAAATCTATCTGCATGTTGCTTGGACAATAATTTGGGCATAGTAGCAGTCTGTGGTACTCATTGTATTAGGCCATCTCTACAAAGGTCCACCAGCCTTAAAAAACAAAAAAAAAATCTATCTGCATGTTGCTTGGACAATAATTTGGGCATAGTAGCAGTCTGTGGTACTCATTGTATTAGGCCATCTTTACAAAGGTCCACCAGCCTTAAAAAACAAAAAAAATCTATCTACATGTTGCTTGGACAATAATTTTGTGCATAGTAGCAGTCTGTGGTACTCATTGTATTAGGCCATCTATACAAAGCTCCACCCGCGTTCAAATACTAAGAATTTTTTGTAGCCATTGTTTTTTGTGGAAACAACTCCACAGTTGTCAATTAGGTAACCACCAAAATGAGTGGCAAAAGGCCTGCTGCTGGTGGAAAGGGGAATAGGTGTGTTGTGAAGGGAAAAAAATGTTGTATCCGTGGGGTAAGTGTTAAAGCAACAGTAACATCTGCAGAAGAAAAAACATCTTCCAGCCAAACTAAGATGTCTACTTCTTTTAGTGGACAATGTGGTACAATCCTTTTCTTACGGGCACGCCCATCGCTACAAATTCCAGATGAGGCACAAAAAAATAAGGTGCTTCAACAGATATCAAGTGCTCCTATAAGTCGCCTCTCCACCTCAACTTCAACAACACAAAAACTCCAGTCCTCAGAGGTGTCACCCCAATCGCACTTGCTTCCTCACAGCTCCCAAGTCTCCAACTGCCTGTCTGAGTATGGGGTAGAACAGATGGTTGAGTCTGCAGAGCTGTTTACTCATACTATAGCCTGGGAATCAGAGGTCGTCTCCACAGCTTCTGTGAATCCAGACGAGGAAATGATCTGCACTGATGCCCAGAATGTTTATGAGTCTGATCCAGGACCAGATGAAGAAGGTTCTGAGCATAATGTAGACCCTCGTTCCAGATGTGAGCAACAACTTGAGTTTTGTGTCAGGGCAGGAAGAGGTTGGCTCTGAAGACGATGGGGGTGAGAACACACAGGGTGATGATGACTAGGTTATAGATCCCACTTACTGTCAACCCACAGTGAGACAGTCAATGAGGTCAGCAGAGGAGGTGGAGGAGGATTCGAGTGACGACGAGGTCAGGGTGCGCCTTCCTGGACAGAGACGCAGTACTGGAAGCACGTCACCAACTGCATCCTCAACCACAACTCTGCCTCTAACCACAAGTCAAGGTGGCTCTTCAGGTCGCATGGGTTCTAAGCCTTGCATAGCCTGGGCATTTTTTAACATCGATTAGGATGACCCAACTCGTGTTATCTGTAACATTTGTGACCAAAAGCTAAGTAGAGGCCAAAAAATCCATAGTTTGAGTACTTCATGCATGAACCGTCACATGGATATGAAGCATAAGTTGCAGTGGCAAGCTCACTGTGCTACAATGCGGCCTAGTGGGCCTGCCCAACCACCGTCTGCCCCATCTTGTGCATCCGCGACCGCGGCCTCTTCATCCTCTGTGACTGGGGGGACAGCACTCAGACCTGTTTTGAGACTCAGACCTGGCACCTCTTTACCAACAACAGCCAGTCAGATTGGCAGGTCATCAGTTCATTTGGAAGTGGAAACACCAGCTGGTGTGAGCGCTCTCCGACATCGAGAGCACCACCTTTGGATCAAGGCAACCTAACTTTTGTGCCTGCATCTTCCTCACAGACCGTCAGTTGTCCGGGACACCCTACTCAACCCCGTCTACGCACAACAGCCAGCCCTCGGTCACTCAGATGTGGACAAGTAAAAGACCATTTCCTCCTAGCCATGAGAAAGCTAAGAGGTTGAATTTCACCATCTGCAAGCTCTTGGCTACAGAAATGCTGCCTTTCCGCCTTGTGGACACAGAGGATTTTCGAGCCCTTATGTCCGTCGCAGTGCCCCAGTACCAAATGCCCAGTCGGCACTACTTCTCAAAGAAAGGTGTGCCTGCCTCCACCAGCATGTCACACACAACATCACCGCTTTTTTGAGAAACTCAGTGTGTGACAGGGTGCATTTCACCACAGATACTTGGATGAGTAGGCATGGACAGGGGTGTTACATGTCGCTGACTGGGCACTGGGTAACTATGGTGACAGCAGGACAAGGGGCTGCTGTCCAAGTGTTGCCGTCCCCACGAGTTGTGCGTCAATCCTCTTTATCTCGAAGTTCCTCCACTTCTTCTGCCTCCTCAACCTCCTCTCGGTCCTCCACCTGCACCCAAAGCCTGTCTGGTCATGCCACGGGATTTCTAACTGCGCAGAAGGGATCCTGCAGCACAACTCCTTGCTATGCTGGCAGAAGGGCTCAATGTAGTAAGGCGGTTTTTACGTTGAAATGTCTGGGAGTGTGAGTCACACAGCTGAGGAGTTGTGGTCAGCTCTGGAGAACCAGTTTCATGAATGGTTGTCTCCACTGAACCTGCAACCAGGGAAGGCCGTGTGCGACAATGCCGCAAATCTGTGTGCGGCCTTTCGCCAGGGCAATGTCACACACGTGCCTTGTATGGCTCACGTGTTGAACCTGTTTGTCCAGCAATTTTTAGCCCACTATCTCGGACTACATGGCCTTCTGCTGAGGGCACGGTCGCTGTGTGCTCACTTCCGCCGTTCGCATCCCACAGCTCAGCGACTTACATCTCTACAGAAGTCGTTGGGCCTGCCACTTCACCGGCTAAAATGCGATGTGCCAACACGGTGGAATTCAACTCTGCACATGTTGCAGCGACTGTGGCAGCACCGACAAGCCCTGGTGCAATACGTTCTGAATTATAGCCTGGGCCAACGAGATCCAGAGGTGGGGCAAATCATGCTGGAGGAGTGGTCTCAGATCAGGGACCTATGCACCCTTCTGCACAGTTTTGAAATGGCCGCGAAGATGTTTAGTGCTGACGATGCCATTATCAGCATGACTATTCCGGTGATTTACATGCTGGAGCAGATGTTAAACATAATTCGGAGTCAGGTGGTGGAACAAGAGGAGGTGGAGGAAGTAGAGGAGGAGGAGTTGTATGCGGAAGGGCTAACATCTGCAAGGTCCAGACGGTCGGCAGCACCAAGGCGACTGGCATGGGAGGGTGGGGGAGAGGGATTAATCAGGGCGCATGGTAGCAGCCAAACTGCAGGAGCCCAGGAAGAAGTGGATGACTAACTGGCGATGGGCATGGAAGACTCATCAGATGAGGGAGGCCTTGATCACATTTCTGTTGTGCGAGGTTGGGGGGAGAGGGCAGAGGAAGGAAGCATGAGTCGTACCTCGCCACCAACACAACAGGGACTTGGTGCTCCCGGATGCGCAAGACACATGAGTGCCTTCTTGCTGCACTACCTGCAACATGACCCTCGAATTGTCAGAATTCAAAATAATCCTGACTACTGGGTAGCCACACTGTTAGATCCCCTGTACAAAAGTAAATTTGCCGAAATAATTCCTGCCATAGAAAGGGATTCACGCATGCAGGAGTATCAGCAGAGACTGTTGCAGAATCTTACATGTGCTTTTCCACAAAACACCAGTGGTGCACGTAGTGAATCTCACAGTTCTAACTTGCCAACTGTGGGACTGTTGAGTGTTCAGCACTCAAACCGTAACAGAAACACAGTATCTGCTGGTGTTCACAGCAATTTTGCGGAATCCTTTCACCAGTTTTTTAGCCCATCCTTTGCAAGGCCACAGGAGACAAGAAGTCAGACACATAGTCAACGCCTAGAGACGATGGTACCGGAGTATCTCCAACTGAACATCGAAGCCATGACTGTGTCACTGGATCCTTGCTCTTTTTGGGCTTCCAATCTGAATAAATGGCCAGAGCTCGCCACTCATGCCTTGGAGATCTTGTCATGCCCCGCAGCCTGCGTTCTCTCTGAACGTCTGTTCAGCTCTGCTGGTGGTGTGCTGACAGCTAAGCGCATGCAGCTGTCCACTGAGAATGTAGACAGACTCACGTTCATAAAGATGAACAAATCATGGATCCGCAAGGACTTTTCTACCCCTGTGTCATCCTGGGGAGAGTAAACGCTTGAGGTTTTGGTAAAATCACCTCACCAAACGTTTTAAGCTTTAAAATTGCTAATAATTTGTAGCTGCATCTAGGCCGGAAAATAATTTTGGGCCTGTAGCAGTGTGTGTTACTCATTCTAATAGGCCATCTATACTAAGCTCCACCAGCTTTCAAATTAATAATTATTTTTAGCTGCGTCTTGCCTGTAGAATAATTTTGGGCCTGTAGCAGTGTGTGGTACTCATTCTAATAGGCCATCTATACTAAGCTCCACCAGCTTTCAAATTAATAGTTATTTTTAGCTGCTTCTTGCCTGTAGAATAATTTTGGGCCTGTAGCAGTGTGTGGTACTCATTCTAATAGGCCATCTATACTAAGCTCCACCAGCTTTCAAATTAATAATTATTTTTAGCTGCATCTTGCCTGCAGAATAATTTTGGGCCTGTAGCAGTGTGTGGTACTCATTCTAATAGGCCTTCTATACTAAGCTCCACCAGCTTTCAAATTAATAATTATTTTTAGCTGCATCTTGCCTGTAGAATAATTTTGGGCCTGTAGCAGTGTGTGGTACTCATTCTAATAGGCCATCTATACTAAGCTCCACCAGCTTTCAAATTAGTACTAATTTTTAGCTGCATCTTGCCTGTAGAATAATTTTGGGCCTGTTGCAGTGTGTGGTACTCATTCTAATAGGCCATCTATACTAAGCTCCACCAGCTTTCAAATTAATAATTATTTTTAGCTGCTTCTTGCCTGTAGAATAATTTTGGGCCTGTAGCAGTGTGTGGTACTCATTCTTATAGGCCATGTATACTAAGCTCCACCAGCTTTCAAATTAATAATAATTTTTGTTCTCTCTGAACATGTGTTCAGCGTTGCTGGTGGTGTGCTGAGTCTGACAGATAAGCGCACGCGGCTGTCCACTGAGAATGTAGACAGACTCACGTTCATAAAGATGAACAACTCATGGATCCGCAAGGACTTTTCTACCCCTGTGTCATCCTGGGGAGAGTAAAAGCTTGAGGATTTGGTAAAATCACCTCACCAACCATTTTAAGCAACTCTGGGGCAATTGATGCTACTTAAGTGGTGTCTGTGCCCCAAATTTTTGGAAGAAATGGAGACTCTTTTTGGAGTCCCCTTGCTGTGTTTTACGTGATGTTGGCATTGTCAATTACAGGTGGGTTATGTCTTTCCCAACCCCCCTTTTAACCGTAAGAAACTACATACACTATGGCTTGGGGTAACACAGATGGTTGAGTGTGAAGACTAGAGCTGTTTACTCATACTATAGCCAGGGAATCAGAGGTCTGCTCCAAAGCTTGAGTGTCTGCTAGTCAGCGGAGTAGCCACCGTCTGTAGATATAATTACAAATTTTTAACTGCATCTTGCCTGGACAATAATTTTGGGCCTAGTAGCAGTGTCTGCTAGTCAGCAGAGTAGCCACCGGCTGTAGATCTAATTACAAATTTTTAACTGCATCTAACCCAGACAATAATTTTGCAACCAAATTCAGATAGACTGTTTCAAAGGAGCGCCAGGCTGGCGATAAAGGCAGATGAGATTAAGGTCGTCCGCTGCAGCTCCGGCCAGGTACCTCAAGAGAGGATCAGACATAAGTGATGATAAAGCAATCCGGTCATAAGGAGTGCGAGGGACGCAATTCAGCTGATATTAAAAAGTCTTAATTTATTGATATCCACAACGCGTTTCAACGGAATAGCTCCGTCTTCCTCAGGTGGCAGTTATACATAGAATGGAGTAGGAAAGCTATATAAAGGTGGAGCAGCAAATGAAAATTAAAAGGCAATTAATCAGAACACCCACATGATTAAAAATGCAAATATGACTGCAAAAAAGAAAAAAAAAAACAGATAAATTGAATAAAACCAACATAAAAACGACAAAAAAACAATGTACACAAGGAAAAATAAATAAAATAAATAAATAAATAACAAAATGCATATATTACGTGACTTTTTCAATAGTGAGGTTTAACCCCTCAGGGGCCAGTGTACCAAGTTTAAAAATCCAGAAACTCTCCCTTTTATTAGATTATTATACCGATCAGGCATATCATGTGGTATCTGGTCAATACCAGTGAGTTTTAACAAATTCAAATTCTTTTGGTGCACTAGGGAGAAATGTTTTGAGAGACTGTGTAGCATGAACCCATTTCGGATATTTTGACGGTGCTTGTTGAGCCTTGCATGCATCGTCTGTATCGTCTGACCGATGTACTGCAAACCACCACCACACTCAATTAAATAAATAATGTAGCACGATTGGCAATTGACATGACAGTTGATTTTAAAAATGGTGCCTGTGGTACGAGACTGAAATTCTTGCACCCCATTCATAATAGAGACGCAACATAAACACTTAGAGGTCCTACATGCAAAACAACCCAGATTAGAATTTATCCAGGTTGCAGATGAAGATAAAGACTTGAGAGTTGTGTTGCTGGGGGCAACTAGATTTTGAAGAGTTCGGTTTTTCCAAAAAAACGACAATAATTTTGGGCATAGCAGCAGTGTCTGCTAGTCAGCGGATTAACCCAGCTGTTAAGCAAGCTACGTACACCAACTGTACTTTGGACACTTAATTTTTTCAAAGGAAATGCTTCGGGCCCCTGGGAAAATCAGTGAAGAGCATCGGGGAGGCACCCCAAGGCACAGGGGCTGTGAGTGGCGGTAGGACGCCTTGCGGTGGACCGCCAAGCTCAATCCTTATAAAAGCTTTTTAACTGCAGCAGCTTTACTGGACGCTACTGGACCTGGCATTACCGCAGCTGCTGCCATGAGACTTGCCCTCCAATAGATCCTTGTAAAATGGATTTAAAGTGTACTCATTCAAATTAGGAGACAATTTAAATAAAAATGATTAGACCTGCCTTCACCGCAGGGGGGGCTCGCTCGACCCACCAGCGGACAGGCACCAGTATTGGGAGAGGGGGGCTGGCCGTCAGGGTCCACCGCAGCTCTGGCACAAATACGGCGACACGCAGGTCGCACGGGCAGGAACGGACTGGCCGTGTCGGCTTCGCACTTTTTTGGTTTTAGAAGGGCATGACATGCCTATATCTGTGTCTCCCCCTCCTTTTACTCCTCCGTCTCTTTTCTTTTCGCATGACTATATGTACTTGTCACTTTTCCATGTGTTAGTTGTGCCTCGTGAGCAATTTGTCAGCTTTTGGACACCTTTGAAGTGTTTTCTATGTGTTTTCTTTGTGTTTCTATGTGTTTTGGTTTGCCTGCCATTAGTTTTAATGTTGTTCGTCGGTGTTTGACAAACAGTGCGTCGAACACAAGGCTGTTCGGCGAACCGAACCGAACTCGAACACTACGGGGGTGGCTCATCACTAGTTCCAACCACCGTGCCTTTGTGCGACTCAGAAAAGTGAACGGATGGACTCTATATGCCTGGTTCCCACCGTGAAGCATGAAGGAGGAGGTGTGATGGTGTGGGGGTGCTTTGCTGGCGACACTGTTGGGGATTTATTCAAAATTGAAGGCATACTGAACCAGCATGGCTACCACAGCATCTTACAGCGGCATGCTATTCCATCCGGTTTGCATTTAGTTGGACCATCATTTATTTTTCAACAGGACAATGCCCCCAAACACACCTCCAGGCATTGTAAGGGCTATTTGACCAAGAAGGAGAGTGATGGGGTGCTCTGCCAAATGATCTGGCCTCCACAGTCACCAGACCTGAACCCAATTGAGATGGTTTGCCGTGAGCTGGACCGCAGAGTGAAGGCAAAAGGGTCAACAAGTGCTAAGCAGCTCTGGGAACTCCTTCAAAATTGTTGGAAGACCATTTCCGGTGACTACCTTTTGAAGCTCATCAAGAGAATGCCAAGAGTGTGCAAAGCAGTCATCAAAGCAAAAGGTGGCTACTTTGAAGAACCTAGAATATAAAACATAATTTCAGCTGTTTCACACTTTTTTGTTAAGTATATAATTCCACATGTGTTAATTCATAGTTTTGATGCCTTCAGTGTGAATGTACAATTTTCATAGTCATGAAAATACAGAAAAATCTTTAAATGAGAAGGTGTGTCCAAACTTTTGGTCTGTACTGTATATTATATAGATACAAGAAAAGCCGGTAATTCAGCAGCCACGGTAGTGTAAAATCACAGCAGGAGCCGACATGATAGACTAGATGGATTACACACAGTAAATACAAATAGAATAGGTAGATACAGTATATACCGTATTTTTCGGACTATAAGACGCACCGGACCATAAGACGCACCCCAAATTTTCAGAAGGAAAACAGGGAAAAAAAAATAATGTGTCAAATGGGGGTCCGTCTTACAGTCCGAAGTGCTCTGTGTTGCAGGGGTGCTCTGTGGGGTGGCTGTGCTGTGTGGGGTGGCTGTGCTGTGTGAGGTGGCTATGCTCTGTGGGGTGGCTGTGCTCTGTGGGGTGGCTGTGCTCTGTGGGGTCGCTGTGCTCTGTGGGGTCGCTGTGCAATATATGGTACTCACATCCCATAGCGGTGGTCCCAATGCAGCCTCCTGTGCTCTGTGGTGTCTGGCCAGCAGCGGGGCTCTGTGCTGCGTGGGGGGCTCCGCCGGCATTTCCCTCTTAGCCGGACAGCCCCCCGCAGCTCCGCTGCTGCGGCCTCCTGATACATGGCCGCCAGCGGCCTCCGGTGGCGGTCCCGACGAAGTCTTCCGTGCGGTGGTTCCGGGGCAGCAGCCGGCTCTGTGCTGCAGGGGGGCTCCGCCGGCATTTCGGTCTTAGCCGGAAAGCCCCCCGCAGCTCCGCTCCCTCCTGCATCTCGGTGGCGTCCTCAAACATGGCCGCCAGGGGACTCCGGTAAGATGGCCGCCGAATCTCATTCAAGTCTCGGCAACGAGATCTCTTCTCCCGAGATCTTGTCCTGAGATGAGGAGAGATCTCGTTGCCGAGACTTGAATGAGATTCGGCGGCCATCTTACCGGAGTCCCCTGGCGGCCATGTTTGAGGACGCCACCGAGATGCAGGAGGGAGCGGAGCTGCGGGGGGCTTTCCGGCTAAGACCGAAATGCCGGCGGAGCCCCCCTGCAGCACAGAGCCGGCTGCTGCCCCGGAACCACCGCACGGAAGACTTCGTCGGGACCGCCACCGGAGGCCGCTGGCGGCCATGTATCAGGAGGCCACAGCAGCGGAGCTGCGGGGGGCTGTCCGGCTAAGAGGGAAATGCCGGCGGAGCCCCCCACGCAGCACAGAGCCCGCTGCTGGCCAGACACCACAGGAAGGCTGCCGCCACCACCGGGACCGCCGCCGCCGCCACCGGGACCGCCGCCGCCACCGGATTTTTTGGTATGTTGGGACCATAAGGCGCACCCCCATTTTCCCCCAATTTTGGGGGGAAAAAAGTGCGTCTTATGGTCCAAAAAATACGGTAGATGTCAGTGACAAATACAATTAGTACAGTGTGTGCAGCTTACTGTACATGTATTTAATTAGTAAAAGATTATTTTTCTGAAAACAATGGCGTGGGCTCCTGCATAATTTTCATACCAGCAGAGGGAAAGCAGACGGCTGGGGGCCGATGTTTATAGCCTGTGATGGGGGTAATACCCATGGAGCGTCAAAAGCTATTAATACAGCTCACAACTGTATACTTAGCCTTTACTGGCTATTAAAATGGGGGAACCCTAAAAAAAAGTGACGTAGGGTCCCCCTACAATTAACAACCACCAAATGCTATGCAGGCAGCTGCGGGTTGATATTAATAGCCAAAGAAGGGGCCATAGATACTGCCCCCAGGCTGAAAACATCAGCTCTCAGCCTCCCAGAAAAAGTGCATCCCTAAGATGCGCCAATTCTGTCACTTAGCCTTGCTCTTCCCACTTGCACTGTAGCGGTGGCAAGTGGGGTAATAGTTGGGGCGGTTGATGTCACGTTTGTATTGTCTGGTGACATCAAGCCCTGAGGTTAGTAATGGAGAGGTGTCTATAAGACACCTCTCCATTACTAATCCTATAGTTATATGGTAAATAAAGACACAGCCGGAATAAAGTCCTCTATTTGAAATAAGACTAAACACAGTTTTCCATTTGTGTCTGCAAATTGAGATATGATTTGGCTTTTATCCTAAGTCACATTACAAGACTCGTTAAAGGGTTAATTGTGACTTGTAGGATTGCTACTTCCAATAGGTGGCGCTATAGAGTTCAAGTCCTCTTTTTCTCTTAAGAGGCAATTTGCATATCAAATTTCCCAGAGGAGCATTGCACGGCGAATAAGCCTCCTTTCCTTGACACGCCAGAGCTGGTATGTCACTCTCCACAAGGAAAAACCTTACCCCTTAGACCTCAGTCCAGAGCCTCTCAGCTTGCCAAATCATATCTCATACTTTGTACTGACGAGGACCAATAGTCCAAAACACCGTGTCTGCAAATTGAGATATGATTTGGCTTTTATCCTAAGTCACATTACAAGACTCGTTAAAGAGTTAATTGTGACTTGTAGGATCGCTACTTCCAATAGGTGGCGCTATAGAGTTCAAGTCCTCTTTTTCTCTTAGGAGGCAATTTCCATTTTTATTTAAACGTCTAATTCCAGCGAAGCCCTCAATCTCCTGTAAAAACAGTAAAATAATAAAACAACAATATACCATACCTGGGGAATAAACAGTTTTCAACCTGGTCGGTGCTAAGATGAAACCGTCCCGGCAGAAAACCACTAGGGAATGAGATGCTGCTAACGCAGCCACAGTGACTAGTGGTGACATCACTGAGGCTGTGTTCCCAGCTGGGCTGAACCATGGTGACCTTGGTGAGATCTCCGCTAGCACCGTGACAAAGTCGCACGGTGCAGAGGCGAGTCCACCGGGAGTGCACCATGCGACTTTCTCACGGTGCTAGCCGGGATCTCACCGAGGTCACCGCAGTTCAGCCTGGCTGGGAACGCAGCCTCAGTGACGTCACCACTAGTCACTGATGCTGCGCTAGCAGTACTTCAGTCACTAGTGGTTTTCAGCCTGGACAGTCGCATCTTGGCACCGTCCAGGTTGAAAACTATTTCTCCCCCAGATATGGATTACGGCTTGGGACAGAATGTCAGACGAGTATGGAATATTGTTGTTTTTTATTTTAGTTTTATTACAGGAGATCGAGGGTTTCGATGGAAATAGGCGAGGTCGTAAGTATGGTTTAATTGAGATTATTAAAAGAGTCTGTGTCATTTTTTCAATTAAAGGATTTTATTCTGCCTGTGCAGTAGCGTAGCTACTGGGGGGGCAGAGGGGGCGGTGGGCCCGGGCCCCGCGTTCTTAGGAGGCCCCCCCAGAACTACGCTACTATAACTGTATCGGCGTGCACAGCACGCCAATACAGTTACACTGCGGCTGAGCAAGGAGAATCGATCTCCCTGCTCTGCCGCCCGGCCGCTATTGGGCCCCTGAGCAGGCGGTGGGGGGCCCTGTGCAAGCAGTGGGCCCCCCTCCCATCATCGGAGGGTCAGCTGTATCGACATCTAGCCGATACAGCTGACCGCATTGATGAGAGAGGGAGCGAGCGCTCCTTCTCTCCCATAATCCCCCTCTCAGCATCTGACAGCGGGCGCAATGACGTCAGGAGACGAGAGGGAGAGCAGTGAGCAGCGCAGGAGCCGGGAGAAAGAGAGGTGAGTACTGGATTTATTATTTTTGTAATGGGGGTGCATTATACTACAGAGGCTCTATATGAGGGTGCATTATACTACAGAGGCTCCATATGGGGGTGCATTATACTCAGGGCCGGCGTCAGCACCCGGCATACCTGGGCAAGTGCGGGGGCCCTGAGCAGGTGGGGGGGCCCACTTGCCGTCGGGCACCCCAGCGCCCGTTAGCAGATGAGAGCGGTACCAGCGCCGCCACTGGGCCCCCCCACTTGCTCAGAGCCCCGGCAGCAGCCGGCGCCATACTTACCTCTCCCCGTGCCTCCGCTGCCGCAGCTCCGGGCTCCAGGGGGCGCCTGCAGGGCGCCCGAGCTTCCTCTCACAGCAGCGCCGCTGAATGACGTCATCATTCAGCGGCCGGCTGTGGCAGAGAGAGCGCGGACGCCGGACAGGTGAGATGTGAGGTGTATGTATCTGTTTGTGTGTCTGTGTGTGTGTGTCTGTGTCTATCAGTGTGTGTGTATGTAGTGCGGTGCTTTGTGTGTGTGTATGTGAGAGAGTGCTGTATGTGTGATGGTGGTGGGGGAGGCAGTGATGATGATGATGGGGAGGCGATGATGATGGGGAGGCTATGATGATGATGATGGGGAGGCGATGATGATAGGGAGGCAATGATGATGGGGAGGCGATGATGATGGGGAGACGATGATGATGATGATGGGGAGGCAATGATAATGATAATGGGGAAGCAATGATGATGATGATGGGGAGTCTTTCCACAGCACCCTTTCCTGAGCCTTAACAGCGCAGAATGCAGCACAGTGCAGAGGAGAGCTCCATATTTTGTATGGAGCATTATATGGGGACCAGTATCCTGTATGGAGCATTATTTGGGGTCCAATATTCTTTATGGAGCATTATATTTGGCCCATAATACTGTATGGTGGACTATGTGGTGCCCATAATATTGTATGGAGGACTCTACTGTCCAGTCTGTACTGTGCGCTGTGAGGATTTGGCGGTTTCTGATCTATTGTAGAATTTACAATAGATATCACTCATATAATGGAAGAAGTGAAGTGTTTGGCATTGTACTATACCCATATTTCTCTGCAGTATCTGTGCATCATGAATCGTGTTCTGTGTTAAAGGGGCCCACTGAGACTCTTTTGCCCGGGGCCCATAAAAACCTGGAGCCGGCCCTGATTATACTACAGAGACTCCCTATGGGGGTGCATTATACTACAAATGCTGCCTATGGGGGTGCATTATACTACAGAGGCTCTATATGGGGGTGCATTATACTACAGAGGCTCCATATAGGGGTGCATTATAATACAGAGACTGCCTATGGGGGTGCATTATACTATAGAGGCTCCCTATGGGGGGCTGCATTATAATATAGAGGCTGCCTATGGGTGTGCATTATAATACAGAGGCTGCCTATGGATGTGCATTATAATGCAGAGGCTGCCTATGGGGGTGCATTATAATATAGAGGCTGCCTATTGGGGGCTGCATTATAATATAGAGGCGGCCTATGGGTGTGCATTATAATACAGAGGCTGCCTATGGGGAGTGCATTATAATATAGAGGCTGCCTATGGGGGTGCATTATACTATAGAGGTTGCCTATGGGGGTGCATTATAATACAGAGGCTGCCTATGGGGGTGCATTATACTACAGAGGCTGCCTATGGGGGTGCATTAAAATACAGAGGCTGCCTATGGGGGTGCATTATACTACAGAGGCTGCCTATGGATGTGCATTATAATTAAAGGCTGCCTATGGGGAGTGCATTATAATATAGACTCTGCCTATGGGGAGTGGATTATGCTATATTGAGGACTATCTGGCTATATGAATGCTATCTAGGGGGCCATCATACAGTGTGGAAATTACAGTGAGGGGGCCATCATACAGTGTGGAGATTACAGTGAGGGGGCCATCATACAGTGTGGAGATTACAGTGAGGGGGGCATCATACAGTGTGGGGATTATAGTGGCGGGACCATCATACAGTGTTGGAGCCATTAAATAGTTTGGGGATATCAAGGGGTCAGTATAAATCCAGTGAGGGGGCATTATATTGTGTATAGGGTAGCTGCACAGGGGGGAGACTTGGGACATTATTAAATGTAAAGTGGGCACTTATTGTTATAGGGGAACTCTGGTTACTGTGACTGTCAAAGGGGCACACAGGGCAATATTACATTCTAGGGGACAAAATGTGGGCACTGTTTTCTTGGGCACTTGCACCCGGAATTACTATATTCTAGAGGGCTGCTTTAGAATTTAGAGGTCACACAGAACCACCCAGCAGGTGCAGTAATGCGGACACATACGGCAGCAGCAGCTCAGTATTGGGGTATGAGGTGCAGTAATAGGGACACATATGGCAGTAGCAGCTCAGTAGTGGGGTATCAGGTGCAGTAATAGGGACACATACGGCAGCAGCGGCTCAGTATTGGGGTATCAGATGCAGTAATAGGGACACATACGGCAGCAGCGGCTCAGTATTGGGGTATCAGGTGCAGTAATAGGGACACATATGGCAGCAGCGGCTCAGTATTGGGGTATCAGGTGCAGTAATAGGGACACATACGGCAGCAGCGGCTCAGCATTGGGGTATCAGGAGCAGTAATAGGGACACATATGGCAGCAGCGGCTCAGTATTGAGGTATCAGGTGCAGTAATAGGGACACATGGCAGCAGCGGCTCAGTATTGGGGTATCAGGTGCAGTAATAGAGACACATACGGCAGCAGCGGCCCAGCATTGGGGTATCAGATGCAGTAATAGGGACACATGGCAGCAGCGGCTCAGTATTGGCGTATTAGGTACAGTAATAGGGACACATACGGCAGCAGCGGCTCAGTATTGGGGTATCAGATGCAGTAATAGGGACACTGTCATGTATAGTGTACAGTTCCTATAGCGTCTTGCGCTTGGGTGCGAGGAAAACACATGAGACATAGGTTGATATGAAATGACTTGTATTACTTCATACAAGCATGCAGAAAAGGTCACACAGTTTGCAGGAACAGAGGCAGGAGAACACAGCAGGCCAGAGTAACTTCAAGCTCTACAATAACTCTCCAAGCAGGTTCAGGATCTCTTCTCTGTACCGTAATTCCTCTGCAAACATGGATTCACCAGACAGCAGGTTTCCAAAGTCCAAAAGTGTTCCAAGGTTCCTCAGTAGGGAATAGCTGGAGTCCAAAATCCTAGGTTTCCAGGAGTCAGGTCACAGGCTGACTGAGGCTTGATTCAGGAGCACTGATTGTTCAGCTGAGGCTGCTTAAGAAGCAAGAGGGAGAGAATCAGGGCGGGAACATGAAAACTGGAAACTCCATATTAACTGAGGGCAAGAGCTGCAGAAAGACAGAAAGCAAAATGGCCGACGGAAAACTGAGTTTCAAGGAACATGTCAAAAGAGACAAAGAACCTTACATTACTCCCCCCTTAAGGACAACCTCCGGTTGACCTCAGACCAGGCTTGTCAGGGTACCTCTGATGAAACTGGCGGAGCAGGCGAGGAGCATTTACATTATTGACTGGTTCCCATGAGTTGTCCTCCACTGGGTAGCCCTGCCATTT
The DNA here is from genome assembly GCA_033576555.1 of Oophaga sylvatica. NCBI lineage: Eukaryota > Metazoa > Chordata > Amphibia > Anura > Dendrobatidae > Oophaga > Oophaga sylvatica. Next base: position 158,302,880 of record JARQOD010000009.1, read on the forward strand.
AATCAAATATTGCAACTGATTTCTGTACAACCTGGAATCTAGAATCCTTTCCACCATAAATTCTTCCTGACCATCGACCAGCACTGGGTCAGGGCAAGGAGAAGAGCGTCCAGGAAACGTATTGGGTGTTGCAGCCTTTAGTAGGGATACATGAAAGACAGGGTGGATTCTCATAGTTCTGGGCAGTTGAAGACGACAAGCAACAGCACTTATAATCTTACTGATCTTATAAGGTCCAATGTACTTATGTCCCAATTTAGACGATGGAATCTTTATTTTAAGATTTCTGGTTGACAGCCAGACCAAATCTCCTACCTTGAAAGCTGGTGCAGGTTTACGAAATTTATCTGCTGCTTTCTTGTACCTTTCCTGAGCCAATTCTAGATTTTCCTTTAGAAGATCCATATTCTTTTGTAAAGAAGTGATTCTTTCAGCCACTGCCGGCAAGGGCGTATCTATGGGAAATCGAGGAAGAATGTTAGGATGATAACCTAGATTGGAGTAAAAAGGAGACTGCTTAGTGGAGGTGCTCTGAGAGTTATTATAAGAGAACTCAGCCAGTGGAAGTAGATCCACCCAATCATCTTGTAGGTGGCAGATAAAGCAGCGGAGATACTGCTCCAGGGTCTGATTGGTTCGTTCTGTCTGTCCATTAGTCTGAGGATGAAAAGCAGAAGAAAGGTTTACTTTAATGTCCAATGCGGCACAGAAATTTTGCCAAAACCTTGAAGTGAATTGCACCCCTCGATCCGAAATGACCTCATCCGGTACTCCATGTAAGCGAAACACATTCTTAATCATCAAGTCTGATGTCTGTTTTGCAGTGGGTAAGCCGACACAAGGGATAAATTGAGCTGCCTTTGTTAGACGATCAACCACCACTAGAATGGTGTTCTTCCCTTGAGAGGTTGGTAACTCCACAATGAAGTCCATAGAAATGGATCCCCACGGGCGGGATGGGGTGGGAAGAGGTTGTAACAGACCAGTTGGTGAGGAGCGAGGTGTTTTGCATCTTGCACAGACTTCACATGAAGTGACATAGTTTAAAACATCTTTCCTGTAAGTGGGCCACCAAAAGAAACGAGAAAGAAATTCTTGTGTCTTTAGAATTCCCCTATGCCCGGCTATCTTGGAATCGTGGATGAGTTGCAATACTCTCAATCTGACTGTTTCAGGTATATACAGACGTTGTCCCTGAATCCACACACCATTCTTAAAGACAAGACTTACGTCCCTTGGGGGTTGAGCCAACAAAGAATCCGCATGGTATGCTTCCTTGATGTTCTTAAGTAGGTCTTGATTATGAATCATTCCCAGGAATCTAGAGTCAGGAAGAATAGTCTTAGGAGGAGTAAGTGGACGTGTCTCTGCTGAATGAATCCTAGAGAGTGCATCAGCCTTTCCATTGCACGATCCTGGTCTATAAGAAATTACAAAATTAAATTGGTTTAGGAAAAGATTCCAGCGAGCCTGGCGAGGAGTCAGGCACTTAGCCGACCTGATAAATTCAAGGTTACGATGGTCTGTCAGGACGACTATTTGCTGTGCAGCTCCCTGAAGAAGGTGTCTCCATTCCTTGAAGGCGGCAATAATGGCCAACAATTCTCTATTGCCCACATCGTAGTTCCTCTCAGCCGAAGACAACTGCTGGGAAAAGAAGGCACAGGGATGCAAGACATTCTTCTCACCTGTTCTCTGAGAGAGTATAGCTCCAACGGCACAGTCTGAAGCATCCACCTCTATTATGAAGGCAAGCTCGGGGTTGGGATGTACTAAGATAGGTGTGGTGGTAAATTTATCCTTTAAACAGGAAAATGCTTCCTGAGCTTGCGGGGTCCAGGAGAACCTAGACTGTTTCCGGGTAAGTTGGGTGATAGGTGACACTACCTCAGAGAAATTCCTAATGAAACGTCTATAGAAGTTGGCAAACCCGATGAAGCGCTGCACCTCCTTCACATTTCTAGGAATTGGCCAATCCTTGATGGCTTGGGTCTTGCTTCCATCCATACTAATCCCTTGCGTAGATAGTACATACCCCAGAAATTGAATTTCGGTCCTATGGAATTCACACTTTTCAAGTTTGATGTAGAAATGGTTTTGTCTTAGGCGTTCTAAGACCATTCTCACATGTCCATGATGTTCCTCTGTGGAGTTAGAAAAAATTAGAATATCATCCAGATAAATCACCACAAATGTATCTAGGAGATCCCTGAAGATGTCATTCACCAAGTGTTGGAAAGTGGCTGGGGCGGTACTCAGACCAAAAGGCATAACTAGATATTCGAAGTGTCCATAGCGTGACCTGAATGCAGTCTTCCATTCATCCCCAGGTCTAATACGGACCAAGTTATAGGCCCCACGGAGATCCAGTTTAGAGAAAATGTTGGCGTGCCGCACTCTCTCCAACAACTCAGGGATTAAAGGCAATGGATAACGGTTTCTAATAGTAACCTTATTGAGTTCCCTATAGTCTATGCAGGGTCTCAGAGATCCATCTTTCTTCTTCACAAAGAAGATGGGTGCACCTGCGGGAGATGAAGAAGGGCGTATGAAGCCTTTGGCTAGATTTTCATCTATGTAGTCCTTCAAAGCTTTTAGCTCGGGCCCCGCTAGGGGGTAGATCTTACCAAAAGGTATCTCGGCTCCAGGCAATAATTCGATTGGACAATCATATGGACGGTGAGGAGGAAGCTGATCAGCGTTCTTCTTGTCACATAAATCCACATAGTCCTGGTATACAGCTGGTAGTTCAGGGACTGACATGGTTCCTTTAGGAACAGAGCAAGCTGAAACTCCTTGACTCATCTGTTTCTCCGGAAAGTGTAATTCCTTGGTCTCCCAGTTAATCGTAGGATTCTGCGCCTGCAGCCATGGTAGCCCTAGAATAATGGGAAAGTGGGGAGAAGAGATAAGCATAAAAGACATTTTCTCCTGATGATCTTTACCCATAAGGACCCTCAAAGGCTCTGTTTCCTGATCCACTAGTCCAGAGGTCAGCAGGGAGCCATCCACAGTCTCCATCTGTACTGGAGTAGCCTTCTTCACTGAACGTATCCCCTGTTTCAGAGCAAAGGAGATATCCATAAAATTTCCACTTGCTCCTGAGTCGATCATAGCAGAGCTAGACACCCAGACTGAGTCCACCCAGAGTTTGATGGAAAGGAAGCAATGAGAATTATTTCTTTTACAACTCAGCTGGGACACCGCTGAGGAAACTTGAAAAATTGCAGCGTTTATACCGTCATTGTCCCCAGAACTAACAGAGTTTAAGTCCGAAAAATCAAGATCTCTTGCAGCAGATCTCTCTGGAGTCTGAGGCTCGGACATGACAGAGCTCCTCTCGCAACACTCACAGTGAATGACTGCTGCAGTAGTCTTACGAGAACGGCTGGGGCAGTTTATAATGAAGTGCCCTGACTTACCACAGTAAAAACATAGATTTTCCTTTATACGATGTTCTTTGCGTGCATCACTAACCCGTCTTTGTAAAGAGTCCACCTGCATGGGTTCAGGTTCTGGTTCCCTTGTGATCCTACTCAAAGGTTCCTTAGCTGAGGAGGGAGGTAGGAAAAGGTTAGTGCGATTATTTTCGAACCATCTCTCTTGTCTGCGTTCAGTCAGACGAGCATCAATACGGATACAATAGTTAATAAAGTCACCTAACGCAGTGGGAGGGTCGGCACGAGCAAGTTCATCCTTAATCAGTGGAGACAACCCTTTCCGAAAAATAGATTTTTTGGCGGAAGTGTCCCAAGTGGTATCAAGAGCCCATCTCCTGAAATCCAAGGCATATTCTGCTACTGAACGCTTACCTTGGCGCAAAGTTAACATGGCTGCTTCAGCTGTTGCACCTCGATTGGGGTCATCAAACACCTGCCCCATGGCTGAAATAAAAGCATCAAGGTGATTCAAACAATCATCCTCAGTCTCAATCAGAGGGTTTGCCCACATCAAAGCCTTATTGGTAAGCAACATGATTATAGTAAGCACTTTGGATCGTTCAGTGGGAAATTGTGAAGCATGTGCAGAGAAAAATAGATTGCATTGGTTAATAAATCCCCTGAATTTCTCACGTTCACCGCCAAAACGAAAAGGAGGTAACTTGGGGATCCCAGAACTCGGGGTTATGGCAGGAGCCTGGACTCGTTCCTCTAGAGCCTCAATCCTGGCTCGTAATTCCTGAGTAGTTTGTCCAAACACTTGTAAATTATGATTAGTGAGGTCCTGTAGGCTTGCAAAACGGGTCTTTATAGTCTGTATATCTGCAAGGATTGTATCAGTCACTCCGCAAAGCTCCTTTATGCGGGCCTCCATCTTCCAGATCTTTTAAGGCAGAAGTGCTGGAAGGAGAAGAGGAAAGGAAAAAAAAAAACAATAGTGTTTACCTGTGGTAACACTCCAGAGTAACATTTAAGGGAATGCGCTCACCTGGAATGGTTGTGAGAAGTCACAACCACTGTCATCACAGAAGGTATTAAACGGACATCTGATATCCACAGTCACAGCAGACACGGCTTTCCCAGACCCAGCAGACACTAAACATTGGCTCCTGAATCTTGTCATGTATAGTGTACAGTTCCTATAGCGTCTTGTGCTTGGGTGCGAGGAAAACACATGAGACATAGGTTGATATGAAATGACTTGTATTACTTCATACAAGCATGCAGAAAAGGTCACACAGTTTGCAGGAACAGAGGCAGGAGAACACAGCAGGCCAGAGTAACTTCAAGCTCTACAATAACTCTCCAAGCAGGTTCAGGATCTCTTCTCTGTACCGTAATTCCTCTGCAAACATGGATTCACCAGACAGCAGGTTTCCAAAGTCCAAAAGTGTTCCAAGGTTCCTCAGTAGGGAATAGCTGGAGTCCAAAATCCTAGGTTTCCAGGAGTCAGGTCACAGGCTGACTGAGGCTTGATTCAGGAGCACTGATTGTTCAGCTGAGGCTGCTTAAGAAGCAAGAGGGAGAGAATCAGGGCGGGAACATGAAAACTGGAAACTCCATATTAACTGAGGGCAAGAGCTGCAGAAAGACAGAAAGCAAAATGGCCGACGGAAAACTGAGTTTCAAGGAACATGTCAAAAGAGACAAAGAACCTTACAGACACATACGGCAGCAGCGGCTCAGTATTGGGGTATCAGGTGCAGCAATAGGGACACATACGGCAGCAGCCGCTCAGTATTGGGGTATCATCAGGATGAGGAGTTTGTACAGGTTGAGAATAGTCCAATAGGTGACCGTGACAGTGCTAAAAATAGCCAGAATAGCCAGAAGTAAAACATGTCTTTGTTGTATTCTCTACAGTCGAGTCCTGGCTGGAGGAGGCGTCATGTCGATCTGGGCCAGATGGAAAAGACGGGAAAAGTGAACGATTCCATCAGAAAGAATGTCAGCGGTAAGTCATTATCTGTAACTCTGTTATATGTTCTGTAGGACTGGTATTATTTGCCACTGACCATATGGCGGTGATATCAATATTGATCTTTTTATATATAGATTATTTTTGGCAACAGCGTGGTCATTTTCTGAGGTTCTCTGGTTAGGGGCCCACTCAGAAGTTTCACCCCCCCTAAACCAAAACCCTAGCTACGCCTCTGTGCCTGTGACTTTATTTACCATATAACTGTAGGACTAGTAATGGATAGGTGTCTTATAGATGCCTCTCCATTACTAACCCCGGGACTTGATGTCATCTGACTATACAAAGGTGACATCAACCCCACAAATATGAACCCCACTTGCGACCGCTACAGGGCAAGTGGGAAGAGCTGGGCAAAGTGCCAGAATTGGCGCATCTAATAGATGTGCCCTTTCTGGGCAGCTGTTGGCTGCTATTTTTAGGCAAGGGGGGTCAATATCCATGTCCCCTTACCAGCCTGAGAATTCCAGCCCTCAGTTGTCAGCTTTAGCAAGGCTGGTTGGCAAAAAATGGGGGGACCCACACCATTTTTTTAAATTATTTATTTAAATAATTTAAAAAACAGCATGGGGACCCCTCTTTTCTTGATAACCAACCTTGCTAATGCTGACAGCTGAGGGTTTTGCCTGGCTGGTTATCAAAAATAGGGGGAACCCACGCCATTTAAAAAAAATAATATTTACAGCGCAATAGCGGCTGATGAATACCCTCATCATCCGTTCCTGCTCTCACTGTTATTAGCCAATGAAAACTATATGAAAAAAAACATCATAATTTTTGTGGACAGAAAATTAAAAAGGGTATGGGTCTTTAATCTTGGTGACAAAAAAACTATTTTACTTACTAAACAAGTGATTTATTGCAGTTCTTCGCAGTTTACAAAATAAAGCAAGAAAAGGTATACCAGGAAAAACTTTTGGTACATCTGAAATATCAAAGAAAATAAAAACATTTTCCTATTGTTTAACCCCTTAGTGACAGAGCCAAATTTAAAAAATCTGACCAGTGTCACTTTATGTGGTAATAACTCTGGAATGCTTTGACAAATTCCAGTGATTTCGAGACTGTTTTTTCGTGACACATTATACTTTATGATAATGGTAAATTTAGGTTGATATGTTTTGTGTTTCTTTATAAAAAATATCAGAAATTTGACAAAAATGTTAAAAATGAGCAATTTTCAAATTTTGAATGATTATCCTCCCTTTAATCCAGATAGTCATACCATGGCAAAACATTAATTAATAATATTTCCCATACATCTGCTTTATATCAGCACCATTTGTAAAATATTTTTTTATTTTGTTAGCATTTTAGGAGGTTTAAAAATGTAGCAGTAATTTTTAATTTTTTCATGGAAATTTAAATTTTTTTTAGGGACCTTTCCAGGTTTGAAGTGACTTTAGGGATCCAAATATTGGAAAACCTCCAAAAGTGATACCATTTTAAAAACAACACCTCCTGACATACTGAAATATGCTATCAGGTAGTTTATTAACCCTCCAGGTGCTTTTCAGGAATTAATACAAAAAGTGGCATGATAGGAATGAAAAAGTTGATTTTTACCACCTAAATGTCGCTGACTTTTGAACAGGTCAGTGTAGCCGTCAGACTCTAAGACTGGAGTCACACACAACGTCTAAAAAATCGGTCCGTTTATGACGGACGAGAATCGCACAAATGTTTCTTGAACATTGATCTGTCTGTCATCCGACTGGAATGCTATAACCATGAACAATACATACTGTACAAACTGTTGCATTTTAACTGCAATAAACTCTCTTAATTTTAGGCTAAATTCACACAGTCGCAGAACTTATCACACTAGCCATGTGTGAATATTGCAAACATGACTGGCCCTTTGTGCAGCAATGTGTGCACTGCCTGCATAGCAGACAGGTGCAGGAATTGCAGATTTTCGCCAGTCTGGTCCATAAAACACACCAGACTAGAACATTGTTCAGTTTTTTCTATGTGAACAGTAGCCAATTTATTTAACCTTGGGTCTGTGTGCTGTCCATTCTCGACTCAAACCAAAGAAAATACGATTGTGTGAATATACACTTAGAAAAAATTTGCCTGTTTTGTGATGCAGTTTTGAGTTGTGCTGTTTTCACAGGAAAAGCCATGTACTGCATTTTTCAATGCTTCACCTATAAAACCGCAGAACCAAAAAACGTATCACAGAACTGTGGCAATGTGGTCAACAAAGTTTCATGTAAAGTCATGTATAGTGATGGGCGAGCACTAAAATGCTCGGGTGCTCGTTGCTCGGGTCTAGAAAATTGGAATGCTCGGGCACTCGACCCGAGCAACGAGCCCAATGTAAGTCTATGGGAGACTTGAGCATTTTTCCAGGGCAGCTGCAGCAAAGCGGGGCACATCGCAAGATTATGCTATTTAAACGAGCGACCCCTGGGGCAGAGGGCCAACCCCCAGGAGTAGGATGACCGGGCCCACAGAACTGGCGACCCAAGTACGTCGGAGGGCGACCTGTCCTCCCAGTTGTGATTGACGGCATCCCAATAAACGCTTTGCTGGACACCGGCTCTCAGATGACGACTATTCCATATATTCTCTACAAATGGTATTGGGCTGACTCTGATCTTGCTCACGGCCCAGATGATAAGCTGACAGTAGTCGCCAGCAATGGTCAGCCTTTGCCACAGAAGGGGTATAAGGAGGTGACCATTAGGGTGGGGCGAGTAGAACTAAAAGCCCAAGGTATGATAATTGTAGACATTGATCGATGAGAATGTAACCCAATGATGACCTTAGGTACTAATGTGATAGAAAATTGTCTTGCTGAGGTTATTGTTTTGCTGCAACAGGTAGCCGAAACTACTGGTTCCAGTGAGCAACGTGTCCTGCAAAAGGAGATCAAGACCATGATGCAAAGACAGCAGGTAGATCTATCTGGCAGAGAAGTCGGCAGTGTCAGAGTGAGTGATTCATTCCCCATTGCAATACCCCCAAGGAGTGAAATGTTAATTTGGTGTCAGGCAGCCATAGGCCTCAGGGGAAGAGATTACCAAGCCCTGGTAGAACCAGTGTACTCTGATAGTAGGCCCACTGTCCTGACAGCCAGAGGGGTAGTCCATGTCCGCAAGGGGAGGGTGCCAGTACGCATCTTAAATTGTGGGGAGGAGGAGGCCAAACTACCTCGGTATGCCACCGTTGCTAAGCTGTTCACTATCAATCACAACACAATTCAGACAGCAGAACCCTTGGTCTCGTCCGACCAGGCGGGGGACAATGACTCTGCAAAACAGCTGGAGGATTGGTGTCAGCAGCTGCACGTAGGTACTGACTCCACCCTTCCACACCAAAAGAATGGGGTTTACCGAGTAGTCCAAGAGTTTGAACGGGTATTCAGCAAACACCCTTTAGGGCAGGCAAAATGTCCAACATCATATCCCCACTGGAAATCATCCACCCATTAAAGAAAGGTACCGACCTGTACCCCCAAATCACTACCAATGTGCCAAGAATATGTTACGAGAGATGAAGGAGGCTGGGGTGATCAGAGACAGCTGTAGCTCCTGGGCAGCTCCACTTGTCCTCGTTAGAAAGAAAGATGTTACAATGAGGAAGCGTTGACTACAGGAAAATTAACAGCATTTACCCACAAAGATGCCTATCCGTTACCTAGGATAGAGGAATCACTAGCTGCACTGAGAACCGCTAACTATTTCTCTATCTTAGATCTCACTAGTGGGTATTGACAGGTTCCCATGGCAGAGGCAGACAAAGAGAAGACCCCCTTTACAACACCAATGGGCCTCTCAGAATTCAACTACATGCCATTCAGTCTTTGCAGCGCTCCAGGAGCGTTCCAGAGGTTGATGGAGTGCTGCCTCAGACACAAGAACTTCAAGACAGTTCTGTTGTACCTAGATGACATCATTGTCTTCTCCAAGACCTATGAAGACCATTTGGAGCACCAGGCTGAGGTGTTCGAGGCCCTGTCCAAATTTGGTCTGAAAGTGAAACTGTCCAAATGCCATCTCCTGAAGTCCAAAGTGCAGTACCTAGGTCACGTAGTGAGCGCGGAAGGCATGGCCCCAGACCCTGATAAAGTCACTGTAATCAAGGGCTGGCAGAGGCCCAGCAACATCCATGAAATACGCCAGTTCCTCGGGTTGGTAGGCTGGTACCGAAGGTTCATCAAGGGCTTCACTGAAATAGCAGCACCCCTGCAAGACCTCCTCGTGGGCCAGCCCAAGAAGGCCCGGAAGAAGAGTCCTACGTTTGACTGGAATGATGAACTGGAAAGATCTTTCACTCGGTTGAAGTTGGCTCTTACGGGAGATGAAGTTCTGGTCTGCCCAGACTATTACCAACCATTCATCCTCTATACTGATGCCAGCAACGTGGGACTGGGAGCAGTACTGTCACAGGTACAGAAAGGCAAAGTAAAAGTGATCTCCTACGCCAGCAGGAAACTTCGTCCCACTGAAAAGAACCCTGACAACTATAGCTCCTTCAAACTGGAGTTCCTCGCCATCGTCTGTACTGTGACCGAGCGGTTCAAAAACAACCTAGCTGCGGCAAAGTTTACCATTTTCAAGGACAACAATCCACTGACTCACTTGGAAACCGCAAAGCTAGGTGCGCTGGAACAGCGATGGATGGCCCGGCTGTCCAACTACGAATTCACCATCAACTACTGAGCGGGACATAAGAACACCAATGCTGATTCGCTGTCCAGAATGCCCAACTTACCAGATGGGGGAGAAGATCTGGAAGCACTCGAAGAAATCGAGTTACTAGCCTTCCACCGTCCAATGTGACCCAACGCGCTCAAGGGGTGAAAAACAAGCACTACATCACGAAAGAGGCCACATTTAACCTACTGCCTCATCATGAGTGGATAGCGACCCAGCAGTCCACCTGGTAAAGGAGCTACTGACTCAAGCTGACTTGCGTCCCGGTCCCAATGCTCCACAAGAGACCCAACATTTGTGGAAAGAAAAAGGCAGGCTGTTCATCTACGAGGGAAATCTGTGTCGGAGGAGTATCAACGCCCGAACTCACGAATTGGTCTGGTAGGTCGTAGTCCTGAGGCGAGATGCGTCAATGGTCCTGGAAGCGTATCACAATGGAGTAGGACACTTTGGATGGAAGAAATTTGAGGTTCTACTTCGCGAGAGATTCTGCTGGGTTGGTATGAGGAAAGCCATTGAAGATTGCTGCGAAGAGTGTGGACCATGCAACTTGCACAGGAAGGATCGTAACAGCCAGCGAGCCCCGTTACAGCCAATAATCACCAAGCAGCCGCGTGAACTGGTAGCCTTGGACCATGTGAAGCTGACCCCAAGCAATTTAGGCTATGTCTACGCCCTAACCATAGTGGACCACTACTCCAGGTTCCTGGCAGTTGTGCCTGTCAAGGACCAAACAGCGAAGACAGCGGCAAAAGTATTTCAACAACTCTTTTGTTGACCGCACGGTTACCCTGAACGAGTGCTTACCGACCAAGGCCCAGCCTTTCAAGCAGAATTTTTCCAGGAGTTCTGTAACATGTACGGCTGCAAGAAAATCAAGACAACACCGTACCACCCACAGACAAATGGCATGTGTGAGAAAATGAACTGAGTGGTAATTGACCTCTTGAAGACCTTGCCCCTGGAGGAGAGAAACTTGTGGCCAGAAAAGTTGCCAGATCTGGTGGATCTCTACAACCACATTCCGGTGAATTCTACCAGCTGTACTCCAGCCTACCTAATGAGAGCAAGACCTTGGAAGTTACCCATTGACTTGGACATGGGAGTCCTGACACCTGAGGTGACATTACCAGACGCAGACTGGGATACAGAGCGGCAGCAACAGTACCGCAAATTGCAAGAATGCGTAGAGAAGAGTTTGTCTCAAGCAAGACAGAAGCAAGAAAGAAATTACAATCAGCACGCGCCTGCAGTTCCCTTATCACCTGGAGAACAGGTACTCAAAAGAAAGAGACGAGTACACAAACTTGATGATAAGTGGGAAGCTGAACCATACAACGTCATGCCTTCAGACTTTGATAATACCAAGGAGTGCCTTATCAGCAAGGATGGAGGAGAAAACTCTGCAGCAGTGTCAAGGGATCACCTAAGACCATGCCCTGACCAACTAAAGGAAAGGATTAAAGACAAAGACATTCCTCAGTCAGTGGAAAAAGAAGAAGAAAAGATCCACACCGTACTTGGCGAGTTCCCTTCAAACTGGACAAGAGTAAACCAAGCCATAGTTGTGCCCATCTTTACCTTTCACCAACTGGTAGTGCCAGAAACAGAAGCGATTCAAGACCAGCCTGAAGATCTGCAAGCTCAAGTGACAGAAGCCACATCTGCAGTGGAACGCGAAAGTCCACCCCCTGCCACCGGTGAATCTGTCATGCCCACAGTGAGTAGGAGTAGTCATAGAAAATCAGGTATACCTGTACTACGTAGAGTCAACAGTAGCGTAGTCAGCAGAGAGCGCACTACATCAGTGGAAATACAAACACAGGCAGAAAATAGAGTAAGCAAAGGCTGGGGCCCAAACTGTCTACAGTAGATAGAACAAGACAGGACAGAATACTGTCTGCAATCCAGCAAAAACTCTAAGAAAAACTCCAACCAGTCTGATATGCAAAAATACTGAGACCACACGATCTCTCCCCCGCTAGATCAGACTCTGGTGTGCACTGATAACGAGTCAGCAGACCCTGAAACAACAGGGAACTGAAAATACATAAACTGTCTCTGGTGTGAACTAGTAGCAAATCAGCGGATGCTGAAATAACAAAGAACAGAAAATACATAAACAGTGGCAAAAGAGAAACAGAGTCCAGCTCAGGCCCCCCGCAGGGGGAACTGGCTGCACAAACCCAAAAGGGCAGAAAACTGAGATAGACAAAAGCATATGCCACAGAAATAAACAGCAAATAACTTATCTGAAAGTTGCAGGACAAAGTAGGAAGGAGGCTGACTTCCAAAAGAGACCAGGAAGAAACTAAACACAGGCAAGGATCATGGGAAGGTAACTCACTCAAATCTCCCCAGTCATCAACATCAGATTGCCAATCATCGCTCCAAGCTGATCAACCTCTTTAGCCAAAGTAGCTTCATTATTATCAGCAGCCACCAGAGGAAGCCCAAACTCAGAAGTCAGATCCAGAGCGTTCACAACAGTACCCCCCTTGATGAGGGGTCACCGAACCCTCACCTGCACCACCAGGCCGATCAGGATGACCCCGGTGAAAGGCGTGAACCAATCTCAGCATGAATGTCAGAAGCAAACACGCATGAATTGTCCTCCTGACCGTAACCTTTCCACTTGACCAAGAACTGGAGTCTCCGTCTAGCCAGACGAGAATCCAATATCTTCTCCACTTCATACTCCAGATTGCCCTCAACCAAAACAGGCTCAGGGGGCGTAGCCATAGGAACTATTGGCTCAACAAACCTTTTCAATAAAGATTTATGGAAGACGTTGTGAATCTTAAACGTCCCTGGAACAGCCAAACGGAAAGAAACGGTATTAAGGATTTCCAAGATCTTATAAGGTCCAATGAACCTTGGCTTAAATTTTGGAGACGCCACCTTCATAGGGATATTTTTTGAGGACAACCAAACCATGTCACCTACTTTAAATAGGGGACCATCAGTCCTATGCTGGTTTGCAAACCGTTGGGCCCTCTCCTGAGAGAGGGACAACTTATCCACTACTTGATCCCAAATCTGCTGCATTTTCTCTACCATAGAGTCAATACACGGACAGACAGAAGCCTCCACCTGCCCGAAGAAAACCGAGGATGAAACCTGAAAAAAAAAGAGACCCAGTCATCTTGATCAGCAGACACAAAACATCTCAAATAAGTTTCCAAAGTCTGGTTTGCTCTCAGTCTGCCCATTGGTCTGAGTGTGAAATGCAGAGGAGAAAAACAACTGAACTCTCAGTTTAGAACAAAAGGCTCTCCAAAATCTGGAAACAAACTTGACTCCTCTGTCAGACACAATGTTCTCCGGAATGCCGTGCAAACGAACCACATGCTGAAAAAACAAGGGCACCAACTCGGAAAAGGATGGCAACTTCAGCAGTGGCACAAGATGGACCATCTTGGAAAATCTATCACTAGTGTTGAGCGATACTGCAAATATCGGGTATCGGCCGATATTAGCTGTATCGGGCTTTCGATTCCGAGTACCGATATTTTAGTCATATCGGATACCGGAATCGGATTTGTCACTGTCACTGTGAGTGTCCGTCGGTCGGGTCTGTCAGGAGTCAGCGGCACTTACCTGGCAGAAGATCTCCGGCGGTCACGTCCTGGACTGCTTGTTGGCCGCCATTATCTTCTCCCTGGCGGTCACATGCAGTTTTTCGCGATAACTGCAGTGACTGCAGGGTAATCCCGGCCGTAAACCAGTCCGATGACGTCACTGCCGGGGAAGCAGGTAATCAGCTGTGCTGCGCCGGGATGACAGGCTCTGCCTGTCATTCTGATGTAGCAGAGCTGGATCGTCGTGGGACACTCGTTACTATGGACTGCGTCGGACAGGTGGTATACTGCTGTTTTTTTTTTCATTTTTTTACAGGAGATCGATGGCGTCGCAGGATGAGACTGTAATAAAAGTAATGAAAACTGTGTTGTGTTTTTTATTAAATTAAAAAACTTTTTTATGAACATTCACCCGTCCGGGTACATAAACAATTTAACTATTTACATACAGGGACCCTGTCCGGGTTATTTATAATTATTTGGCAGGGGTGTTCCAGGTACCACCTGGTACTCTTCTGATGCTTGCCAAACATCCGAGACACCAAGGACCACCAGGACCTGATGACGTCGTGTGGCCTGTACAGTCAAGTCGTGACCCGCTATCTGTGTCTGTGTGGCCACCTCTTTCATCTCCCTCCGGGTCTGGAGCCCTATGTCCCGGACTGAACGAACCCCAGGCGGCCTAACAGGCGCCGGGTACGGCCAGCTATCATTATCATGTCCATAGCTGGGGCTGCTGAGGAGACCACTGAGGGAGGCTGGGGAGATTTACGGCGTGGGGTGGGCACTTGTGCAGAGGCCTGGATGTGGGAGGCTGAAGGCTCCGAGGGTCTCACAGGTTCCTGACACTCTGGGGAGTAGGGGTCGCACCTGGTAACATTTAGGGCGTACCATCCATTGTAAGCCCAGTGTCGGGTGTAAGTCACCAAGTCTCCTGGCAACAGGTCCCTCCCCGGGTGTCCTTCTGGGAGGTGAGCCTCCACGTCCCGCCGGGTCACAAACACTTCTAAATAAAGTCCAGGCTCCTGGATGAAGCCCCAACCACCTTTTAACTTAAAGTTCCGTACTGCACCCTTACGCCGCGGCTCCCACAGGGTTCCTTTATCTTTTCTCATCCGGTCCTTATCTGCCCGGTCCTTCTCCAGGTGACGTTGCCGAAGCTTTTGGGATTCTCGCTGCTCCCTTTGTCGCTCTGCTTCCCGCTCCCGACGTCTCCACTCTTCCTCCTGACGCCGGTTGTAATTCTCCTCCACCAGCATCTCCATGTCTCCACCATCAAACTGCAGCTTACGATGTCCGGTTTGCGGCAGCTCTCCTGGCGCCCGACAGTCCTGGCGGCGCTCACCTGCGGAGGAAGCAGCCGGCTCTGGAACAGATGACAGTCGGGGCTCCGGTACAGACAGGTAGACCTCTGGTGCCTGCGCGGCCTCCTCCATGAGGACGGGTGTCGCTTCTTCTGTCTCAGCGACGGGGGCAGACAGCGGGATCTGGGGTGCTGCCGGTGCAGAGTTTTTTGCAGGAACGGGTGCCTCCACTGCGACAACGTCAACCGGATCACATTGCAAGGGCTGGGATGCCCACACGGACTCCTCTACTAGAACGGGTGCCTCACCTTCCGGTACAGACACTTCAGGTAAGAGGGATTGGCGCCGCTCCAAGTTTAGTTTTAGGGCACGCCAGCTGGCTTCCATCCTGGCGACCTCCTCCCGGTGCCGGGCCAGGCCTCTTAGGGTATCCTCCGCTTCTTGCAGCGTAGGAGGGTTTCCAGGCCGGGTGCCCAACGGTGGTTCCGTGGCGATCGGGTCGCTTCCGTGGGGGGAGAGCTCTGACTGCTCCATCCCTTCACACTTCTGCTCGTGTCCATTAGCCATCTCTGCCAAGTCACATGTGTCATTAGCATCTGGAGAGGGCCCCTCTTTTGTAGTGAGGCGGGACCTTCGTGTTAGTTTCCGCACACTGAGGAGAATGAGGAGACGGAACTGAAGAGCTGTGGGGCACGATCTTACATTGCAGTAACATTTAGAGTGGTCGGCCATCGTTTTCGCGCCACTGAGTGAGTGTACACCCACGAAGAGCACGCCCTTCTTCTTCACCAGTGCCTCGTCGTGACGCAGATATGGTGGAAAAATGGCAAATACATTCTCTGATGATTTTAGCAATTCTCAAGCACAAAACCAGTTCAATTCAGGCACACAGGACTCGCTTATAGCGAGCTACAGAATCCTGTTCGTGACGCCCAAGTTGAGTCGCACAGAGCCAGAGGTTTTGGGGGTACTCGGCACCGAGCCCGTCGACTTCTATGGGGTATGTCACGGCTTTACCCGGCAATTGAATCAGAGTCTATTTTACTATGTAGAAGTGTATAAACTATAAATATATGTATATATATATATGTCACAATGACATGTATATATATATATGTATTCTATGTGTGTATATTTTGTGTTTACAACGAAAGAAAGGGTTTTTTTTGTTGCAATATTTTGTTCCCATAGACTTACATGGGACTTCCGGTATCGGAATCGGATATCGACGATATTTAGTGATATCGGCGATACCATTCCGATCCGATATTTTTAGATATCGAGCAGTATCGCTCAACACTATCTATCACAGATCACCCAGATAACAGTTATTCTCTGAGAGAAAGGAAGGTCGGAAACAAAATCCATAGAGATATGGGTCTATGGCTTCCTGGGCACAGGCAGTGGCATTAACAATCCACTAGAGCGAGAGCAAGGTTTGGACTGAGAACAAGTCCCACAGGACTGTACAAAATTCCTGACATCACGAGATAAAGTAGGCCACCAAAAAGACTTACTCACCAAATCTCTGGTACCAAAAATACCGGGATGACCAGCCTACACGGAGCAATGAATTTCAGACATTACTTTCTTCCTCCATTGGTCGGGGACATACAATTTCCCACAGGGCAACGTTCAGGTTTATCTCCCTGAAATTCCTCCAGGGCCAGTTTCAAATCGGGTGAGGTAGCAGAAAGAACCACACCCTCCTTTAGAATGGCAGTAGGCTCAGTCATATCAAGAGAATCCGCAAAGAAACTCCTAGAGGGCATCCGCCTTAACATTCTTAGTGCCCGGAAGAAAGGAGACCACAAAATTAAAACGCGTGAAACCAAGGCCAACCTGGCCTGTCTAGGATTTAATCGTTTTGCTGATTCGAGATAGATCAAGTTCTTGTGGTCAGTGAGGACCACAACTTGACGTTTGGCTCCCTCCAACCAATGTCTCCACTCCTCAAACGCCCACTTCATAGACAATAATTCCCGATTCCCCACATCATAATTATGTTCAGCTGTGGAAAACTTTCGAGAGAAGAAGGCACAAGGGTTAATATTAGAAGTTACAGGATCCCTTTGGGACAAAACGGCTCCTGCACCAATCTCAGAAGCATCTATTTCCACCTGAAATGGGAGAGAAACATCAGGTTGCCACAGAACAAGAGCAGAAGTGAATCTCTGCCTAAGCTCTTGAAACGCCGAAACCACCTCTGGAGACCAGTTCACCACATCCGAGCCCTTTTTGGTCAAAGGTTTCACAATACCAGAAAAATTACTTATAAATTTTCGGTAAAAATTAGCAAAACCCAAAAATCTCTGAAGAGCCTTCAAGGAAGTGGGCTGAACCCAATCACAAATGGCCTGAACCTTGACCGGGTCCATTTCTATAGTGGACGGAGACAAAATGAATCCCAAAAACAAAATCTTCTGTACGCCAAAGAGACATTTTGATCCCGTAACATACAAAGCATTTTCTCTCAAAATCCGGAATACCATCCGAACATGTTCCACATGAGAATCCCAGTCACTGGAAAAAATCAAAATATCGTCCAAATAAACGATCAGAAACTTATCCACAAAATCCCTGAAAACATCGTTCATGAAGGATTGGAAGACGGAAGGGGTGTTAGTGATCCCGAAAGGCATCACCAGGTACTCAAAATGCCCCTCAGGAGTATTAAACGCCGTCTTCCATTCATCCCCATGCTTAATGCGAACAAGATTATACGCCCCCTGAGGTCAAGCTTGGTAAACCAACGCTAGTTCTCTGGAGAATAAATCGGAAATCAGGGATTATGGATACTGATATTTAACAGTGATCTTATTAAGGAGACGATAGTCAATACATGTGAACAATAGTGCAGCGGTCTCTGACCTCACCTAATGAAGACTGTTCAGACCGTCGAAACGCATTGTGGCAGTGGTATTGGAGGAAGAATAAAGTTTGGTTATTATTTAATAAATTATCCATTATTCCTTTGGCGCTCCCTGAGACCACTGCACTATTGTTCACATGTGAAACATCTCCATACGGAGTTAACGGCAGAGCAGCCTGGCATATTTGGATGTTTGAGCACCCACGGTTTTCCAGCTACCAGGAATAATAACTGAGGACCTGCGGGACGTGTTATCCAGTCTAGCAGGATCGTGTGACTACCTGAGGAGCATGGAGTCGCGATGCAAATACCGACAGGACAGTATTACAAATAGAGAGAGGCGACCCGGAGCCTCATTAATCACACGCTTAATCTTGGTTGTGTAGAAGTACACAACCATTACAGGTGAGTGCATTGGCAGTTTTTTAAATTCATAAGATTAGCCCTGTGAGTCTACACATGCGCCCTTTTCTTTTCTCTTTTTCGATAGTCAATACATGGCCTCAATGAGCCATTCTTCTTGGCCACAAAGAAAAAGCCGGCACCTAAAGGTGAAGAGGATGGTCTAATATGGCCCTTCTCCAATGACTCTTTGATATAGGATCGCATCGCTTCATGCTCAGGTACAGACAAATTGAATAGCCAACTCTTGGGAAATTTACAACCGGGCACTAACTCAATCGCGCAATCATAACTCCTGTGAGGCGGTAAGGACGCAGACTTACTCTCACTAAACACATCAGAAAAATCAGTCAAATAGTCAGGGACATCCACAGACTGGGAGAGGTAGAAAAAACAGGAGTGTCACCATGAACACATTGACAACCCCAACTGATCATAGACACAGACTTCCAATCCAAAACAGGATTATTGGTCTGCAACCAAGGAAAACCCAGTACAATAATGTCATGTAAATTATACAAAACCAAAAATTTACAATTCTCTTGGTGGTCCGGGGCTACCCGCATTATCACCTGGGCCCAAAACTGGGGTTTATTCTCCACCAAAAGAGTAGCATCAATACCCAGGAAAGGAATAGGAGTCCGCAGGGGCATCAAGGGAAAACCACAATGCTTAGCAAAGTCAAAATCCATCAGGTTCAGGGATGCTCCTGAATCGACAAAAGCCTGAGCCGAAAATGGGGATAAGGAGCTGATCAAGGTAACAGTCAAGAGAAATTTAGACTGTACATTGCCCAAAGCAAATGAGCATGCAAAACGTCTTTCCCGCTTAGGGCAGACAGAAATAGTATGAGAAGCGTCCCCACAATAGAAGCACAACTTGTTACGCTTCCGAAATTCTCGACGCTGAGCCCCAGAAACAACCCTATCACACTGCATGGGCTCAGAGGTTTGTTCGAAAGGTATCACCAGCTCTCGCATATTTCTGCGTTCATGTAAACGTCTGTCAATTTGAATGGCTAATGACATAGAGTCGTTGAGACCAGGGGGGACAGGAAATCCCACCATAACATCTTTCACGGTTTCTGCCAGACTCTTCCAAAAAAAGAGCCGCTAGGGCATCATTGTTCCATTTAGTAAGGACCACCCATGTTTGGAAATTCTGACAATATAACTGCTGCTTCCTGACCCTGGTTCAATGCCAACAAGGTTTTCTCAGCTTGATCAATAACATTAGGTTCATCATACAACAACCCCAGAGCCTGAAAAAACACATCAACATTAGCCAAAACAGGATCCCCAGGTGTCAGGGAAAAGGCGCAGTCCTGAGGGTCACCGCGCAACAGGGAGATTACTATTTTAACCTGCTGCGCCGTGTTCCCCGAGGACTTAGATTTCAAGGCAAAAAACAACTTACAATTATTCTTAAAGTTCAAAAATTTGGACCGATCCCCAGAAAATAAATCAGGAAGAGGGATCCAAGGTTCCACAGCAGAGAAATGAGTGAGAAAGACAGAAATACCCCAAACTTCAGAAGTGAGCTGCTCAACACAATTAGACAACTGCTTAGTCTCAGTTGAAAAAAAATTCTCCTACGGCTTCCAGAGAAAAAGAGGAAAAAATAAAAAAAAAAATTCTGAAACTTTTTTTTTTTTTTTTTACTATTCTTTCCTTCTTTTGAGTACCTTAGAATATACAGTCAGGCCGGTGATTCTGTTATGATTTGGTAGCCGAGGACAGCAGCAAAAATAGGCTAAGCAACCAGACACCCAGAGAGGTTGGTAACTAGCGGATTGCAGACCCCTAAACTGCCAGCCCAACTAGAAGTAGCCGTGGGACGAGCCAACGGTGCCCTAGACGCCTTGACACAGTCGGAGAGTTAACTAAGCCTAAAGAGAGAAAGAGGAAAGCTAACTGCCCCGGAGTAGACCCCCAACAGAATAGGTAGCCCCCAAACATATATTGGCGGTGAGATAAGATGAAATACAAGCGCAGGCAGAAAATAGAGTAAGCAAAGGCTGGGCCCAAACTGTCTAGATAGAGCAAGACAGAACAGAATACTGTCTGCAATCCAGCAAAGACTCTAAGAAAAACTCCAACCAGTCTGATATGCAAAAATATTGAGACCACACGATCTCTCCCCCACTAGATCAGACTCTGGTGTGCACTGATAACGAGTCAGCAGACACTGAAACAACAGGGAACTGAAAATACATAAACTGTCTCTGGTGTGAACTAGTAGCAAATCAGCAGATGCTGAAATAACAAAGAACTGAAAATACATAAACAGTGGCAAAAGAGAAACAGAGTACAGCTTAGGCCACTGCAGGGGAACCTGGCTGCACAAACCCAAAAGGGCAGAAAACTGAGATAGACAAAAGCAAATGCCACAGAAATAAACAGCAAATAACTTATCTGAAAGTTGCAGGACAAAGCAGGAAGCAGGCTGACTTCCAAAAGAGACCAGGAAGCAACTAATCACAGGCGAGGATCAAGGGAAGGTTACTCAATGAAATCTCCCCAGTCATCAACACAAGATTGCCAATCATTGCTCCCAGCTGATGAACCTTGTTAGCCAAAGCAGCTTCATTACTATCAGCAGCCACCAGAGGGAGCTCAAACTCAGAAGTCAGATCCAGAGCATTCACAACAGTCAACACCAACACCAGTGCTACGTAGGTCTATCCGCACTACCACAGGCCTACCCCCTTTGAGGTTCCACATATAAGTAGACTGTGTACCTAGGAAATTTAAATAAGTTAACAATGCTTATAATTGCAACCATTAAGTATATGTGCCTACAGAGACTACTATATGAACTTTTGAGCATTCTTATTTCCTTGATTATATGAACAATTGGGTCTCTGGACACGTAGTGACCAGGACAATTCTTGTAAATGGTTAGCACTAATGACCACAGAACTAAACCGTCTGGCGTGGCCGAAGATGTGGTCCGCAAGGGAGACCAGCCATGCCTTGTAGCCCGCCCAAGGCCTACATTGAGGGTTTGAGACGGGTCCCTCATATTGTACTTTATAAGATGAAAAGGACACCTCATTTCAGGACTTTGCCAAAAATTTACAGTTATATGAAAAAGTTTGGGCACCCCTATTAATCTTAAGCTTAATGTTTGATAAAAATTGGTGTTTTTGCAACAGCTATTTCAGTTTGATATATCTAATAACTATTGGACACAGTAATGTTTCTGCCTTGAAATGAGGTTTATTGTACTAACAGAAAATGTGCAATCTGCATCCAAACAAAATTTGACAGGTGCATAAGTATGGGTACCTCACCAGAAAAGTGACATTAATATTTAGTAGATCCTCCTTTTGCAAAAATAACAGCCTCTAGTAGCTTCCTGTAGCTTTTAATGAGTTCCTGGATCCTGGATGAAGGTATTTTTGACCATTCCTCTTTACAAAACAATTCCAGTTCAGTTAAGTTTGATGGTCGCCCAGCATGGACAGCCTCTTCAAAAGATCCCACAGATGTTCAATGATATTCAGGTCTGGGGACTGGGATGGCCTTTCCAGAACATTGTAATTGTTCCTCTGCAAGAATGCCTGAGTAGATTTGGAGCAGTGTTTTGGATCATTGTCTTGCTGAAAGATCCATCCCCTGCGTAACTTCAACTTTGTCACTGATTCTTGAACGTTATTGTCAAGAATCTGCTGATACTGAGTGGAATCCATAGCATCCCTCAACTTTAACAAGATTCCCGATGTCGGCATTAGCCACACAGCCCCAAAGCATGATGGAACCTTCACCAAATTTTACTGTGAGTAGCAAGTGTTTTTCTTGGAATGCTGTGTTTTTTTGACGCCATGCATAACGCCTTTTTGTATGACCAAACAACTCAATCTTGGTTTCATCAGTCCACAGGACCTTCTTCCAAAAAGAAATCGGCTTCTCCAAATGTGCTTTTGCATACCTCAGCCGACTCTGTTTGTGGCGTGCTTGCAGAAACGGCTTCTTTCGCATCACTCTCATATACAGCTTCTCCTTGTGCAAAGTGCGTTGTATAGTTGACCGATGCACAGTGACACCATCTGCAGCAAGTTGATGCTGCCGCTCTCTGGAGGTGGTCTGAGGATTGTCCTTGACTGATCTCACCATTCTTCTTCTCTGCCTTTCTGATGTTTTTCTTGGCCTGCCACTTCTGGCCTTAACAAGAACTGTCCCTGTGTTCTTCCATTTCCTTACTATGTTCCTCTCAGTGGAAACTGACAGGTTAAATCTCTGAGACAGCTTTTTGTATCCTTTCCCTGAACAACTATGTTGAATAATCTTTGTTTTTAGATCATTTGACAGTTGTTTTGAGGAGCCCATGATGCCACTCTTCAGAGGAGATTCAAACAGGAAAACAACTTGCAAGTGGCCACTTTAAGTAGCTTTTCTCATGATTGCATACACCTGGCTATGAAGTTCAAAGCTCAATGAGGTTACAAAACCAAAAAAAGTGCCTTAGTAAGTCAGTAAAAAGTAGGTAGGAGTATTTAAAACAAGAAAATGATAAGGGTGGCCATACTTATGCACCTGTCAAATTTTGTTTGAATGCAGATTGCACATGTTCTGCTAGTACAATAAACCTCATTTCAAGGCAGAAACATTACTGTGTCCAATAGTTATTAGATATATCAAACTGAAATAGCTGTTGCAAAAACACCAATTTTTATAAAACATTAAGCTTAAGATTAATAGGGGTGCCCAAACTTTTTCATATAACTGTATATTTGTTGTTAAAATTCTGTAAATAGTTATGTTTTTGTTCTTTTTTATGTTTCCTCAGTCCGGGAGTACTGAATTGTACTAGGGGGAATGTGGCAACCCAGGAGTTTGGTTGCCACAGTGACCTTGCCTCCCTCCAGTGGGGAGTAATGTCATGCCTGAAAGCAAGGAAGGATCCCCTTAATAGGTAGCACACAGCATACAACACTTTTCCTACTCCAGACCAGAAGGGGGAGCTCTAACACCTGATTTCAGGGGAGCTTCCTTGGAATATTCTGGCTGGGGGAGAGTTAGAGTTGGTGAGTGTCTGTGGAGGGTTGAGGAAGGATGTGTGGAGAGAAGCTGGGGGACAGGAGCTATGGCTGAGCTCACCCCAGTCCTCAGCGCAAGAGACCGGACCCCAGAGTCCGAGGCTGAGTGGGTGCTAAAGCGGCAGCAGCAGAATCCAGAGGGCAGAAGACAGCAGGTCCTCTGTCCCCAACTGAGACTCGACGACACAGTAGCACGTGTGAGCCGGAGATGCCAGAACGGAGCGATCCATGAAGTAGGCTACAGCTGCCAGACATGCGAGTGCAGTTCTACTTAAATAACAGACAGAGAGAGGAACTTGAACAGAGTTTACAACAGCAAGTACCTAAGAGAATAGCGCTAGAAAGGAGGCCTCACAACCCACCTGAATGAGGAGATTCCCAAATGGCTTTCAGGCTGACCGACTCCAGAACCATCTGTAACCTGAGCCCTGGATTCTTTGCCTGCAGAACTGTGAGTAAGGCTATGTGCACACGTTCAGGAATCTTTGCAGAAATTTCCTGAGAAAAACCGGACTTTTTGCCAGGATATCCGCATGCGTTTTTATTGTGTTTTTTGCACGTTTTTACGTCGTTTTTCCTGAACATTCTAGGTCAATAATATAGCCGGAAATACACAAATTTACAGCGAAAATAATTAACATGCTGCGCTTTGTACCGCGATGTGTTTTTTTGTGCGGAACAAAACGCACCATGTGCACAAAAATTGCAGAATGCATTCTAATAGGATGCTTACTGCATGCGTTTTTAAGCGTTTTTGCCGCGGAAAAAACGTGAAAAAAACGCAAAAAATCCTGAACGTGTGCACATAGCCTAAAGCTTTGGAAACTGCATCTGACTGTGTCCTCTCAAGTTCTTCCTGCAACACCCACTCAACACTGCTACATCCCTTGCCAAATACTACATCTTTACCATCCACCTTATATTACGTTTGTCCTGGGACTTAGCTCCACCTGCGGGGAGCTTTACCAACTTTGCTGCATCACCACCAGTCCCAGAGGCTCTGTACTGCAGCGCTGGTCAGCTCTGACCAGAAACCACAGGTGGCGTCACGAACACTTTATTACAAACTCTATTATCCCTTGTAAATATAACCCTTTAATGGACGTCCAGGGCATCGGACCGGGTCACTGCCGCTGTGACACTGCCCCTTTAAGAAGCGGCCCGGTATCGAGTATCCAAATGCCTTGGCGGGCGATCCACCAACATCTGCAGTGTAGAGGAGGTCCAACGCATGGGGACATCACACACCAGTCAGGGAGCCGGATGCCGCAAATGCTGCTGAAGCACAGCAACTGCAGCAGAACCTGTAGCTGACTAATGGGCGCACAGGCGGCGTACTTTGACAAGCAGATCTGGCAGCTCTGGGTAGTTTTTAAGAAACCGCTGAACCACGAGGTTAAGCACATGGACCATGAATGGAACGTGTGCGAGCTTGCCTCACCTCAGAGCCGTGCCAGGTTCACACATGATCATGCCTGGCTGTAGGTTTAGCGGTGTCAGCCACAGATCTGCCTGCTCTTTAAGACCTGTCCACAACTCTTCAGTATTGTGCGGTTTGTCACCTAAGCATATTAGCTTCAGTACAGCCTGTTGCTGCTTGGCTGAGGCAGTGCTGCAGTTCTTCCAGCTTGTGATTAATGTGGTAATTTCGGAGATTGGGGTTGAAGAGGAGGAGGAGGATGACCGGGTCCCGGCTTCCACTATGTTAAACCAGTGTACCGTCACTGAGATTTACTGTCCCTGCCCACAAGCACTTGTCCACGTGTCCGTGGTTAGGTGGACTTTCCCAGTAACTGCATTGTTGAGGACACGGCTAATGTTGTGGGACACGTGCTTGTGTAATACGGGGATGGCACATCTGGAGAAATAGTGGTGGCTGAGGACCGATTACCGAGAGACGACTGCCACCATCAGGTTGCGGAAAGCTTCCATCTCCATGAGCCTAAATGGCAACATTTTGAGCGCAAGCAGTCGCGAAAAGTGTGGCCTGTGGAGCATTGGCTGCGTATTTGCGCTTGCATTCCAAGGACTTGGTATGGACAACTGAATGCTGCACTGGGGCAAGGAGGTGGATGTGCTTGATGATGGTGCTAGTTGAGTGTGTGCAATGACAGGAACAGGGCAGGAGGCATCTTTGCATGCACCATGGACAGCGGATTGGCTTGCACGCATATCAGCGGACGAAGCAGTGGTGTCCCCCGTAGACACTGTTCATGAACCCTGGGGTTCAGTCCAGAAAATCTGGTGCTTTGCTGCCATGTGCCTGATCATGCTGTTGGTGGTCAGGCTGGTAGTTTTGCTACCCCTGCTGATGCTGGCCTGACAGATGGGCAAATGGCCTTTTAGGTGTTATCGGCAGAGGCTTTAAAAAACAACCAGACTCGGGAAGACCTAACAGATGTACTGGCAACTTCTGTTGTGTTGGTGTTACAGGGAACAGTTGCCCGCCTTCTGTCTGTGGCCACCACACTGCTTCTTCCTGCCTTTTGAGGTGCTGCGCCTCCCTCCCCATGTGTGCTGCTGTCCTCGCTTTGCATGTCCTCCTGCTAGGTTGGGTCAGCTACTATATCATCCACCAACTCATCTTCCACTTCAGCACCCTGGTCCTCCTCCTGACTTTCTGGCAATTGTGTCTCATGATCGTCCACCTCATGAGACACGTTCACACCGCCCGCTTCGTGTGACTGTGGATGATCAAATATTTGGACATCGCTTAATGCGATCTCCTCTTGCTCAGCTTCAAGTGGATCAGGCGAGAGGCCCGAATCTATAAATTGAAAAGTGAACAGCTCTTCGGAGTGTCCAAGGGTGGAATCAGTTGCCTTCGGGCACTCGGCATGGTGGGAGGAAGGAGGATCAGGGTGAGGAATATGTGATGCAGACTCACGGCTACTGAGACTTGACCATAAGGAAGACAGGGTGGTGGTGGTGGCAAAGTGACTGGAAGCATTATCCGCCATCCAACCAACAACCTTTTGACACTGCTCTTGGTTCAATACTGTTGTGCTGCTGCGGTCCCCTAGTAATTGGGACAGGTAGGTCGGGCGAGAAGATGTTTGATGTGGCACAATTTCAGCTTGCCCACGGCCTCGGCCTCTGCATGCCTTGCCCATTTTAAATGGAGGACAGTATTTTCCACGTTCACTACAAATGGCTGAATTTGGAGCGAACTTATATGTGATCAGTGTGACAACAAACCACAGTTTGAAATATCTGGCCTGTAGGTAACTATTTTTTTTCTTCAGAAAACTGGTGTCAATATGTTGGCTAAGACACTCCAACAAAATTTAAATTGAGGCCTGAATTGGCACAATTTTGAGCGCACTATGTGATCAGTTTGACAGACAAACCACAGTTTGAAATATCTGGCTTGTAAGTAACCTTCAGAAAACTGGTGTCAGAAGAACGGTGATCTCTGGATTGCTTTTAAAGTAAAAAATCAGGATTAAGATCCAAAATAAATTATTCCTGGCTCCTGATACCTGGGGCTATGTATATTAATATCTGTAATAATAAGCAGCAGACAGAACTGGATTGGACCCTCTTGCTATATGCACTGAAGTCTGCCACATACACTGCCTGCCTACCTAGCACTGATATCTATAAAGATTTATTAGTCCTCACAAGGAATGTTTGTTGAGATGGATATGTGTATTAGAGATGATATACCCACACTAATTACAAAGCAAACAATCTCTCCCTAGCTCAGCAGCAACTCTCCCTACACTGCCTGATTCCTGAGCAAACTGACGAACATGGCGGCGCCAGGTCTGATATACCCCTGATGACGCTGTGTGACCAGGAAATCACTGTAATGCCACAACCGACATGGCTGAGGCATTACATTGTGTGGCAGACAATTCCTGTATATTCACTGGCTCTCTAAAGAGCGCCAAACTTGCAGGGCGGGGACCCGAGCTACTGCCGAGCAACCCAGGAAATACTAGGCGAGCTCCGAGCATCTCGAGCACTGAGATGCTCGGGCGAGCACCGAGTTGTGACGAGCATGCTCGATCATCACTAGTCATGTACCCTAAGACTGGGCACACACTGCAGCTTCTGTGAGTATTCTGGCACAGAAAAAAACACAGTATTTTTGCCATTTTCTGAAATTTTGGCAAAAATGTTGCAATTTTTCCATGATTTTGAAAAATCACACAAAAATTTCATCACTGTTTTTACATGGGAAACCAAACTAAGTCCTTCTTTAATATCTCTGATTCCTTTATAAACCATTCTTTTTTATGTTCCTTGGATATAAAAATCATCTAAAAAACTTCAGTTGAGTTTGCTGGCCAATCAAGCATAGTGATACTGTTGTTTTTAAACAAAGTATTGGTACTTTTGGCAGTGTGCACAGGTGCTAAGTCCTGCTGGAGTATTAAACTTTGGTCTTGATACAACACAGAGTACCTACACTAGCAGATGACATAGCTCCCCAAACCATCACTGATTGTGGAAACATCACACTAGACCTCAAGCAGCTTGGATTGTGTGGGTCTCCACTCTTCCTCCAGACTCTGGGACCTTGATTTCCAAGGTCTAGTGTGAAGTATCCACAATCAATGATGGTTTCAGGAGTCATGTCATCTGTTGGTGTAAGTCCACTGTGTTTTATCAAGACCAAAGTCAGCACAGCCATCCACCAGGAAATTTTAGAGCACTTCATGCTTCCCTCTACCAATAAGCTTTTTTGGAAATGGACGTTTCATTCTGCAGCAGGACTTGGAACCTGTCCACACTGCCAAAAGTACCAATTCCTGGTTTAAAAACAACAGTATCACTGAGCTTGATTGGCCAGCAAACTTGCCTGACCTTAACCCCATAGAGAATCTATGGGGTATTGTCAAGAGGAAGATCAAAGACACCAGACCCAACAATGCAGACAAGTTGAAGGCTGCTATCAAAGCATTCTGGACTTCCATAACACCTCAGCAGTGCTACAGACTGATCATCTCCATGTCATGCAGCGTTGATGTAGTAATTGATGCAAAAGGAATCCCGACCAAGTATTGAGTGCATTTACTGAACATACATTTCAATAGGCCAACATTTCGGATTTTAAAATCATTTTTTTACCTAGTGTTATAAAGTATCCTAATTTACTGAAATAATGACTTTTGGGTTTTCATTGGACGTAAGCCATAATCATCAACATTAACAAGAATAAACACTTGAAATACATCACTCTGTTTGTAATGACTCTATGTAATATATGAGTTTCACTTTTTGTATTGAAGAACTGAAATAAATTAACTTTTGATGATATTCTAATTTTGTGGAATGTATATACACACGAGGTTGTAGCCTCCAATGCCTGGTGCATCAGATTGTGGGGGTAAAATGCCGGGAGGTGCCGTCTGAAGAAGAGACTCAGTTTGGAGTGAGGGTGGCATGGGGAAACAGTGTGATGATGAGGCAGCATGAAAGGAAAAGTGTGATGAAGAAGTAGCATCGGGCGGACAGTGTGGAGGTCATAGTTCATTAGGGATGAAGGTGTTGTGGGTATAATTCAGGTCAGTGTGACATTTTCATGATAAGAGGGCAATGTAGTTGCTGTAGGTCATTAGGAGGATGATGTTACGGTCATATTATAAAAAGGGGGACGGTGTGGTAGAAATATTTTATTGAAGAGTATGTCATTGAGGCAATGTATTATAAGAGGGACAGTGTGGGAAAAAATTTTGTGCAGGTAGCACTGTGAAGAATAATTATTTATTCAGAAATACAATGTAGGGCTTATTTAGGGCACATCATGGGTGGCTATTTTTATTCAGGCAACATTAAAATGCACTGTTACTTTTAAGGACACCGTGTAGGGATGTTCTGCAGAAGACCAGAGAAGAGAAAAATTTGCAGAGACGAGCTCCAGTAGAGCTCATGGTGGTGTCAGGACAGGATGAAGAAAATTGGGATGAGAACACAAAACAGAAAATATGTCATCTATAAGGTACCTGGATCTAAGGGTGCAGTTATAGTGCACAATCACAGCCTTTAAACAACCGCTGATCTACTGTGCAAGGCCGATTGGCAGTTGTTTAAAAGCTTGTTTATGCAGGCCAACCGCACTGTCATGTACATAAACAACATAATCTCTAGTCAAGATTAATCAATATGATATTTTGTAAAGAGATGATTGTCCCCACCAAAAAACAATCATGGGCAGTGCCCTAATGGAACTCCAAAATCATATAAAAAAAACAGAAAAAGGAGCAAAATACCAAAAACGAAGATAATTTTAAAGCAAGCAAGAATTTTATTAAGGTAGGATAGTACAAAAGTTAAAAGATTATATACCAAAATACACAGACGGTGATATCAGAACACGCAGTGGTCACGGTGAGCTGCAGAATGGTAAATAACTACACCAAAAAGCCATACCATGGGCAATAAGGAAATGGAGAAATGCACAATCAAATATCGTGTCCCCAGAGTTAAGTAGAAGACATATGTCATTCCTTATAAAGTGCTTCCAATGAAATGCCACTCCATAACATTATCTAATTTGCCAGTGCAATACCCTGTGTCCGTGGTCCGGATCCAGGGACAACCAGGAAATGGAGCAGCATACACAGAAGCATCTGCGAAACGCGCGTAGGGGCGCGTTCCTGCACCACTATACCACCATGGGTAAGCTATAACCTTTTCTAATGATCACTTGTATGCTGCTCCATTTCCTGGTTGTCCCTGGATCCGAACCACGGACACAGGGTATTGCACTGGCAAATTAGATAATGTTATGGAGTGGCATCTCATTGGAAGCACTTTATAAGGAATGACACATGTCTTCTACTTAACTCTGGGGACACGATATTTGATTGTGCATTTCTCCATTTCCTTATTGCCCATGGTATGGCTTTTTGGTGTAGTTATTTACCATTCTGCAGCTCACCGTGACCACTGCGTGTTCTGATGTCACCGTCTGTGTATTTTGGTATATAATCTTTTAACTTTTGTACTATCCTACCTTAATAAAATTCTTGCTTGTTATAAAATTATCTTCGTTTTTGGTATTTTGCTCCTTTTTCTTTTTACTGTCATGTACATAGAATAATCATTAACCAGATTCTATGTGTATAGAATAGAATTGTTCTTGACAGCACATGTTTACACAGGACGATGTGCTGCCAAGAATGAAGATATATAAGCAAACTGTAAAATTATTTCATTCGATGAACTGAAAGTTTTGTTTATGCATCACTTGATTGACAGCCTGTTTTGATGGACCAATATTCAGTTCTCCATTACCAGCCAGTGTACATGGACCTTAAAGTAATTTTTGGGAGATTTTTTTAAGTTTTAAGCACTTTAATTCTGAACAGATAACTGGGGACCTGCTCTTGAGACCCCCACCAATTGTGTATAAGACTGTTCAGGAGACAAGACAGCATACACTCAGTGCAGAGCAGATGCAGTAGAAACAGGTTTTCTGTGTGTGCCTGTCTCCTAAGCTGCACACTTCTAAAAGGTCTTATGAGTGATTGATGGAAACCTCAGGCCTCCGAACCACACAAATCTGCTTAGAAATAAAGACATAGAACATATATTTCCCAAAATTTAAGATACCGTTTTATTGTTTAATAGTGCTACTGTCTGCCTCTAGTCAGCTCTGTGAGTCTTGCATGATTCATAGTAAGATGAAGGCTGGTAACAACAATAATGCCTATCATCTCTTTACCTTTGTTATGGCCATACGGGGAGTTGAAAGCTCATGCAATGAAATTGGAAATGCAGGCGACTGACCTGACATTGCAATTAATTGCTGAACTAAGGCATATAGATGATGGTTCTGGTGCAGTTTTAATATATACCGATGATTGTTCTGGTGATTTATTTATGTACTGATGTGTTTCTGGTGCTGTATTCACGTACTGATGGTGGTTTTGGTGATGTAGTCTTGTACTTTTGGTGGTTCTAGTGATGTATTGTGCATCCGATGCCGTATTCATGTACTGATGGTGATTCTGGTGCTGTATTCATGAACTGATGAATTATTTTACTGAAGGTGGTTCTAATCCAGTATTAATGCAGTTGTAGTAATCTTTAATTTAATAATAATTTAATAATATTTATATAGCGCTAACATATTCCTGAGCACTTTACTAGACTTGACAACAGATCATTGTAAGGTCATGTGCTATCCGTTGCACAAATGGACAACGCAAAGACATAAAATACAGCCATCTGAGTAAGGGCATATATGTCAGCCAAACAATTGTTTGATTAAAGCCCAATACACTTAGATAGATGTGCAATCGTTCTGCCAGCATTTGTCTCGTCTGACTCCCTTACATAGGATCACTTGCTCTGCCAGGCACTGCTAAATTCTCAATGAGCCTTGCTACTAGACACTTCTGGTGGTAGCTTATCTCATATAGAACAAAAGAATCTGCAGTCTGAAATAGGACTTTCTGGATCCTTACATCCCCTGACAATCACCATCCAGAGGCACACATGAACATTAGATTGCTGGATGAATACATCAATAGCAACGGGTTTGGACAACATAAGTGTAATGTGCATGCTAATGTAAGGAGATAGACCGGACCGTGGATACCTCCATGCCTGGCCCGGAACTGAAAGGGCTGCATCCTAAGTTCCCGGGTGGAAGCCTGAGAGAGATGGACCTTCCCCTGCTGCAGGTGGAAAGAAGGAGAGAGACGGAGCTTCCTGCTGACAGGAGGGGGCGGGGCGAGCCTAAAAAGAGCTCACAGACTGAGAAAGAAGGGAAGGAAAAGCACGCGTGCCACCGTGGGAAATCTGCCCGCAATACAGAGACTGTGACTAGACAACCTGCGCCGCTGTTGTCGGTGCCACCGTTGGAACCCTGAATTTCCGCACAACAGTAGTATACAGTCAGTTAAGTTTTACCTCTTTATTACTGAACTCTCGTTCGTCCCTCACCTATCCTTCCATTCTCCCAGTTCTGCCCCATTCCTTACCATCAACCTACAATCCATTACTCCCTGCGTGGAGCACATCCCCCTGTAAATAAACCTGTTTAACCCTTGCTCTGCCTCCCCGTGTGTGACTGCATCCCGCGTTCCTGCAGGTTATTACACTTTTACTACTATCTAAAGGGTAGGGGCATTTAAAAGGTATGTGCACATGCAGTCTTTTAGATGTCTGCAAACCCAGCGGGTCTTTGGGGACAACGATGTTGCGTCTTTCCCTTAATTAATCTTTTTTTAAACTTTTTGGCTGTATTATCTGTCTTTTGACTGCTGGCTTTTTATTTAAATTGTATTGAATAAACTAGTGAGCAAGCTGAGCAGTTGATAATTATTTAGAAACTTGAAATGATTATAAGAAGCTGAAAGACTTAACATATGTACAGCAAGTCATTTTTACATTGCAGAGTATTTGTTCATTCTTTTTAGCATTTATTTAGTGTTTTGGTAGGTGGATTACAGAACCTACCCATCTGAAAAAGACATCATGTGCACATATCTTGAGTAAGAATTACCAGTGGGTGCAGGGTGGTGACCATTTAAAGTGCCTAGGCCAGCTTGAGTGTCAAATGCTAACCCTGTGTATTAGAGAATTCAAGTGGAATTAAATTCTACATGAATCTTACAAAAATCTGCATTCACCAAAATGAGGATTTTTTGTAATTCTCTTCTATGCAGATTCAGCAAAATGGCAGCGCTGGCCTGAACTGTATAAGACCATTAGCATGTTAAAAAGTTAAAAAAATCCTTACACTCATTGTTCACTTCTCCGGCCTCTCCATTCGTCACCTCCACCTGTCCTATTCTCGTTGCATCTTCGGATTTCCATTGGCTGCACTGAAATTCCCGGCCTTTCACACTGGGCCAGGGCTTATAGATTTGATAGGCCCAGGAGGGTTCTGCAAGTGTGCCCACAAAGGTCATGGCCCACAGTAAGACATCATTCGCGACGTCAATGCATGTGATGTGTCTTATGTAGGTGCATGAGCTGAACCCTTCCAGGCCTATCGAACCAGAAAGCACCGGCCTCGCTTGAGAGGCCTGCTGATATCAGCGCGGCTGATGGTGATATGAAAATGCAACGAGGACTGGATGGGTAGCATAGAGATGAGCATTGTGTATAAGGATTTTTAAAAAAATTTTTGCATACTAAATTTACTATCCTCTGGGGTGTGGAAAGACACAAGGGCATGTTAAAGGACACTGAAGTCACAGATAACAAGTAATTTTTCCGCAAATCAAATTTCCCAGGAAAATCCATGCAAACAAGGTAATTTGACTTTTGTCTGATCAGTTCATCCCTACTGAATATATTACTATGGTAACATTCATAATATTTCAAACTGTTGCAGGCATGAAAATGTTTTCTTTTATTTCAGGAAACAAAAACTTATTGAAAATATATGGTCAGATTTTTTCTTATAAAAGAAGAAATTGGATTGGAAAAAAGTATGTTATCTTTAAAATATCATTTTTTTAACTTTTCTTACCTAGTTAGACACGTACTGCCAAAACAATATCAACAAGCTGGATCCTATTATACTTTCTGTGAAATATCTGCAGACATCCTGATTTCACTTTAAGGCCGGGGTCACACTTGCATGTGTGATGCAAGAAACTCGCACGAGTCTCTCACATCAACACCCAGCACTGCCGCCAACACTCGGGACCGGAGCGTGCGGCTGCATAGAAATACATGTAGCGGCCTAAATCTTGCTAAATCTTTCAATTTAATTCAGAACATTCTGTAAAATAAGTAGCAAAAGACTGTACTTCGTTTTTCCAGTAATCTCCTAAACCAGTAAAGACAGATTTTGCCCCGAGGCTGCATCCTGACAAAGATGTGTCAAATACATGTATATGTAATTATTACAGACCCTTTGTTTCCACCTGATGATAAACTTCACCTCTGCCCCTACAAAAATACAATCTTCCCAGATTTTGGGGCTTTATGTCTGTGAGAATCCCAGCACTGTATTATTATTCATTGATTTTATGTTACACTCTGGTCGTCAGCTCCTTAACCACTGCATTCCTTAGCTCAGTGGTAATGGTAATACTCCCTGGATTCTATTTGCTACCACTACCTCAGATTGGTCACATATTTTCTCACAACAGATCTATTTGCAATAAACCATCATTCTGCCATTATACTTTGAAGAGCTAATAACTGTATTAACTGTTTCCTGGAATTCTGCTTCACACACATAAGTAACTGGCATCAGAGTTGCAAAAATGAGGATGGACCTTAGCACCACTGATTGGTCCTACATATGGACTACTTTTTCCTTTCTAAACTCAAATCCTTGTTCCTGTACATGCGCACAGAGGAGGAGAGTAGTGGTGCACGCACAGTGCAAGAGTGCTCTCTAATCTGTGGTTCCTGCCAGTCTGTGTGCGCTGAACGCTACACCTGGAAGTGTAACAAGCGGTTTCAGAGATGAGTAAAACAGCACTGTCAGTCAGGATCAGGGACAGCACTATCAGTCAGGGTCCGGGAGAGCACTGTCAGTCAGAATCAGGGAGAGCACTGTCAGTCAGTATCAGGGACAACACTGTCAGTCAGGATCAGGGAGAGCACTGTCAGTCAGGGAGAGCACCGTCAGTCAGGATCAGGGACAGCACTCTCAGTCAGGATCAGGGACAGCACTCTCAGTCAGGATCAGGGACAGCACTCTCAGTCAGGATCAGGGACAGCACTCTTGGTCAGGGTCAGGGAGAGCACTGTTCATCATGATCATGGACAGCACTCTCAGTCAGGATCAGGGACAGACAGCACTGTCAGTCAGGGACAGAACTGTCAAACAGGATCAGGGACAGCACTGTCAATCAGGATCAGGGACAGCACTGTCAATAAGGATCAGGGACAGTGCTTGATGGTCAAATTAGTCCAGTAGCCATTTCAAGGGGGTAGGAAGTGCCTTGATTTTCATACAAAATAAAACTAAATTTATTTGCAAATACAAAACTAAAATATATATTACTTGCATAAGTAATAATACGGCTAAATCCCCTACATAAAAGTTTAATAGCTGAAGTTGCATTTTGGGGGTGACACTCCTTTTAAAGAGGTTTTTAAAGAAGTTCTGTCACCTGATTTCACCACATGTATATATTTAAAAGATCTCATAGACCTGATGAAGAAGGAATAATTGCTCTGAAATGAAATGCTTCATTGAGTCCAACTTCACCCATAGAATGCTCATCTTAAAGCGGTTGTCCATTTGTGCACAACCACTTTGAATGCCCCAGTGTCATGTATAAAATAAGAAAAAAGCATAGGCTCAAGAGCTCACGTAACATAGACAATGTCATGATATCACCAGGGGATGCACCGCATTAAGCAGAGGAACGGCGCCTGTCCAAGAGCTATGTACAGTATGTTTTTTCTCTTATTTTATTCAGCAGATGGGGGTTATCAAAACTAGTTGGTCAACCTCTTTAGTATCAGTTTTATACAACCATTCTGACATGGGTTTTCAAAGTAAATCCAACGACATCATCAGGAGTAACAGATCTATTTAGTATTGTGAAATCTTATGACAAATTAGATTTAATGTATACCACAATTTCTATATGGGATTCAGAGCTATGGTTTTTATGAATTATCTCTTCTTAGAATCCACTAAATAACAGAAATTCATCTAAGCTATTTATATATTATTCAATTTATCTAACAATATGAAATGCATTAACGACATTTATATATTCAACCTAATATGACCTATCTAATACTGATACAACTTAATAAAATATATAACAACTTAAATGTGGATTCAACTTATGAATGCATTAATAGCCACTGTACATGATATCCCACATGAATTTCATGATACTAGTGATTTCCATACTTCATAACATCTCAAACTGAGTAGACGTACAAAAGTTGTGTTACCTGAGACAAAATGTTCTCTTGGTTCTCAGACTCGTCTTCCAGTGTTTTGTCTTCTGAACTTGAATTGGATTCTGCAGGCTGAACTGGAGAAGGACTAGGATTCTCACTTTTTCCTCCAAGGGCATTAGAACCCATACAGAAATGAATGAAACACAGAAGAATAATCTTGTGTGGATCCATAAGAATTGCAAGAGGTTGCTGTCACCATACAGCTCCAAAATATTCTACTCTAGACGATCATCAGCTGATCATCACAGAATAATGGCAGAAAGAGCCATCTACATAACACTTGTAAAACTAAGAGTCGGATTCAAATGCAGGTTGTCTCCTTCATGTTTAATAAAGGACTGCCAACTTGTGGAGTTGTCTGTCTTTTCTGAAACTGTAAACGGATGAAAGGGTGAGCCAAACAAGAGGGGCAGCCAGACAAGAGAGGCAGGGGCTTCTTTCTTTAGCTCTAGAGTCTTCTCAAATTACAACACAAGAAAAGGCTAAAGGTGCTGAAGTACTGAGATCTGGGTGCTATGAGCTCTGAGCAGCTGGGAGAATTGGCTGCTGCAGCTCACTAGTCTTGTCTCCATACAAGGGAAGAGAGGTTGGGAGGAGTCTCCAGTAGCTACTTCACTTTTAAGGAATCGCAGCTAACTACTTTTCCAGTTGAGAATCTGATACAGCAATTTATAACAGAGCAAGATATTCGCTGGCAGGAACTTTTGAAAGTCAGGTGTGTTTTCTCTGTAGTAAATGTCTGACGGTCAACCATGCCAAAACAAACATCACCGCTACTGATGACAAAGTGCAGACACAGTGCTTCCTTGCCCTAGGAGCTGACTATTTACATAAGACATTAAAATATAAAAGCAAATGTTATGTGTATTATGCATATATCATGTATTTAATGCACAATGAATAATTCAGTAACTAATATCATCCTCATTCTGTACCACCCTGGTTGATCAGATTGCTCATCAGCTGAGCCAAGCAGGTGATTTCTACCCTACTCTTTCAATTTCGTTCATGACGTTTTCATTCTTTATCAAGAATGTAAAACTTAAGGATGAGTGACTTTCCTTTTTTTCGGGTCGAGTCGGGTTTCACGAAATCCGACTTTCACAAAAGTCGGGTCGAGCGAAATCTGCCGACTATCGGGAAATGTGGGGTTTCGTCCGAAACACGAAACCCAATGCAAGTCAATGGGGAATTAATAATGTTCAACCATAAATGCCACATCATGTTAATCCCAAACTAATTATTACCTAATATAGGGGGCTATATATGGCCATGAATCTACTGGGACACATCAGATAACATATAAACAACAACCACATAGGTGGAAGAAAAGATGTACTCGTCCGTCAAAAAAGTACAAACTTTATTAATAAGCAAATTGACATACAGGGTTGTGGAGTGTGGAAAACACCCGCTGGTGTCAGGTATACATCAAAAAACACACACAATAAAAAGCTAAATTTAAAACAGGAGCACACCACCCCAAGACCTACAATAGTGTACAACTCCATTGGTAATATTTAGACTAATGTCATATATTATGAGTATGTACAGAAATATCACCAGGAATATCGCCTCAACAAGAACAATGATTTTAGAATATAATAAAAGGACACAATTCCTCTGAACTCTATGACAAAGTTATGACATTGCAATGATCATATTATATTCAGTATATACATGAAAGAAACATTGTTCCCATCACTAAGGTGGGAAAGACCATCATAGTAGAATGCAGCATTGGCTGCCACAATATTACCTATTAGCGCAGATGTAATCAAGGTGCTGCTGGCGGGGTCTAGGGATTATGTGTGCACGTGCCCCAACACACGTTTCGGTCCTGCCTTCATCAGGGGGCATAAGTATCTCACCTCATTGTGCTCCTTTAAATAGTGATGCCCGCCACAATTGCGTC
Organism: Oophaga sylvatica; assembly: GCA_033576555.1. NCBI lineage: Eukaryota > Metazoa > Chordata > Amphibia > Anura > Dendrobatidae > Oophaga > Oophaga sylvatica. The sequence continues at coordinate 158,340,935 of JARQOD010000009.1, forward strand.
CCCTTCAGCTGCTTAACTAGCCGGAAATGTATAACCGGAAGTGACGTCTCCGGCCTTTGATGACGCGCATGTTGCCATGTGTACCGAGACGCCAAATGGTGTCAACGATCAGACAGGATCACTTCTGATCCGTTAAAAAGTGATTTTTATACATGATATGCAATCTGTTAACATTGTCATTTGTTGTCGAGTAACAAATTATTTTGACTATTGTCGATTTAGTATAGATTTGATATATTATATATACTTTATAGGCCGAGGTGATATGGTTATGGTTTTCATAATTACATAGAGTAGCATTATTCTTCATAGATGATATTGCGATATACTCCAATTATAGGCAGTCTACAGTCATGGCCAAAAGTTTTGAGAATGACACAAATATTATATTTTCACATGATCTGCTGCCCTCTGGTTTTTATGTGTGTTTGACAGATGTTTTTATCACAGACAGAAATATAATAATTGCAAACATATGAGTAACAAAAGCTTATATTGACAGATAGAATGAGTTAATGCAGCAAGTCAATATTTGCAGTGTTGACCCTTCTTCTTCAGGACCTCTGCAATTCTCCCTGGCATGCTCTCAATCAACTTCTGGACCAAATCCTGACTGATAGCAGTCCATTCTTGCACAATAAATGCTTTCATTTTGTCAGAATGTTTAGGTTTTTGTTTGTCCACCCGTCTCTTGATGATTGACCACAAGTTCTCAATGGGATTAAGATCTGGGGAGTTTCCAGGCCATGGACCCAAAATCTCTATGTTTTGTTCCCTGAGCCATTTAGTTATCACCTTTGCTTTATGGCAAGGTGCTCCATTATGCTGGAAAAGGCATTGTTGATCGCCAAACTGCTCTTGGAGGGTTGGGAGAAGTTGCTCTTGGAGGACATTCTGGTACCATTCTTTATTCATGGCTGTGTTTTTAGGCAAGACTGTGAGAGAACCGATTCCCTTGGCTGAGAAGCAACCCCACACATGAATGGTTTCAGGATGCTTAACAGTTGGCATGAGACAAGACTGGTGGTAGCGCTCACCTTGTCTTCTCCGAATGAGGCGTTTTCCTGATGTCCCAAACAATCGAAAAGGGGATTCATCAAAGAAAATAACTTAACCCCAGTCCTCAGCAGTCCACTGCCTGTACCTTTTGCAGAATATCAGTCTGCCCATGATGTTTTTTCTGGAGAGAAGTGGCTTCTTTGCTGCCCTCCTTGAGACCAGGCCTTGCTCCAAGAGTCTCCACCTCACAGTGCGTGCAGATGCACTCACACCTGCCTGCTGCCATTCATGAGCAAGCTCTGCACTGCTGGTAGCCCGATCCCGCAGCTGAAACACTTTTAAGAGACGGTCGGGGCGCTTGCTGGTCTTTCTTGGGCGCCCTGGAGCCTTTTTGGCAACAATGGAACCTCTCTCCTTGAAATTCTTGATGATGCGATAGATTGTTGACTGAGGTGCAATCTTTCAAGCTGTGATACTCTTCCCTGTTAGGCCATTTTTGTGCATTGCAATGATGACTGCACATGTTTCTTTAGAGATAACCATGGTTAACAGAAGAGAAACAATGATGCCAAGCACCAGCCTCCTTTTAAAGTGTCCAGTGGTGTCATTCTTACTTAATCATGACAGATTGATCTCCAGCCATGTCCTCATCAACACCCACACCTGTGTTAATGGAGCATTCACTGAAAAGAGGTTAGCTGGTCCTTTTAAGGCAGGGCTGCAATGATGTTGAAATGTGTTTTGGGGGATAAAGTTCATTTTCTAGCCATATATTGACTTTGCAAGTAATTGCTGTTAAGCTGATCACTCTTTATAACATTCTGGAGTATATGCAAATTGCCATTAGAAAAAGTGAAGCAGTAGACTTTGTAAAAATTAATATTTTTGTCATTCTCAAAACTTTTGGCCATGACTGTACTTTGATACTATTCTTCTAGATGCTTTGCTAAGAGATGTCCCTGAATAATGATCTGAATTGATCTGTTTTTATTTTTTATTTTTCAAACTATTGCTGCTATTTAAATAGTACATCTCCTGTCTGTACGCGCATGTTTGGCATTGAATCTGCAACCCCATCTGGCTTTCAGCGTCTCTCTGCTGTGTTAAGCCTAGGCCCACCCACAGCATGACACCGACACCATTTGGCGTCTCGGTACGCATGGCAACATGCGCGTCATCAAAGGCCAGAGACGTCACTTCCGGTTATACATTTCCGGCTAGTTACGCAGCTGAAGGGGACGCAATTGTGGCGGGCATCACTATTTAAAGGAGCACAATGAGGTGAGATACTTATGCCCCCTGATGAAGGCAGGACTGAAACGTGTGTTGGGGCACGTGCACACATAATCCCTAGACCCCGCCAGCAGCACCTTGATTACATCTGCGCTAATAGGTAATATTGTCGCAGCCAATGCTGCATTCTACTATGATGGTCTTTACCACCTTCGTGTTGGGAACAATGTTTCTCTCATGTATATACTGAATATAATATGATCATTGCAATGTGATAACTTTGTCATAGAGTTCAAAAGAATTGTGTCCTTTTATTATATTCTAAAATCATTTTTCTTGTTGAGGCGATATTCCTGGCGATATTTCTGTACATACTCATAATATATGACATTAGTCGAAATATTACCAATGGAGTTGTACACTATTGTAGGTCTTGGGGTGGTGTGCTCCTGTTTTAAATCTAGCTTTTAATTGTCTGTGTTTTTTGATGTATACCTGACACCAGTGGGTGTTTTCCACACTCCACAACCCTGAATGTCCATTTGCTTATTAATAAAGTTTGTACTTTTTTGACGGACGAGTACATCTTTTCTTCTACCTATGTAGTTGTTGTTTATATGTTATCTGATGTGTCCCAGTAGATTCATGGCCATATACAGCCCCCTATAATAGGTAATAATTAGTTTGGGTTTAACATGATGTGGCATTTATGGTTGAACATTATTAATCTAACGCTTGCTGTGTTTTGCACAGATTTTCTTCCAGACATGGACTTTAAGGCCAAAGAGAAAGCTTGCCTCTCGCAAATTGACCAGGTTTTTGGTAGTGGGGGAGACGCCCCTGTACAGCCGGGTGATCAGGGATGGGAGGAGCAAGCCTCCGAGCTACAAAATATGGTAATCAAACTAACCAAAATTTGGTGGACTCGAGCATTCCTAGATAAATATCTTGGTAAATAAATTATTCCTAGAGGGCTCCGGGTACGAATAATACCCACTTTTCCCGTTAATGACGATGATATTAAGAAAAGATGGGAGGACATATGCGATGAATGTTCCAACAAATTGATGAGATTGCTATGCGAATTAAATTCTAAAATTATTGTGGACTTAGAAGAAAGAATTTCTAAAATCGAGGAGGACCTTAAAACAAAAGGTTTACCAGAGAAACTACAAAATTTTAATATCCAGTTGGAAAAGAATATCGACGGAGTAGTTAAAAATATACATTTTACCCAGACTAATAAATTGAATCGGGATATACGTGACTATCAAAATAATGTTATTTATTCATGGAGAAAACCAACTGCTCAAGGACAATTGTTTCCACGTATTGAACCTGGATCATCGGTATCATCTTTAAATGATCAATCCGAAGTGTCAGATGTTCCTATGGTTACTAGATCTGGCGCTAGATCAAAAAGACCAAGAAATAGTAATTTCCATCCATATAGACGCCAAGATTTCAGACTTCCTGGCCATAGGAACACTGATAACAAGGTAATCAATTTGAGCACTCATTCATTTTCCCATGCTGATCTTACTTTACTTAATAAGGGTCTATCCTTTGCTCCTTCGGCATCATTTGATGCTTTTTCTGCAACTAAAGATCTCCATTTTTTTGCTCGATCATTGTGGTTGAAAAAATATTTTTTTAACTCTGAGTCGCATGTAATGTTCCCCACAGAGGAAGAACAGATAGCACTACGTACACTTGAGGATCTCGCCGGTGAACATAATGAAACGAAAGGAGGTAAGATTCCCTCCTCTATTAAGGCTCGTTCCAAGAAATTTCCTCCATTTCATTCTTGTTCAAACATTGATCTTTTTGTACAAATTGTTTCAAAAGAATTTGGTAAGATCCCTAGATACATCAATCGAGATAATCTGTCTGTAGAGGAAAGGAGGCGACTCCGTGTCCTTGTGGATCTGCCGGATGTGGTGTTCAAACAGGCGGACAAGGGGGGTAATATTGTAGTGTGGCCCAAATGTAGCTATGAAAAACAAACTTATCGCCAATTAAATGATAAAGTCTGTTATAAGAAACTTACTTTTAACCCCTTGTCCACCTATTTGTTACAACTTAAAAATATTATTTACAAGGCAAGAGATAATAATATCATCACCAATGAATTGGCCAAGGCTTTGATGGTGGAAGAACCCACCATCGCCACTTTTACCTCTTGCCTAAAATCCACAAGGACACGCAGACCCCTCCTGGACGTCCGATTATTTCTGGAAGAGGCAATTATCTTGAAAATGTGAATTGCTGGTTTGAGTCTAAATTGCAACCTCTTGTTGAGAAGTTGCCCTCCTTCCTAAAAGACACCGGTGAGCTCCTCCGCAGGGTAGATGGGCTACAATTGGACAGTGACACGATGTTGGTTACAGCTGATGTTGAATCACTGTATACCAGCATTAGGCATAAAGATGGCCTCAAAGCCATAGAATTTTTTTCTATCTGCATCTGTTCTCCCTGTGGGTATCAGGGATCTGATTTTGGAGTTATTAGAATTTGCACTATCGCATAATTTTTTTACCTTCAAGGGGTCCTTCTTCCTGCAGCTCCAGGGCACAGCAATGGGGGCGTCCTATGCGCCCGCCTATGCTAATTTGTTCCTGGGGCTGTGGGAGAGGGACCTCCTCCTGTCGGATCGGGTGGCGTCAATGTGCCGCGTCCTGTCATGGACGCTGTACATTGACGACATACTCCTGATCTGGCAGGGGTGTGTGGAAGAGTTACAGGAATTTTTTTCTGTTTTGAATGACAATGATCAAAACATTCATCTTACTTTTAAGGGAGATCACAATGAAATCGAATTCTTAGATGTAAAGATCAAAAGAGATAATTGCAATGAGTTGCAGACTATTATCTTTCGCAAGGCAACCTCATCAAACATGTTATTGCATGCTTCATCCTCTCATCCGCAGCATGTTATTCAATCTGTTCCAACAGGACAATTTCTGCGAATTCGCAGACTTTGCTCTACCGATGAAGATTTTTTCCATCAGGCAGAAGATTTAAAAAACCGACTATTGGAACGAGGTTATAGTAAACAAATGATCAAAAGGGCTTTTAATAGAGCCAAACATTCATCGAGACATGATCTTCTTTATAAATCATACAATAAGAAAGATGAAGGAAAAGTTAGATTGATTACCGACTTCCATTCACAGTTTCCAGCTATGAGAAAGGCCTTAGAAAAATTTTGGCCAATCCAGAAAGCAGACCCAGTTTTGTCTAGATTCCTCCCTGAGAGGGTCGCCATTGCATCACAAAAGGTCACATAATTTACGCGACTTTCTTGTACATAGTCATTATGTTGACAATACCAAAAAGATGTTTTTTGATAACGTGAAGGTGACAAATGGATGTACTCCTTGTGGCCGGTGCGTAGCATGTAAAAATATTCAATGGAGTGATACATTTTATAATGCTTCCAAATCGCATACTTTTAAAATCAAGAAACGCATCACATGCACTAGCACCAATGTGATCTATTTTGCAACTTGTCCTTGTGACAAAATTTATATAGGCCTGACCACACGCCAACTCAAAGTGCGTGTAAGAGAACACGTTTTGGGCATCTTCGCAGCGGCCACACAGGAAGAATTATTGTCTCTTAAAACTATTCCACGCCATTTCAAGACATATCACGGATGTAATGGTGACCTTCTGAAAGTAAGGGGTATAGACATGTTAGATGTCAACATTTGAGGTGGTCGTATCTCTAAGAGACTTTCACAACTGGAATCCAGATGGATTTGGACGCTGGATACTGTACATCCGCTAGGACTAAATGAATGTTTAAGCTATGCCCCTTTCTTTCATTACCCGTCTAATGTGTTGGATATAGCATCTCAACACCTATTTAAATTATTTCAATTATTTTATATTATTTTTGGTTTGTTATTCATTGATCTTCCTCTTTATGCTCTAGCAATATATGATGATATTGATTGCCAGTATTTGAAGTGTTACTTACAAGAAGGAGTTGACATCGGCTATGAAGCTATTGGATCCTTGATTCGCCTCTTCAACATCAACGATCAGACAGAATCACTTCTGATCCGTTAAAAAGTGATTGTTATACATGATATGCAATCTGTTAACATTGTCATTTGTTGTCGAGTAACAAATTATTTTGACTATTGTCGATTTAGTATAGATTTGATATATTATATATACTTTATAGGCCGAGGTGATATGGTTATGGTTTTCATAATTACATAGAGTAGCATTATTCTTCATAGATGATATTGCGATATACTCCAATCATAGGCAGTCTACTATGATACTATTCTTCTAGATGCTTTGCTAAGAGATGTCCCTGAATAATGATCTGAATTGATCTGTTTTTATTTTTTATTTTTCAAACTATGGCTGCTATTTAAATAGTACGTCTCCTGTCTGTACGCGCATGTTTTGCATTGCATCTGCGACCCGGTCTGGCTTTCGGCGTCTCTCTGCTGTGTTAAGCCTAGGCCCACCCACAGCATGACGCCGACGCCATTTGGCATCTCGGTACGCATGGCAACATGCGCGTTATCAAAGGCGGAAGACGTCACTTCTGGTTATACATTTCCGGCTAGTTACGCAGCTGAAGGGGACGCAATTGTGGCGGGCATCACTATTTAAAGGAGCACAATGAGGTGAGATACTTATGCCCCCTGATGAAGGCAGGACCGAAACGTGCGTTGGGGCACGTGCACACATAATCCCTAGACCCCGCCAGCAGCACCTTGATTACATCTGCGCAAATAGGTAATATTGTGGCAGCCAATGCTGCATTCTAGTATGATGATCTTTCCCACCTTAGTGATGGGAACAATTTTCTCTCATATATATACTGAATATAATATGATCATTGCAATGTGATAACTTTGTCATAGAGTTCAGAGGAATTGTGTCCTTTTATTATATTCTAAAATCATTGTTCTTGTTGAGGCGATATTCCTGGCGATATTTCTGTACATACTCATAATATATGACATTAGTCTAATTATTACCAATGGAGTTGTACACTATTGTAGGTCTTTGGGTGGTGTGCTCCTGTTTTAAATTTAGCTTTTAATTGTGTGTGTTTTTTGATGGGTACCTGACACCAGCGGGTGTTTTCCACACTCCACAACCCTGTATGTCCATTTGCTTATTAATAAAGTTTGTACGGACAAGTCAATGGGGAAGCAAAGTTGGTAGGGAGTGGAGGACAGTAAACACACCTACAGTGCCCATTTGAATGGCAATAACATCACTCATTATTGCTTAAGCTTGGCAACCTTAATTGACTTTATAATAATGGTTATGCATTGAAAAATGGGGGTTATTTGGCTCAACTTGTGGGGGGGGTAGGGATGTCTCCCGGTTTTCGTGGGCCCAGGGCCAAAGAGTGTCAGTCGGCCTCTTTAACACATACCACAATTCATGATGCTCCGATGCGGCACAGAAATATCGGTATAGTACAATGAAAAATACTTCCTTTCTTACATGACATGACTGATAGCTATGTTAAAATCTACAATAGCTCAAAATACGGACACTATAGTGCGCCATACAGAATAATGAGCCTCATATAATGCTCCATACAGAATAGGCCCCATATGATGCCTCATACCCTATGTAATGCCCCATAAATAATGAACCCCATATGATTCTCCAGGTAATGATGGGCCACATGGATGATGCTCCAGTGTATGATGGGCCAAAATCAAGCTCCATATATAATGGGCCCGTTAATTAATGTTCCAGTGTGTAATGGGCCACGTAAATGCTTCTCCAATGTCTGATCTGCCCCATTTAGAATGCTCCAATACATCACGGGATTCATGGATGATCCTCCATTGTCTTATGGGCCAAAAGAAAGCTCCATATATAATGGGCCCAAGTATTAATGTTCCAGTGTGTAATGGGCCACGTAAATGCTGCTACTGTGTCTGATGTCCTCCATTTACAATACTCCAGTGTATGATGGGCCCATGGATGCTGCTCCAGTGTCTTATGGTCCAAAATCATGGTCCATCTATAATGGGCCCCATTATTCATTATCCAGTGTATAATAGGCCCCGGAAATGCTGCTCCAGTATCTGCTGTCTCCCATTTACAATGCTTCAGTATATGATGGGCCCCATGGATGCTGCTCCAGTCTCTGATCTGCCACATTGAGAATGCTCCTATATATGATGGGGCCCATGGATGCTGCTCCAGTGTCTTATGGGCGAAAAGAATGCTCCATATATAATGGGCCCAAAAATTAATGTTCCTGTGTGTAATGGGCACGTAAATGCTGCTACTGTGTCTGATGTCCTCAATTTACAATACTTCATTGTATGATGGGTCCCACGCATGATGCTCCATTGTTTTAGGGGTCAAAAGAAAGCTCCTTATATTATGGGCCCAAGTATTAATGTTCCAGTGTGTAATGGGCCATGTAAATGCTGCTCAAGTGTCTGCTGTCCCCCATTTACAATGCTTCAGGATATGATGTGCCCCATGGATGCTGCTCCAGTCTCTGATCTGCCCCATTGAGAATGCTCCTGTATATGATTGGCCCCATGGTTGCTGCTCCAGTGTGTTATGGGCCAAAATCATGGTCCATATATAATGGTCCCAATTATTCATTATCCAGTGTATAATGGGCCCCGTAAATGCTGCACCAGTGTCTGATGTTCCCCATTTACAATACTCCAGTGTATGAAGGGCTCCATGGATGATGCTCCATTGTCTTAGGGGCAAAAGAAAGCTCCATATATAATGGGCCCAAGTATTAATGTTCCAGTGTGTAATGGGCCATGTAAATGCTGCTCCAGTGTCTGATCTGCCCTATTTTGAATCCTCCAATACATGACTAGCCCCATGGATGATGCTCCAGTGTGTTATGGGCCAAAAGAAAGCTCCATATATGATGGTCCACATTATTAATGATCCAGTGTAAAATGATACCCATATATTCCGCAAAACATAAAAAACATTTAATAACTCTCCTTGCTGTGCACTGCTCTACTCTGGCCTCCTCAGCATCGCCATCTTACAGCTCTCTGCACTTGGACTGTTTGGGCAGAGGGAGTACAGACATGACGTAATTGCGCTCTGTAACCTGAATGTTACTGTCAGGAAACGCAGAAGACGTCCCAGCGGTGGAGCATGGAGAGGTAAGTATTGCAAGTGCTGTGGCCCTTAGCAAGTAGGGGTGGTCGACTAGTGGGCGACGGCACTGGCACAGGGCCACTCATAGTACGCCGGTGCGTCTGACGGTGAGAGGGCCCATCCCACCGTCAGAGGCAAATGTTTGTACTATGAGGGGCCCTGTGCCAGTGCCATCGCCCACGAGTCGCCCCCCCTCACTTGCTCAGGGAACATGCTCTTGCCCGGGTGCGCCAGGTGCTGACGCCTGCCCTGGTGGGGGGGATTTTTACATTTTGTAGTCCGTCCACGCTTGCAAGTGTGTGGCACCCTAGGAGTTTGGTTGCCACAGTGACCTTGACTGCCTCCAGGGGGGAGTGATGTCATGCCTGAAAGTAAGGAAGGATCCCTTTAACAATTAACACAGCATACAACACCTTTCATACTCCGGACCAGGAGAGCTCCTCGAGAACATACTTGCTGGGAGTCCTCCCCCAGCAAGAATGTTCTCGAGGAGCTCTCCTGGTGAGTGTGGCTAGAGGGACAAGAGAGGAGAGACGTATGGAGACAAATTTGTGAAGAGAGGGGCTATAGAGAGCTCACCCCCAGGTTGGAGCGCCAGAAACTGGACCCCCGTAGTCCGAGGCTGAGTGGGTAAACTAAAGTCCCAGCTGCAGAATCCGGAGGACAGTAGACAGCAGATTCGCTGCCAAAACTAATACTCTACTACACAGCAGCAGCACATCTGAGCCGGAGACTCCATAAGTGAGTGATTCCTGAAGCAGGTTACACCTGCCTGCTACGAGAGTGAATTTCTACCTAGACAACAGACAGAGAGAGGAACTTGGACGGAGCTTATAGCAGGCAGTGCCTCAGAGAATAGTGCTAGAAAGGAGACCTCACATCACAACTCAAGTAAGGGGATTCCAAATTGCTTTCAGGCCGACCGACTCCAGCAGCATCTGTATTCAGTGGCCTGGACACTTTGACTGCAAAAACTGTGAGTAAAGCTTTGGAAACTGCATCTGACTGTGTCTCCTCAAGTCCTTCCTGCAAAACACACTCCACTGTGCTCCATCTTTCAGCACCATTACTTTCTATACCATCTCTCTGCCCTGGGACAAGCTTCACTTGTGGGAAGCTATTCCAACTGTAATGCATCACACCATCAGTCTCAGAGGATCTGCACTGCAGCGCTGGTCATCTGTGAACAGATACCACAAGTGGCGTTACGAATACCTTACTACAAACTCTATCATCCTCTGTAAATATTTCCCCTTTTATTGGACGCCCAGGGTCACGGACCAGGTCACTGCCGCTATGACACATTCCTTCAATACACCGGCCTGGTAGCAAGTATCCCACTGCCCTGGTGGGCGATCCATTTTGGCGTCACGAATAGGATATCGAAGCCCGGTGCTACCGGGTTCTGTGTGCCTATTTTGAATAGTCTTTTGTGCCAGAGACTTTGCTGGAAGTTTTTGTGATTGCCGCCATTACAATGCCAAGAGGCGCGCAGGGAGAAGAGAAGCGTGCCGTCGTGGGCGTAGCCAGAGTGAGAGAGCGCAAAAAGTGAGGTGCTACGCGTGAAAACGGCAGCTGGCAGAGAAAAGGGAGCTGAGGCCTGGAGTCATGGCGTGCACCGCTCTCTGCACTGGCAGAGCAATAGCCTGGTAAGCCAGTGGAAACACAGAGCCTGGCTACGATTAACTAGGGGGGGGAAGAGAATGTCTACCGCAGGAGAAGATATAGCAGCGGACACAGCCGCAGCCCCCATAGCGACTCAAGATGCAGAGTCAGGTCCAGCCGCAGCTCCCATAGCACAGCATAATCCAGCAGCCAGCGCAGCCACAGCCCCCAGAGCACAGCAAGATCTGTTGATCGCCGCAGCAGTCCTTATAATGCCGCTCTCAATGCCATATATACCGGGAGCGGCATGGCTCCCACAATACTCAGGGGAGCCGTATACCCTGAGCGATTTCAGGGAGAGACTGTGCAGTTTATTTGATGTGTACCCCTGTGTGAAAACCAAAAAGTAAACATTCTTATTGGACAGTTAACTGGTGCAGCGCAAAGAGAAGTAAAGTCCTGGCAGGACGCAGATAAAGAGACTGTCAAGAAAATTCTAGCTAAGCAAAAGAGCACCTTTGACACCCGCATGGCAGCATAAATAAAGATGAGGTTCTTTGGGTGCAAACAAAGGGTGCTGGACAGTATACGGGACAATGCTCTTAACCTTCAGGAGCCACTGTGGGCCTTAAGACAGATTGACCCAGGCAGCGTGCAGGATGGAGACAGATTGTTAAAGGAGCTGTTTGTTGAGGGACTCCTGTCCAGCACCCACAGGTCACAGCTGCGCATCATGGGCCAACAGAACCCTGACCTGAGCCTTGCAGACTTTAAAGACAGGGCTATCCGGGCGTTACACGACCCAAATGTCAGCCGTCAAGCGCCACATAGGAGCCCAGCCATTACATACCACCAGGAGGCGGCATCCTTCCCTCAGGCTCTCACTCAGGCTGACGCACAGATCGTGGATGATGACCCATCTGCAGAGATGCGTCGGCAGGTTCAGGAGCTGACCAAAAGTGTGGCTGCAGAACCAAAACCGTGCAGTCCTTGCAAGTGCCCCAAAAGGAGATGATAGAGTTAGCCTCCAGTCCAGATGACGTCCGATGGTGATGGAAGAAGATGATACCGCCAATCAGAGGGAGGGACAACGATCGCTACGACCATGACGGACGTCCCATTCTCCGCCGCTGCCGAAAAGCAGGTCACATCGCAAGATTCTGTCGAGCGACCCCTGGGGCAGAGGGCCAACCCCCAGGAGTAAGGCTGTGTTTCCATGGTACGGAAACACAGCGCTTTGGACGGAGCGGAAATTCCGCTCTGCCCAAAGCCCCGCCCCCTACTGTACGAGCGCTCATTCCGGATGTGTTCAGGACACCTCCGGAACACATCCGGAATGACCGCAGGGCTGCATAGCCCTGTGTTATTTCCCTTGCGGCGACGCAGCGTCGCTGCAAGGGACTAGGACATGCTGCGGTCTGAAAAGACGCGCCGTATGTCCGGAAACGCAGTCTTCCGCCTGCGTGTTTTGCAGCATAGTGGAGACGGGATTTCTTGAAATCCCCTCCAATATGCTGTAACATCTGAACGCTGCGTGTTTGACGCTGCGCCAATGCACAGCGTCAAACACGCAGCTATTCCAGACTGTTTCCGGACCGTGGAAACATACCATAAGACGACCAGGCCCACAGAACTGGCGACCCAAGTACGTCAGAGGTCGACCGGTTCTCCCAGTTGTGATTGACGGCATCCGAATAAATGCTTTGCTGGACACTGGCTCTCAGGTGACGACTATGCCATATATTCTTTACAAACAGTATTGGGCTGACTCTGATCTTACTCTTGGCCCAGATGATGAGCTGACAGTAGTCGCCATCAATGGTCAGCCGTTGCCACAGAAGGGGTATAAAGAGGTGAACATTAAGGTGGGGCGAGTAGAATTAAGAGTCCATGGCATGATAATTGTAGACATAGATAGACGATAATGTAACCCAATGATGACCTTAGGTACTAATGAGTTTGAAAATCTTCTTGCCGAGGTTATTGTTTTGTTGCAACAGGTAGCCGAAAATGCTGGTTCCACTGAACAATGGGTCCTGGAAAAGGAGATCAAGGCCCTGATACAAAGACAGCAGGTAGAGCTATCTGGCGGAAAAGTCGGCAGTGTCAGAGTGAGTGATGCATTCCCCATTGCAATACCCCCAAAAACTGAAATGTTAATTTGGTGTCGGGCAGCCATAGGCCTCAGAGGAAGAGATTACCAAGCCCTGGTAGAACCAGTGTACTCTGATAGTAGGCCCAATATCCTGACAGCCAGAGGGGTAGTTGATGTACGCAAGGGGAGGGTACCTGTACGCATCTTAAATTGTGGGGCGGAGGACGCCAAAATACCTCGCTATGCCATCGTTGCTATGCTGTTCACTGTGAGTAACAACGCAATTCAGACAGCAGAACCCTTGGTCTTATCCGACCCGTCAGAGGACAATGGCTCTGCAAAACAGCTGGAGGATAGGTGTCAGCAGCTGCACGTAGGCACTGACTCCACCCTTCCACACCAAAAGAATGGGGTTTACCGAGTAGTGCAAGAGTTTAAAGGGGTATTCAGCAAACACTCTTTAGACTTTGGGCAGGCAAAAGGGGTCCCACATCATATCCCCACTGGAAATCATCCGCCCATTTAAGAAAGGTACCGGCCTGTACCTCCAAATCACTACCAATGTGCCAAGAGTATGCTACAAGAGATGAAGGAGGCTGGGGTGATCAGAGACAGTTGTAGCCCCTGGGCAGCTCCACTAGTCCTTCTAACAAAGAAAGATGTTACAATAAGGATGTGTGTTGATTACAGGAAACTTAACAGCATTACCCACAAAGATGCCTGTTACCTAGGATAGAGGAATCACTAGCTGCACTGAGAGCTGCTAACTATTTCTCTACCTTAGATCTCACTAGTAGGTATTGGCAGGTTCCTGTGGCAGAGGCAGACAAAGAGAAGACCACCTTTGCCACACCAATGGGCCTCTCGGAATTCAACTACATGCCTTTTTGGCTTTGCAGCATGCCAAGAACTTTACAGAGGTTGATGGAGTGCTGTCTTGGACATATGAACTTTGATACAGTTCTGTTGTACCTAGATGACGTCATTGTCTTCTCCAAGGCCCATGAGGAATATTTGGAGCACCTGGCCAAGGTGTTCGAAGCCCTGTCCAAATTTGGCCTAAAGGTGAAGCCGTACAAATGCCACCTCCTGAAGCCCAAGGTGCAGTACCTAGGCCACGTAGTGAGCGCAGCAGGCGTGGCACCAGACCCTGACAAAGTCACTTATATCAAGCTCTGGCAGAGGCCCAGCAACATCATGAAATACGCCAGTTCCTCGGGTTGGTAGGCTACTACCGAAGGTTCATCAAGGGCTTCACTGAAATAGCCGCACCTCTGCAAAATCTCCTTGTGGGCCAGCCCAAGAAGGCCAGGAAGAAGAGTTCTACATTTGATTGGAATGACGAACTGGAAAGATCCTTCACTTGGTTGAAGATGGCTCTTACGGGGGATGAAGTTGTGGCCTAACCAGACTATAACCACCCATTCATCCTCTATACTGATGCTAGCAATGTTGGACTGGGAGCAGTACTCTTGCAGGTACAGAATGGCAAAGAAATTGTGATCTCCTATGCCAGCAGGAAAGTTCTTCCCACTGAAAGGAACCCTGACAACTACAGCTCCTTCAAGCTGCAGTTCCTTGCCATCATCTGGGCTGTGACCGAGCGATTCAAACACTACCTAGCTGTGGCAAAGTTTACCATCTTCACGGACAACAATCTGCTGACTCACTTGGAAACCGCAAAGCTAGGTGCGCTGGAGCAGCGATGGATGGCCCGGCTGTCCTACTACGATTTCACCATCAAGTACAGAGCGGGGCATAAGAATGCCAATGCTGATGCACTGTCCAGAATGGGGGAGAAGATTTGGAGACACTCTAAGAAATCGAATTACCTGCCTTCCATCGTTCCATAGCGACTCAACGTGCCCAAGGGGTGAAAAACAGCGCTACATCATGAAAGAGGTTACCTTTAACCCATTGTCTCACCATGAGTGGGCAGAGACACAGGATAGCGACCCAGCAGTCCACCTGGTAAAAGAGCTACTGGCACAAGGTGACTCGCGTCCTGGTTCAGATGCTCCACAAGAGACCCAACAGTTGTGTAAGGAAAAGGGCAGACTGTTCATCTATGAGGGAAAGTTGTGTCGGAGAAGTGTCAATGCCTGAACTGATGAACTGGTCTGACAGGTGGTAGTCCCAAGGTGAGATGCATCAATGGTCCTGGAAGCGCAACACAATGGAGCAGGACTCTTCGGATGGAAGAAGTTAGAGGTCATACTTCGTGAGAGGTTCTACTGGATTGGTATGAGGAAGTCCATTGAAGATTGTTACCGAGAGTGTGGACCATGCAACTTGCGGAGGAAAGATCGCAACAGCCTGCGAGCCCCGTTGCAGCCAATAATCAACAAACAGCCACTTGAACTGGTAGCCTTGGACCATGTGAAGCTGACTCCAAGCCGTACAGGCTGTGTCTACGCCATCACCATCGTTGACCATTACTCAAGGCTCCTGGTAGTCGTGCCTGTCAAGGACCAAACAGCGAAGTCAGCGGCCAAAGCATTTCAACAACACTTTTGTCGTCCCCTCTTGGTTATCGTGAACGAGTGCTTACAGACCAAGGTCTAGCCTTTGAAGCAGAAGTGTTCCAGGAGTTTTGTAAAATGTACGGCTGCAAGAAAATCAGAACACCGTACCATCCACAGACAAATGGCATGTGTGAGAAGATGAACCAAGTGGTAATAGACCTCTTGAAGACCTTGCCTCTGGAAGAGAGAAACTTGTGGCCAGAAAAGTAGCCCGATCTGGTGGATGTCTACAACCACATTCTGGTTAATTCTACCAACTGTACACCAGCCTACCTAATGAGAGCAAGACCTGGCAAATTACCAATTGATTTTGACATTGGAGTCCTGACACCTGAGGTGACGTCACCAGATGCAGATGGGATACTGAGAGGCAGCAACAGTACCGCAAGGTGCAAGAATCTGTAGAGAAGAATTTGTCTCAGCTAAGACAAAAACAAGAAAGAAATTACAACCAGCATGCACCTGCAGTTCCCTTGTCACCAGGAGAACAGGTACTCAAAAGGAAAAGGCAACTACACAAGCTTGACGACCAATGGGAAGCTGAGCCATATACCATTATGCCCTTGTACTTTCAGAATACCAAGGTGTCCCTTATCAGTAAGGATGGAGGAGAAAGCTCCACAGCAGTGTCCATGGATCACTTAAAATCGTGCCATGACCAGTTAAAGGGAAAGATTGGAGATAAGGACATTCCTTTGTCAGTTGAAAAAGTGGAAGAAAAGGTCCGCACTGTAGTTGGCGAGTTCCCGTCGAACTGGACAAGAGTAAACCAGGCCATAGTAGTGGCCGTCTTGACCTTTGCCCAACCAACAGTGCCTGAAAGAGAAGTGACTCAGGATCAGCCTGAAGAACTGCCAGTTCAAGTGCCAGAAGCCACACCTGCAGTGGAACGTGAAAATCTGCCCCCTGCTAGCGGTTTTTCTGTCACACCCACAGTGAGTCTAGGAAATCGCTGAAGGTTACTGCCTAGCTTACCAACACACATATTAGACCAGGCTAGATCACTGAGACACCTGTACTGCGTAAATCAGTCTGTAGTACTAGAGGTCAGATCCCAGCCAGGTATATGAACTAACATGCTACTGTATTAGTATTGTGAATAAGTTAATGTTAGCAGCGGATTAACCAGCGTAACATCCGGAGTCAGCAACAGAGAATGTAGATTTATTCACATCCAGTATAGACAGCTTACAACACAGCATGAAATGTGATCAGCCTGATATCTGCAATGGCTGCAGCATGAAAAACATTACAACAACACAGGAAGAGAAGGAGGAGGCATCCTGTCTGTGAGTGAGGGTTTTTTTTTTTTTACAAAACTTTGTTAACAACCTCACAATATGCACAACATATCAAACAGTACAGTAGTAGTTGTTGCAATACATACAAATCAATATGCATTATTCCAACACCCCCACTCAACAACTACTTATCCTCTTATTCCCATTGTGGTTCTTAATTCTTGGAACCTGGCTCGTGGCAATGGCTTTGTCATAATGTCAGCTAGCATCTTATCAGTTTCACAATAGACAAACTGAATTATGCCACGATCTATCAAATCACGTAGATGATGGTGTCTGACGTCAATGTGCTTGGTTCTAGCACTGATCTTTTCACTGCATGCAAGTTTAATGCATCCTTGGTTGTCCTCATAAATCACCGTCGGTTTAGTTGACGGTTTGCCAAGATCGTCCATCAATTGTCTTAGCGAAACAACCTCCTGGCTTGCATGGGCTGCGGACACATACTCCGCTTCTGTGGATGACAAGGCAACAGACACTTGTTTCCTACTAGACCAGGAGATTGAACTTTCTCCAACTTTAAACAAGTATCCGCTTGTGGATTTACGATCACGCGAATCACCAGCCCAATCCGCATCTACATAGCCAGTAAGTTCTAGATCTCCCGCTGCAGATAGTTTTAAATTCACATCTTGCGTTTCTTCAAATATTGCAGAAGTCTTTTAACAACATTCCAGTCTCTTTGGCGTGGTTTTTCCACATATCTGCAAAGGATTCCAACTGTTGTTGTGATATCCGGTCGAGTCATAGTTGATATGTACAGAAGTGCCCCCACTGCCTGACGATATTTCTCATTGTTAGGCAACAGGTCATCTTCTTCTTCCAGCTTCAGGTAGGATGGTTCCATTGGGACTGATATACCTTTGGCCTCTGACATTCCAAATTGATTCAGAATCAAATTAATTTTTGCACTTTGGTTTAGAAGAAAACTCCCATCTTCCTCTCTCTGGATTTGGATTCCTAGATAATATGTCACACTTCCAAGGTCTTTTATTTCAAAATGCTGATTCAGAATTTCAGTCATTTTTCCAATTTCTGCATCTTCTTGATGAACTACAATCACATCGTCCACATATAAGAGAATATACATCCACTTTCCATCTGTATATTTTGTGTATAAGCATGGATCTGCTTGACCTCTTTTAAATCCTTCTTCCAACAAGACTTTATTCATCTTGGTGTTCCATGCTCTTGCTGATTGCTTAAGACCATAGAGAGATTTTTGTAGTTTGCAAACAAGATTCTCTTCACCTCTTTTTACATAACCTTCAGGTTGAGTCATGTATAAGTCCTCCTCAATGTCACCATTTAAGAAAGCAGTTTTTATATCCAAATGTCTGACATACATCTTTTGTACAGCAGCTACAGCTAACAAAGCTCTGAACGTAGTCTGTTTAGCGACTGGAGCAAATGTAGCATCGTAATCTTCGCCATACTTTTGAGAATATCCTTTTGCGACCAACCTTGCTTTAAATCTGTGGACTTTACCTTCAGAGTCATATTTGGTTTTAAAGACCCACTTGCACTTGATTGCCTTTTTGCCCTGTGGTAGCTTGGTGAGTTTCCAAGTTTGGAGTTGATGAAGCGACTTGATTTCCTCATTAGCGGCATCAATCCACTTTGTTCTTTCATGGATAGGTAGTTCTTGCATTTAATCCCGTGACTGCGGCTCTGACTCAGGTAGTGTCTTGACAATGTAGGATAGACGTTTAGCTGGTATACCTTTGTTTGATCTTGACGATCTTCTGATTTCAGATTCTTCTGATTTTTCTGTTGTTCCTTCAGTGGTTGAAGAATCCAGCCAGACTTCTACATCCTCCTTGTTGTTGTCTTGTAATTGTGACTTCAGCTGGACTACTGACGTGATGTCACAAAACTTGGGTGATACAAAGTTCTCATCAATCACTACATCTCTGCTTATTGTGACCTTGTTTGTTTCTGGGTGTAGAATCCTATAACCTTTCTGGGTTTCACTGTAGCCTACCAGGATACCTTCTTTAGCGTGAGATTCCCACTTAGTTCGCTTTTCTTTG
Organism: Oophaga sylvatica; assembly: GCA_033576555.1. Lineage (NCBI taxonomy): Eukaryota > Metazoa > Chordata > Amphibia > Anura > Dendrobatidae > Oophaga > Oophaga sylvatica. The sequence continues at coordinate 158,359,869 of JARQOD010000009.1, forward strand.
GGAATATGTACAAATGCTTTACTTCCGAATATTCTTATGTGGTGCAGTTTTGGCTTTCTGCTGTTCCATTGCTCAAATGGAGTTTTCTCTGTAGCTTTACCTGGTAGTCTGTTCTGAAGATAGCAAGCTGTCATGATTGCCTCACCCCAATATGTTGTAGGCAGATTTGCATCAAATAACATACTTCTTGCACTTTCACAGAGTGTTTGATTCCTTCTTTCCGCAACACCATTTTGCTCAGGGTTGTACGGTACAGTGGTCTGAAATAGGATTCCATTTTTCTTTAGAATGCTCTGTGTCTCATTGCTTGTATATTCAGTCCCATTATCTGCATGTAGAATCTTTGGCATTCTTCCAAATTTATTATATACCTCAGCTAGATATATTTCAAGTTTCTCTGGAACTTCTATCTTGCTGTGAAGCAGATGGACAACTGTATATCTGGAATGATCATCAATAAATGTGAGAAAATATCTCTTCTTCCCAGGAGTCTGAGTGCTCATTGGACCACAGACATCTGTGTGTATTAAATCTAGTGGCTGTTCTGTTCTTGTAGTACTTCTCTTAGGAAAAGCTTTTCTAGACATTTTCCCTTTGATGCAGCTAGTACACTTCATTGTCTGGTTACATAGATCAGTTGTGATATCATCAGCTAGTTGCTTCTGAACTAACTTTCTTATTGCTTCTGGGTCTCTGTGTGCCAGACGCCTATGCCATACATGAATACAGTTATTGTGCTCTTCTTGTTGAGCAGTATACACACACTCTTTACATTTCAGCTGATAAAGTTCATCTGTGATTTTTCCCTCTGCTAGTGTGTGACCCTCTTTTGAGATGATGCAGCTATCATGCTTAAATGTAACTTCATTTCCTTGTTTTGTGAGTTTCTTCACAGATAGTAAATTACTCTCAAGACTAGGCACATAGAGCACATCTTTTACTGGGATCTTCCTGCTTTGTGTTGGTGAGATTTGACAATTAATATAACCATCTCCTATGCCTTCTGAACTCATGTACTGACCATTAGCCATAATCACTTTCTCTGACTTATTTTGATTAAACTTAGAAAAGAAGTCTCTGTTATTAGTCATGTGACTAGTTGCTCCAGAGTCTATACACCATGCATGCTTTGATGTATTTGCACTGACAGTAAATGCAATTTCAGTATTCACAGAATCATTTTCTCCAGGCACAGCACTCTTAACCCTTTGCTGACTGTTTTGCTTTTTCAGCTGATTCATTCTAGCTTTCCAAACTCTGCAGTCTGCTTTCAAATGTCCTGATTTCTTGCAAACAAAACATTCACGTGTTTCTTTTAGGTGCTTTCTGTTATCATATAGACTCTGTGTTTGTAAAGCAGAGTCATAGCTCTCTGGAAGACCACTAAGCAGTAATGCGGCTACATGAAAGTCCTTCAGATCTTCCCCAATGCGTCTCAAGCGTTCTACAAACTCTAGAATACTCCTGATATACTCCTGCATATCCTGGCCTTTCTGTAGCTTAGACTGGTACAGTTTTCTAATAAGATACAGTTTATTGCTTAAATTAATCCTCTCATGTACCTTTTGCAGCTGCTCCCACATTTCTCTTGCAGTATCACATTTACACACATGAACAATCTGATCATCATCTATTCTGAGTGATATGGTACTCTGTGCTTTCTGATCTATCTCTATTCACTCCTGTGGTACTGGGTCAGGTTTAGGCTCCTGTGTGTATTTCCACGTACCTTCCCTTATCAGCAGCATCTTCACTTTGAATTTCCAGGATTGATAGTTCTGGTTAGTGAGACTTGGTACTGTAAACTTCATGGAGTTGCTGCTGTTGGTGGCCATCTTTACTGTCTTTCTTTTTCTTTTCTCTGTGTTCTGGGGATCTCTGGGACTCTAGGACTCTGGGAACTCTGGGCCCTGTTAGCAGCGGATTAACCAGCATAACATCCGGAGTCAGCAACAGAGAATATAGATTTATTCACATCCAGTATAGACAGCTTACAACACAGCATGAAATGTGATCAGCCTGATATCTGCTATGGCTGCAGCATGAAAAACATTACAACAACACAGGAAGAGAAGGAGGAGGCATCCTGTCTGTGAGTGAGGGTTTTTTTTTTTTACAAAACTTTGTTAACAACCTCACAATATGCACAACATATCAAACAGTATAGTAGTAGTTGTTGCAATACATACTGTACAAATCAATATGCATTATTCCAACAGTTAATGTTGATAATTGCAACTTTTAACCATTCTGCTTTCATTCTTTAAATGGATGATTGCATCACTGGACTCGGAGTGACCAGGACAATGCTTGGAAATAGTTAATGACTACAGAGCAAAAACCCTCCGGCGTGGCTGAAGACGTGTTCCAAAAGGGAAACCAGCCATACCTTGTAGCCCGCCCAAGGCCTACGTTGAGGGTTTGAGACAGGTCCCTCACATTGCACTTTGTTATGGTGAAAAAGGGCACCCCATTTCAAGACTTCACAAAAAATGTATATATTTGATGTAAAATTGTTGTAAATAGTTACAATATATTTTTCTATAAGGTTTCCTCAGTCCAGGAGTACTGAATTGTAGGAGGCTTGAATGTGGCACCCCAGGAGTTTGGTTTCCACAATGACCTTGCCTACCTCCAGGTGAGAGTGATGTCATGCCTGAAAGCAAGGAAGGATCCCTTTAACAGGTTACACAGCATCCAACACTTTGCTTACTCCAGATCAGAAGGAGGAGCTCAAACACCTGATTTTCACGAAAGCTTCTCTGGAATATTCTGGCTGGGGGAGGAGTCAGGAATCTGGCTGGGGACGAGAGAGGACAGACGTGTAGAGACAAGCTGGGGAAAGATGGGCTATAGAGAGCTCACTCCCCAGGTCTGAGCGCAAGAAACCGGACCCCGAGGCAGAGTGGGTGAATTAAACTCCCAGCAGCAGAATCCGGAGGACAGAAGACAACAGGTCCTTGGACTCTTCTACAAAGCAGCAGCACATGTGAGCCAGAGACTCCATAGCTGAGTGATTCCTGAAGCAGGCTAGAGCTGCCTGTTATGATAGTGAAGTTGCACTTAGACAAGAGACAGAGAGAGAGGAACTTGGAAGGAGCTTTTAGCAGCCAGTGCTTCAGAGAACAGCGCTAGAAAGGAGACATCACATCCCACCTGAAATAAGGGGATTCCAAATTGCTTTCAGGTCGACCTACTCCACCACCATCTGTACTCAATGCCCTGGATACTTTGCCTGCAAAAACTGTGAGTAAAGCTTTGGAAACTGCATCTGGCTGTGTCTTCTCAAGTCCTTCCTGTTGCACACATTCCACTCTGCTACATCTTCCAGCACCATTACTTCCTATACCATCTCACTGCCCTGAAACAAGCTTCACTTGTGGGAAGCTATTTCAACTCTGCTGCATCATACCATCAGTTGAGGAAGCGAGCCTAGTGCTTGCGAAACGTACGTCAGGGTCCGGGATGCTCCGTGGCTGAAACACCCCTACTTTTACAATGGGTAATTTAACCTGTGAAAACTTTACTATATGACTTCTATTGATTTCTTTGGGCTAACGCTGGCTATAAAGGTAGATGTATATATCATTGAGCTTTTGTTCTTTGTAATAGGCATCACATGTAAATAGACCTGTCTTTCTAGTATCCCTATATGGGCTGTAGATGCACAATGCATTTTACTAATTACTAGGTCTTTGTGATGGATAAATCTAATTTAAAGGCTCTGCATCTGAAATAATATATATTACCAGCGTTACACATTATTTTGAGTCCTTTGTAGGTGCCCGGTGCGTCCTTTATACATCATACTAATCTGGTGGATCACTTTGTAAATTAATCCATATATACTATATTGTTATAATATTAAAAAATATTTTGTTAATTTTTTAAAATGTGGTACAATAATAAATTTATACCTTTTTAGAGATACGTTTTTCTGACTTTGTGTTCTCCGGCATTTCATCTCTAATAACCTTGGTTGCTCTTCTCTGCACCCGCTCCAGTTCAGCTATGTCTTTCTTATACACCGGAGACCAGAACTGCACACAGTATTCAAAGTGTGGTCGCACCAGTGACTTGTATAGAGGTAAAATTATGTTCTCCTCATGAGCATCTATGCCTCTTTTAATGCATCCCATTATTTTATTTGCCTTGGTAGCAGCTGCCTGACATTGGCCACTAAATGTGAGTTTGTCGTCCACCCATACACCCAGGTCTTTTTCAGTGACCGTTTTGCCCAGTGTTTTACAATTAAGCACATAATTATACATCTTGTTTGTTCTACCCAAGTGCATGACCTTACATTTATCCCCATTAAAGGTCATTTGCCATTTATCAGCCCAAGCTTCTAGTTTACATAAATCCTCCTGTAATATAAAATTGTCCTCCTCTGTATTTATTGCCCTGCAGAGTTTAGTGTCATCTGCAAATATTGAAATACTACTCTGTATGCCCCCTACAAGGTCATTAATAAATATGTTAAAGAGAAGCGGCCCCAATACTGACCCCTGTGTTACCCCACTGCTAACTGTGACCCAGTCCGAGTGTGCTCCATTAATAACCACCCTTTGTTTTCTATCCATGAGCTAGTTCTTAACCCACTTACACATATTTTCCCCTATCCCCATTGTTCTCATTTTATGTATCAACCTTTTGTGTGGCACTGTATCAAAAGCTTTTGAGAAGTCCATGAACACCACGTCCACTGCATTCCCTTGGTCCAGTCCTGTATACTTACCCCTTCATAAAAGCTTATCAGATTAGTCTGACAAGAACGGTCCCTCGTAAACCCATGCTGATACTGTGTCATGAGGTTATTCAGAATCAGATACTCCAATATAGTATCCCTTAAAAAACCCTCCAGGATTTTACCCACAGTAGATGTTAAGCTCACTGGCCTATAATTTCCAGGTTCAGTTTTTGCCCCTTTTTGAATATTGGCACCACATTTCCTATACGCCAGTCCTGTGGTACAGACCCCATTATTATGGAATCTTTAAAGATTAAAAATAATGGTCTATCTATAACTGTACTTAATTCCTGCAGTACTCGGGGGTGTATCCCATCCAGGCCCAGGGATTTGTCAACTTTAGTGATTTTTAGACACCGCCGTATTTCCTGCTGGGTTAAGCAGGTGACATTTAATTGAGAAATTTTTTTATCACTGATCATGTTATCTGTCATGGGATTTTCTTGTATAAATACAGTTGAAAAAAAGTCATTTAGCATATTGGCTTTTTCCTCATCCTCATCCACCATTTCACCCAGACTATTTTTAAGGGGACCAACACTATAATTTTTTAGTTTCTTGCTATTTATGTAGTTAAAGAATATTTTGGGATTATTTTTACTTTCTCTGGCAATGAGTCTCTCTGCCTCAATTTTTGCTGTCTTGATTTGCTTTTTACAGAATGTATTCAGTCTTCTGTATTTATTTAATGCCTCATCACTACCTACTTGCTTTAATTCCATAAACACTTTCTTTTTGTCCCTTATTGCGCCCCTTACAGCTCTATTTAGCCATAGTGGTTTCCTCCTAATTCTAGCATGTTTATTCCCATAGGGTATATACTGTGCACAGGTCCTATTCAGGATGCTAATAAACGTCTCCCATTTTCTTTGTGTATTTTTATATCTCAGGATATCATCCCAGTTTATTGCACCAAGATCATCTCTCATCCATTGGAAATTTGCCTTCCTGAAGTTGTGTCCTTGTAACCCCTCGTCTACACATCTTATTAAAGGATACATGAAAGCTTATTATTTTGTGATCACTATTACCCAAGTGACCCCCAACCCTTATATTTGATATGCGGTCTGGCCTGTTGGTTAATATTAGGTCTAGCAGTGCCTCCCCTCTTGTTGGGTCCTGAACTAGTTGTGAAAGGTAATTGTCTCTCATAGTTGCCAAAAACTTATTACCTTTGCTGGAACTACAGGTTTCTGTTCCCCAATGTATTTCAGGGTAGTTGAAGTCCCCCATAATAATGACTTCTCCTTGAGTTGCTGCTTCATCAAATGGAGGTTATTTTAAATCAAGAATGGGCTACAATTCCTTTGGAAACAAGTCACACATTATATGAATCCATACCTTGGAGAATTGAGGCTGTAATCGCCGCAAAAGGTGGACCTACTCCATATTTTGCTAAGTTTGGTTGATGTTTCCAGGTGTTTACATTATTTTGGCCAATTCCTGTATGTGTCTTCTGGTGAAGGTGTTACAAAATCTTGGTAAATCCATGTGTGATGTTGTGATATGTTCTATGGGTATCATTTTGTGTATATTAATATTTTACTGATCTGTGTATTTCACATATTGTATAGAGTCTCAATTGTCAGACTTTGGGCTGATAATTGAGTTAGGTCATCAACCATCTGCAGCCTGAATGTGTCTATGCCTTTTGATGAACCCCTGCTGATATCTCCTGATTGTCCATTCATGACCCCTCAGCTATCCAAATGCAGCCAGTCACCCCCTGTAGGGCCTGAAGGCACCTTTCCCAGGTCAGAAAGGCATGAAAGCCATCAAACCGGTCTGACTACCCTTGGAGATAAGGAGGGGGTCTAACGACAGAGAGGTTGAAGTGAGTTCCAGTGTGGAGAGATGGTGTACAGACACACAGCACGTCAGAGAGAAAGAAAGATTGTTTCTTTGGTTTGATCCTCTGTTGTCTGGATTATGGGACTGATATCATGGGACATTTATCCTGTTACTGAACTGCATTCGTGTTCTGTACTATTGTCTCCTCAGTGTGGTGGTTTGTTTATGGATCTATTCGTTTTGCCTATAATAAAGGTATTGGGATTGTTCGCACTTCTCTTGCTCTTGTGTGATACTGTAGATGGACCCCGTGACAACAGGCATGTTTAATTTTTATGAAGGTGAGATCAACAAAATGTTACAGTATATATATCAGGAGTCAGACACAGACGCTCCCAGGCTCAGTATGGATTAGACAACAAGATAAAAAGCAGTAAAAGGGTAATGTATGGGAAGCGTACAGCTATATACAGTGTAGTTGTAATTGTAAATCTCCCTCTATATTTCAGTAATAACAGACAGACGCTCACAGGCTCAGTATCGATTACACAAGAATATAAAATTTGTAAAAAGGGTACTGTATCACAAGCCAAAAGCTGGATACAGTCTCTGGGTAATTGTAAATCTCTGTATATATTTCAGGAGGCACAAAGAGACGCTCACAGGCTCAGTATGGATAAGACAATAATATAATAATAAAAAGGGGTACTGTATCAGCATATCCAAGGCATATATGTAGTATAATGAAAAATTTTAAAATTTCCGTATATATTTAACCCCTTCACCCCCAAGGGTGGTTTGCACGTTAATGACCGGGACAATTTTTACAATTCTGACCACTGTCTCTTTATGAGGTTATAACTCCGGAACGCTTCAACGGATCTTCGCGATTCTGAGATTGTTTTCTCGTGACATATTGTACTTCACGTTAGTGGTAAAATTTCTTCCATATAACTTGCGTTTATTTTTGAAAAAAACGCAAATATGGCGAAAATTTTGAAAATTTAGCAATTTTCAAACTTTGAATTTTTATTCCCTTAAAACAGAGAAATATGTAACACAAAATAGTTAAGAAATAACATTTCCCACATGTCTACTTTACATCAGCACAATTTTGGAATCAAAATTTTTTTTTGTTAGGAAGTTATAAGGGTTAAAAGTTGACCAGCGATTTCTCATTTTTACAACAAAATTTACAAAGCCATTTTTTTTAGGGACCACCTCATATTTGAAGTCACTTTGAGGGGTCTACATGACAGAAAATACCCAAAAGGGACACCATTCTAAAAACTGCACCCCTCAAGGTACTAAAAACCACATTCAAGAAGTTTATTAACCCTTCAGGTGCTTCACAGGAACTAAAGCAACGTGGAAGGAAAAAATGAATATTTTAACTTTTTAGCCACAAAAATGATCTTTTACAAACTTTTTTTTTATTTTCACAAGGGTAAAAGGAGAAAATGGACAGATAAGGTTGTTATGCAATTTCTCCTGAGTACGCCAATACCCCATATGTGGGGGAAAATCACTGTTTGGGCACACGGCAGAGCTCGTAAGGGAAGGAGCGCCGTTTGACTTTTTCAAACTAAAATTGGCTGGAGTTGAGATTGGACGCCATGTCGTGTTTGGAGAGCCCCTGATGCGCCTAAACAGTGGAAACCCCCCACAAGTGACACCATTTTGGAAATTAGACCCCTAAGGTACTTATATAGATCTGTTGTGAGCACTTTGAACCCCCAAGTGTTTCACAAAAGTTTATAATGCCTGGGTGTGAAAAAAAAAAAAAAATTCCACAAAAATGATTTTTTAGTCCTAAATTTTTGAATTTTCCCAAGGAAATTGGACCCCAAAAGTTGTTGTCCAATTTGTCCTGAGTACGCTGATACCCCATATGTGGGGGTGGAAAACTGTTTGGGCGCACGGCAGGGCTTGGAAAGGAAGTAGTAACGTTTTGGAATGCAGACGTTGATGGGGGTCATGTTCCGTTTGCAGTGCCCCAGATGAGCCTAAACAGTGGAAATCCCCCACAAGTGACCCCATTTTGGAAACTAGACCCCCTAAGGAACTTATCTAGATCTTTGTTGAGCACTTTGAACCCCCAAGTGCTTCACACAAGTTTATAATGCCCGGGCATGAAAATAAAAAATCCTATTTTTTTCCCACAAAAATTATCTTTTAGTCACTAATTTTTTATTTTCCCAAGGGTATCAGGAGAAATTGGACCACATAAGTTGTTGTCCAATTTGTCCTGAGTACGCTGATGCCCCATATGTGGGGGGAACCACTGTTTGGGCGCACGGCAGAGCTCGGAAGGGAAGGAGCACCATTTGACTTTTTCCAACCAAACCCAGTACACCGCGATCATGTTTGATTGCGGTGTGCAAGGGGTTAATGTGCCGGGAGCGGTCCGTGACCACTCCTGACACACAGTCACGGGTGTCAGCTGTAATCAGCTGACACCCAGCGGCGATTAGCTGCGCTCCCTCCTATCCCATCCATGGTCAGAATGGCACGGGTTTTATGGACGGGATAGTACGTCTAATGTCAGAGAGGGGTTAATGAGGCCCACAGAGACGCTGACAGGCTGAGTATGGATAAGACAAAAATCTAATAATAAAAAAGGGAACTGTGTCAGCATATTAAAGGCATATATGTAGTATAATTAAAAAATTTGAAATCTCCGTATATATTTAAGGAGGCAGACAATGACGCTGAAAGGCTCAGTATCCATTAGACATTTTATCTAAAAATCTGAAAAAGGGCACTGTATCATTCATAAACCAGGACTTTTGGCAAAGATCAAGTTTATTATCTTTCAAAAAGGTGACCTGCTCCTACCACCCTAGTACATTCATACACAATACACAGTGGGTTGTTGCACTCGCTAGTACGCCAGATGGCTCATATATCCATCTGGTGGAAAGCATGTCCCCCCAGGATCAAAGTCAATAGGCTGTGTAATTGTGAGGGCTTAGGTTGCAATGTGCCCCAGGAGTTGGTCGCCCTGTTGGGAGTCTGAGCTTGCTTGGAATGAGATCCCGGGAAAGTCTTGGACTCTGTAGCACCCCGCACCTGGCCTTTCAGACTTTCATGAGCAACCCAACCCCCCCTATTCCTGGCCTTCTGGTCATGACGGGTAATTTTGAAAAACCCGGTCAGAGGTCCGGTCAGCTTTGGCCTGAGAAACCAACATGAAACAGGGCTCCCAGCTCCACTAGAGTGGCAGTCTGGTTGTATACTGGGAGCACGAAAATGCCTCACCCCCGGCATCGGCTAGGGAGAGCATCGAAGATCCCTGAGCCTTGTTGTTGCCTTCTGCCTCGAAGGGACGGGGATGGTTTATTGGTGATCCTCTCCTCCAGGAAGGGTCCACATAAATCCTCGCCTTCTGCGCTGATTTTTTTGTGTGACTTCTGTCACATTTTTAAGAGCCTTGGATGTTTGTGCAATCAAAATATAGCAAAAATTCAACATCTCCGTATATATTTAAGGAGTCAAACAATTATGCTAAAATGCTCAGTATCCATTAGACTATAATCTAAAAAGCTGAAAAAGGGCACTGTATCATTCAGAAACAAGGACTTTTGGCTAAGATCAAGTGTATTATCTTTCAAAATGGTGGCCTGCTCCTACCACCCTAGTACATTCCTACACAATACACAGTTGGTTTTTGCACTTGCTAGTATGCCAGGTGGCTCATATATCCATCTGGTGGAAAGCATGGCCCCCCAGGATCAAAGTCAGTTGGCTGTGTAAGTGTGAGGGCTTAGTTTGCAATGTGCCACAGGAGTTGGTCTCCCAGGTGGGAGTCTGAGCTTGCTTGGAGTGAGATCCCGGGAAAGTCTTGGACTCTCTAGTACCCCGCACCTGGCCTTTCAGACTTTCTTGAGCAACCCCACTCCCCCTATTCCTGGCCTTCTGGTAATGATAGGGAATTTTGAAAAACCCGGTCAAAGATCTGATCAGCTTTGGCCTGAGAACCCAACATGAAACAGGGCTCCCAGCTCCTCTAGAGTGGCAGTGTGGTTGTATACTGGGAGCACGAAAACGTCTCTCGCCCGGCATCGGCTAGGGAGAGCATCGAAGATCCCTGTTGCCTATACCGTGGCCTAGGCAGTACTGTCCCACCTCACTGTCCCCTGTGGACACTGAATGCACCACATTCACCCAGGTCGCAGAAGGGACACTGGCCCCTTAACCCATTATATAAGTTTCGGACTCAGATAGCAAGCCGGAGGCAGTATCATCTCTAGGAGCATTAGCTAATGAACCTCAATTATCTTTGCCAAAAACACTTCCATATAATAGCAAGGAAACGAAGAGCAGACGTTATCCCACAGGTTCAGCGGCTACTGGCTTGGGACAATGATTGTGAGGTGTTGGCAGGAAGGAGAGGCGAGTAATACTACACCGTGAGACAACAGAGAAGGGAACATATTTCAAGGAATCCTGAAAAGTTGCCTTCCCAATTTACCAGTTAGTTTGCTGAGCCCCTCACCTGGAGGACACTGTACCATGCGGGCATGTGTGGACACCTGAACTGGGAGTAAGGCCTTTGAAAATGCACATCCCTTTAAGATCCCTGATGACTCTTTGCACCTTCATCCACTGAGATTCACAGGTGACTCGTCATCGCACAGGAAATGGTGACAAAGAATAGAATAGCAATTGGTGTACTTGGAGAACAATCGGGAAATTTTAATGCAAGTATATTGGGGGTGGCTTAGATTGCAGCACTAAACAGATAGGGATTTACAATTTAATTTAGTTTGACAATTTGTTAACTGTACAGTAATACTAAAATGGGTAGCACAAATTCAAAGCATGAAGTCATATGCCTTTGTGATTTTAGGCTTAATGTTTCTGTACTGACTTTCACAGTTATGTTCTCAGTAGGCCGTGGTGATCAGTCACAAAGGAGCGTTAGACTTCTGTACTTTTAACAAATTCAACCTTCTATTTTGCTGGATCAGCGTCTGGGCTTTCGTGCCTTCAAACATTAAGCTGTACTCTTGTACCAAAACCCTGCACAGTCGGCACCTCAACCTGATAATAAGCCTTTTTATTTAACCATGAGTGCACTGCACTAATAGAACCACCACTCATAAGCCCATTACATTTCGATAACATTTTTAAATTAGCTCCTGGTTGTCACCAAGCTTCTCTGACCTCCAGCAACCTGAATTTCGTAAGCTAATAATGTGCCACCATTGCAAAATTATGGAAGATGCCACGTTTTATGCATGTTACTACTATTAGCAATGCAAATGCTATTGCCGTCACATGTGACGTCCCCAACTGATACAGATCTTCAATAAAGCCTTGGGAGCGTCTACCTATTCGGGAGGAAAAGAAGTACACTCAGAAAAGGGACATAATACTTCAGAGTCATTAGGACTCCTTCACGCGGCTACTGCCTTGGGACAATAATTGCGAGGTGTTGGTGGGAAGGAGATGCGAGTAATACTACACTGTGAGACCACACAGAAAGGAACATATTGAAAGGAGACCTTGAAAGGTGTCTTTACAATGTACCTGGGAGTTTGCTGAGCCCCTCACCTGGAGGATACTGTACCAAGCAGGCATGTGTGCACACCTGAACTCGGAGTAAAGCCATGGAAACTGCCCCAGAATGTGTGATCTCAATTTCTTCCGGCGGCACCTAGTACACACTGCTATATCTAACAGAACCATTCATCTTACAATACATACTTCTGCCGTGAGCCAAGAAGCTGTACCTGTGGAGAGCTAATCAAACTCTGCTGCATCACCACCAGTCTCTGAGGATCTGCACTGCAGCGCCGGTCAGCTTTGACCATAAACCACAGGTGGTGTAACCAACAGTGCAATACTAAATCTCATCATCCCCTGTACATATTTCCCTTTTCATTGGAGGGCCAGGGCCACGGACCGGGTCACTGCTGCCGTGACACATTCCTTTCAGACACCGGCAGGGTACAGAGTACCCCAGTGCCCTGGTGGGCGATTAACTTGCAGGAGTCTATAGGCAGACTGCCGCTCAAAGGGTCAGTATGGATTACACAAGAATATAACAATTTGGTTGGTGGAGGAGGGGTGGTGGGGCAGCCCAGATAGGGAGGAAGCTAAAATGCCATATGTTGAGGTGTATAATGGATATAAAGATGCTGCAAATGGATTAATTGGAGAAGTCCGAGGAAGAGTAGGCACAAAAAAAGGGGTATTGTATCGCCAGATAAAAGGTATATATAGTATACTGAAAATATTTGAAATCTCTGTATAGATTTCTGCAGTAATACCCACAGTCAGAGCCCCAGTCTGGCTAACACCCAAATATGACAATCCAAAAAGTGTACAGTATAAGTAGAGTACAGCTGTATACAGTCTTAAGAGGAATTGTAAATCTCTGTATATATTTCAGGAGAAACACTGTTAGCCAGAGGCCCAGTCTGGCTAACACCCAAATCTAAATATCTGAAAAGATTGCTCTATAAGTATAGTACAGCTGCATACATTATTGGGGGGAATTGTAAATTTCCGTATATATTTCAGGAGGAAACACTGTTAGCCAGAGGCCCAGTCTGGCTAACACCAAAATCTAAAAATCAGAAAAGATAAATGTATAAGTAGAGTACAGCTGTATACATTCTTGTGTGGAATTGTAAATCTCTGTATATATTTCAGGATAAACACTGTTAGCCAGAGGCCCAGTCTGGCTAACACCCAAATATGAAAATCATAAAAGTGTACTCTATCAGTAGAGTACAGCTGTATATAGTCTTGGGGGAATTGTAAATCTCCGTATATATTTCAGTAGGCAGACAATTAAGCTCACAGGCTCAGTATGGATTACCCAAGAATACAAAAAGAAGATAAAGGGTTACTGAATCAACAGATGGCAGGTATATATAGTATCTTGAAAAATTTCATTATCTACATATAAGCAGTTTACCTACTCCCAGAAAAGTTAGCCTTCCAGGCCTTCTTGAGCCCGAAGACTCTTTATGATAGCACACTAAGTTTGAGGGCGAGCGAGCTCCTGTTTATTGACAATATTCTAAACCTCCGTATATATTTCAGGAGGAACACCCACAGTCAGAGGCCAAGTTTGGCTAACACCCAAATATGAAAATCATGAAAGTTTACTCTATCAGTTCAGTACAGCTGTATACATTGTTGGGGGAATTGTTCATCTCCTTAGTTATTTCTGGAGAAACACTGTTAGCCAGGGACCCAGTCTGGCTAAAACTGAAATCGGAAAAGCAGGAAAATTAACTGTATCAGTACATTACAGCTGTATATATTGATGGGGAATTGCTTATCTCCGTATCTGTTTACGGAGAAACACTGTTAGCCAGAGGCCCAGTCTGGCTAACACCCAAATCAGAAAAGCTGGAAAGTTAACAGTATCAGTACAGTACAGCTGGAGATATTTTTGGGGGAATTGTTCTTCTCCGTATCTATTTACGGAGGAACACCCATAGTCACAGGCGCATTCTATCTAACACCCAAATTGAAAAGCAGGAAAGTTTACTCTATCAGTACAGTAAAGATGTATACATTGTTGGTGGAATTGTTCATCTCCGTATCTATTTACGGAGAAACTGTTATGTTTCGGTAGCTGAGGAGTGCAGGTAAAAAAGGCAATACACCAGAGCAGTTGGAATCTATGAGATTGCAGTACCCTGACTAACCACCACAACTAGAGGCAGCCGTGGAGCGTTCCTAAGTTGGTCCTAGACGCCTCGTCACAGCCTGAGAAACTAACTACACCTAAAGATAGAAATAGGAAAGCTATCTGCCCCGGAGCAGAACCCCAAAGATAATAGAAAGCCCCCAAACATGTAATGGCGGTTAGACAAGAAGAAATACAGACACAGACAGAAAATAGTATGAGCAAACGTTGGGGCCCAAACTAACTAAATAGAAAAGGATAGGAAGGGTACTTACTGCAATCCCAGAAAACCCTGAAAAGCACCAACTCTACTAATTTCAAAAACACCTGAGATCACACGACCTCTACCACCTAAATTAGTTCTCTGGTGTAACAAAATCAAAACAGCAGCCACTGAAAAAACTGGAAAAAGCAAAAGTACAAACATCAGTGGCTGAACTAAACTGAGAGGGCAAAGCCCCCGGAGGGGACCCTGAAGGCCCCCACAGAAGTGCAGGACAAAATGCAAAAATCAAGCACAAAAACAAAAAGAAGAAAATGTCTTATCTGTTAGCAGGAGATGCAGACACAACACAGCAGGCTACAAGGGAAACAGGAATCAAGGAATGAGACCAGAACAATTGATCACCGGCAACCCTGATGGGAAGGCGACTCCCTTATATAAGACCAGTCAGTAACACCTGTTTCCCAGTCCTCACAATCTTCACTGAACAGACCAGTACCGCTTGTAACCACCAGAGGGAGTCTCTGCTCAGAACTCATCTCAAGCCCATTCACAACAGTACCCCCCCCCTTGAGGAGGGGTCACCGAACCCTCATTTGAGCAACCAGGTCGATCAGGATGAGTTCTATGATACGCACGGATGAGTCTCCTAGCATGGATGTCCGAAGCAAACACCCAAGAATTGTCTTCCTGACCATAACCTCTCCACTTAACCAAATACTGGAGTTTCCGTCTAGAAAAACGAGAATCTAATATTTTCTCAACCACATACTCCAGATTGCCCTCAACCAAAACAGGGTCAGGAGGCACAGCAGCAGGAACCACTGGCTCAACAAACCTCTTCAACAAGGACTTGTGGAACACGTTATGGATCTTAAATGTCCCTGGAAGAAGCAAACGAAAAGAAACAGGATTAAGAATCTCCATAATCCTATAAGGTCCAATGAACCTAGGCTTAAATTTAGGAGATGCTACTCTCATAGGAATATTTCTTGAGGACAACCAGACCAAGTCCCCCACTTTAAACCGAGGACCATCAGTCCTATGCCGGTTAGCAAACCGCTGGGACCTCTCCTGAGAGAGGGACAACCTCTCCACTACCTGGTCCCAAATCCGCTGCATACGCTCCACAACAGAGTCAACACCTGGACAGACAGAAGCCTCCGTCTGTCCTGAAGAAAATCGAGGGTGAAACCCAGAATTACAGAAAAACGGAGACATCAAAGTGGCAGAGCTAGCCCTATTATTAAGAGCAAACTCAGCCAAAGGCAAAAAAGAGACCCAGTCATCCTGATCAGCAGACACAAAGCATCTTAGATAAGTCTCCAATGTCTGGTTTGTTCTCTCAGTTTGACCATTGGTCTGAGGATGAAATGCCGAGGAGAAAGACAATTGAACACCCAGTTTAGAACAAAAGGTCCTCCAAAATCTGGAAACAAACTGGACTCCTCTGTCAGACACAATGTTCTCAGGAATGCCGTGTAAACGAACCACGTGCTGAAGGAACAACGGCACCAATTCAGAGGAGGAAGGCAACTTAGGCAATGGCACAAGATGTGTCATCTTGGAAAACCTATCACAAATCACCCAGATGGCGGTCATTCTCTGAGAAACAGGAAGGTCGGAAATGAAATCCATAGAGATATGGGTCCATGGTCTCTTGGGCACAGGCAATGGCATCAACAAACCACTAGAGCGAGAGCAAGGCTTGGAGCGAGAGCAAGTCCCGCAGGACTGCACAAATTCCCTGACATCACGAGACAAGGTAGGCCACCAAAAGGACCGACTAACCAAGTCTCTGGTACCAAAAATTCCGGGATGCCCAGCCAATGCGGAACAATGAATCTCAGACATCACACTCTTTTTCCACTGGTCCGGGACAAACAATTTTCCAACAGGGCAGCACTCGGGCCTATCCTCCTGACACCCCTCCAGAGCAAGTCTCAAATTGGGCGAGATGGCGGAAAGAACTACACCCTCTTTCAAAATAACAGAAGGATCAGATAACTCAGGAGAGTCCGCAAGGAAACTCCTCGAGAGGGCATCCGCCTTAACATTCTTAGTGCCAGGAAGAAAGGAAACCACAAAATTAAAACGTGTGAAAAACAAGGCCCACCTGGCCTGTCTAGGATTGAGAAATTGGCAGATTCCAGATAAACCAGATTCTTATGGTCAGTAAGACCACCACCTGATGTTTGGCTCCCTCCAGCCAATGTCTCCACTCTTCAAAAGCCCACTTCATGGCAATAACTCCCGATTACCCACGTCAGAAATACGTTCAGTAGGAGAAAATTTTCGAGAGAAAAAGGCACAAGGGTTACTTTTAGAGGTCTCTGGATCTTTTTGGGACAAAACGGCACCTGCCCCAATTTCAGAGGCATCAACCTCCACCTAAAATGGCAGAGAAACATCAGGCTGCCATAGAACAGGAGCAGAAGTGAATCTTTGCTTAAGTTCCTGAAATGCAGAGACTGCCTCAGGAGGCCAATTCACCACATCAGAACCCTTCTTGGTCAAATCAGTTAATGGTTTAACAATAACCGAGAAATTACCAATAAATTTACGATAAAAATTGGCAAAACCCAAAAATCTTTGAAGAGCCTTTAATGAAGTAGGTTGGACCCAATCACAGATGGCCTGAACCTTGACCGGGTCCATTTCAATAACAGATGGGGACAAAATGAATCCCAGAAATGAGATCCTCTGTACGCCAAAAAGACACTTTGATCCCTTCACATACAGAGCATTCTCTCTCAAAATCTGGAACACAGTTCGAACATGTTTCACATGAGAGTCCCAGTCATTAGAAAAAATCAAGATATCATCCAAATAAACAATCAGAAATTTATCCACAAAATCCCTGAAAATGTCATTCATGAAGGACTGGAAGACAGAAGGAGCATTAGTGAGCCCAAAGGGCATCACAAGGTACTCAAAATGCCCCTCAGGGGTATTGAATGCCGTCTTCCATTCATCCCCGTGCTTAATGCGAATAAGGTTATATGCCCCCCTGAGGTCAAGCTTGGTAAACCAAGTAGCGTTTTTCACCCTGGAAAACAGGTCAGAAATCAAGGGTAACGGGTATTCATATTTCACAGTAATATTGTTCAAAAGACGATAATCAATACACGGCCTTAATGAACCATCCTTTTTGGCCACAAAGAAAAAAACGGCACCTAAGGGTGAAGAGGATGGTCTGATATGACCCTTCTCCAATGACTCCTTGATATAAGACCGCATAGCGTCATGTTCAGGTACAGACAAGTTAAAAAGGCGACCTTTAGGGAATTTACTACCAGGCACTAATTCAATAGCGCAGTCATAGCTCCTATGGGGAGGCAAGGATGCAGATTTACTTTCGCTAAACACATCAGAAAAATCAATTAAAAAGTCAGGAACATCCTGAGCCTGGGGGGAGGCAGAAAAAACAGGAGTGTTGGTATTAACACATTGGCAGCCCCAACTGGTTACAGACACAGATTTCCAATCCAAAACAGGATTATGAGACTGTAACCAAGGGAAACCCAGTACGATAATATCATGCAGATTATACAGAACCAAAAATTTGCAGCACTCCTGATGATCAGGTTCCACCCTCATTATCACCTGAGTAGAGAACTGAGGTTTATTCTCAGCCAAAGGGGTAGAATCGATCCCCAGTAGGGGAATAGACTTCTGTAGGGGTATCAAGGGAAACCCACAACGTTTAGCAAAATCATAATCCATCAGGTTAATAGCTGCTCCAGAATCAACGAAAGCCTGAGCAGAAAATGAGGACAGAGAGCATATCAGAGTGACAGTTAATAAAAACTTAGTCTGAACACTACCCAAGACAACTGAGCGTGCAAAACGTCTTCCCCGCCTAGGGCAGACTGAAATAGCATGAGAGGCATCACCACAGTAGAAACATAACCCATTGCGCTTTCGAAACTCATGACGCTGTGCCCCAGACACCACTCTATCACACTGCATGGATTCAGAAGCAGGTTCACAAGGCAACACTATTCCACGCATACTTCTCCGCTCACGCAAACGTCTGTCAATTTGAATTGCTAATGACATAGAATCATTGACACCAGAGGGGACAGGGAATCTCACCATAACATCCTTTACATTATCTGACAGACCCTTCCGAAAAAGGGCTGCCAAAGCGTCGTCATTCCATTTTGGTCAGGACTGCCCACCTACGGAATCTCTGACAGTATAACTCAGCGTCATCAAGCCCCCGATTTAATGCCAACAAGGCTTTTTCAGCTTGATCAGTGACATTAGGCTCATCGTACAATAACCCCAAAGCCTGAAAAAATACATCAACATCACTCAAAACAGGATCCCCAGGTGTCAGGGAAAAAGCCCAATCCTGAGGATCGCCGCGCAGGAGAGAGATGACAATTTGAACCTGCTGCGCTGCGTTCCCTGAGGACTTAGATTTTAAGGCAAAAAACAATTTACAATTATTTTTGAAATTCTGAAACTTAGCTCGATCCCCTAAAAACAAATCTGGCATGGGGATCCTAGGTTCCACAACAGGCAACCTATCAAGATATGCAGCAATACTCTGAACCTCAGTGGCAAGCTGATCCACACGGCCAGACAACTGTGCAAACTCCATTGAGAGAAAAAATCCTCCCCAGCACCCAGAGATACAGAGGGAAAAAAAAATGCAACAAACAGAAAAATATCTCTGACAACTCTGACAACCGTTTTTTTTTTTCTTTCACCACAATTTGTTTTTTTTTTTTTTTCTCTTCTGTGAGTACAATACAATTTTAAATTTTAGGCCGGTGATACTGTTATGTTTCGGTAGCTGAGGAGTGCAGGTAAAAAAGGCAATACACCAGAGCAGTTGGAATCTATGAGATTGCAGTACCCTGACTAACCACCACAACTAGAGGCAGCCGTGGTGCGTTCCTAAGTTGGTCCTAGACGCCTCGTCAAGCCTGAGAAACTAACTACACCTAAAGATAGAAATAGGAAAGCTATCTGCCCCGGAGCAGAACCCCAAAGGTAATAGAAAGCCCCCAAACATGTAATGGCGGTTAGACAAGAAGAAATACAGACACAGACAGAAAATAGTATGAGCAAACGTTGGGGCCCAAACTAACTAAATAGAAAAGGATAGGAAGGGTACTTACTGCAATCCCAGAAAACCCTGAAAAGCACCAACTCTACTAATTTCAAAAACACCTGAGATCACACGACCTCTACCACCTAAATTAGTTCTCTGGTGTAACAAAATCAAAACAGCAGCCACTGAAAAAACTGGAAAAAGCAAAAGTACAAACATCAGTGGCTGAACTAAACTGAGAGGGCAAAGCCCCCGGAGGGGACCCTGAAGGCCCCACAGAAGTGCAGGACAAAATGCAAAAATCAAGCACAAAAACAAAAAGAAGAAAATGTCTTATCTGTTAGCAGGAGATGCAGACACAACACAGCAGGCTACAAGGGAAACAGGAATCAAGGAATGAGACCAGAACAATTGATCACCGGCAACCCTGATGGGAAGGCGACTCCCTTATATAAGACCAGTCAGTAACACCTGATTCCCAATCCCCACAATCTTCACTGGACAGACCAGTACCGCTTGTAACCACCAGAGGGAGCCTCTGCTCAGAACTCATCTCAAGCCCATTCACAACAAGAAACACTGTTAGCTTGAGGCCCAGTCTGGCTAACACCCAATTCTGAAAAGCAGAAAAGTTAACTGTATAAGTACAATACAGCTGTATATATTATTGGAGGAATTATTCATCTTCGTATCTATTTCTGGAGAAACACTGTTAGCCAGGGGTCCAGTCTGGCTATAACCGAAATCGGAAAAGCAGGAAAGTTAACTGTGTCAGTACATTACAGCTGTAGATATTGTTGTGTGAATTGTTCATCTCCGTATCTATTTCCGGAGGAACACCCATAGTCAGAGGCCCATTCTGGCTAACACCCAAATTGAAAAGTATGAAAGTTAACTGTATCAGTACAGTACAGCTGTATACATTGTTGGGGGATTTGTTCATCTCCGTATTTATTACCGGGGAAACACTGTTATTCAGAGACCCAGTCTGGCTAACACCAAATCGGAAAAGCAGGAAAGTTAACAGTATCAGTACAGTACAGCTGTAGATATTGTTGTGTAAATTGTTCATCTCCGTATAAAATTTCGGAGGAACATCCATAGTCAGAGGACCAGTCTGGCTAGCACCCAAATTGAAAAGCAGGAAAGTTTACTCTTTCAGTACAGTACAGCTGTATACATTGTTAGGGGAATTGTTCATTTCTACAGTATATCTATTTACAGAGAAACACTGTTAACCAGAGGCCCAGTCTGGCTAACACTCAATTCGGAAAAGCAGGAAAATTAACTTTATCAGTACAGTACAGCTGTATATATTGATGGGGGAATTGTTCATCTCCGTATCTATTTACGGTGAAACACTGTTAGCCTGAGGTCCAGTCTGACTAACACCCAAATCGGAAAAGCTGGAAAGTTAACAGTATCAGTACAGTACAGCTGTAGATGTTGTTGTTTAAATTGTTCATCTCCATATCTTTTCTGGAGGAACACCTATAGTCAGAGGCTCAGTCTGGCTAACACCTAATTCTGAAAAGCAGGAAAGTTAAGTTTATCAGTACAGTACAGCTGTATATATTGTTGAGGGAATTGGTCATCTCCTTATCTATTTCCAGAGAAGCACTGTAAGTCAGAGGCCCAGTCAGGCTAACACCCAAATCGGAAAAGCTGGAAAATTAAGTGTATCAGTAAAGTACAGCTGTAGATATTGTTGGGGGAGCTGTTCATCTCCGTATCTATTTCCGGAGGAATACCCATAGTCAGAGTCCCAGTCTGGCTTACACCCAATTCTGAAAAGCAGGAAAGTTAACTTTATCAGTATAGTACAGCTGTATATATATTGTTGGGGGAATTGGTTATCTCCTTATCTATTTCCAGAGAAACACTGTAAGCCAGAGGCCCAGTCTGGCTAACACCCAAATCGGAAAAGCTGGAAAGTTAACAGTATCAGTACCGTACAGCTGTAGATATTGTTGGGGAATTGTTCATCTCCGTATCTATTTCCAGAGGAACACCCATACTCAGAGGCCCAGTCTGGCTAACACCCAATTCTGAAAAGCAGGAAAGTTAACTGTATCAGTACAATACAGCTGTATATATTATTGGAGGAATTATTCATCTTCATATCTATTTATGGAGAAACACTGTTAACCAGAGGCCCAGTCTGGCTAACACCCAAATTGAAAAGCATGAAAGTTAACTTATCAGTACAGTACAGCTGTATATATTATTAGGGGAATTGCTAATCTCTGTATCTATTTCCAGAGAAACACTATTAGCCAGAGGTCAATCTGGATAATACCCAAATCGGTAAAGCAATAAAGTTAACTGAATCAGTACAGTACAGCTGTATATATTGATGAGGAATTGCTTATCTCCGTATCTATTTACGGAGAAACACTGTTAGCCAGAGGCCCAGTCTGGCTAACACCCAAATCGGAAAAGCTGGAAAGTTAACAGTATCAGTACACTACAGCTGTAGATATTGTTGTGGGAATTGTTCATCTCAGTATCTTTTTCTGGAGGAACACTCATAGTCAGAGGCCCAGTATGGTTAACACCCAAATCGGAAAAGCAGGAAAGTTAACTGTATCAGTACAGTACAGCTGTAGATATTGTTGGGGAATTGTTCATCTCTGTATCTTTTCGGAGGAACATCGATAGTCACAGGCGCATTCTGGCTCACACCAAAGTTGAAAAGCAGAAAAGCTTAATCTATCAGTACAGTACAGCTGTATACATTGTTGGTGGAATTGTTCATCTCCGTATCTATTTAAGGAGAAACACTGTTAGCCAGAGGCCCAGTCTGGCTAACACCAAATCGGAAAAGCTGGAAATTTAACTGTATCAGTACAGTACAGCTGGAGATATTTTTGGGGGAATTGTTCTTCTCCATATCTATTTCCGGAGGAACATCCATTGTCACAGGCGCATTCTATCTAACACCCAAATTGAAAAGCATGAAAGTTTACTCTATCAGTACAGTACAGCTGTATACATTGTTTGGGGGAATTGCTCATCTCCGTATCTATCTACGGAGAAACACTGTTAGCCAGAGGCCCAGTCTGGCTAACACCAAATTGAAAATCCGGAAAGTTAACAGTATCAGTACAGAACAGCTGTAGATATTGTTGTTTAAATTGTTCATCTCCATATCTTTTCCGGAGGAAACACCTATAGTCAGAGGCTCAGTCTGGCTAACACCCAATTTGAAAAGCAGGAAAGTTAAGTTTATCAGTACAGTACAGCTGTATATATTGTTGAGGGAATTGGTCATCTCCTTATCTATTTCTAGAGAAGCACTGTAAGCCAGAGGCCAGTCAGGCTAACACCCAAATCGGAAAAGCTGGAAAGTTAAGTGTATCAGTAAAGTACAGCTGTAGATATTGTTGGGGGAGCTGTTCATCTCTGTATCTATTTCCGGAGGAACACCCATAGTCAGAGTCCCAGTCTGGCTTACACCCAATTTTGAAAAGCAGGAAAGTTAACTTTATCAGTATAGTACAGCTGTATATATTGTTGGGGGAATTGGTTATCTCCTTATCTATTTCCAGAGAAACACTGTAAGCCAGAGGCCCAGTCTGGCTAACACCCAAATCGGAAAAGCTGGAAAGTTAACAGTATCAGTACCGTACAGCTGTAGATATTGTTGGGGAATTGTTCATCTCCGTATCTATTTCCAGAGGAACACCCATACTCAGAGGCCCAGTCTGGCTAACACCCAAATCAGAAAAGCAGGAAAGTTAGCTTTTTCAGTACAGTACAGCTGTATATATTGTTGGGGAATTGGTCATCTCCTTATCTATTTCCAGAGAAACACTGTAAGCCAGAGGCCCAGTCTGGCTAATACCAAATTGGAAAAGCTGGAAAGTTAACTGAATCAATACAGTACAGCTGTAGATATTGTTGGGGGAACTGTTCATCTCCGTATCTATTTACGGAGGAACACCCATAGTCACAGGCCCATTCTGGCTAACATCCAAACTGAAAAGCAGGAATGTTTACTCTATCAGTAGAGTACAGCTGTTTACATTGTTGGTGGAATTGTTCATCTCCGTATCTATTTACGGAGAAACACTGTTAGCCTGAGGCTTAGTCTGGCTAACACCCAATTCTGAAAAGCAGGAAAGTTAACTGTATCAGTACAATACAGCTGTTTATATTATTGAGGGAATTGTTCATCTCTGTAACTATTTGTGGAGAAGCACTGTTAGCCAGAGGCCCAGTCTGGCTAACACCCAAAGTGAAAAGTAGAAAAGTTAACTGTATCAGTACAGTACAGCTGTATATAATATTGGGGGAATTGTTCATCTCCATATCTATTTCCGGAGAACACTGCTAGCCAGAGGCCCAGTCTGGCTAACACCCAAATCGGAAAAGCAGGAAAGTTAACTGTATCAGTACAGTACAGCTGTAGATATTGTTGGGGGAATTGTTCATCTCTGTAACTTTTCCGGAGGAACCCCCATTTTCCGGAGGAACACCCATAGTCACAGGCGCATTCTGGCTTACTCCAAAATTGAAAAGCAGAAAAGTTTAATCTATCAGTACAGTACAGCTGTATACATTGTTGGTGGAATTGTTCTTCTCCGTATCTATTTACGGAGAAACACTGTTAGCCAGAGGCCCAGTCTGGCTAACACCCAAATCGGAAAAGCTCGAAAGTTAACTGTATCAGTACAGTACAGCTGGAGATATTTTTGGGGGAATTATCCTTCTCCGTATCTATTTCCGGAGGAACACCCATAGTCACAGGCTCATTCTATCTAACACCCAAATTGAAAAGTATGAAAGTTTACTCTATCAGTACAGTACAGCTGTATACATTGTTGGGGGAATTGCTCATCTCCGTATCTATTTACTGAGAAAAACTGTTAGCCAAAGGCCCAGTCTGGCTAACACCAATTTGAAAAGCCGGAAAGTTAACAGTATCAGTACAGTGCAGCTATAGATATTGTTGTTTGAATTGTTCATCTCCGTATCTTTTCCGGAGGAACACCCATAGTCAGAGGCTCAGTCTGGCTAACACCCAATTCTGAAAAGCAGAAAAGTTAAGTTTATCAGTACAGCACAGCTGTATATATTGTTGGGGGAATTGGTCATTTCCTTATCTATTTCCAGAGAAGCACTGTAAGTCAGAGGCCCAGTCTGGCTAACACCCAAATCGGAAAAGCTGGAAAGTTAAAATTATCAGTACAGTACAGCTGTAGATATTGTTGGGGGAACTGTTCATCACCGTATCTATTTCCGGAGGAACACCCATAGTCAGAGGCCCAGTCTGGCTTACACCCAATTCTGAAATGCAGGAAAGTTAACTTTATCAGTACAGAACAGCTGTATATATTGTTGGGGGAATTGGTTATCTCCTTATCTATTTCCAGAGAAACACTGTAAGCCAGAGGCCCAGTCTGACTAACACCCAAATCGGAAAAGCGGGAAAGTTAACAGTATCAGTACATTACAGCTGTAGATATTGTTGAGGGAATTGTTCATCTCCGTATCTATTTCCGGAGGAACACCTATAGTCACAGTCACATTCTGGCTAACACTCAAATTGAAAAGCACGAAAGTTTACTCTATCAGTACAGTACAGCTGTATATATTGATGGGGGAATTGTTCATCTCTGTATCTATTTCCGGAGGTACACTGTAAGCCAGAAGCCCAGTCTGGCTAACACCCAAATCGGAAAAGCTGGAAAATCAACTGAATCTGTACAGTACAGCTGTAGATATTGTTGGGGAGAATGTTCATCTCCTTATCTATTTACAGAGGAACACCCATAGTCACAGGCCCATTCTGGCTAACATCCAAACTGAAAAGCACGAAAGTTTACTCTATCAGTACAGTACAGCTGTATACATTGTTGGTGGAATTGTTCATCTCCGTATCTATTTACGGAGAAACACTGTTAGCCTGAGGCCTAATCTGGCTAACACCCAATTCTGAAAAGCAGGAAAGTTAACTGTATCAGTACAATACAGCTGTTTATATTATTGGGGGTATTGTTCATCTCCGTATCTATTTACGGAGAAACACTGTTAGCCAGAGGCTCAGTCTTGCTAACACCTAAATTGAGAAGCCGGAAAGTTAACAGTATCAGTACAGTACAGTTGTAGATATTGTTGTGGGAATTGTTCATCTCCGTATTTATTTCTGGAGGAACACTCATAGTCAGAGGCCCACTATGGCTAACACCCAAATTGGAAAAAGCGGGAAAGTTAACAGTATCAGTACATTACAGCTGTAGATATTGTTGAGGGAATTGTTCATCTCCGTATCTATTTCCGGAGGAACACCTATAGTCACAGTCGCATTCTGGCTAACACTCAAATTGAAAAGCACGAAAGTTTACTCTTTCAGTACAGTACAGCTGTATATATTGATGGGGGAATTGTTCATCTCTGTATCTATTTCCGGAGGTACACCCATAGTCACAGGCGCATTCTGGCTAACACCAAAATATAAAAGCAGAAAAGTTTACTCTTTCAGTACAGAACAGCTGTATACATTGTTGGTGGAATTGTTCATCTCCGTGTCTATTTATGGAGAAACACTGTTAGCCAGAGGCCCATTCTGGCTATCACCCAATTCTGAAAAGCTGGAAAATTAACAGTTTCAGTACAATACAGCTGCATATATTATTGGGGGAATTATTCATCTCCATATCTATTTATGGAGAAACACTGTTAGCCAGAGGCCAAGTCTGGCTAACACCAAAGTTGAAAAGCGAGAAAGTTAACAGTATCAGTACAGTACAGCTGTAGATATTGGGGGAATTGTTCATCTCCTTTTCTATTTCTGGAGAAACACTGTTAGCCAGAGGCCAAGTCTGGCTAACACCCAAGTTGAAAAGCGAGAAAGTTAACAGTATTAGTACAGTACAGCTGTAGATTTTGGGGGAATTGTTCATCTCCTTTTCTATTTCTGGAGAAACACTGTTAGCCAGAGGCCCAGTCTGGCTAACACCCAATTTGGAAAAGCTGGAAAGTTAACTGTATCAGTACAGTACAGCTGTAGATATTGCTGTGGGAATTGTTCTTCTCCGTATCTATCTCCGGAGGAACACACATAGTCAGAGGCCCAGTATGGCTAACACTCAAATCTGAAAAGCAGGAAAGTTAACTGTATCAGTAAAGTACAGTTGGAGATATTGTCGGGGGAATTGTTCATCTCCATATCTATTTCCGGAGGAACACCCATAGTCACAGGCGCATTCTGGCTAACACCCAAATTGAAAAGCAGGAAAGTTTACTATATCAGTACAGTATAGTGTTATATATATTGATGGGGGAATTGTTCATCTCCGTATCTATTTACGGAGGAACACCCATAGTCAGAGGCCCAGTGTGGCTAACACCCAATTCTGAAAAGCAGGAAAGTTAACTTTATCAGTACAGTACAGCTGTAGATATTGTTGGGGAATTGTTCATCTCCGTATCTTTTTCCGGAGGATCACCCATAGTCAGAGGCCCAGTCTGGCTAAAACCCAAATCAGAAAAGCAGGAAAGTTAACTTTATCAGTACAGTACAGGTGTATATATTGTTGGGGGAATTGTTCATCCCCTTATCTATCTCCAGAGGAACACCCATAGTCAGAAGCCCAGTATGGCTAACACCCAAATTGGAAAAGCAGGAAAGTTAAGTGTATCAGTACAGTACAGCTGGAGATATTGTTGGGGAATTGTTCATCTCCGTAACTATTTCCGGAGGAACACCCAAATACACAGGCACATTCTGGCTAACACCCAAATTGAGAAGCAGGAAAGTTTACACTATCAGTATAGTACAGCTATACATATTGATGGGGGAATTGTTAATCTCTGTATCTATTTATGGAGAGAAACACTGTTAGCCAGAGGCACAGTCTGACTAACACCCAATTTGAAAAGCCGGAAATTTAACAGTATCAGTACAGTACAGCTGTAGATATTGTTGTGGGAATTGTTCATCTCCGTATCTTTTCCGGAGGAACACCAATAGTCAGAGGCAAGTCTGGCTAACACCCAATTCTGAAAACAACATAATCTCAGATCAGAATATGTCAGTCACTTGAAATCTATAACAATATGATTGCTACCACCTGAGAGCAGCCATGGGAAAATACCCATATGGAACTCCAGATAACTAATTAAGACACAGAAAAAGAGAATTGGAGCAAAAATACCATAAAGATATTGATTTTTATATATTCAAAAGTTTATTACAAACAAGGAGGTATACAAATACATATATATATTCAACAGTGAATCTAATATCAGTGAACGGAACATATGGCAATAATAAAGTGGTCACAGTAGAAATATGACTACAAGAGATGTTAATACATCCCACATACCACACATGAATAGCAAAGCCAATGGAGCATTCAGTATATATATAATGGAATATAAGTATCCAGTCAATACAATTCAGCATTGACAATACAACGCATTCTCACACTACCACTAAGCATGGGTAAGCCTCTTGTTGTCCTCAGGACATGATATGTTCCTCCATTGTTTTTTTGTTCATGGTTCCGGGCCATGAACATTAGGTATGCACCTGCACTTTAAATATAATTGGGTATGGAGGTATCACTGTGACTACTAAGGACTTAAGAGCTGAAATGTATTGACTGGATACTTATATTCCATTATATATATACTGAATGCTCCATTGGCTTTGCGATTCATGTGTGGTATGTGGGATGTATTAACATCTCTTGTAGTCATATTTCTACTGTGACCACTTTATTATTGCCATATGTTCCGTTCACTGAAATTAGATTCACTGTTGAATATATATGTGTATTTTTATACCTCCTTGTTTGTAATAAACTTTTGAATATATAAAAATCAATATCTTTATGGTTTTTTTGCTCCAATTCTGAAAAGCAGGAAAGTTAACTTGATCAGCACAGTACAGCTGTAGATATTGTTGGGGAATTGTTCATCTCCGTATCTATTTCCAGAGAAACACTGTTAGCCAGAGGCCCCATCTGGCTAACACCCAAATCGGAAAAGCTGGAAAGTTAACTGTGTCAGTACAAGATATTGTTGGGGGAATTGTTCATCTGCGTATCTATTTATGGAGGAACACCCATAGTCACAGGCCCATTCTGGCTAACACCAAAATTGAAAAGCAGGAAAGTTTACTCTATCAGTAGAGTAGAGCTATATACCATGTTGGTGTAATTGTTCATCTCCATATCTATTTACGGAGAAACACTGCTAGCCAGAGTCCCAGTCTGGCTCACACCCAATTCTGAAAAGTAGGAAAGTTAACTGTATCAGTACAATACAGCTGTATATATTATTGGGGGAATTGTTCATCTCCATATCTATTCATGGAGAAACACTGTTAGCCAGAGGCCCAGTCTGGTTAACACCCAAATTGAGAAGCTGGAAAGTTAACAGTATCAGGACAGTACAGCTGTAGATATTGTTTGGGAATTGTTCATCTAAGTATCTATTTCCGGAGGAACACTCATAGTCAGAGGTCCAGTATGGCTAACATCCAAATCGGAAAAGCAGGAAAGTTAACTGTATCAGTACAGTACAGCTGTAGATATTGTTGGGGGAATTAGTCATCTCCTTATCTATTTACGGAGGAAAACCCATAGTCACAGGCGCATTCTGGCTAACACTCAAATTGAAAAACACGAAAGTTTACTTTATCAATACAGTACAGCTGTATATATTGTTCATCTCCGTATCTATTTACAGAGGAACACCCATAGTCAGAGGCCCAGTCTGGCTAACATCCAATTCTGAAAAGCAGGAACGTTAACTTTATCAGTACAGTACAGCTGTAGATATTGTTGGGGGAAATGTTCATCTCCGTATTTATTTACGGAGGAACACCCATAGTCACAGGCCCATTCTGGCTAACACCCAAACTTAAAAGCAGTAAAGTTTACTCTATCAGTACAGTACAGCTGTATACATTGTTGGTGGAATTGTTCATCTCCGTAGCTATTTACGGAGAAACATTTTTAGCCTGAGGACTAGTCTGGCTAACACCCAATTCTGAAAAGCAGGAAAGTTAACTGTATCAGTACAATACAGCTGTTTATATTATTGGGTGAATTGTTCATCTCTGTAGCTATTTACGGAGAAGCACTGTTAGCCAGAGGCCCAGTCTGGCTAACACCCATAGTGAAAAGCAGGAAAGTTAACTGTATCAGTCCAGTGCAGCTGTATATAATATTGGGGGAATTGTTCATCTCCGTATCTATTTCTGGAGAAACACTGTTAGCCAGAGGCCCAGTCTGGCTAACACCCAAATTGGAAAAGCAGGAAAGTTAACTGTATTAGTGCAGTACAGCTGTATATATTGATGGGGGACTTGTTCATCTCCGTTTCTATTTACGGAGAAACACTGTTAGTCAGAGGCTCAGTCTGGCTAACACCTAAGTTGAGAAGCCGGAAAGTTAACAGTATCAATACAGTACAGTTGTAGATATTGTTGTGGAATTGTTCATCTCCGTATCTATTTCTGGAGGAACCCCCAAAGTCAGAGGCCCAGTCTGGCTAACACCCAAATCGGAAAAGCAGGAAAGTTTTCTGTATCCGTACAGTACAGCTGTATATATTATTGGGGGAATTGTTTATCTCCGTATTTGTTTACGGAGAAACATTGTTAGCCAGAGGCCAAGTCTGGCTAACACCAAAATCGGAAAAGCAGGAAAGTTAACTGAATTAGTACACTACAGCTGTAAATATTGATGGGGGAATTGTTCATCTCCTTATCTATTTATGGAGAAACAGTTAGCCAGAGGCCCAGTCTGGCTAACATCCAAATTGAAAAGCCGGAAAGTTAACAGTATCAGTACAATACAGCTGTAGATTTTGTTGTGGTAATTGTTCATCTCCTTATCTATTTCCGGAGGAACACCCATAGTCAAAGGCCCAGTATGACTAACACCCAAATCGGAAAAGCAGGAAAGTTAACTGTATCAGTATAGTACAGCTGGAGATATTGTTGGGGGAATTGTTCATCTCGTATCTATTTCCGGAGGAACACCCAAATACACAGGCGCATTCTGGCTTTCACCCAAATTAAAAAGCAGGAAAGTTAACTCTATCAGTATATTATAGCTTTATATATTGATGGGGTATTGTTAATCTCTGTATCTATTTATGGAGAAACACTGTTAGCCAGCGGCCAGTCTGGCTAACACCCAAATTGAAAAGCCGGAAAGTTAACAGTATCAGTACAGTACAGCTGAAGATATTGTTGGGGGAATTGTACATGTGCGTATCTATTTCCGGAGGAACACCCAGAGTCACAGGCACATTCTGGCTAACACCCAAATTGAAAA
>JARQOD010000009.1:158390754-158415020 GCA_033576555.1 Oophaga sylvatica
AAAGATCTTTTTGTGGAAAAAATATGATTTTTAAATTTTACGGCTCTACGTTATAAACTTGTGTGAAGCACTTGAGGGTTCAAATTGCTCACCAAAGATCTAGATAAGTTCCTTAGGGGGTCTAGTTTCCCAAATGGGGTCATTTGTGGGGGGTTTCCACTGTTTAGGCACATCAGGGGCTCTCCAAATGCAACATGGCATCCAATCTCAATTCCAGCCAATTTTG
The DNA here is from genome assembly GCA_033576555.1 of Oophaga sylvatica. NCBI lineage: Eukaryota > Metazoa > Chordata > Amphibia > Anura > Dendrobatidae > Oophaga > Oophaga sylvatica. Next base: position 158,390,981 of record JARQOD010000009.1, read on the forward strand.
GTTGGAAAAAGTCAAATGGTGCTCCTTCCCTTCCGAGCTCTGCCGTGCGCCCAAACAGTGGTTCCCCCCCACATATGGGGCATCAGCGTACTCAGGACAAATTGGACAACAACTTATGTGGTCCAATTTCTCCTCATACCCTTGGGAAAATAAAAAATTAGTGACTAAAAGATAATTTTTGTGGGAAAAAAATAGGATTTTTTATTTTCATGCCCGGGCATTATAAACTTGTGTGAAGCACTTGGGGGTTCAAAGTGCTCACCAAAGATCTAGATAAGTTCCTTAGGGGGTCTAGTTTCCAAAATGGGGTCACTTGTGGGGATTTCCACTGTTTAGGCTCATCTGGGGCACTGCAAACGGAACATGACCCCCATCAACGTCTGCATTCCAAAACGTTACTACTTCCTTTCCAAGCCCTGCCGTGCGCCCAAACAGTTTTCCACCCCCACATATGGGGTATCAGCGTACTCAGGACAAATTGGACAACAACTTTTGGGGTCCAATTTCCTTGGGAAAATTCAAAAATTTAGGACTAAAAAATCATTTTTGTGGAATTTTTTTTTTTTTTTTTCACACCCAGGCATTATAAACTTTTGTGAAACACTTGGGGGTTCAAAGTGCTCACAACAGATCTAAATAAGTTCCTTGTGGGGTCTATTTTCCAAAATGGGGTCACTTGTTGGGGATTTCCACTGTTTAGGCGCATCAGGGGCTCTCCAAATGCGACATGACGCCCCCAGACCATTCCATCAAAGTCTGCAATCCAAAACGTCACTACTTCCCTTTCCGAGCCCTGACATGCGCCCATACAGTAGTTTTTCCCACATATTGGGTATCAGCGTACTCAGGACAAATTGGACAACAACTTTTGGGGTCCAATTTCTCCTGTTGCCCTTGTGAAAATAAAATATTGGGGGCGAAAAAATCATTTTTGTAAAAAAAAAGGATTTTTTATTTTTACGGCTGTGCGTTATAAACTTCTGTGAAGCACTTCGGGGTTCAAAGTGCTCACCACACATCTAGGTAAGTTCCTTGTGAGGTCTATTTTCCAAAATGGGGTCACTTGTGGGGGGTTTCCACTGTTTAGGCGCATCAGGGGCTCTCCAAATGCGACATGACGCCCCAGACCATTCCATCAAAGTCTGCAATCCAAAACGTCACTACTTCCCTTTCCGAGCCCTGACATGCGCCCATACAGTAGTTTTCTCCCACATATTGGGTATCAGCGTACTCAGGACAAATTGGACAACAACTTTTGGGGTCCAATTTCTCCTGTTACCCTTGTGAAAATAAAATATTGGGGGCGAAAAAATCATTTTTGTAAAAAAAAAAAGGATTTTTTATTTTTACGGCTGTGCGTTATAAACTTCTGTGAAGCACTTCGGGGTTCAAAGTGCTCACCACACATCTAGATAAGTTCCTTGTGGGGTCTATTTTCCAAAATGGGGTCACTTGTGGGGGGTTTCCACTGTTTAGGCGTATCAGGGGCTCTCCAAATGCGACATGACGCCCCCAGACCATTCCATCAAAGTCTGCAATCCAAAACGTCACTACTTCCCTTCCGAGCCCTGACGTGCACCCATACAGTAGTTTTCTCCTACATATTGGGTATCAGCGTACTCAGGACAAATTGGACAACAACTTTTGGGTTCCAATTTCTTCTGTTACCCTTGTGAAAATAAAATATTGGGGCGCGAAAAAAATCATTTTTGTAAAAAAAAAAAGGATTTTTTATTTTAAGGCTGTACGTTATAAACTTTAGTGAAACACCTGGGGGTTCAAAGTTCTCACCACACATCTAGATAAGTTCCTTGAGGGGTCTAGTTTCCAAAATGGTGTCATTTGTGGGGGTTTCAACTGTTTAGGCAGATCAGGAGCTCTCCAAACACGACATGGCGTCCAGACAATTCTGCGTTGAAAAAGTGAGATGGCGCTCCTTCCCTTCCAAACTCTGCCATGCACCCAAACAGTGGTATACCCCCACATATGGGGTATCAGTGTACTCAGGACAAATTGCACAATAACTTTTGGAGTCTTGTTACCCTTGGAAAAATAAAAATTGGGGTGAAAAGATCATTTTTGTGGAAAAAATATGATTTTTAAATTTTACGGCTCTACGTTATAAACTTGTGTGAAGCACTTGAGGGTTCAAATTGCTCACCAAAGATCTAGATAAGTTCCTTAGGGGGTCTAGTTTCCCAAATGGGGTCATTTGTGGGGGGTTTCCACTGTTTAGGCACATCAGGGGCTCTCCAAATGCAACATGGCATCCAATCTCAATTCCAGCCAATTTTGGTTGGAAAAAGTCAAATGGTGCTCCTTCCCTTCCGAGCTCTGCCGTGCGCCCAAACAGTGGTTCCCCCCCACATATGGGGCATCAGCGTACTCAGGACAAATTGGACAACAACTTATGTGGTCCAATTTCTCCTCATACCCTTGGGAAAATAAAAAATTAGTGACTAAAAGATAATTTTTGTGGGAAAAAAAATAGGATTTTTTTATTTTCATGCCCGGGCATTATAAACTTGTGTGAAGCACTTGGGGGTTCAAAGTGCTCACCAAAGATCTAGATAAGTTCCTTAGGGGGTCTAGTTTCCAAAATGGGGTCACTTGTGGGGGATTTCCACTGTTTAGGCTCATCTGGGGCACTGCAAACGGAACATGACCCCCATCAACGTCTGCATTCCAAAACGTTACTACTTCCTTTCCAAGCCCTGCCGTGCGCCCAAACAGTTTTCCACCCCCACATATGGGGTATCAGCGTACTCAGGACAAATTGGACAACAACTTTTGGGGTCCAATTTCCTTGGGAAAATTCAAAAATTTAGGACTAAAAAATCATTTTTGTGGAATTTTTTTTTTTTTTTTCACACCCAGGCATTATAAACTTTTGTGAAACACTTGGGGGTTCAAAGTGCTCACAACAGATCTAGATAAGTACCTTAGGGGGTCTAGTTTCCAAAATGGTGTCACTTGTGGGGGGTTTCCACTGTTTAGGCGCATCAGAGGTTCTCCAAGCGCGACATGGCGTCCAATCTCAACTCCAGCCAATTTTAGTTTGAAAAAGTCAAACGGCGCTCCTTCCCTTACGAGCTCTGCCGTGTGCCCAAACAGTGGTTTTCCCCCACATATGGGGTATTGGCGTACTCAGGAGAAATTGCATAACAACCTTATCTGTCCATTTTCTCCTTTTACCCTTGTGAAAATAAAAAAAAAGTTTGTAAAAGATCATTTTTGTGGCTAAAAAGTTAAATATTCATTTTTTCCTTCCACGTTGCTTTAGTTCCTGTGAAGCACCTGAAGGGTTAATAAACTTCTTGAATGTGGTTTTGAGTACCTTGAGGGGTGCAGTTTTTAGAATGGTGTCACTTTTGGGTATTTTCTGTCATGTAGACCCCTCAAAGTGACTTCAAATGTGAGGTGGTCCCTAAAAAAAATGGCTTTGTAAATTTTGTTGTAAAAATGAGAAATCGCTGGTCAACTTTTAACCCTTATAACTTCTAACAAAAAAAAATTTTGATTCCAAAATTGTGCTGATGTAAAGTAGACATGTGGGAAATGTTATTTCTTAACTATTTTGTGTTACATATTTCTCTGTTTTAAGGGAATAAAAATTCAAAGTTTGAAAATTGCTAAATTTTCAAAATTTTCGCCATATTTGCGTATTTTTCAAAAATAAACGCAAGTTATATGGAAGAAATTTTACCACAACATGAAGTACAATATGTCACGAGAAAACAATCTCAGAATCGCGAAGATCCGTTGAAGCGTTCCGGAGTTATAACCTCATAAAGAGACAGTGGTCAGAATTGTAAAAATTGTCCCGGTCATTAACGTGCAAACCACCCTTGGGGGTGAAGGGGTTAAAAGAGGTTTACCTACTCCCAGAAAAGATAACCTTCGAAGGCTTGTGGACCCAGACAATGCAGCCGGATCAAGACCTCCTGCCTCAGGAGCTATAGTGCTTTTGGCAGTACCAGCACATGCACCACCACCACCATCTGTACTAGCTGGCCCCCACCGCCCACCTTTATGGGGTCTGAGACCATACCTACTCATGTTTGAGAAAATGTTCCCAAAATAACAGCAGATATATGATACTGTATCAGAAGCGTGCAGCTGTATAAGGTGAATGATAATTCTGGAAATTTGAGGATATCTTTGTCGAGTAACACAGGCGCTCACAGGGTCAGTATGGAGTACAACACAATCTGAATTTTATGAAAACTGTACTATATCACTAGCATACAGCTGAGAACAGTGTTGGTGAAATTAGAAATATCCATAGATATTTGGTACAGAGTCAAAGGTGCTCAGAGTCTCAGGATGGAGTAGGCCATAATTTTAAAATGAGGAAAACTGTGGTATATCACTAGCTTCCAGCTGAGAACAGTGTTGGTGTAATTAGAAATATCCGTAGATATTTGGTACAGTCAAAGGTGCTCAGAGTCTCAGGATGGAGTAGGCCACAATTTTAAAATGAGGAAAACTGTGGTATATCACTAGCTTCCAGCTGAGAACAGTGTTGGTGTAATTAGAAATATCCGTAGATATTTGGTACAGTGTCTCACTATGGAGACCAGAATTTTAAAATTAGCAAAACTGTACTATATAAGTAGCATACAGCTGGAATCAGTGTGGGTGTAATTTTAAATCTCCCAAAATATTTCTGCAATAACACGCTCACAGTCGCAGTATGGAGTACACCACAATAGTAAGATCAGGAATCAGGATAACTGTACTATAGCAGTAGACCACAGCTGTATACAAAGCTGGGGTATTTGGGAATCTCTGTATAGTCACACAAAGACGCTCGCTCAGTATTGATTTTGCACCGTAATACAGACGGCAGAAAAACACAACTGTATGAAAAGATACCAGTTGTATAGTTTTGTTAAAAAAATAAATAAAAAAAAATGGTTTTACAGACTCACACACAGATAGCAGGCTTTTCTACGTGATACCAGCCGGTACACGGTACTGTGTGAGGAGCGTACAGCTCTATACGGTGTTGGCCAAAATGAAGGCTCAGTAACTGTGCTGAAAATTATTATTTCTGTATTACTGCTGGTGCTGTGTAGCTGCCTTGAAAAAAGCAGTCTGCACAGCAGTGTCCACACAGCTATACAGCTTACAGGCAGCCTACAAATTGGATATGCTGCTGCTGCACTGAAAAAATGTCTACTCTCTGAATGGCAAAGACTGAGCAGAGTGCACAGTAAGAATCAGCACTGCTGCTCCACACTACCAATTCCTCCCCTGTCAGTGGCTGCCAGCCTAAGACCCAGTGCTGCTGCACACACAGAAAAGCACCACTGTGACTGCACACTAACTGTGCAGCGCAATCGCTATCAGCACAGGCACAGATTTGTTTTTTTTTGCAATTCCTAACGCTCTCCCTCATGAGAACAAGCGGCAACAACCTCTCCCTATGCTAAGATAGGCTGAAGTAAAATGGCGGTCAGCGGTGAGGGCGTTTTATATGCCCTGTGACGCCACAGAAAGCCAGCCAATCACTGCAATGCCCTTCAATAAGATGGTGGTGGTGGCTGCGCACGTCATCACATTGCCCACAGTGTGCGCCCTTCATCATTGGCTGAGAAATGGCGCTTTTTGCATTATTTGAAACACGATGGGCGCGATAAAGTCGCCGAACACGTGGCCGACCTCACACTATGGTCGGGTTTCGGTCTGTGAAACTCGACTTTAGCAAAAGTCGGCGACTTCTGGCGGTGTCCGACTTGTTTCGCTCAACTCTACTGATGACATATTCACATCTCTATTTGAAGATGTGGAAAGGGAGGAGAATTTGATGGTGGAACAAGGACACTCACCTTTAGGGCAGGAGATACCTGTTATGGAGAAGTGGGCATTGCAGAGCTGCTAAATATTAGGACTTATCTGTCAAACAACCTACACAAAATTGTTGACCAAAACAACAATAATTTTAAGTGTATGTGCCGCCCCTGAGGGTTCAGTTGCCACACAGGTACTGCATCTCAGCCAGAGATGTGGTATTTTCACCTTTCAAATAAGGTAAAGACTAGGGTTGAGCGAAAGGGGTCGTTAAATTTCAAAAATCACCGATTTTCACCAAAGTCGGGTTTCATGAAACGAAACCTGACAGTGGCGTGCAGTTGGCCGAACACTCGGCGACCAATTTGGCAAAGTCGGGGCCGGGTTTCGCCGCTTGCAGGCGCCTTTTTTCATTCAAATTCCCCGCCCAAGCCGCGTCATTGGCTGAGCCGCCCGCCGACTACAAGTCCCACCCGGCTATGCCTGCTACACTGTCAGTGAGTGACACATTAGTCAATGATGGGACAGTAGTCCTATCATTCGGCTAATGTGTTGAATGTAAAAAAAATATACATTACATACACAACATACAGAACATACAACATAGTACATACATATAACAAACAACACATAACATACACATAACACATAACATACAGTACATACATATAACATACAACACTTAACATACATATAACATGCAACATATAACATACAGCACATACAACACGTAACATACATATAACACATAACATATAGTACATAGATATAGCATACAAAACACATATAACACATTGTTAGGGGTCGAGTTACCGCTTCTGCACAAGGGGAATCTCGAGCCATCCCGGCTGCGGTCTCTCATTCATCTCCAGCCGCAGTGGACTCTGCTCAGCTTAGACGTCAGTCCCAGCATCTCGTCCAGTCTAACAGTGTGCAGAGAATTACTGTTGCATCTCCAGGCTCTGCTATTGTGGCCAGTACTGGTTAGCGGCGAGCAGACGTCTTTAGGACAAAGTCCTTGTTTTCCCCTTCTGAGCATGCCCAGGGTGAGATCTCTCATTGGAGATCAGGGGTCACATGCTCAGGTACTGCAGCGGCTCCTATTGGTCCGGCAGGAAGGTCCTGTGACTACTGGTGTTCTGGAACAGTTTCATTGGTCCTTGTTTCTGGCAGGTCCTGTAGCTGTTACTTTAAAAGGGTGGCATGCCAGGGCCGCCATGCACTAGTGTCAACCATTATATGCTTAGCGCCAGTGTGGTCATGCGTGTGTGTGGTTAGGGCCCGGCTGAAATAAGCCCCTAGAATACCGACTTAATCGGTGAGGAGTTTGATATGCTAGCTGGTCAGGGTCGGTGTCCTAGATGCCCTAGATTACCGGCATAACCGGTAAGGAGTTTGATTGCCGTATTCAGGGCCTGGCGTTTAGACGCCATAGATTGCGGGTGATTCCCGCGAGGACATTAGCGCATGATCACGTTCTATGTTCGCTTAGCAGTTAACTGTGTACCTGGGTGCCTGACAGGACACAGAAGTTTGTCTCAGTGGCTCTGTGACGTAACAGTGTTCGCTTTCAACGCTAGACAGCGCCCTGGCGTGTTTATTTTGCAACTCAGTTGTGTTAAGTGAGTTCGCACACATCGCCATATAGCGCAGCGGCACTCCTAGCGGCTCTGTGGATTAAAAGAGTTCGCACATATTGCCACAGCGTGTTACGGTGTTTATTTTGGCGACTCTGCGGGATAACAGAGTTTGCTTCTTGCGCCATTTTACTAGCAGCAGGCTCTGCCTGCACGGTGGACCCCGGGCTGTGAACGCACCTCTCCACATCATATATTTGGTGCGTTCCGCAGACCCTAACATAACACTAGCGCCAGGGTCTGGCTAGTAAAATGGCGGGTGACCAGCGTCTACTACAGGACATCCAGCAGCTGGAGGGTAGGTTGGCGGCTCTTGAGCGCACAACCTCAGCTGTGGATGTTACCGCAGTCGCTGTTCAGGCTGCTAGCGTGGCTGCAGCCAGTGTGTCCACTGCCACCTCTGCCCCCACAATATCCCACCTCCTGCTTCCAGACAAGTTTGCTGGTGACAGCAAGCAATGTCGGGGATTCGTGAGTCAGTGCTCTATACAACTCGAGCTTCTGGCTGCACGTTTCCCCACGGATCGGGCACAAGTGGGCTTTGTAATATCTCTTCTGTCGGGCAGAGCGTTAGAGTGGGCCACCCCGCTGTGGGAGCGTGACGACCGTGTGGTGCGGAGTGCTCCTTGTTTTCTGGAGGCTCTAAAAATGGTCTTTCTAGGACCTCAGGTTACCCACGATGCGGCACTCCAACTTCTGGCAAGTTCACAGGGTTCGTCCTTGGTCAGCTGTTTTGCTGTCCAATTTCGGACTCTGTCCTCGGAGTTGGACTGGCCGGATAAAGTCCTCATTCCAGTGTTTTGGAGAGGACTAGCGGGCCATGTGAAAGACGCCTTGGCTACCAGGGAGATTCCCACCACACTGGAGAAGCTTATCGCCATATCTACCCGCATTGACCTCCGTTTTCACGAGCGGAGGTTGGAGCGCTCCCAGTGTAGGCAGAGGTTTCGGCTGGCTCCCACCTTCGCCAGACCTCTAGAATCTTCCAGCCAGGCGCCCGACTCCCATGAGGCCATGGAGGTTTCTCGAGCAGGACCTTATTCCCGGGCTGCTCGAGTACCCGTGGTCTGTAACATCTGCAAGCAGTTAGGACATTATGCCAACAAATGTCCACAGCGGTCGGGAAAACGGTCGCGTCTAATGACCTTGGGAAGAGGTTCACTAGACACTGCGGCATTTTCCACCAAGTTGTCCTTTAAGGGGACAATTACAGTAGGTCCATCCACGCTCACCGCCGAGCTCTGTGTGGATTCAGGAGCCGAGGGGAATTTCATGTCCTCTGCATTTGCTCTTCGCCACACTATACCTCTGGTGATGCTCGCCAAACCGGTGACTGTGCGAGTAGTGAATGGATCAACTCTGCCCTCACAAATCACCCACCAGACGATCCCTCTCACTTTATCTATGTCCCCTTCCCATTAGGAGAGTATTTCTTTTTTTGTCCTGCCCGAGGGAATAGACGAGGTGTTGCTGGGAGTACCTTGGCTCCGTTACCACTCTCCCTATATTGAGTGGTCCTCTGGGAGGATACTGGGTTGGGGTGATTCATGTAGAGGCAGGTGCGTCAGGGAGTGCGTTCAGGTCACCACCACAGAGATACCCGTAGATCTCACTTCTCTTCCTCAGTGTTATTGGTCATATGCAGATGTTTTCTCCAAGAAGGCGGCGGAGACTCTTCCACCTCATCGCCCCTACGACTGTCCTATTGATCTCTTGCCTGGTGCAGAACCTCCTCGTGGGAGAGTCTACCCCCTCTCGCTTCCTGAGACGGAGGCCATGTCCCAGTATATTCAGGAGAATCTGGCAAGAGGGTTCATTAGGAAGTCGGTGTCACCAGCAGGGGCGGGGTTCTTCTTTGTGCAAAAGAAGAACGGAGAATTACGTCCATGTATTGACTACAGGGTTCTTAACGCTATCACCGTCAAGAATAAGTACCCATTGCCCCTAATCTCTGAGTTCTTTGATAGGCTCCGAAGACCAAGAGTATTTACCAAGCTTGATCTACGTGGTGCCTATAACCTAATTCGCATCCGTGAGGGGGATGAGTGGAAGACAGCTTTTAATACCAGGGATGGGCATTATGAATACCTGGTGATGCCCTTCGGGCTCTGTAATGCTCCCGCTGTTTTCCAAGACTTTGTCAATGATATCTTCCGGGATATGCTCTCCACCTCTGTAGTAGTCTATCTGGATGATATTCTCATCTTTTCACTAGATATAGACTCTCACCGGAGGGATGTCAACAAAGTCTTTGACCTCTTACGGGCAAACTCCCTCTTTGCCAAGCTGGAGAAATGTGTGTTGAGCAGAAGTCCTTACCTTTCCTGGGCTATATCATCTCTGCCCAGGGATTGGCTATGGATCCTGCCAAACTACAGGCTGTAATGGACTGGCAAGAACCCCATTCTCTTAAAGCGGTGCAGTTTTTTATGGGGTTCATTAATTATTATCGCCAATTCATTCCCCATTTCTCGACTTTGGTAGCTCCCTTGGTAGCCCTCACCAAGAAGGGAGCAAATCCCAAGTTGTGGTCTGAGGAGGTCTCCAAGGTGTTCTCTTCCATCAAGTCACGTTTTGCCAGTGCTCCCATATTACATCGCCCTGATGTTGATAAGCCGTTTATTTTAGAGGTGGACGCCTCTTCTGTTGGTGCTGGAGCAGTCCTTTATCAAAAGGATGCTCAAGGTCTGATGCATACCTGCTTCTTCTTTTCTAAGACCTTTACACCAGCAGAGAGGAATTATTCCATCGGGGACAGGGAGTTGCTGGCTATGAAGTTGGCCTTCTCTGAGTGGAGACATCTTCTGGAGGGGGTTCGTTTTCCCTTCCAAGTCTTCACCGACCACAAAAACTTGGTATACTTGCAAACGGCTCAGCGGCTAAATTCTCGCCAGGCCAGATGTTCCCTATTCTTTTCCCGGTTCCACTTCACCCTCCATTTTCTCTCCGGTGAGAAGAATCTTCGGGCCGACGCTCTCTCTCGCTCCTTAGTGTCATCAGAAGAGGAGGATGAGGAGCCTCGGCTTATTGTCCCGAAGAGAGCCTGAGAACTGTAGCCCCAGTTTCGCTAGAGTCTGTGCCTCGGGGCAAGACTTTTGTGCCCACTAATTTGCGACCGGAGGTACTCTCTTGGGCACACTCGTCCAGGGTGGGTGGACACTTTGGGGCAAAGAGGAAAACTGAGTTATTGGCGAGGACATACTGGTGGCCACATATGGTCCGTGATGTCAGGGAGTATGTTCAGGCGTGTGTCTCCTGCGCCAGGAACAAGTCCCCTCGACAACGGCCAGCTGGGTTACTTTTTCCTTTGCCGGTGGCAGACAGGCCCTGGGAGATGGTTGGGATGGACTTTGTGGTGGGCTTACCCAAGTCTCGGGGTTGCACTATCATTTGGGTGATCACCGACCACTTCTTCAAAATGGTGCACTTAGTGCCGCTACCACGGTTACCTTCTGCACGGGCCTTGGCAGCACTGTTTATTAGACACATCTTCCATCTACACGGTATGCCAGACAAGATTGTCAGCGATCGAGGTCCCCAATTTGCGTCTCGGTTCTGGAGAGAGTTGTGTCATCTACTCTGCATTGAGTTGAACCTCTCCTCTGCATATCATCCCGAGACGAATGGGTTGGTAGAGAGGGCCAACCAGACCTTGGTCACCTACTTGCGACATTTTGTCTCTGCCAGGCAGGATGACTGGGCATCCTTGCTCCCATGGGCGGAGTTCGCGCTAAACAATACTGTGGCTGACTCCACCGGACAGACCCCATTCCTCTTAAATTACGGCCAGCATCCGCGGGTACCGGTGCCCATGCCCGTGGCTTCCGCCGACTCCAGGGTGGCAGACTGGGCTGTAGAGGCACGGGACATATGGGACCGCACCCAGGATGCCATTCAGGCTTCCAAGGAAAGGATGAGGTCTTCTGCCGATGCCCATCGTCGTCCCGCTCCGACAATTGCTCCTGGCGACCTAGTGTAGCTCTCCGCCCGAAACATCAGGCTACGGGTGGAATCCACTAAGTTGGCACCCCGCTATTTGGGTCCCTTCAACGTTCTCGAGCAGGTGAACTCTGTGGTTTACCGTTTGGCCCTTCCGCCTCGCCTTGGTATCTCCGACACCTTCCATGTGTCCCTCCTAAAACCCGTGGTCATCTCCCGGTTGCCTGAGTCATCTGCTGGGAAGTCGGGTTCATCTTCGGATGACTACGAGGTGAATGCCATTGTAGGGTGCAAGGTGGTACGGGGCAAAAAATTTTTTTTGGTGGATTGTAGGGGTTATGGGCCTGAGGATAGGTCCTGGGAGCCTGCCGAGCATGTTCATGCTCTGCAGCTCATCACTGCCTTTGAGCATAGCGAGGCCCAGAGAAGGGGGGGTAATGTTAGGGGTCGAGTTCCCGCTTTTGCACAAGGGGAATCTCGAGCCATCCCGGCTGCGGTCTCCCATTCGTCTCCGGCCGCAGTGGACTCTGCTCAGCTTAGACGTTGGTCCCAGCGTCTCACCCAGTCTAACAGTGTGCAGAGAATTACTGTTGCATCTCCAGGCTCTGCTATTGTGGCCAGTACTGGTTAGCGGCGAGCAGACGTCTTTAGGACAAAGTCCTTGTTTTCCCCTTCTGAGCATGCCCAGGGTGAGATCTCTCATTGGAGATCAGGGGTCACATGCTCAGGTACTGCAGTGGCTCCTATTGGTCCGCCAGGAAGGTCCTGTGACTACTGGTGTTCTGGAACAGTTTCATTGGTCCTTGTTTCTGGCAGGTCCTGTAGCTGTTACTATAAAAGGGTGGCATGCCTGGGCCGCCATGCGCTAGTGTCAACCATTATATGCTTAGTGCCAGTGTGGTCATGCGTGTGTGTGGTTAGGGCCCGGCTGAAATAAGCCCCTAGAATACCGACTTAATCGGTGAGGAGTTTGGTATGCTAGCTGGTCAGGGTCGGTGTCCTAGATGCCCTAGATTACCGGCTTAACCGGTGAGGAGTTTGATTACCGTATTCAGGGCCTGGCGTTTAGACGCCATAGATTGCGGGTGATTCCCGCGAGGACATTAGCGCATGATCACGTTCTATGTTCGCTTAGCAGTTAACTGTGTACCTGGGTGCCTGACAGGACACAGAAGTTTGTCTCAGCGGCTCTGTGACGTAACAGGGTTCGCTTTCAACGCTAGACAGCGCCCTAGCATGTTTATTTTGCAACTCAGTTGTGTTAAGTGAGTTCGCACACATCACCATATAGAGCAGCGGCACTCCTAGCGGTTCTGTGGATTAACAGAGTTTGCACATATTGCCACAGCGTGTTACGGCGTTTATTTTGGCGACTCTGCGGGATAACTGAGTTCGCTTCTTGCGCCATTTTACTAGTAGCAGGCTCCGCCTGCATGGTGGACCCCGGGCATATATTTGGTGCGTTCCGCAGACCCTAAGAACACATAACATATAGTACATACATATAACATACAATACATAGCACATTAACATAAACATAACATACAACTACATAACATAATAATTATAACATACTACACATAACATACAGAACATACATATAACATATAACACGTAACATACATATAACATACAACACATAACATACATATAACACATAACATACAGAACATATATATAACACATAACGTACAGAACATACATATAACACATAACATACAAAACATACACATAACATTCAACACATAACATACAGTACATACATATAAAATACAACACATAGCATACATATAACATACAACACGTAACATACATATAACATACAACACATAACATACATATAACACATAACATACAGAACATACATATAACACATAACATACAGTACATAGATATAACATACAACACATAACATACATACAACACATAACGTACAGTACATACATATAACATATAACACATAACATACATATAACACATAACATACAGAACATATATATAACACATAACATACAGAACATATAACACATAACATACAGAACATATATATAACACATAACATACAGAACATACACATAACATACAACACATAACATACAGTACATACAAATAACATACAACACATAACATAGAGTACATACTCACCAATCACCTATTCCCCGATGCCATCGTCTCCTGTAATAAAAATAAAATAATAAAGCAACCTATACATCACTTGTCCACCGTAGTTCAGATAATAACGAATGTCCCTCGGCGATCTCCGGTCTAGAATGCTGACATCGGGTGATGTCAGCGCTCTACACCGCCCCTGCGAAGCACTGACATCGACGCCGGAAGAGAAAGACGTCACTACAGTTTATTCTCTCACCGGCAATGCTGGGTGAGAAAATTCCCATGCAGCATTGCCATAAAGTGAGAGAATGAACTCAGTGTTGCACTGCAGGAGACATTGTCTCCTGTCAGTGCATCACTGGAAGCCCTACAGAGCAGTGGCATCACCTGATGTGACTGTTCTATAGGGGAGACCGTCGTGGGACATTCATTATTAATTGGACTGCGTCGGACAAGGAGTATACAGTTGTTTTTTTACGTTTTATTACAGGAGATCGAGGGCGTCGCTTGGATCTAAGCATACAAAACAAACAGTGGAGGGCACCATTCAAAGAGATGAAAACCACAAATGGAAAACAGAAATTGTCAACCTGGAGTATGTCAAAGTAGGGTGCATGAAGCAAAAAAAGAGAAAGAAGACATACCATAACCCAGGGACAACATGAATAATACACAAAATATAAATTTATTTAACCCCTCTCTGTCATCCGACATACTATCCCGTCCATAAAACCCGTGACAATCTGGCCATGGACGGTATAGTACGTCATAGCGATCAGCTGCGCTCCCGGGGGGAGCGCAGCTAATAGCTGCCGGGTGTCAGCTGATTATCACAGCTGACACCCGGGACTGTGTGCCAGGAGCGGTCACGGACCACTCCCGGCACATTAACCCCTGGCACACCGCGATCAAACATGATTGCGGTGTACCGGGGGCACAGGGGAGCATCGCGCAGGGAGGGGGCTCCCTGCCAGCTCCCCTGAGACCCTCAGAACAGCGCGATGTGATCACACTGTTCTGAGGGCTTCCTCCCTCCCAAGACCCATTTCCAAGATGGCGCCGTGGTCCTGGAGGGAGGCGGCTTCCTCAGTGCCTGCTGAGATCAGGCACTGAGAAGCCTGCAGCGCTGCCTGTGAGATCGCTGGTCTCACAGAGTGCTGTGCACACTGTGAGACCAGCGATCTGACATTTTACAGTGATGTCCCACCCTGGGACAATGTAAAAAAGTAAAAAAAATAAAAATAAACATGTGTAAAAAAAAATTCCAAAATAAATAAAAAAAAAAAATATTCCCCAATAAATTCATTTCTTCCTGCAAATAAAAAAAAATAAAACAATAAAAGTACACATATTTGGTATCGCCGCGTCCGTAATGACCCCCCTATAAAACTGTCCCACTAGTTAACCCCTTTTGTGAACCCCTTAAAAAATAAATAAAAACAAAGCAAAAAATCAGTGCTTTATCATCATACCGCTGAACAAAAAGTGGAATAACACGCGATCAAAAAGACCGATATAAATAAACATGGTACCACTGAAAACATCATCTTGTCCCGCAAAAAACGAGCCACCAGACAGCATCATCAGAGAAAAATAAAAAAGTTATAGCTCGCAGAATAAAGCGATGCAAAAATAATAATTTTTTATATAAAATTGTTTTTATTGTATAAAAGCGCCAAAACATAAAAAAATGATATAAATGAGGTATCGCCGTAATCGTACTGACCCGAAGAATAAAACTGCTTTATCAATTTTACCACACGCGGAACGGTATAAACGCCTCCCCCAAAAGAAATTCATGAATTGCTGATTTTTGTTCATTCTAACCTCCCAAAAATCGAAATAAAAAGCGATCAAAAAATGTCACGTGCTCAAAAATGGTACCAATAAAAACGTCAACTCGTACCGCAAAAAATAAGACCTCACATGACTCTGTGGGCCAAAATATGCAAAAATTATACCTCTCAAAATGTGGCGATGCAAAAAAATATTTTTTGCAATAAAAAGCGTCTTTTAGCGTGACAGCTGCCAATCATAAAAACCCGCTATAAATAGTAAATCAAACCCCCTTTATCACCCCTTTAGTTAGGGAAAAATAATAAAATTAAAAAAATGTATTTATTTCCATTTTCCCATTAGGGTTATGGTTAAGGTTAGGGTTGCGGCTAAAGTTAGGGGTACGGTTGGCGCTAAAGTTAGTATTAGGCCGGCGTCACACTGGCGACAAAATCGGACGACTGCAATATGATGAAATATCGCATTGCAGTCGGACCTATGTTAATCTATGGAGCAGCTCCCAGTATCAGATTTTTTGTGGTCCGTTTTAAACGTCCGAGTGCAATTGCAGCATGCTGCGATTGTCACCGATTCTGGGTCGACTATCGCCAATGCAAGTCTATGGGAGCGATGAAAAATCGGATTACAAACGGACCGCACATGTGACTTGCGATTAAATCGCATCGGTGTCCTTTAGAAAAGCCGGCAATTCATCCCAGGCTATACTGTAAAATCACACTGACAGCTTTAATAAAGAATAGAATCAATACATATACACACATAGAATACATATATATATATATATATATATATATATGTCATTGTGACATATATATATACATATATTTATAGTTCTTACACTTCTACATACTGTAATAGCCGCTAATTCAATTGCCGGCTTTTGTGAAATCACAGAAGCCGACATGAAATGATACATTGTTTCCACACAGTTAACCATGTCATTTCATGTATTTTGATATATGGTTTTAACTTACAATTACATAAGTGTATGTGTGCAAAATTTCAGACATGTAGGGGTTAATTAAAGGTGTAAATTCGTAAAAAAAAATGCGTGGGCTCCCGCTGTATTTTCTCCACCAGACAGACAAAGCAAGCGAGTGGGGGCAGATAATAATAGCCTAGGGAGGGTACATTTTTTTTGTGCCCCCCCTGGCTACTAACATCTGCCCCCAGACACCCCAGAAAGGGCAAATCTCTAATTAGATTCGCCCTTTCTGGCACTTTGCCCGTCTATTCCCATTGCCCTGTAGCGGTGGCGAATGGGATAATAAGGGGTTAAAGCCACCTTGCAATTGAAAGGTCACTTTAAGCCAGGTTAATAATTGAGAGTTGTCAATTTTTTTGTAAAAAAAAAAAAAAACTTCTGTGAAGCACTTGGGGTTCAAAGTGCTCACCACACATCTAGATAAGTTCCTTGAGGGTCTAGTTTCCAAAATAGTGTAATTTGTTGAAGGTTTTCCACTGTTTAGGCAGATCAGGAGCTCTCCAAACACGACATGGCATCCTGCCAATTCTGCGTTGAAAAAGTCAAACGGCGCTCCTTCCCTTCCAAACTCTGCCATGCACCCAAACAGTGGTTTACCCCCACATATGGGGTATCAGCGTACTCAGGAAAAATTGCACAATAACTTTTGGAGTCTTGTTACCCTTGGGAAAATAAAAATTGGGGTGAAAAGATCATTTTTGTGGAAAAAATATGATTTTTTAATTTTATGGCTCTACGTTATAAACTTGTGTGAAGCACTTGGGGGTTCAAATTGCTCACCAAAGATCTAGATTAGTTCCTTAGGGGGTCTAGTTTCCCAAATGGGGTCACTTGTGGGGGATTTCCACTGTTTAGGCACATCAGGGGCTCTCCAAATGCAACATGGCGTCCAATCTCAATTCCAGTCAATTTTGGTTGGAAAAGTCAAATGGTGCTCCTTCCATTCCGAGTTCTGCCTTGCGCCCAAACAGTGGTTCCCCCCCACATATCGGGTATCAGCGTACTCAGGACAAATTGGACAACAACTTTTGTGGTCCAATTTCTCCTGTTACACTTGGGAAAATAAAAAATTAGTGACTAAAATAATTTTTGTGGGAAAAAAATAGAATTTTTTATTTTCATGCCCGGGCGTTATAAACTTGTGTGAAGCACTTGGGGGTTCAAAGTGCTCACCAAAGCTCTATATAAGTTCCTTAGGGGGTCTAGTTTCCAAAATGTGGTCACTTGTGGGGGGTTTCTACTGTTTAGGCTCATCTGGGGCACTGCAAACGGAACATGACCCCATCAAAATCTGCATTCCAAAACGTTACTACTTCCTTTCCAAGCCCTGCCGTGCGCTCAAAACAGTTTCTCCCCCCACATATTGGGTATCAGCGTACTCAGGACAAATTGGCCAACAACTTTTGGGTCCAATTTTCTTGGAAAAAATCAAAAATTTGGAACTAAAAAATCATTTTCGTGGAAAATCGTTTCTTTTTTTTTTCACACCCAGGCATTATAAACTTTTGTGAAACACTTGGGGGTTCAAAGTGCTCACAACAGATCTAGATAAGTTCCTTAGGGGGTCTAGTTTCCAAAATGGTGTCACTTGTGGGGGGTTTTCACTGTTTAGGCACATCAGGGGCTCTCCAAACGCGACATGGCATCCAATCTCAATTCCAGCCAATTTTAGTTTGAAAAAATCAAACGGCGCTCCTTCCCTTATGGGCTCTGCTGTGCGCACAGACAGTAGTTTTCCCCCACTTATGGGGTATTGGCGTACTCAGGAGAAATTGCACAACAAATTTATCTGTCCATTTTCTTCTTTTACCCTTGTGAAAATAAAAAAAGTTTGTAAAAGATCATTTTTGTGGCTAAAAAGTTAAATATTCATTTTTTCCTTCCATGTTGCTTCAGCTCCTGTGAAGCACCTGAAGGGTTAATAAACTTCTTGAATGTGGTTTTGAGTACCTTGAGGGGTGCAGTTTTTAGAATAGTGTCACTTTTGCATATTTTCTGCTATATAGACCCCTCAAAGTGACTTCAAATATGAGGTGGTCCCTAAAAAAAATGGCTTTGTAAATTTTGTTGTAAAAATGAGAAATCGCTGGTCAACTTTTAACCCTTATAATTTCCTAAGAAAAAAAAATTTTGATTCCAAAATTGTGCTGATGTAAAGTAGACATGTTGGAAATGTTATTTCTTAACTATTTTGTGTGACATATTTCTCTGTTTTAAGGGAATAAAAATTCAAAGTTTGAAAATTGCAAAATTTTCAAAATTTTCGCCATATTTGCATTTTTTTCAAAAATAAACGCAAGTTATATCGAAGAAATTTTACCAATATCGTGAAGTACAATATGTCACGAGAAAACATTCTCAGAATCGCGCAGATCCGTTGAAGCGTTCCAGAGTTATAACCTCATAAAGAGTCAGTGGTCAGAATTGTAAAAATTGGCCCGGTCATTAACGTGCAAACCACCCTTGGGGGTGAAGGGGTTAATAGACACCTGAAAAATCACACCAAGATTTAAAAACAATTAAAAACAGGAAAGGCGACCCCATAATGAGGAAACAGTCCCCTGTACCCACATATGAATACCATAAAGTGCAATTAATGCAAAAATACAGAAATGAGAAAAACTGTCATGTACAAAAAATATGCAAGATAAAGTTCTCCCTCTCCTTAATATTCTCATAAACCAAGCAACATGCAATGAGAAAAGTAATTATATATGTGTTAATAAATGCTCCACAAACACAATATATATTATTACCTGTAATAAATTATATACCAAAAGGACTGGAGAGACAATATACAGAGAGCAACTGGATCTCTATAAGTTGCAGAGTATTAAGAAAAGGGGAGAAGGGATAATTCAATGTTATATTCGGTTTCCTGAATATGCCCAGCCATACAAATGGAACATATCAAATACAAGAGATATACAGAGAGACATGTTAAATAGCATATACCCAGCCCAATAGATGCACACAGGAATGATTGTAGAGCTATGGAAAAAAGGAGATGGCAGTAGCGATAGGGGAGCTCATAAAAAGAACATGACCAAGTTACCAACAAGGCTCAGGCAGGACCGTGCCCGATGCATGTCGCCATCAAAATGGCTTCATCAGGGGCAGGTGCGTTTTATTACAGGAGATCGAGGGCATCGCTTGGATCTGAGCGCATAATAAAGATATAAAAACCGTGTTGTGTTTTATTTCATTAAAATAATTTATTCTTATGCGTGTGTTGTTTTTTTAACCCTTTATTAACCCTTTATTAATATCCCACCGCTACAGGGGAGTGGGAAGAGAGGGGCTAAGTGCTAGAATTGGCGCATCGCACAAATGGGCCAATTCCGGGGCGGCTGGGTGCTGTTATTTTTAGCCAGGGGGGTGCGCCAATATCCATGGCCCCTTCCTAGGCTATGAATATCAGCCCGCAGCTGTCTGCGTAGCCTTTCTGGCTTTAAATTACTGGGGGACCGCACATCATTTTTTTGGGGGGTCCCCCTATTTTACTCGCCAGTAAAGGCTGGCTGCGGGCTGATATTCATAGCCTGGGAAGCTCCATGGGTATTAACCCCTTCCCAGGCTAGAAATATTGGCCCGAGCCGTCGGCTTTCCCCTCTGGCGCAGAAAATTGCGCGGGAGCCCACGCCATTTTTTCCCCATTGTTTAAAAAATTAACGCTATTACGTGAAGATTTTGTGTGTGTGGTTCTTTAATTATTTATGTACCATTCTATCTATCTATTATCTATGTAATCTATCTTTTACTATCTATCTATTATTTATCTATATATTATCTATCTAATATTATCTATCTATTATCTATCTATCTATCTATCTATCTATCTATCTATCTATCTATCTATCTATCTATTATCTATCATCTATCTATCTATTATCTATCTATCTACTATCTATTATCTATCAATCTATCTATCTATCTATCTATCTTTCTATCTATTATTATTATCTATTGATCTATCTATCTATTTATTATCTATCTATCTATCTATCTCTCTATTATCTATCTATCTTTTTTCTATCTATCTATTTATCTATTATCTAGCTATCAATTATCTATCTATCTATTATCTATTTATCTAGCTATCTGTCTATCTATCTATTATCTATCTACGGTATCTATCTATCTATATATCTATACAATGAAAAATTGTGATAGAAAGAATCCCAAAAGACATATATATCAATAATAGATATAATATTATTTAGAAATTTTATTTAGAAAAATACCAGGAATAGAGGGAACATATATATCAATAATAGATATAATTTTATTTAGAAAAATACCAGGAATAGAGTGACCCTTTGAGAAAGGCAATTCGCCGAAAAGCGCGTAGGGGAAGGCGCCCCAGGTCGCATGTTATACTTACCTTACAGGTATCATATTTGTTTGACTCCATGATATGTCTTTTGGTTTGTGAATGTCTATGTGATACCTAGGTTATGGCATTTTGTGACTATGTGGTATTGTGCAATATTTAATACAGCTATTGCACATGACATCTGACATTTTGTTATGCACTACTAATTTCACTTAGTCATATATGTTAATTCAGTGTTTGCCATAATCTTCAATCATTTTCTGGGATTTGTGCAATATTATTGAGATGGCAACTGCCCTATATATGATATATTAAGTTGTACATTCCGCTTTATGCACTATGATCTGTTTGTGTTCCCTATCTTTCATGTGCTAATTGGTCAATTGACCTCTGCCCAACCTCTGTTCCCTCTATTCCTGGTATTTTTCTAAATAAAACTATATCTATTATTGATATATATGTCTTTTGGGATTCTTTCTATCGCAATTTTTCATTGTATATATCTAATTTCAGCGATTTTTCCGCCATGTCTAGCTTCAATAGCCCATGTCATGTCATAGAATCATAGAATCATAGAATCATAGAATGGTAGAGTTGGAAGGGACCTCCTGGGTCATCTGGTCCAACCCCCTGCTCAAAGCAGGATTCTCTAAATCATCCCAGACAGATGTCTGTCCAGCCTCTGTTTGAAGACTTCCATTGAAGGGGAACTCACCACCTCTCGTGGCAGCCTGTTCCACTCATTGATCACCCTAACTGTCAAAATGTTTTTTCTAATATCTAATCTGTGCCTCCTCCCATTCAGTTTTATCCCATTGCTTCTAGTCTTTCCTTGTGCAAATGAGAATAAAGATGATGTCTTATGTTTGTCCATTTATAAGTTATATGGGTATGATGTTCATGAAGTGGTTATGGCTATCTATATATCTGTCTATGGCCGGAGTCACACACACCGTATAAAAATCGGACCGTATTATACGGCCGTAATACGCAGAAAAGTCCCCTGAACAGTGATCCGTATGTCATCTGTGTGCAATGTGAGGATGCGATTTCCTCGCATCCAAATATCCGTGTGTCATCCGTATTGTGAGATTTTATCGCCGGCTTGCAAAACCAACATTTAATGGATCCAAATGACAGTTTTAAAATCACAAAAGAAAGAATACATATGCACACATAGAATACATATATATATAAATATATACCATATATACTCGCGTATAAGCCGAGATTTTCAGCCCATTTTTTAGGGCTGAAAGTCCCCCTCTCGGCTTATACGCAAGTCATATACCGGGGGGTCGGCGGGGGAGGGTGAGCGGGGGTGTCGGATCATACTCACCCCTCCGCCTGCGCGTCTCTGTAGCCCCCCTGCTTCTCCCACGATCTCCGGCTCCTTCCTGCAGCGGTCACATGGTACCGCTCATTAAAGTCATGAATATATGCACATATTCATAACTTTAATGAGCGGTACCGTGTGACCGCTGTGGGAAGGAAGAGCTGCGGAGACCGCTGGGAGAAGAGGAGAGGCTGCAGAGAGTGATGCGCCGGCGGGGGGAGAGTATAGAGATATTCACCTGTCCCCCGGTCCAACGCTGCGCGCTGCGCCGATCTCCTCGTCTGACTCCTCTGGCTGTGAAAGTTCAGGCAGAGGGCGCAATGACATAGTTAGTGCGCGCCACGGCCTTTGCCTGATCATTCACTGCCGAGGACCCAGAAGAGGGAGTAGCGCAGCGGTGGACCGGTCCGGTGACAGGTAAATATCTCAGGTGCCGGGGTCTTGACTCTTGAGCGCACCGGTGTCACCACCTGTTCAGGACACCGGCACCTGGCCGCCAGCGACGAGAGGTGAGTATGTCATTTTTTTTTCTTTTGCAGCAGTGCGGAAGCATAAGGGACCTATACTATGGGGCATAATCTATGGAGCATATGGGGCATAATCTGTGGAGCATATGGGGCATAATCTGTGGAGCATATGGGGCATAATCTGTGGAGCATATGGGGCATAACCTGTGGAGCATATGGGGGAATAATCTGTGGAGCATATGGGGGAATAATCTGTGGAGCATATGGGGGCATAATCTGTGGAACATATGGGGGCATAATCTGTGGAGCATATGGGCGCATAATCTGTGGAACATATGGGGCATAATCTGTGGAGCATATGAGGGAAATATCTGTGGAGCATATGGGGGCATAATCTGTGGAGCATATGGGGGCATAATCTATGGAGCATATGGGGCATAATCTGTGGAGCATATTGGGCATAATCTGTGGAGCATATGGGCATAATCTGTGGAGCATATGGGGCATAATCTGTGGAGCATATGGGGCATAATCTGTGGAGCATATGGGGGCATAATCTGTGGAACATATGGGGGCATGATCTGTGGAGCATATGGGGGCATAATCTATGGAACATATGGGGGCATAATCTGTGGAGCATATGGGGCATAATCTGTGGAACATATGGGGGCATAATCTGTGGAGCATATAGGGCATAATCTGTGGAGCATATGGGGCATAATCTGTGCAGCATATGGGGGCATAATCTGTGGAGCATCATATGGGGGCATAATCTATGGAGCATATGGGGGCATAAACATTTTCCACCCTAGGCTTATACACGAGTCAATAAGTTTTCCCATTTTTTTGTGGCAAAATTAGGGGAGTCGGCTTATACACGGGTCGGCTTATACATGGGTATATACGGTGTGTGTGTATATATATATATATATATATACATGTCATTGTGACACATATATAGGGTACATACCCATTTCTGAGAAAAAAAACGGTCCGTTTTCTTGGTGGAAAAAACGGTCTGATTCTATTCAATTGGCATGCAATTGTCATGCGATTTGTATGCGATTTTAATTGCACCCTCAGTTTTCCATCTGTTTTCCATCCGTATGCAATGCGATTTTAACATGAGTTTTTACATAGAGAGAACTGCTCTATGTCAAACGTCATGTTTAAATCGCATTGCATACGGATGCCAAACGGATGGAAAACTGAGGGTGCAATTAAAATCGCATACAAATCGCATGACAATTGCATAGAATCGGACCGTTTTTTACATTCGGAAAACGGGCCGTTTTTGTTTCTCGAAAATGGGTATGTACCCTATATATGTGTCACAATTACATGTATGTATATATATATATTATATATATATATATATGTATTCTATGTGTATATATCTATTCTTTCTTTTGTGATTTTAAAACTGTCATTTGGATACATTATATGTCGGTTTTGCAAGCCGGGGAGAAAATCTCGCCGTACGGATGCCATACGGATGACACACGGATATTTTGATGCGAGGAAACCGCATCCTCGCATTGCACACTGATGACATACGGATCACTGTTCAGGGGACTTTTCGGCGTATTACGGCCGTATATTACGGTCCGATTTTTATATGGTGTGTGAGACTCC
>JARQOD010000009.1:158415120-158461794 GCA_033576555.1 Oophaga sylvatica
AATTTTGGTTGGAAAAGTCAAATGGTGCTCCTTCCATTCCGAGTTCTGCCTTGCGCCCAAACAGTGGTTCCCCCCACATATCGGGTATCAGCGTACTCAGGACAAATTGGACAACAACTTTTGTGGTCCAATTTCTCCTGTTACACTTGGGAAAATAAAAAATTAGTGACTAAAATAATTTTTGTGGGAAAAAAAATAGAATTTTTTATTTTCATGCCCGGGCATTATAAACTTGTGTGAAGCACTTGGGGGTTCAAAGTGCTCACCAAAGCTCTATATAAGTTCCTTAGGGGGTCTAGTTTCCAAAATGTGGTCACTTGTGGGGGGTTTCTACTGTTTAGGCTCATCTGGGCACTGCAAACGGAACATGACCCCATCAAAATCTGCATTCCAAAACGTTACTACTTCCTTTCCAAGCCCTGCCGTGCGCTCAAAACAGTTTCTCCCCCCCACATATTGGGTATCAGCGTACTCAGGACAAATTGGCCAACAACTTTTGGGGTCCAATTTTCTTGGAAAAAATCAAAAATTTGGAACTAAAAAATCATTTTCGTGGAAAATCGTTTCTTTTTTTTTTCACACCCAGGCATTATAAACTTTTGTGAAACACTTGGGGGTTCAAAGTGCTCACAACAGATCTAGATAAGTTCCTTAGGGGGTCTAGTTTCCAAAATGGTGTCACTTGTGGGGGGTTTCACTGTTTAGGCACATCAGGGGCTCTCCAAACGCGACATGGCATCCAATCTCAATTCCAGCCAATTTTAGTTTGAAAAAATCAAACGGCGCTCCTTCCCTTATGGGCTCTGCTGTGCGCACAGACAGTAGTTTTCCCCCACTTATGGGGTATTGGCGTACTCAGGAGAAATTGCACAACAAATTTATCTGTCCATTTTCTTCTTTTACCCTTGTGAAAATAAAAAAAAGTTTGTAAAAGATCATTTTTGTGGCTAAAAAGTTAAATATTCATTTTTTCCTTCCATGTTGCTTCAGCTCCTGTGAAGCACCTGAAGGGTTAATAAACTTCTTGAATGTGGTTTTGAGTACCTTGAGGGGTGCAGTTTTAGAATAGTGTCACTTTTGCATATTTTCTGCTATATAGACCCCTCAAAGTGACTTCAAATATGAGGTGGTCCCTAAAAAAAATGGCTTTGTAAATTTTGTTGTAAAAATGAGAAATCGCTGGTCAACTTTTAACCCTTATAATTTCCTAAGAAAAAAAAATTTTGATTCCAAAATTGTGCTGATGTAAAGTAGACATGTTGGAAATGTTATTTCTTAACTATTTTGTGTGACATATTTCTCTGTTTTAAGGGAATAAAAATTCAAAGTTTGAAAATTGCAAAATTTTCAAAATTTTCGCCATATTTGCATTTTTTTCAAAAATAAACGCAAGTTATATCGAAGAAATTTTACCAATATCGTGAAGTACAATATGTCACGAGAAAACATTCTCAGAATCGCGCAGATCCGTTGAAGCGTTCCAGAGTTATAACCTCATAAAGAGTCAGTGGTCAGAAATTGTAAAAATTGGCCCGGTCATTAACGTGCAAACCACCCTTGGGGGTGAAGGGGTTAATAGACACCTGAAAAATCACACCAAGATTTAAAAACAATTAAAAACAGGAAAGGCGACCCCATAATGAGGAAACAGTCCCCTGTACCCACATATGAATACCATAAAGTGCAATTAATGCAAAAATACAGAAATGAGAAAAACTGTCATGTACAAAAAATATGCAAGATAAAGTTCTCCCTCTCCTTAATATTCTCATAAACCAAGCAACATGCAATGAGAAAAGTAATTATATATGTGTTAATAAATGCTCCACAAACACAATATATATTATTACCTGTAATAAATTATATACCAAAAGGACTGGAGAGACAATATACAAGAGCAACTGGATCTCTATAAGTTGCAGAGTATTAAGAAAAGGGGAGAAGGATAATTCAATGTTATATTCGGTTTCCTGAATATGCCCAGCCATACAAATGGAACATATCAAATACAAGAGATATACAGAGAGACATGTTAAATAGCATATACCCAGCCCAATAGATGCACACAGGAATGATTGTAGAGCTATGGAAAAAAGGAGATGGCAGTAGCGATAGGGGAGCTCATAAAAAGAACATGACCAAGTTACCAACAAGGCTCAGGCAGGACCGTGCCCGATGCATGTCGCCATCAAAATGGCTTCATCAGGGGCAGGTGCGTTTTATTACAGGAGATCGAGGGCATCGCTTGGATCTGAGCGCATAATAAAGATATAAAAACCGTGTTGTGTTTTATTTCATTAAAATAATTTATTCTTATGCGTGTGTTGTTTTTTTAACCCTTTATTAACCCTTTATTAATATCCCACCGCTACAGGGGAGTGGGAAGAGAGGGGCTAAGTGCTAGAATTGGCGCATCGCACAAATGGGCCAATTCCGGGGCGGCTGGGTGCTGTTATTTTTAGCCAGGGGGGTGCGCCAATATCCATGGCCCCTTCCTAGGCTATGAATATCAGCCCGCAGCTGTCTGCGTAGCCTTTCTGGCTTTAAATTACTGGGGGACCGCACATCATTTTTTTGGGGGGTCCCCCTATTTTACTCGCCAGTAAAGGCTGGCTGCGGGCTGATATTCATAGCCTGGGAAGCTCCATGGGTATTAACCCCTTCCCAGGCTAGAAATATTGGCCCGAGCCGTCGGCTTTCCCCCTCTGGCGCAGAAAATTGCGCGGGAGCCCACGCCATTTTTTCCCCATTGTTTAAAAAATTAACGCTATTACGTGAAGATTTTGTGTGTGTGGTTCTTTAATTATTTATGTACCATTCTATCTATCTATTATCTATGTAATATCTATCTATCTTTTATCTATCTATCTATCTATCAGTCTATATATTTATCTGTCTATATATTATCTATCTATCTATCTATCTATCTATCTATCTATCTATCTATCTATCTATCTATCTATCTGTCATCTATCTATCTATTATCTATCTATCTACCTATCTATTATCTATCAATCTATCTATCTATCTATCTATCTTCTATCTATTATCTATTATCTATCTGATCTATCTATCTATATTATTATCTATTATCTATCTATCTTTATTATCTATCTATCTATCTTCTATTATCTATCTATCTTTTTTCTATCTATCTATTTATCTATTATCTAGCTATCAATTATCTATCTATCTATTATCTATTTATCTAGCTATCTGTCTATCTATCTATTATCTATCTACGGTATCTATCTATCTATATATCTATACAATGAAAAATTGTGATAGAAAGAATCCCAAAAGACATATATATCAATAATAGATATAATATTATTTAGAAATTTTATTTAGAAAAATACCAGGAATAGAGGGAACATATATATCAATAATAGATATAATTTTATTTAGAAAAATACCAGGAATAGAGTGACCCTTTGAGAAAGGCAATTCGCCGAAAAGCGCGTAGGGGAAGGCGCCCCAGGTCGCATGTTATACTTACCTTACAGGTATCATATTTGTTTGACTCCATGATATGTCTTTTGGTTTGTGAATGTCTATGTGATACCTAGGTTATGGCATTTTGTGACTATGTGGTATTGTGCAATATTTAATACAGCTATTGCACATGACATCTGACATTTTGTTATGCACTACTAATTTCACTTAGTCATATATGTTAATTCAGTGTTTGCCATAATCTTCAATCATTTTCTGGGATTTGTGCAATATTATTGAGATGGCAACTGCCCTATATATGATATATTAAGTTGTACATTCCGCTTTATGCACTATGATCTGTTTGTGTTCCCTATCTTTCATGTGCTAATTGGTCAATTGACCTCTGCCCAACCTCTGTTCCCTCTATTCCTGGTATTTTTCTAAATAAAACTATATCTATTATTGATATATATGTCTTTTGGGATTCTTTCTATCGCAATTTTTCATTGTATATATCTAATTTCAGCGATTTTTCCGCCATGTCTAGCTTCAATAGCCCATGTCATGTCATAGAATCATAGAATCATAGAATCATAGAATGGTAGAGTTGGAAGGGACCTCCTGGGTCATCTGGTCCAACCCCCTGCTCAAAGCAGGATTCTCTAAATCATCCCAGACAGATGTCTGTCCAGCCTCTGTTTGAAGACTTCCATTGAAGGAGAACTCACCACCTCTCGTGGCAGCCTGTTCCACTCATTGATCACCCTAACTGTCAAAATGTTTTTTCTAATATCTAATCTGTGCCTCCTCCCATTCAGTTTTATCCCATTGCTTCTAGTCTTTCCTTGTGCAAATGAGAATAAAGATGATGTCTTATGTTTGTCCATTTATAAGTTATATGGGTATGATGTTCATGAAGTGGTTATGGCTATCTATATATCTGTCTATGGCCGGAGTCACACACACCGTATAAAAATCGGACCGTATTATACGGCCGTAATACGCAGAAAAGTCCCCTGAACAGTGATCCGTATGTCATCTGTGTGCAATGTGAGGATGCGATTTCCTCGCATCCAAATATCCGTGTGTCATCCGTATTGTGAGATTTTATCGCCGGCTTGCAAAACCAACATTTAATGGATCCAAATGACAGTTTTAAAATCACAAAAGAAAGAATACATATGCACACATAGAATACATATATATATAAATATATACCATATATACTCGCGTATAAGCCGAGATTTTCAGCCCATTTTTTAGGGCTGAAAGTCCCCCTCTCGGCTTATACGCAAGTCATATACCGGGGGGTCGGCGGGGGAGGGTGAGCGGGGGTGTCGGATCATACTCACCCCTCCGCCTGCGCGTCTCTGTAGCCCCCCTGCTTCTCCCACGATCTCCGGCTCCTTCCTGCAGCGGTCACATGGTACCGCTCATTAAAGTCATGAATATATGCACATATTCATAACTTTAATGAGCGGTACCGTGTGACCGCTGTGGGAAGGAAGAGCTGCGGAGACCGCTGGGAGAAGAGGAGAGGCTGCAGAGAGTGATGCGCCGGCGGGGGAGAGTATAGAGATATTCACCTGTCCCCCGGTCCAACGCTGCGCGCTGCGCCGATCTCCTCGTCTGACTCCTCTGGCTGTGAAAGTTCAGGCAGAGGGCGCAATGACATAGTTAGTGCGCGCCACGGCCTTTGCCTGATCATTCACTGCCGAGGACCCAGAAGAGGGAGTAGCGCAGCGGTGGACCGGTCCGGTGACAGGTAAATATCTCAGGTGCCGGGGTCTTGACTCTTGAGCGCACCGGTGTCACCACCTGTTCAGGACACCGGCACCTGGCCGCCAGCGACGAGAGGTGAGTATGTCATTTTTTTTTCTTTTGCAGCAGTGCGGAAGCATAAGGGACCTATACTAT
Source organism: Oophaga sylvatica (assembly GCA_033576555.1). Taxonomy (NCBI): domain Eukaryota; kingdom Metazoa; phylum Chordata; class Amphibia; order Anura; family Dendrobatidae; genus Oophaga; species Oophaga sylvatica. The sequence continues at coordinate 158,420,476 of JARQOD010000009.1, forward strand.
GGGGCATAATCTATGGAGCATATGGGGCATAATCTGTGGAGCATATGGGGCATAATCTGTGGAGCATATGGGCATAATCTGTGGAGCATATGGGGCATAACCTGTGGAGCATATGGGGGAATAATCTGTGGAGCATATGGGGGAATAATCTGTGGAGCATATGGGGGCATAATCTGTGGAACATATGGGGGCATAATCTGTGGAGCATATGGGCGCATAATCTGTGGAACATATGGGGCATAATCTGTGGAGCATATGAGGGAATAATCTGTGGAGCATATGGGGGCATAATCTGTGGAGCATATGGGGGCATAATCTATGGAGCATATGGGGCATAATCTGTGGAGCATATTGGGCATAATCTGTGGAGCATATGGGGCATAATCTGTGGAGCATATGGGGCATAATCTGTGGAGCATATGGGGCATAATCTGTGGAGCATATGGGGGCATAATCTGTGGAACATATGGGGGCATGATCTGTGGAGCATATGGGGGCATAATCTATGGAACATATGGGGGCATAATCTGTGGAGCATATGGGGGCATAATCTGTGGAACATATGGGGGCATAATCTGTGGAGCATATAGGGCATAATCTGTGGAGCATATGGGGCATAATCTGTGCAGCATATGGGGGCATAATCTGTGGAGCATCATATGGGGGCATAATCTATGGAGCATATGGGGGCATAAACATTTTCCACCCTAGGCTTATACACGAGTCAATAAGTTTTCCCATTTTTTGTGGCAAAATTAGGGGAGTCGGCTTATACACGGGTCGGCTTATACATGGGTATATACGGTGTGTGTGTAATATATATATATATATATATACATGTCATTGTGACACATATATAGGGTACATACCCATTTCTGAGAAAAAAAACGGTCCGTTTTCTTGGTGGAAAAAACGGTCTGATTCTATTCAATTGGCATGCAATTGTCATGCGATTTGTATGCGATTTTAATTGCACCCTCAGTTTTCCATCTGTTTTCCATCCGTATGCAATGCGATTTTAACATGAGTTTTTACATAGAGAGAACTGCTCTATGTCAAACGTCATGTTTAAATCGCATTGCATACGGATGCCAAACGGATGGAAAACTGAGGGTGCAATTAAAATCGCATACAAATCGCATGACAATTGCATAGAATCGGACCGTTTTTTACATTCGGAAAACGGGCCGTTTTTGTTTCTCGAAAATGGGTATGTACCCTATATATGTGTCACAATTACATGTATGTATATATATATATATATATATATATATATATATATGTATTCTATGTGTATATATCTATTCTTTCTTTTGTGATTTTAAAACTGTCATTTGGATACATTATATGTCGGTTTTGCAAGCCGGGGAGAAAATCTCGCCGTACGGATGCCATACGGATGACACACGGATATTTTGATGCGAGGAAACCGCATCCTCGCATTGCACACTGATGACATACGGATCACTGTTCAGGGGACTTTTCGGCGTATTACGGCCGTATATTACGGTCCGATTTTTATATGGTGTGTGAGACTCCGGCCATAGACAGATAGATAGATAGATAAATAGATAGATATAGATAGATAGATAGATAATAGATAGAAAGAAAATAGATAATAGATAGATAGATAAACAGATAGATAGATAGATAGATAGATAGATAGATAGATAGATAGATAGATAGATAGATAGATAGATAGATAGATAATATATACAGTCATGGCCAAAAGTTTTGAGAATGACACAAATATTAATTTTTACAAAGTCTACTGCTTCACTTTTTCTAATGGCAATTTGCATATGCTCCAGAATGTTATAAAGAGTGATCAGTTTAACAGAAATTACTTGCAAAGTCAATATTTGGCTAGAAAATGAACTTTATCCCCAAAACACATTTCAACAAAATTGCATCCCTGCCTTAAAAAGACCAGCTAACCTCTTTTCAGTGATTGCTCCATTAAAACAGGTGTGGGTGTTGATGAGGACATGGCTGGAGATCAATCTGTCATGATTAAGTAAGAATGACACCACTGGACACTTTAAAAGGAGGCTGGTGCTTGGCATCATTGTTTCTCTTCTGTTAACCATGGTTATCTCTAAAGAAACACGTGCAGTCATCATTGCAATGCACAAAAATGGACTAACAGGGAAGAGTATCGCAGCTAGAAAGATTGCACCTCAGTCAACAATCTATCGCATCATCAAGAACTTCAAGGAGAGAGGTTCCATTGTTGCCAAAAAAGCTTCAGGGCGCCCAAGAAAGACCAGCAAGCGCCAGGACCGTCTCTTAAAAGTGTTTCAGCTGCGGGATCGGGCTACCAGCAGTGCAGAGCTTGCTCAGGAATAGCAGCAGGCAGGTGTGAGTGCATCTGCATGCACTGTGAGGCGGAGACTCTTGGAGCAAGGCCTGGTCTCAAGGAGGGCAGCAAAAAAGCCACTTCTCTCCAGAAAAAACATCATGGACAGACTGATATTCTGCAAAAGGTACAGGCAGTGGACTGCTGAGGACTGGGGTAAAGTTATTTTCTCTGATGAATCCCCTTTTCGATTGTTTGGGACATTAGGAAAACGCCTCATTCGGAGAAGACAAGGTGAGCGCTACCACCAGTCTTGTCTCATGCCAACTGTTAAGCATCCTGAAACCATTCATGTGGGGGTTGCTTCTCAGCTCTCTCACAGTCTTGCCTAAAAACACAGCCATGTATAAAGAATGGTACCAGAATGTCCTACAAGAGCAACTTTTCCCAACCCTCCAAGAGCAGTTTGGCGATCAACAATGCCTTTTCCAGCATGATGGAGCACCTTGCCATAAAGCAAAGGTGATAACTAAATGGCTCAGGGAACAAAACATAGAGATTTTGGGTCATTGGCCTGGAAACTCCCCAGATCTTAATCCCATTGAGAACTTGTGGTCAATCATCAAGAGACAGGTGGACAAACAAAAACCTAAAAATTCTGACAAAATGAAAGCATTGATTGTGCAAGAATGAACTGCTATCAGTCAGGATTTGGTCCAGAAGTTGATTGAGAGCATGCCAAGAAGAATTGCAGAGGTCCTGAAGAAGAAGGGTCAACACTAGTGTTGAGCGATACGATACCGCAAGTATCGGGTATCGGCCGATATTAGCTCTATCGGCCTTTCGATAATTAGTTCTGATATTTTCGTCTTATCGGATACCGGAATCGGGATTGTCACTGTCACTGTCAGTGTCCGTCGGTCGGGTCTGTCAGGAGTCAGCGGCACTTACCTGGCAGAAGATCTCCGGTGGTCACGGGCTGGACTGCTTCATGGCCGCCATCATCTTTCCCCGGCGGTCACATGCAGTTTCTCGCAATAACTGCAGTGACTGCTGGGTAATCCCGGCCGTAAAGCAGTCAGTCCGATGACGTCACCGCCGGGGAAGCAGGTAATCAGCTGTGCTGCGTCGCGATGACAGGCTCTGCCTGTCATTGTGATGTAGCAGAGCTGGATCGTCGTGGGACTGTCGTTACTATGGACTGCGTCGGACAGGTGGTATACTGTTGGTTTGTTTTTTTTCTTTTTTTACAGGAGATCGATGGCGTCGCAGGAATGAGTGTATAATACAATTAATGAAAACTGTGTTGTCTCTTTTATTTCATTAAAAGACTTTTTTCTTGCTTTGTCTTTTTTTTATACATTTAATAACTTTGGGATTAATAATGGATCGGTGTCTTATTGACACCTCTCCATTATTAACCGGGCTTATTGTCACCGTGCAATCAACGGTGACATTAACCCCTTATTACCCCACTTGCCACCGCTACAGGGCAGTGGGAAGAGCCGGGTAAAGTGCCACAATTGGCACATCTTTTGATGCGCCAAATGTGGGGCTGCTGTAGCCTGGTATTATCAGGCTGTTGAGGGCCAAAATCCATGGCCTTGACAGTCTTTTAATACCAGGCCGCAGCAGTCTGCATTTTACTTGGCTGGTTAACAAAAATAGGGGGACCCCTACGCCGTTTTTTTTTTCGAGGGGATCCCCTATTTTTGTTAACCAGCCAAGCTAAGCAGACTGCTGTGGCCTGGTATTATCAGGCTTGCAAGGTCCATGGATATTGGATCCTTACCAGCCTGAAAAACCAGGCCTCAGCGGTCTGCTTCATCTGGCTGGTTAACAAAAATAGGGGGGACCCCACGCCAATTTTTTTCGAGGGATCCCCTATTTTTGTTAATCAGCCAAGATATGCAGACTGCTGTGGCCTGGTATTATCAGGCTGGCAAGGTCCATGGATCTTGGCTCCTTAACAGCCTGAAAATCCAGGCCTCAGCGGTCTGCTTCATCTGGCTGGTTAACAAAAATAGGGGGGACCCCACGCCAATTTTTTTCGAGGGATCCCCTATTTTTGTTAATCAGCCAAGATATGCAGACTGCTGTGGCCTGGTATTATCAGGCTGGCAAGGTCCATGGATCTTGGCTCCTTAACAGCCTGAAAATCCAGGCCTCAGCGGTCTGCTTCATCTGGCTGGTTAACAAAAATAGGGGGGACCCCACGCCAATTTTTTTCGAGGGGATCCCCTATTTTTGTTAACCAGCAAAGATAAGCAGACTGCTGTGGCCTGGTATTATCAGGCTGGCAAGCAGGGTCGGACTGAGCCACCGGGACACCGGAGAAACCTCCGGTGGGCCCCAGCTCCTGCGTGGTGGGCCCTGATTTGAAAGGATAGGTCGCGGGGCAGAGGGGGCGGTGGCCCCGGGCCCCGCGCTCTGAGGGGGCCCACCCAGAGCTACGCTACAGTAACTGTATCGGCGTGCACAGCACGCCGATACAGTTACATTCTGCGGCAGAGCAGGGAGAATCGATCTTCCTGCTCTGCCGCCCAGAAGCTATGGGGCCTGAACAGGCGTTGGGGGGCCCGGTGCCAGCAGTGGGCCCCCCAACCGTCATCGGAGGGTCAGCTGTATTGGCATGGGTACGGTTGGGGCGAGGATATGGGTGTGATTAGCTGTGAAATGGGTGTGGTCGGGGCGTGGTTTAAAATTTGCAGCGGCGCGCTATGCGCGCCGCAGCCTTTAACCCTCTTTCCTGTCTTCATAATTTGGGAGGTATGCTGTATGACCTCCCTACAACTTCTGGGCATGCTCCTGATGAGCGCGACGGATGGTCTCCTGAGGGATCTCCTCCCACACCTGGACTAAAGCATCCACCAACTCCTGGACAGTCTGTGGTGCAACGTGGCATGGCCTAAAATTTGCTGCAGCAGGCACAGCGTGCCACAGCCTTTGTCCCTCTTTCCCTTCTTCAAAGGTTGGGAAGTATGATGGTGGGCCCCAAGAATATTTTTTCTCTGGTGGGCCCAAGGTACTCCAGTCCGACGCTGCTGGCAAGGTCCATGGATCTTGGCTCCTTAACAGCCTTAAATACCATGCCTCAGCAGCAGGGGTGTACATAGAAATCATGGGGCCCCATAGCAAAAGTCTGAATGGGCCCCCCCCAAAAAAAAAAACAGAGCCATTGTAAATGTAAAGTGCCAGCACAGTGAGGGGACACATTAAACAAAAAAATGTATTATGCCCCCATAGATTGTGCCCCCATAGATGCTCCATAGTATAGGCCCTTATGCTGCCGCAGCTGCTGCAACCAAAAAAAAAAAAAGACATACTCACCTTTCGTCGCTGGGGGCCAGGTGCCGGTGTCCTGAGCAGGGGGTGACACCAGGTGCCGATGTCACCGCTCGCTCAGGGCCCCGGCACCTGAGATATTTACCTGTCCTCTCTCCACTGCTGAGTGCCGCTGTCTTCGGGGTCCTCCAGCAGTGAATGATGAGGCAGAGAGCGCGGCGCGCACTAACGACGTCATCGCGCCCTCTGACCTGAACATTGCAGAAAGAGGATGCGAGCAACGGTGGAACGGGACAGGTAAATATCCCTTATACTCACCCTTCTGCCGGCGCGGTCTGTGCAGCCCCTGCTCTTCTCCCACGGTCTCCGCCGCCAGTGTTCAGCGGTCACGCGGACAGCTCATTAAAGTCATGAATATGTGCGTATTCATGACTGTAATGAGCGGTACCACCTGACCGCTGAACACAGGCGTCGAAGACCGTGGGAGAAGAGCAGGGGCTGCAGAGACCGCACCAGGAGGGGTGAGTATATAGAAGAGCTGCGCTCCCCCTCCCCCGCCGACCCCCTGGTAGTACTGTGTCAGCACAGCTACCCGACCGTCGAGGGCCCCCTCACCTGTCCGGGCCCCATAGCAGCTGCTTGGTCTGCTTCATTCACGGTACGCCACTGCTCAGCAGTCTGCTTCATCAGGCTGGTTAACAAAAATAGGGGGGACCCGACGCCATTTTTTATTCGAAGGGAACCCCTATTTTTGTTAATCAGTTCCCTCTGACGTCACTGATTGTGTCCCTGCTGACCTGAAGTGAAAGTGGAAAGCAATCAATTAAGCTTTCCACTTCCTCTCCTGTCAGCCAGGAGAGGAACTCATTCATTTGGGGGTTTACTGTGAGGCTGCAGCATTAGCTGCGGTCCCTGCAGTAAACATTAACCCTTTCTGAAGGATTACACCGTGGGACCTGACTGTGCATGGGATAGGTAAGAATAATTTTGCTTTTTTATTTTATTTTTATTACAGGAAATGGTTTTTGCAGTCAAATAAAAGATGGTAAAAAACATGTGTCTTTATTTCATTAAAATGATTTTTAATTAAAGTGTGTGTGTTTTATTTTTATTTCATGCAATAGGATTAATAATTGATAGTTGTCTAATTGACAGCTCTCAATTATTAACCTGGCTTAAGGTCACCTTTCAATTGCAATGTGGCTTTAACCCCATATTAACCCATTCGCCACCGCTACAGGGCAATGGGAATAGACGGGCAAAGTGCCAGAAAGGGCGAATCTAATTATAGATTTGTCTTTTCTGGGGTGTCTGGGGGCAGATGTTAGTAGCCAGGGGGGGCCAAAAATAATGGTCCCTCTCTGGGCTATTATTATCTGCCCCCATTCGCTGGCTTTGTCTGTCTGGCTGCGAAAATAGGGCGGGAGCCCACGCATTTTTTTTAAACAATTTTACACCTCATATATATATATATATATACATGTCATTGAATTTGTGACACATATATATATATTTATATTTATAGTTCATACACTTCTACATAGTATAATAGCCGCTAATTCAATTGACGGCTTTTGTGAAAATGCAGAACCCGACATGAAATGACACTTGGTGTACATAGGGTTAACCATGTCTTTTCATGTCCTTTGCTATCTGATTTGCACAAACAATTACATCAGTCTATAGCCTGGGTCTCACATAGCGATACACCAGCGATCCCGACAACGATATGCACTTGTCAGGCAGCTCAGGGCAGCGATCAGCACAAGGACACTGTGGGTAACATCGCTTAGTTACCCACAGTGTACCTTGGATACCAGCGCCCTGATGCAGGGAGCTGGTATCCAAGGTACACAGCGGGTTTCTAAGGCACAGCCCCGACCTGGAAACCCGCTGTGTACCTTGGTTACCAGACGGATCGCTGGTCCCTCCCCCGCCTGTCACACACGCAGCGATGCGTGCCTGTCAGCGGGAGACCAGCGATCAAAAAAATGTCCTGACATTTCAGCGACGATCAGCGATATCCAGCAGGGGGGCTGATCGTCGCTGAATGTCACACACAGCGATATCGCTGGTGAGCTCGCTGCTGCGTCACAAAACTAGTGACTCAGCAGCGATCTCGGTAGCGATATCGCTATGTGAGACGGGCCCTTTAGTGTGCAAAATTTCACACCTGTAGGGGTTAATTAAAGGTGTAAATTCGTAGCAAAAAAGTCCGTTTTTTTTACAACGAATTTACACCTTTAATTAACCCCTACAGGTGTGAAATTTTGCACACATAGACTGATGTAATTGTTTGTGCAAATCAGATTGCAAACGACATGAAAAGACATGGTTAATCCTATGTACACCAAGTGTCATTTCATGTCGGGTGCTTCTGTCTTTTCACAGAAGCCGGCTTTACCCGGCAATTGAATCAGAGGATATTTTACTATGTAGAAGTGTATAAACTATACATATATGTATATATATATATATGTCACAATGACATGTATATATATATATATATATATTGATGGCTTTTGTGAAAATGCAGAACCCGACATGAAATGACACTTGGTGTACATAGGGTTAACCATGTCTTTTTATGTCCTTTGCTATCTGATTTGCACAAACAATTACATCAGTCTATAGCCTGGGTCTCACATAGCGATACACCAGCGATCCCGACAACGATATGCACTTGTCAGGCAGCTCAGGGCAGCGATCAGCACAAGGACACTGTGGGTAACATCGCTTAGTTACCCACAGTGTACCTTGGATACCAGCGCCCTGATGCAGGGAGCTGGTATCCAAGGTACACAGCGGGTTTCCAAGCGCTGCGCGGTGCCTGGAAACCCGCTGTGTACCTTGGATACCAGCTCCCTGCATCAGGGCGCTGGTATCCAAGGTACACAGCGGGTTTCTAGGCACAGCCCCGCACCTGGAAACCCGCTGTGTACCTTGGTTACCAGCGGATCGCTGGTCTCCCGCCTGTCACACGCAGCGATGCGTGCCTGTCAGCGGGAGACCAGCGATCAAAAAAATGTCCTGACATTTCAGCGACGATCAGCGATATCCAGCAGGGGGGCTGATCGTCGCTGAATGTCACACACAGCGATATCTCTGGTGAGCTCGCTGCTGCGTCACAAAACTAGTGACTCAGCAGCGATCTCGGTAGCGATATCGCTATGTGAGACGGGCCCTTTAGTGTGCAAAATTTCACACCTGTAGGGGTTAATTAAAGGTGTAAATTCGTAGCAAAAAAGTCTGTTTTTTTTACAACGAATTTACACCTTTAATTAACCCCTACAGGTGTGAAATTTTGCACACATAGACTGATGTAATTGTTTGTGCAAATCAGATTGCAAACGACATGAAAAGACATGGTTAATCCTATGTACACCAAGTGTCATTTCATGTCGGGTGCTTCTGTCTTTTCACAGAAGCCGGCTTTACCCGGCAATTGAATCAGAGGATATTTTACTATGTAGAAGTGTATAAACTATACATATATGTATATATATATATATATGTCACAATGACATGTATATATATAATATATATATATATATGACGGCTTTTGTGAAAATGCAGAACCCGACATGAAATGACACTTGGTGTACATAGGGTTAACCATGTCTTTTCATGTCCTTTGCTATCTGATTTGCACAAACAATTACATCAGTCTATAGCCTGGGTCTCACATAGCGATACACCAGCGATCCCGACAACGATATGCACTTGTCAGGATCGCTGGTGTATCGCTACATGATCGCTGCTGAGCTGCCAAACAGGCAGCTCAGGGCAGCGATCAGCACAAGGACACTGCGGGTAACATCGCTTAGTTACCCACAGTGTACCTTGGATACCAGCGCCCTGATGCAGGGAGCTGGTATCCAAGGTACACAGCGGGTTTCCAAGCGCTGCGCGGTGCCTGGAAACCCGCTGTGTACCTTGGATACCAGCTCCCTGCATCAGGGCGCTGGTATCCAAGGTACACAGCGGGTTTCTAGGCACAGCCCCGCACCTGGAAACCCGCTGTGTACCTTGGTTACCAGCGGATCGCTGGTCTCCCGCCTGTCACACGCAGCGATGCGTGCCTGTCAGCGGGAGACCAGCGATCAAAAAAATGTCCTGACATTTCAGCGACGATCAGCGATATCCAGCAGGGGGGCTGATCGTCGCTGAATGTCACAAACAGCGATATCGCTGGTGAGCTCGCTGCTGCGTCACAAAACTAGTGACTCAGCAGCAATCTCGGTAGCGATATCGCTATGTGAGACGGGCCCTTTAGTGTGCAAAATTTCACACCTGTAGGGGTTAATTAAAGGTGTAAATTCGTAGCAAAAAAGTCCGTTTTTTTTACAACGAATTTACACCTTTAATTAACCCCTACAGGTGTGAAATTTTGCACACATAGACTGATGTAATTGTTTGTGCAAATCAGATTGCAAACGACATGAAAAGACATGGTTAATCCTATGTACACCAAGTGTCATTTCATGTCGGGTGCTTCTGTCTTTTCACAGAAGCCGGCTTTACCCGGCAATTGAATCAGAGGATATTTTACTATGTAGAAGTGTATAAACTATACATATATGTATATATATATATATGTCACAATGACATGTATATATATATATTGTGAGACAGTGAAGGGGTGTGTACTGGACGGGGTGTATATCTCCCCCAGGTTTCTTAGCTGGGGCGTATAAAAGTAGGTTGTCAGTGCGTGTTCACTCCATTCCCATCTGGGACAGGTTTGCAGTTCAGCCCAGAGTGAACACAGCTGCTTAATTAGACAGCCATAAGTACCTGCTTGGAAGTTCAGAGGAGGCTCTATCTCTCAGTCTGGATCTGACTTCAGACGCCATTGGAGCCTCATGTGAGCTGCACGCTGGTAACTACTGAACATATGTGTTGTTTTGGGCACAGCCTGGTAGAGGCTGGACCCGGATAGAGAGGGAAATCTATCTATGTGTAATTAGTGGCTAGACAAGCCTAGGTTTTCTGTTTATGCTTTATTTTTATCTGTTTGCTGTGGACTTTAATAAAGCTGGTTGCGGCCAGTTTTTCACCAGAACTGCTGTCTGAATGAACTGTTTCATGTCACTCTGTCTACCCAGACAGCGATCCTGGAGCTATATCCCCTGAAAAGCTTACAATTGGTGCTTGAATGCTGGGGCAGCACAGTGGCTGAAGACTTTGAAAAAAAAAAAAAAAAAAAAAGGTGTCTGCACCGCAAAACTGAACTTATTGTGGAGAAGACTGTGGAGTGTATATGTCTTGGGTGAAGGCTGTCAGCCAGCCCAAGATGTCCGGCAGTATGGAGGAGCTCGTTAAGCAGCTGGCCCAGAACCAGCAGGCCATGCAGCAGCAACATCATCAGGCCATGCAGCAGCAACAGCAGGCCATGCAGCAACAACACCTAGAGGCCCAGCGGAGCCAGCAGCAACAGCAGGAAACCAACCGGTTGTTACTGGAGCAGGTTGCAGCACTAAAAAAAACTCCTAGCACCTCGTCCCCGAATGAAGACGCCGGGTTACCGGCATTATCCGCTGTAAAGAAGGCGGTAAAACAGACTCTGCAGAAGATGACGCCTCATGACGATGTGGAGGCATATCTGGCTATATTTGAGAGACTGGCAGAGAAGGAGAATCTGCCACAATCTGAATGGGCTATGGTGGTCGCGCCCTATCTGACTGGGGAACCCCAAAAAGCCTATTTTGACCTCAGCGAGCAGGACAGCAAAAACTATACTAAGTTGAAAGCGGAGATTCTTGCCCGCCTGGGTGTGACGAGGGCAGTCCGTGCCAGGAGAGTCCATAACTGGAGATACAGGCGAGACAAGCCTGCTCGCTCACAAATGTATGACTTGATTTCTTTGGTAAAGAAGTGGTTGGAACCTGAAGTCAGCACCCCTGCCCAAATGGTTGAAAAGGTGGTGCTGGACCGGTACATCTGGGCCCTTCCCCCTGAGGTCCAGCTCTGGGTCGGACAGGGAGACCCCAAAGATGCCGATCAACTGGTCAGTCTGATAGAAAGGTATTTCGCCACCAAAGACTATCTACGTGACCAGCCGTCCGAGCGATCATCAGTTCGGAATACCCGGCCTCCGTCATCTCCCGGTAAGAGGGTTCCAGCTGTGGGGGCAAGGGGGCTGTTGATAGTCCGGGTCAGCCCCGAGGGGACATGTATGAGCGAAAGGGTGATACTTACCTACCAGGAGACCCCAGACCTAGGAAGGTCTCCCCGTCTGAACACCCTGACCTGAGACAGTGTTGGAGATGCCGTGAACAAGGTCATATTTCAGCCAATTGTCCACTAGTGGGGGAACCTATGGACTGTGACGCTGGACAGTCTCTCTCGTTCCTCGCCGAGCCTGTGTGCGTGGCCATCCTAGTCGAGTAGACTGGCCCACAGCTGTGTCAGGTCGTGATAAATGGGTGCCCAGTACAGGCCCTACTCGACTCAGGAAGTCGAGTGACTCTGATACATGCTAGTCTGGCTGATAGGGACTTCGTCACAGGTAGGCACCTAAGCGTGGTGTGCATACATGGAGACATCAAAGTCTACCCAGTAACCTCCTCAGACTTCGTCACAAAACTCGGGGAGATCTCATATGAAGTGGGGGTAGTGAAGAACCTGATGCATCCCGCCATATTGGGTCGTGACTTTCCCCTGTTTTGGGGTCTTTGGAAAAAAAATGTTTCTGCTGGACAGTGTGATGAAGCTCCTACTGAGGGTGCGCAGTCCCGAGGGGCGGAACACAATGCTAGTGGGCCGTTAAACTTATGTGATGATAATGATAATAATGGTGATGATAATGACCATGATAATGATGATGATCATGATAATGATGATGACCATGATAATGATGCTGATGCTGATAGTAATCACGATAATGATATTGATAATGATGATGACTGTAAAAAAAATGAATTTCCATTTCAGGTGATGTTGGGGGAGGGGGAGGATGTTTCTCTAGAACAGAATGTCCCTGACCTACTGGTGTCCCGTGGCAATTTTGGGAGTGAGCAATTGCAAGACCCCACTCTTAAACATGCCAGGGAGAATATAACTGTTCTGAATGAGATCCCACAAGAGCCCGGCTCTGATGAAAAATTTCCCCATTTTGCCATGAACAATGACCTGCTATATAGGGTCACTAAAGTAAAGGGAGAGGCCGTGAGTCAGCTCCTAGTACCTAAGCCATATAGAAGTATGGTGTTAGGTTTGTCCCATAACCACGTGCTGGGTGGGCACCTGGGGATGGACAAAACTCAGGAAAGAATTCTTCAGAGGTTTTACTGGCCCGGGGTTTATCGAGATGTGGAGGATTATTGCAAAACCTGCCCCTCGTGTCAGATAAATGCTCCGGTGTCTCACTTCCGGAGTCCATTAATCCCGCTGCTGGTTATAGCAATACCCTTTGAAAGGGTAGCAATGGACTTGGTAGGTCCTATTGTAAAATCAGCCAGGGGACACCAATACATCTTAGTTGTATTCGATTATGCAACCCGGTACCCCGAGGCGGTCCCTTTAAGAAATATGGCATCTAAAAATATTGCACGGGAACTCTTTCATATGTTTTCCAGGACAGGAATTCCTAAAGAGATTCTCACGGACCAAGGCACACCTTTTATGTCCAAAGTGATGAAGGAACTGTGTAAGTTGCTTAAAATCTCGCACATTCGGACATCTGTGTATCACCCCCAGACGGATGGGTTGGTTGAACGTTTTAATAAAACATTAAAACATATGTTAAAGAAAGCAGTAGAGAAAGATGGGCAGGACTGGGACTACCTGTTACCCTACTTATTGTTTTCGGTCAGAGAGGTTCCCCAGGCCTCTACGGGATTTTCTCCCTTTGAGTTGGTGTATGGTCGGCATCCGCGGGGCTTGCTGGACATAGCCAAGGAGGTTTGGGAAACCGAGACAACTCCATACAAGAGTGTTATCGAGCATATTGCCCAGATGCAAGAGAGGATGGCTAAAATTATGCCATTGGTGAAGAATCATCTGCAGAGAGCCCAAGAAGCTCAAAGCAGAGTCTATAATCGGTCAGCAAAAATTAGGTCTTTCAACCCGGGGATCGAGTCCTAATTCTAATTCCCACGGTGGAAAGTAAGTTTTTGGCCAAGTGGCATGGTCCATACGAAATCGTACAAAAAGTGAGCGAGGTTACTTACAAAGTACACCAACCCGGGAGACGGAAGCCCTACCAGGTATATCATATCAATCTGATCAAGCCCTGGAGGGACAGAGAGGCATTGTTGGCCTCGGGGGTAGTAGAGAAAGGGGTAAAACCATCTCTACCTCCTGTGACCATGGGAGAGACGTTGTCCGTGCACCAAAAACAGGAAGTGCGGGAGTTTCTGCAGAAAAATCAGAAAAGATTTTCTGACTTGCCCGGCCGGACTTCTCTAATAAAACACCATGTCGAGACCGAGCCCGGTACTAAGGTCAAGATAAAACCGTACAGACTCCCAGAAGCCCGCAGAAAGATAGTCTCTGCTGAAATTAAACGCATGTTAGAACTCGGGGTCATTGAGGAGGCCCAAAGCGAGTGGTGTAGCCCGATTGTACTCATCCCAAAACCTAATGGAACCTGGAGGTTCTGTAATGATTTCAGAAGGTTGAACGAGGTGTCAAAGTTTGACGCATACCCAATGCCACGGGTAGACGAGCTAATCGAGAGGTTAGGGGGTGCCCGTTATATTACAACCCTCGATCTGACAAAAGGGTACTGGCAGATACCCCTGTCGGAGGAAGCGAAAGAAAAAACGGCCTTTGCAACCCCGGAAGGTTTGTTTCAGTATCTGGTGATGCCCTTCGGGTTGCATGGAGCCCCAGCTACCTTTCAGCGGCTTATGGACCAGATACTGCGCCCGCATCGAGCCTATGCGGCTGCCTACCTGGATGATGTGGTAATTTTCAGTTCAGATTGGGAGAGCCACCTCGCTAGGGTGCAAGCCGTCGTAGACTCGATAGCCGGAGCTGGACTAAACATAAACCCAGAGAAATGTGCAATTGGCCTCGAAGAGGCCAAATATCTGGGCTATGTTATTGGCAGGGGGCTGATCAAGCCACAAATTGATAAGGTAGAAGCAATTTGGAACTGGCCTGTACCCCTCACAAAAAGACAGGTCAAAGCATTTCTGGGCATCACTGGGTACTATCGCAGATTCGTACCAAATTATGCCTCCATTGCTGCCCCATTGACTGACCTGACAAAAGGGGGGAAGTCAAAAATGATAAATTGGAATCCGGAGGCAGAAAAAGCATTTCTGTCGTTAAAAATAGCTTTGTGTCAAAGACCAGTTCTGGTCACCCCTAATTTTAGAGAAGAGTTTTTGGTTCAAACTGATGCCTCTAATGTGGGGTTAGGGGCCGTGTTGTCACAGGTCGTGAAGGGTGAAGAACACCCAGTCCTGTATCTAAGTCGAAAATTGACACCGGCTGAACAAAATTATGCCATTGTGGAGCGAGAGTGCCTCGCAATCAAGTGGGCGCTGGACTCCCTGCGTTATTATCTCTTGGGTAGAAAATTTAAATTACAATCAGACCATGCTCCTCTGGCATGGATGAAGCAGAACAGGGAAAGGAATGCCAGGGTGACAAGGTGGTTCCTTTCACTTCAAGAGTTCAATTTCTCGGTGGAGCATAGACCTGGGAAGTTACAGGGTAATGCTGATGCCTTGTCCAGAGTTCACTGTCTCTTTGGAGTTTTGGACCAGCCCTCCGGTCTGGAGAAGAGGGGGGGGATATGTGAGACAGTGAAGGGGTGCGTACTGGACGGGGTGTATATCTCCCCCAGGTTTCTTAGCTGGGGCGCATAAAAGTAGGTTGTTAGTGCGGTGTTCACTCCATTCCCATCTGGGACAGGTTTGCAGTTCAGCCCAGAGTGAACACAGCTGCTTAATTAGACAGCCATAAGTACCTGCTTGGAAGTTCAGAGGAGGCTCTATCTCTCAGTCTGGATCTGACTTCAGACGCCATTGGAGCCTCATGTGAGCTGCACGCTGGTAACTACTGAACATATGTGTTGTTTTGGGCACAGCCTGGTAGAGACTGGACCCGGATAGAGAGGGAAATCTATCTATGTGTAATTAGTGGCTAGACAAGCCTAGGTTTTCTGTTTATGCTTTATTTTTATCTGTTTGCTGTGGACTTTAATAAAGCTGGTTGCGGCCAGTTTTTCACCAGAACTGCTGTCTGAATGAACTGTTTCATGTCACTCTGTCTACCCAGACAGCGATCCTGGAGCTATATCCCCTGAAAAGCTTACAATATATATATATGTATTCTATGTGTGTATATTTAGTGTTTACAAGGAAATAAAGGTTTTTTTTAGTTGCAATATTTTGTTCCCATAGACTTACATGGGACTTCCGGTATCGGAATCGGATATCGCCGATATTTAGTGATATCGGCGATACCATTCCGATCCGATATTTTTAGATATCGAGCAGTATCGCTCAACACTAGTCAACACTGCAAATATTGACTTGCTGCATTAACTCATTCTAACTGTCAATATAAGCTTTTGTTACTCATATGTTTGCAATTATTATATTTCTGTCTGTGATAAAAACATCTGTCAAACACACACATAAAAACCAGAGGGCAGCAGATCATGTGAAAATATAATATTTGTGTCATTCTCAAAACTTTTGGCCATGACTGTAGATAGATAGATAATAGATAAAAAGATAATAGATAGATAGATAATAGATAGATAGATAGAACATAGACAGATAGATAGAAGATAGATAGATGACAGATAGATAGAAAGATAGATAGATAATAGATAGACAGATAGATAGATAGATAGATAGATAGATAGATAGATAGATAAATAGATAGATAGAAGATAGATGGATAGAAAATAAATAGATAATAGATAGAATGGTACATAAATAGTTAAAGACCCACGTGCGCACACACACACACAAAATCTTCACGCAATAGCGTTAATTTAAAAAAAAATGAGAAAAAAAACGGCATGGGCTCCAGCGCAATTTTCTGCGCCAGAGGGGGAAAGCCAATGGCTCGGGCCAATATTTCTAGCCTGGGAAGGGGTTAATATACCCATGGAGCTTCCCAGGCTATGAATATCAGCCCGCAGCTAGCCTTTACTGGCTATTAAAATAGGGGGACCCCAAAAAAAATGACATGGGGTCCCCCAGTAATTTCTAGCCAGAAAGGCTACGCAGACAGCTGCAGGCTGATATTCATAGCCTAGGAAGGGGCCATGGATATTGGCGCACCACTTTGGCTAAAAAACCCAGCACCCAGCCACCCCAGAATTGGCGCCTCTGTACGATGCGCCAATTCCAGCACTTAGCCCCTCTCTTCCCACTCCCCTGTAGCGGCGGGATATGGGGTAATAAGGGGTTAATATCACCTTGCTATTGTAAGGTGATATTAAGCCCGGTTAATAATAGAGAGGCGTCAATAACACGCCTATCCATTATTAATCTTATATTAATAAAGGGTTAAGAAAACAACACATGCCAAAGAATAAAGTATTTTAATGAAATAAAACACGACACGGTTTTCATATCTTTATTATATGCTCAGATCCAAGCGATGCCCTCGATCTCCTGTAACAAAACGCAAAAAAATAAAACAACTGTATACTCCCTGTCCGACGCAGTCTAATTAATAACGAATGTCCCACGACGGTCTCCCCTATAGAACAGTGACATAAGGTGATGCCACAGCTCTGTAGGGCTTCCCAGTGATGCACTGACAGCAGACAATGGCTCATGCAGTCCATCACTGAGTTTATTCTCTCACTTTATGGCAATGCTGCATGTGAATTTTCTCACCCAGCACTGCCATTGAGAGAATGAACGAAGTGACTTCATTCTCTCCCGCGTCGAGTCATGCATCGCAGGGCGGTGTAGAGCGCTGACATCACCCGATGTCAGTGTTCTAGACCGGAAATCGTCGTGGGACACTCGTTATTATCTGGACTACACGGATAGGTGATGTATAGTAGCTTATTATTTATTTTTATTACAGAGACAATGGCATCGGGAAATGTGATTGTGAGTATACTCTATGTTATGTGTTTATGCTAGTGTATGCTCTGTATGTTATATGTATGTGTATGTTCCATATGTTATGTGTTATATGTTATATGTATGTACGTATTTATGTGATGTTGGTATGTTATTGTAGGTATGTACTATGTTATGTGTATGTTATGTATGTGTATGTTATGGTGTATGTTATATGTATGTTACGTGTTGTATGTTATATGTATGTCGTATGTTATGTGTATGGTATGTTGATGTTATATGATGTACTGTATTATGTTGTATGTTATATGTATTTCGATGTAGTGTTATGTATGTATGTCGTATGATGGTGATGTTGTATTATGTTATGTGTATGACTGTATGTATGGTTGTATGTTATTGTATGTTCTGTATGTTAGTGTGTATGTTATTGTATGTTAGTGTTGTATGTTATATGTATGTACTGTATGTTATGGTTGTATGTATGTGTTGATGTTATATGTTATGTACTGTATGTTATGTGTTGTATGTTATATGTATGTTCTGTATGTTATGTGTTGTATGTTATATGTATGTACTGTTATGTTATGTATGTATGTATGTTATATGTATGATGTACTGTATGTTATGTGTTGTATGTTATGTGTACTGTTATATGTGTATGTGTTGATGTATGTATATGTTGTATGTATATGTATGCTGTATGTTATTGTTGTTGTTATGTTATATGTATGTATGTATGTTTGTATGTTTATGTATGATTATGTTATATGTATGTTATGTTGTATGTTATATGTATGTTTGTATGTTAAGTGTTGTATGTTATATGTATGTCTGTATGTTATGTGTTGTATGTTATATGTATGTACTGTATGTTACGTGTTGTATGTTATATGTATGTTACTGTTGTATGTTATAGTATGTATGTACTGTATGTTACTTGTTGTATGTTATATGTATGTTATGTGTTGTATGTTATATGTATGTACTGTATGTATGTTTATATGTATGTTATGTGTTGTATGTTTATATATGTAGTACTGTATGTTATGTGTTGTATGTTATATGTATGTTATGTGTTGTATGTTATATGTATGTTCTGTATGTTATGTGTTGTATGTTATATGTATGTTATGTTTTACGTGTTGTGTTGTACGTATGCTATGTGTTATATGTTATATGTATGTACTGTATGTTATGTGTTATATATTATATGTATGTTATGTGTTGTATGTAATATCTATGTACTGTATGTTATGTGTTGTATGTTATATGTATGTACTGTATGTTTTGTGTTATATGTATGTTCTGTATGTTATGTGTTGTATTTTATATGAATGTTATGTGTTGTATGTTATATGTATGTTATATGTATGCTGCGTGTTGTATGTTATGTGTATGTACTGTATGTTATGTGTTGTATGTTACATGTATGTTATGTGTTGTATGTCATATGTATGTTCTGTATGTTATGTGTTGTATGTTATATGTAGGTTACTTGTTGTATGTTATATGTATCTTCTGTATGTTATGTGTTGTATGTTATATGTATGTACTGTATGTTACATGTTGTATGTTATATGTATGTTACATGTTGTATGTTATATGTATGTACTGTATGTTACGTGTTGTATGTTATATGTATGTTATGTGTTGTATGTTATATGTATGTACTGTATGTTATGTGTTATATGTATGTTATGTGTTGTATGTTATATGTATGTACTGTATGTTGTGTTGTATGTTATATGTATGTTCTGTATGTTATGTGTTGTATGTTATATGTATGTTATGTGTTGTGTTATATGTATGCTACGTGTTATATGTTATATGTATGTACTGTATGTTATGTGTTATATATTATATGTATGTTATGTGTTGTATGTATGTTCTGTATGTTATGTGTTGTATTTTATATGAATGTTATGTGTTGTATGTTATATGTATGTTATATGTATGCTACGTGTTGTATGTTATATGTATGTACTGTATGTTATGTGTTATATGTATGTACTGTATGTTATGTGTATATGTATGCTCTGTATGTTATGTGTTGTATGTATGTTCTGTATGTTATGTGTTGTATGTTATATGCATGTTCTGTATGTTATGTGTTATATGCATGCTCTGTATGTTATGTGTTATATGTATGTTCTGTATGTTATGTGTTGTATGATATATGTATGTTACATGTTGTATGCTATATGTATGTACTGTATGGTATGTGTTATATGTATGTACGGTATGTTATGTGTTATATGTATGCTCTGTATGTTATATGTTATATGTATGTTCTGTATGTTATGTGTTGTATGTTATATGTATGTTACATGTTGTATGTTATATGTATGTACTGTATGTTATGTATTATATGTATGTACTGTATGTTATGTGTTATATGTATGCTCTGTATGTTATGTGTTATATGTATGCTCTGTATGTTATATGTTATATGTATGTTCTGTACGTTATGTGTTGTATGTTATATGTATGTTACGTGTTGTATGTTATATGTATGTACTGTATGTTATGTATTATATGTATGTACTGTATGTTATGTGTTATATGTATGCTCTGTATGTTATGTGTTATATTTATGCTCTGTATGTTATGTGTTGTATGTTATATGTATGTTCTGTATGTTCTGTGTTATATGTATGTTCTGTATGTTATGTGTTGTATGTTATATGTATGTTCTGTGTTATATGTTCTGTGTTATATGTATGTTCTGTGTTATATGTTCTGTATGTTGTGTACGTAATGTATGTTTTTTTTTTTACATTCAACACATTAGCCAGATGAGGAACTACTAGTGTCCTATCATTGGCTAATGTGTCACTCACTGACAGTGTAGCAGGCATAGCCGGATCGAACGTGTAGTCCCATCGGACGATGCCTGCATACACACACAGCCTCGCGCACACACACACAAAAAGACACACGCACACACACACACACAGCCTCGCACACACACATAGCAAAGCCAGGCGGCACAGCTCAGTCAATGGCGGGTTATTTGAATCCCTCGCCGCTCAAAGCCGCGTCGGCACCACTCTTTGGCTGAGCCGCCGCCGGCTGTGAAAATGGGCACTGTAGGTGTGTTTACTGTCCTCCACCCCTGCCGACATGTATTCCCCATTGACTTGCATTGGGTTTCGTGTTTCGGCCGAACCACTGACTTTTCACGATAGTCGGCTGATTTCACGTGACCCAACTTTTGCGAAAGTCGGGTTCCGTGAATCCTGACTCGACCCGAAAAAAGGAAAAGTCGCTCATCTCTAGTAAAGACATTAGACCTGTCTCTGTCAACACTGCATCCATCACACACACTACTTGAGTTAATATAGCATGACCCAGCCAGCAAAGGGTGAAGACGGTGGGTGGAGCTTGTGGGTCAGAGCAGGAAGTTCGAGGTAAGATAGAGAGTTCAACCTTGGGGGAGGAAGAGGACAGACATGTTTTACACACCTCTCCCATAAGGGAGAGGGGAAGAAGATAGAATTGGGCAGCAGGCTCCCGTCCTGGGGAGTTGCTTATTGAGAGAGAGAAAGAAGAGAGTTTCACTGGAAGGGAAAAGGGATTCTCAGAGAGAGCCACGAATGAGCTGAAAGGTACAGGTGGGCTCATTCCACCACTGGCGTACCCTGCCTGGGAGAATCCAGGTCACAGAAGGTATTCAGCCCCTAAACTACTGTAGGAACTTTATGACTCAACTATCAAGCGGATAGCTGTGATAACTGGAAAGAAGAAAGGAGTGGGAAATCAGCACAGGGAGACGGCCAGGGAAGGCATATACTGACAGGGAGCTTTGTACTACTGTTCTACATCCACCTGGGAGTTGGCTGGACTCCTCACCTGGAGAGCGTGGCACCAAGCGGGCGGTACTGCGGGCACCAGAACTGTGAGCAAAGCTTTGGAAACTGCAATTGACTGTCTCCTCAAGTTCTTCCCTCAACGCACACTCCACTTTGCTACATCTCCCAGGACCAGCACCATTACTTCATCTACAACATCTTCCTGCCCTGGGATAACATAGTCCCGCCTGTGGGAGACTTTACAAACTCTGCTGCATCTCATCATCTGTCCCAGAGGATCTGCACTGCAGCGCTGGTCACCTCTGACCAGATACCACAGGTGGCGTCACGAATACCTACACTACAAACTGTTATACTCCCCCGTAAATATTTCATCTTTTATTGGACGCCCAGGGTCACGGACCGGGTCACTGCCGCTGTGACACATCCCCTTAAAATACCGGCCCGGTACCGAGTATTCCACTGCCCTGGCGGGCGATCCATCTACGCCTCCAAATAACCAGACAAACCCCATTCCAGCTGCAGTCCCTGTTAGGCCATCATGTCCAATGGCACACAGTTTTCAGACTCCGGTCATTTTTGTCAATGATCCAGCTGCCATGTTTGATCCTTCGACCTTGTATGGTCCATCAAGCAGTAACCCTTATACTTTCAAAATGCTACGTGTCAATAGGTTTCAAAGACAATTCTTAAGGTTTTAGACTAGGTATGTAGGAAACTTTGTTCATGTTTTCACGAACATTTATGCCTCCAGTTTTAAAAATCACAAATTTCTTATTATCACAAACCTATTAAAAATGTATAAACATAGTTTTAATATATTTCGGGTGGTTAATGTTTGTATTGTTCACAAAGCATATTAAAATATAAATGTCATACTGTTTTGCCAGATACAAGGTATATATAGTATAGTGAAAATATTCTACATCTCCGTATATATTTCAGGAGGCAGAAACGGACGCTCTCAGTGGGAAAGTATGGATTACACAACAATATAAAAAGGGTACTGTTTAAGCAGATACAAGGTATATATATTATAGTTAAAATATAATACATCTCCTTATATAATTCATGAGGCAAACAATGACGCTCAAAGGTTCAGTATGGATTACACAAGAATATAAAAAGCTGATCTGCAAGAAAGAATCACACATCTTGGCCAATTTTCCCGGTGTCAATGATGCACTTAAGAGAGGTGGGTGGCGGAGGACTTTATGGAAAAAAGGTTACTGTATCACAATCGTCCAACTGTATACAGTCTAGGTGTCATTGTAAATCTCCGTATATATTTCACAACAAAGACCCATAGCGAGAGGCCCAGTCTGCCTTACACCCAAATATAAAAATCAGAAAAGTGTACTGTATAAGTAGAGTACAGCTGTATACAGTGTGGGAGGAATTGTTCATCTCCGTATATATTTCAGGAGGCAGACAGTGACGTTCACAATCTTATTTTCGATTACACTAGAATCTAAAATGCACATCCGCAAGAAATAATCACACACGTGGGCCAACGTTCCCGGTGTCATTGATGCATTGATATAGTGCCCAATGCCCACTGTTTTCAGAAATTAGCTAACAAGATCACAACTAAAGGCGTCATCGCTCAGGAATCAGTCTGGGAATATGTGGATATCATCTGGCCTGCATGTACCGAGGCTACGAGGGGGACCTGAAAAGTTCGAGGCCCACCCATGAAATCTTTTTTGCATGGTCTTCTTTTGCAATGCAATATCTTATTTACTTTGTTGAATGGTCTCATGATGAGCAATCTTGATTTATTTACATTTTTTTGTTTCCATGACAGCATTTTGAAGTTTGGTGGCAAGGCTGAAATATGGGAATGGATAAATTGGCAAAGCGAGCAGTCATTCAATACCTTCAGAAAAAAGGACTGACACCATTGGAAATTCACAAGGACATGCTGGAGACATTAGGGGACAATGCTCCTTCTTATACAATGGTGAAAAAGTGGGTTGCAGATTTCAAGCGGGGACAGACAACAATTGAAGATGCTGCTCGCAGTGGTCGTCCCTCAACCGCATGCACAGAAGAAAATTTTCAAAAAAGTGCAAGACATTGTAATGGCAGATCGACGTGTCAAACAGCGGCACATTGCACAATGTGTTGGCATATCAGTGGAGAGGGTTGGCCATATTCTAACACAGTTGCTGAACATGCATAAAGTTTCGTCACGATGGGTGCCCAGACTTTTGACATTAGAGAACAAACGTCAGAGAACTTCGCTCTGCGGAAAATGTGCAACTGTTTGAAGCTGATATTCAACTTTTTATGCAGAGATTTGTTACAATAGATGAAACTTGGGTACACCACTTTTGTCCGGAGTCAAAAGAAGACTCAAAACAGTGGAAACATTCCACCTCCCATGCCCCAAAAAGACAAAGGTGGTTCCATCCGCTGGCAAGGTGATGGCATCAGAGTTGAGGGATTCCAAGGGTGTCATTCTTCTGGAGTTCCTCCAGAAAGGTCAAACCATCAATGGGGAATATTATGCAGCTCAGATTCATCTTCTGAGGTCATCAATTAAGGAAAAACGTCGAGGGATGCTGCGGAAAGGGGTGTTGTTTCACCAGGACAATGCGCCAATTCACACATCAGTTGTTGGCTGCAATTCACTTCTGTGGTTTCAAACTGCTTCAGCACCCACCCTATTCCCCTGATTTGGCTCCCTCAGAGATGAAAAAGCACCTTTGTGGAAGTCGTTTTCCTTCTGATGAAGCCGTCATGGATGCCGTAAAGGAGTTTTTGGAGGAGCAAGACGGAACGTTCTACCACATTGGACTAATGAAACTCCAAGAGCGATGACATACCTGTGTGACACTCAAGGGAGACTATGTCGAGAACTGACTGTAAAAATTTTGACCCACGGTAAGTGCTTCTGGGTTGGGCCTCGAAATTTTCAGGCGCCCATCGTATGTGCCTCCTGCGTTTCTGCCCCCAGACCAGCAGTTATACGTTGTTCTACAGCCGGCTATATTCCCACCTCAACCTCAAGGTAAGATATGCAATTATAAATGCCAACTACATGGAGGCCTTTATAATTACACTTCCAGCATGCCAGCCATTACCTGCCAAACTTCACCCCTTAGGGGAGACAGGTTTTGATGGCTCTACTTTTTCCAAACCATCCATTCTGTTCTTCATGTCCGAGAAAAGTCCCCAAAATTCAGAGAGAGCAGGATCAGGATATTCCTGGTGACATATTCACATCTATATTTCAAGAAGTCAAAAGGGAGTAGAATTTGATAGGGGAACAAGAACACCCACCTTTAGGGCAGGAGAGAACTGTTATGGGAGAAGTGGGCATTGCAGAGCTGAAAAATATTCTGAGTTATCTGTCCAATAACCTGCATAAAATTGCAGACCAAAACAACAATAAATATATCCGTCTACGCCTCCAACTAACCAGCCAAACCACATTCCAGCAGCAGCCTCTGTTTGGCCATCATGTGCAATGCCACCAACTTTTCCGGCTCCTGTTACTTTTGGCCAGGGCCGGCTCCTAGTTTTTATGGGCCCCGGGCAAAAAAGTCTCAGTGGGCCCCTTTAACACAGACCACGATTCATGATGCACAGATACTGCAGAGAAATATGGGTATAGTACAATGCCAAACACTTCTCTTCTTCCATTACATGACTGATATCTATTGTAAATTCTACAATAGCTCAGAAACCGCCAAATCCTCACAGCGCACAGTATAGACTGGACAGTACAGTCCTCCATACAATATTATGGGCACCACAGAGTCCTCCATACAGTATTATGGGCCAAATATAATGCTCCATAACGAATATTGGACCCCAAATAATGCTCCATAAGGATACTGGTCCCCATATAATGCTCCATACAAAATATGGAGCACTCCTCTGCACTGTGCTGCGTTCTGCACTGTTATGGCTCAGGAAAGGGCGCTGTGGAAAGACTCCCCATCATCATCATCATTGCCTCCCCATCATCATCATCATTGCCTCCCCATCATTATCATCATTGACTCCCCATCATCATTGCCTCCCCATTATCATCATTGCCTCCCCATCATCATCATCATCATTGCCTCCCCATCAAAATCATTGAATCCCCATCATCATCATTGCCTCCCCATCATCATCATCATTGCCTCCCCATCATCATCATCGACTCCCCATCATCATCATTGACTCCCCATCATCATCATCATCGCCTCCCCATCATCATCATTGCCTCCTCACCACCATCACTGCATCCCCCCACCACCATCACACATACTGTGCACATACAGCACCACACACAGACAGCACCACAGTACTCGCTCACATACATACACACAAAGCACCGCACTACATACACAGACGCAGGCAGACACACACACTGATACACACAGACACACACACCTCACATCTCACCTGTCCGGCACCCGCGCTTACTCTCTGCCACAGCCGGCCGCTGAATGATGACGTCAATCAGCAGTGCTGCTGTGACAGGAAGCGCAGGCGCCCCCTGGAGCCCGGAGCTGCGGAGGCACAGGGAGAGGTAAGTATTGTGGCGGCTGCTGCCGGGGCCCTGAGAAAGTAGGGAGGGGCCCAGTGGCGGCACTGGCACCGCTCTCATCCACTAATGGACGCTGGGGTGCCTGACGGCGAGTGGGCCCCCCACCTGCTCAGGGCCCCGGCACTTGCCCGGGTAGGCCGGGTGCTAACTCCGGCCCTGCTTTTGGCAATGATCCAGCTGCCATGTTTGATCCTTCGACCTTGTATGGTCTATCGGGTAGTAACCCCTTATACTTTCAAAACGCAACATGGCAATAGGTTTCTCACACAATTCTTAAGGTTTGAGACTAGGTATATAGAAACATTTGTTCATGTTTTCAAGAACCTTTATGCCAACATTTTTAAAAATCAAAATTTGATTCTTATCACCGACCTATTAAACATTTCTAAAGATAGTTTTCATATTTTTAGGTTGGTTAATGTTTGTATTGTTCAGAAAGCATATTAAAATATAACTCTCAGAGTGTTTTGCAAGATACAAGGTTAGTATAGTATAAATATTATAAATCTCATTATATCATTGAGGAGGCAGACAATCACGCTGAAAAGCTCAGTATGTATTACACAAGAATATAACAATTTGGTTGGTGTAGGAGGAGGGGGGTGGGGCAGCCCTGATAGGGAGGTTGCAAAAAGGCTATATGTTGAGGTGTGTAATGGACGTAAAGCATCAGGAAATGGATTAATTGTAGAAGTCCGAGGAAGAGGAGGACAAAATAAGGGGTACTGTATCACCAGATAAAAGGTATATACAGTGTAGTGAAAATATTCCACATCTCCGTATATATTTCCGCAGCCACACACAGACGCTCAATCGCTTTATCTGTGTAGCCAGTGAAATCGGTTCTTTGTGAAGAAAGGCTTGCTGTATCGCAGTAGCGTCGATCCCATCACCGTTATTTGTCTCCATCAAATTGTGATGCCAAGGACAGGAGACATGTAGACATGGTCCTCACTGCCTATCATGATCTGTCTGGTCACTTTGGAGTGCTAAAGACAGAAGCCACAGGCCGTAGGCGATTATATTGGATTGGCATGAGAGGAGACATTGCAAAATGTTGCCAGGAATTTCACACGTCTGTGACTAGTCAAACTGTGAAAGATGATCATAAAGCAACACTGCATCCGATTGTGAGTCGCCGTCCATTAGAAATGTTAGCCATTGATCATCTGAAGGTAGAGCCCTGCAGGACCGGCCACAACTACGTCTTAACCGCCATTGAGCAGTCAACGAACTTTGTAGTGTCTGCCCCTGTGAAGGATTTGAGTACCCAGACTCCACAGCGGTGGAGCAGGGAGAGGTAAGTATTGCAAGTGCTGTGGCCATGAGCAAGCAGGTGGGGCTAACTTGTGGGTGACGGCCCTGGCACAGGGCCCCTCATAGTACGCCGGTGCGTCTGACAGCGAGTGGGCCCATCCCACCTTCAGAGACAGTTTTTGGCACTATGAGGGACCCTGTGCCAGTGCCGTCGCACCAAAGTGGGAACCGACACCTGCTCAGGGCACCGGCAATTGCAGGGGTTCACCAGGTGTTTACCCCATCCCTAGGGGGGACAGCCCAGAAAGGGAGGTGGCAGAAAAAGCATCTGTTCAGGCGTAGGCTGGACGTTCAGCTGGTACAAATGTAGGAATTGGAGAAGTGAGAGGAAGAGTAGGACAAAGCAAGCCATTTTGCTGGCAACCTAGGTGTCATCAGGGGAAGGTGGCACAAAATCCTTTGAAACCCATGCATGGTTAATTTTAATAAAGGTTAGATCATCCACATTTTGTGTCGAAATCCGTGTCCTTCTTTCTGTCAGGATTGATCCAGCAGCACTGAAGACTCTTTCTGATAGCACACTACCAGCAGGACAAGCGAGCTCCTGTAAGGCACATTGTGCCATTTCAAGCCAGGTGTACAGTTTACAGGCCCAAGAGTGAAAGGGGAATGACCAGTGAGGGAAAACATAGATAAGAGAAGGAAAAGTTATTTGTAAACATAGTTGACAACTGCTGTCTCCTGTCTGTTGCTATAGATTCCTGATTACCAGGCATGTGAGCTGTCCTAGAGAAATCAGTCCACAACATGGTCATGAAACATGCACTTCGTCTGCTGCAGTTCACTGTAACGGGTAGGCTCTGTCCTTATCCCCCTCTATTCCATGCGCCCTATCTGGCGCCCTTCCACAGTATTTCCACTATGGCTCCATATTGCTATAGCGCAACAGGCTCTACCTATGTCCAACCCTGCTGGGACCTCTTACCCTAAGCCCACTGAGACCCATTACGCCTGTGCACGTTGCAAGAAAAAGTGGACATCAGTCCAGTCGTCGCCTTTCAGCCCGTCCTGCACTCCACCCACCATGTCTGCCCCACAGGAGCACTCCGACTCCTGGGATGAGAGCACTCCCCCTCCTACAGTGTGGGCCGTTGCCATGTCTCAGTCAGTCGCTGACCTGACTAAGGTATCTCAGTCCCTAGTCCAGGTCCTTGAACTCCTTCCACAGCTCTCCACAGCCACCAGTGCTTCAAACATCTCCCATGGCGATTCCAATGCACCTGACCTCGACCTTCAAAGGGACAAAACCGTGAGAGGTTCTAGAAAGGGGACTCTGTCTGTCTCCAGGTCCAGCTCCCTGGGCCCCTCAGCAGTATCAAAGCCACATTCCCCCTAACATTCCCCCTCTTCGGAGGAAGATCTTGGGTCGGACATAGACTCCCAGTCCGGGTCTGACTCGGATTCGGACCAGACCTACAAGATGCAGGTCATGGTGTATAGCCTTAGCTAGGCTATCTCTCAAAAGCTTAAACTAAAAGAGGACTATGCTCCTGCCCATGATTCCTCTGTCTCATTTAAACGGATTAAATGCCCTTCACGCACCTTTCCAAACCACAAGGAATTTGAATGTACCCTGTGTAAGTACTGGGAACACCACAAAAAGCATTTCCCAGGCAGGAAGCACTTAGATATTCTCTATCCCTTTAAACCCGATCTTCTCAGCAAGTGGGCAGAGTCCCCTAAGGTGGATCCGCCTGTTTCTCGTCTTTCTTACAAGACGGTCCTGTCCTTGCCTGATGGCGCGTCTCTTAAAGACTCTACAGACAGGCAGATTGAGTCTCTGGCCAAATCAGCCTTTGAGGCAGCTGGCGCTTCGCTTTGTCACAGTTTCGCTTCCACCTGGGTGGCGAAAGCCATCTCTGCCTGGGCTAAGATGCTTCGCAGGGCATCTTGGCTTCAGCTTCCCCAGACGACCTAGCTAAGTTGGCAGCCAAAATTGGTCGTGCCGGCAAATACATTATGGCTGCTTCCTTGGACTCGGCGGGTTGTTCCGCTACAGCAAGCATCAACATCGTGGCTATTCACCGCATCCTTTGGTTGAAGGCATGGAGCGCGGATACTACTTCCAAAAGATCTCTCACCAACCTAGCCTTCCAGGGCTCCAGGCTCTTTTGGGATAGGCTGGAACAGAATATTTTTGATGCTATGGGAGGCAAGAGCACCTCTCTCCCTCAATCTAGACCTAAGCATCCTTTTCACAGGAAGAGCTCTCTGCCCTTTAGGTATTTTTGTCCCTTCACACCTTCAGAATCCTCTTCACAGCAGGAGCGCCCCTCTGCAGGAGAATGGAGGAAACCTTCTTTCAAGCCCTCGCCTCGCTGGAAACCGAAAGGCAGTTCCTCTAAGCCCTCTGGTTCATGATCTAACATGTTTCGGTCCAAGTGACAGGTCACCCCCACCTGGAAGACTTTCCAGGGTGGGAGGCAGACTTCTTTTCTTCGGGGACGCTTGGCTGTCGGTGGTCATCGATGCCTGGGTCAGGAAGATCGTTACCTCCGGTTACAAGATGGAGGTTTCTTTCTCCCCAGAAAGGCACTTCTTTCTTTCTCGACCTCCGAGGCAGCCGTCCCAGACCCCAGGTTTTCTCCAGGCCGTCTGTTCCCTTCTGGCCACCGGAGTAGTTGTTCACGTTCCTTCAAATAAATGTTTTTCGTGGTTCTACTAGAATCTTTTGTAGTCCATAAAAAAGACGGTTCTCTACACCCAATCCTGGACCTCAAACTGCTGAATCGTCACCCTCGGATCTGCCTCTTCAGGATGGAGTCCTTACGCTGAGTGATCGCTGCGATGGAGCCGGGAAAGTTCCTCTGCTCCGTAGACATTCAGGCTGCGTACCTTCACATCCCTAGTTGTCTGCGACACCAGAGATTTCTTCGGTTTGCGATCCAGGACGATCACTACCAATTTACGGCCCTCCCCTTCAGTCTGGCCTCTGCCCCCAGGGTCTTTACGAAGGTAATGGCGGCGGTCATGGACATTCTTCGCTCCAGGGGGATTCTCATAATCCCTCATTTGGACGACCTGCTAATCAAAGGCTCATCCCGCCGAGACTGTGCGCAGAGTCTTCAAGTCACTCTGGACTCCCTGACGCGTCTGAGCTGGATCATCAACCGAGAGAAGTCCTCTCTAACCCCTTCTCAACATCTGACCTTCCTGGGCATGGAATTCGACACATATTTGTCACTCACGGGTGTTCATCCCGAGGAACAAGTTCTCAGTTCTCTGCAAGGAAGTCTGATCCATTCTGGTCTTCATGTCCCAGAAAGGTACCCAAAATTCATAGACAGCAGGATGAGGATATTCCTGATGAGATATTCACATCTACTGTATATTTTAAGATGACAAAAGGGAGGAGAATTTGATGGGGGAACAAGGACACCCACCTTTAGGCCAGGAAATACCTGGGATGGGAGAAGTGTGCATTGCAGAGCTGAAAATATGACTTATCTGTCAAAAAACCTGCAGAAAATTGCTGACCAAAACAACAATAATTTGCAGTCTACGCCTCCAAGTAAGCAGCCAAACCGCATAACAGCAGCAGCCCATGTTTGGCCATCATGTCCAATGGCACTCACTTTTCAGGCTCCTGTTATTTTTGGCAATGATCCAGCTGCCATGTTTGATCCTTCTACCTAGTATGGTCCGTCGACCAGTAACCCTTATACTTTCAAAAGGGAACGTGCCAATAGGTTTGTAACCCAATTGTTAAGGTTTGAGACTAGGTATATAGAAAACTTTGTTCATGTTTTCAACAACATTTATGCCTAGAGTTTCAAAAAACAAAATTTAATTGTTATCACTGAAATATTAAACATTTCTAAAGATCGTTTTCATATTTTTCCGTTGGTTAATTTTTGTATTGTTCACAAAGCATATTAAAATCGAAATCTCATACTGTTTAGCCAAATACAAGGTATATATAGTATAGTTAAAATATTATAAATCTCCTTATATAATTCATGAGGCAGACAATCTTCGCTGGAATGCTCATTATGGATTACCCAAGAATCTAAAAAGATCAGCAAGAAATAATCACACATGTGGGGGCCAATGTTCCAGGGGTCAATGATGCACTGATATAGTGCCCACTTTTTTACGAAATTAACAAAGAAGATCCCAACTAAAGGCGTCATCTATCAGGAATCAGTCTGGGAATATGTGGATCTCATCTGGCCTGCATGTACCAAGGATATGTGCCTCCTGCGTTTCTGCCCCAGACCAGCAGTGATACGGTGTTGTACAGCCGGCTCTATTCCTACCTCTACCGCAAACTAAGATATGCCAACAACATGAAGGCCTTATAATTCCACTTCCATCATTTCCACAGCCAATACCTGCCAAACTTCACCCCTTAGGGGGGCCAGGTCTTGAGGATGAACATCCTCATCTTTTACTGGCTCTACTTTTTCCAAGCCATCCATTGTGGTCTTCATGTCCCAGAATAGTCCCCAAAATTCAGAGAGAGCAGCATCAGGATCTTCCTGATGACATTCACATCAATATTTGAAGATGTGGAAAGGGAGGAGAATTTGATGTGGGAACAAGCACAACCACCTTTAGGGCAGGAGATACCTTTTATGGAAGAAGTGGCCATTGCAGAGCTAAGAAATATTATTTATCTGTCAAATAACCTACAGAATATATCTGACCAAAACAACAATAATTTTCAGTCTACGCCTCCAACTAACCAGCCAAAACCCATAACAGCAGCAGCCCCTATTTGGCCATCTTGTCCAATGGCACCCACTTTTCAGGCTCCTGTTATTTTTGACAATGATCCAGCTGCCATGTTTGATCCTTCAAACTAGTATGGTCCATCGGGCTGTAACCCTTATACTTTCACAACGCAACGTGCCAATAGGTTTCTAACACATTTCTTAAGGTTTTAGACTAGGTATATAGAAAACTTTGTTCATGTTTTCAAGAACATTTACGGCTATAATGTAAAAAAACAAAATTTCAGTCTGATAACAGACCTATTAAACATTTGTAAAGATAGTTTTCATATTTTTCGGTTGGTTAATGTTTGTATTGTTCACAAAGCATATTAAAATCTAAATCTCATACTGTTTCGCCACATACAAGGTATATATAGTATAGTTTAAATATTATAAATCTCCTTATATAATTCATGAGGCAGACAATATCGCTGAAAGATATATTAAAATTTTGTTGTTGGAGGGGGGGTGGTGGGGCAGCCCAGATTGGGAGTTTGCAATAATGACATATGTTGAGGTGTATAAGAATCTGCAAATGTTTTAATTTGAGAAGTCCGAGGAAGAGGAGGCCAAAAATAGGGTACTGCATCACCAGATGAAAGGTATATATAGTGTAGTGAAAATATTCTAAATTTCCGTAGATATTTCAGGAGTCAGACACAGACGCTCACAGGCTCAGTCTCGATTACACTAGAATATAAAAAGATACGCAAGAAAGAATCACACAGGTGGGCCAATGTTCCAGGTGTCAATGATGCTAAAACAGTTGGGGGGGAGGACGACTTTCTGCCAAAAAAGGTACTGTTTACAAAGCGTCCAGCTGTATACAGTCTAGGGGTCATTGTAAATCTCCGTATATATTTACGGAGTAACAGACAGACGCTCACAGACTGTGTATGGATTACACCAGAATATAAAAAGTTGACAAAGTGTACTGTCTCATAAGCGTACAGCTGTATACAGTGTTGGGCTCATTTTAAATGTTCGTATATATTTCAGTCTCAGTAAGCCAGTCCAGAATCTCCCCTACAGGAAACAAGATGGATACAAGTACACACTTAAAGTACAGTGATTTCAGAATTTTTGTAATTAATAATAATCAGGCTAAAACTTCATGGTAGAATTATGATAGGCGATGCTGACCCTCAATTAGTTTATCTGTAGAGACAGCGCTAACGTCTGTTTGTGAATAAAGTTTTGCTGTATCGCAGTTACGTCTATCCCATAGACGTTATTTGTCTGCATCAAATTGTGATGCCAAGGAGAGATGTAGACATGGCCCTCACTACCTATCATGATCAGCCTGGTCACTTTGGAGTGCAAAAGACAGAAGACACAGGCCGTCAGCGATTGTATTGGATTGTCATGAGAGGAGACATTGCAAAATGTTTCCAGGAATTTCACAAGTCTGTGACTAGTAAAACTGTGAAAGCTGATCGTAAAGCAACACTGCATCTGATTGTGAGTCGACATCCATTAGAAATGGTAACCATTGAAAATCTGAAGGTAGAGACCAGCAGGACAGGACATAGCTACGTCTTAACCAACATAGATCAGATAAGCAAATTTGTAGTGGCTGTCCCTGTGAAGGATTTCACTGCCCATACTCCAGAGCGGTGGAGCAGGGAGAGGTAAGTATTGCAAGTGCTGGGGCCCAGAGCAAGCAGGGGAGGCTGACTCATGGGCAACGGCCCTGGCACAGGGCCCCTCATAGTACGTCGGTGCGTCTGACGGCGAGTGGGCCCTCCCACAGACATTTTTCTGTACTATGAGCGACCCTGTGCCGGTTCCGTCGCCCCAGAATGGGAACCACCACCTGCTCAGGGCACCGACACTTGGCCTGGTGCGCCAGGTGTTGACCCTGCCACTAGGGGGGACAGCCCAGATAGGGAGGTGGCAAAAATGTAAAATGTTCAAGTGTAGGCTGGACATTCAGCAGATGCAAAAGGAGGAATTGAATAAGTCAGAGGAAGAGTAGGACAAAGCGAACCATTTTGCTGGCAACCTAGATTTCATCAGGGGAAGGTGGGACAAAATCCTTTGAAACCCATGCATGGTTCATTTTAAAAAAGGTTAGATCATCAACATTTTGTGTCGACAGACGGGTCCTTCTTTCTGTCAGGATTAATCCAGCAGCACTGAAGACTCTTTCTGATAGCACACTACCAGCACGGCAAGCGAGCTCCTGTAAGGCATATTGTGCCAATTCAGGCCAGGTGTCCAGTTTACAGGCCCAGTAGTCAAAGGGGAATGATGGGTGAGGGAGAACATTGATAGGGGAGGATAAGAAACTTGTAACCATAGTTGACAACTGCTGTCTCCTGTCTGTTGCTATAGATTCCTGATTACCAGGTGTGTGAGCTGTCCTGGAGAAATCAGTCCACAACATGGTCATGAAACCCCTGTCTCTAACGCCACTTCGGCTGTGTGTAACATGAACACCTCTTCCATTTGGGCCACTACGGCTCATGGTAGAACCTGCACCGCTGCTGTTTGCTGGGAATGCCTCTAACAAACGGTTTACCAGAGTTGCTTGTTTGTTGGCCAAGATTAGCTCTAGGTTATCGTGTGGCATTAGGCTCTGGAATTTGCCTTTATAGTGTGGATCGAGGATGCTGCCCAACCAGTAGTCGTCAGTAGAGTTGAGCGATACTTTCCGATATCCTAAAGTATCGGAATCGGAATGGTATCGCCGATATCACTAAAATATCGGCGATACCCGATACCGATACCGGAAGTCCCATGTAAGTCTATGGGAACAAAATATCGCAACTAAAAAAACCCCATTCTTTCCTTGTAAACACTAAATATACACACATAGAATACATATATATATATATACATGTCATTGTGACATATATATATACATATATGTATAGTTTATACACTTGTACATAGTAAAATATCCTTTGATTCAATTGCCGGGTAAAGCCGGCTTCAGTGAAAAGACAGAAGCACCCGACATGAAATGACACTTGGTGTACATAGGGTTAACCATGTCTTTTCATGTCGTTTGCTATCTGATTTGCACAAACAATTAAATCAGACTATGTGTGCAAAATTTCACACTGTAGGGGTTAATTAAAGGTGTAAATTCGTTGTAAAAAAAACGGACTTTTTTGCTACGAATTTACACCTTTAATTAACCCCTACAGGTGTGAAATTTTGCACACATAGTCTGATTTAATTGTTTGTGCAAATTAGATAGCAAAGGACATGAAAAGACATGGTTAACCCTATGTACACCAAGTGTCATTTCATGTCGGGTTCTGCATTTTCACAAAAGCCGGCAATTGAATTAGCGGCTATTATACTATGTAGAAGTGTATGAACTACAAATATAAATATATATATATATGTGTCACAAATTCAATGACATGTATATATATATATATATGAGGTGTAAAATTGCTGAAAAAAATGCAACCAGACAGACAAAGCCAGTGAGTGGGGGCAGATAATAATAGCCCAGAGAGGGACCATTATTTTTGCCCCCCCCGGCTACTAACATCTGCCCCCAGACACCCCAGGAAAGACAAATCTATAATTAGATTCGCCCTTTCTGGCACTTTGCCCGTCTATTCCCATTGCCCTGTAGCGGTGGCGAATGGGTTAATATGGGGTTAAAGCCACCTTGCTATTGAAAGGTGACCGTTAAGCCAGGTTAATAATTGAGAGCTGTCAATTAGACAACTATCAATTATTAATCCTATTGCATGAAATAAAAATAAAACACACACACTTTAATTAAAAATCATTTTAATGAAATAAAGACACATGTTTTTGACCATCTTTTATTTTACTGCAAAAACCATTTCCTGTAATAAAAATAAAATAAAAAAGCAAAATTATTCTTACCTATCCCATGCACAGTCAGGTCCCACGGTGTAATCCTTCAGAAAGGGTTAATGTTTACTGCAGGGACCGCAGCTAATGCTGCAGCCTCACAGTAAACCCCAAATGAATGAGTTCCTCTCCTGCCTGACAGGAGAGTAAAGGCTGGGTGTCACATAACGATACACCAGCGATCCCGACAAAGATATGCACTTGTCAGGATCGCTGGTGTATCGCTACATGATCGCTGCTGAGCTGCCAAACAGGCAGCTCAGGCAGCGATCTGGGACAGCGACACTGCGGGTAACATCGCTTAAGGGCCCGTCTCACATAGCGATATCGCTACCGAGATCGCTGCTGAGTCACTAGTTTTGTGACGCAGCAGCGAGCTCACCAGCGATATCGCTGTGTGTGACATTCAGCGACGATCAGCCCCCTGCCGGGTATCGCTGATCGTCGCAGAAATGTCAGGACCTTTTTTTGATCGCTGGTTTCCCTCTGACAGGCACGCATCGCTGCGTGTGACAGGCGGGAGACCAGCGATCCGCTGGTAACCAAGGTACACAGCGGATTTCCAGGCACCGCGTAGCGCTTGGAAACCCGCTGTGTACCTTGGATACCAGCTCCCTGCATCAGGGCGCTGGTATCCAAGGTACACAGCGGGTTTCTAGGCACAGCCCCGCGCCTGGAAACCCGCTGTGTACCTTGGTTACCAGCAGATCGCTGGTCTCCCGCCTGTCACACGCAGCGATGTGTGCCTGTCAGCGGGAAACCAGCGATCAAAGGTCCTGACATTTCAGCGACGATCAGCGATACCCGGCAGGGGGGCTGATCGTCGCTGAATGTCACACACAGCGATATCGCTGGTGAGCTCGCTGCTGCGTCACAAAACTAGTGACTCAGCAGCGATCTCGGTAGCGATATCGCTATGTGAGACGGGCCCTTAAGTGGAAAGCTTAATTGATTGCTTTCCACTTTCACTTCAGGTCAGCCAGGGACACAATCAGTGACGTCAGAGGGAACTGATTAACAAAAATAGGGGATCCCCTCGAAAAAAATTGGCGTGGGGTCCCCCCTATTTTTGTTAACCAGCCAGATGAAGCAGACCGCTGAGGCCTGGATTTTCAGGCTGTTAAGGAGCCAAGATCCATGGACCTTGCCAGCCTGATAATACCAGGCCACAGCAGTCTGCTTACTTGGCTGGTTAACAAAAATAGGGGATCCCCTCGAAAAAAAATGGCGTGGGGTCCCCCCTATTTTTGTTAACCAGCCAGATGAAGCAGACCGCTGAGGCCTGGTTTTTCAGGCTGGTAAGGATCCAATATCCATGGACCTTGCCAGCCTGATAATACCAGGCCACAGCAGTCTGCTTAGCTTGGCTGGTTAACAAAAATAGGGGATCCCCTCGAAAAAAAAATGGCGTGGGGATCCCCCCTATTTTTGTTAACCAGCCAAGTAAAATGCAGACTGCTGCGGCCTGGTATTAAAAGACTGTCAAGGCCCATGGATTTTGGCCCTCAACAGCCTGATAATACCAGGCTACAGCAGCCCCACATTTGGCGCATCAAAAGATGTGCCAATTGTGGCACTTTACCCGGCTCTTCCCACTTGCCCTGTAGCGGTGGCAAGCGGGGTAATAAGGGGTTATTGTCACCGTTGATTGCACGGTGACAATAAGCCCGGTTAATAATGGAGAGGCGTCAATAAGACACCGATCCATTATTAATCCCAAAGTTATTAAATGTATAAAAAAAAGACAAAGCAAGAAAAAAGTATTTTAATGAAATAAAAGAGACAACACAGTTTTCATTAATTTTATTACTCTCTCATTCCTGCGACGCCATCGATCTCCTGTAAAAAAAGAAAAAAAACAAACCAACAGTATACCACCTGTCCGACGCAGTCCATAGTAACGATTGTCCCACGACGATCCAACTCTGCTACATCGCAATGACAGGCAGAGCCTGTCATCCCGACGCAGCACAGCTGATTACCTGCTTCTCCGGCGGTGACGTCATCGGACTGACTGCTTTACGGCCGCGATTACCCAGCAGTCACTGCAGTTATCGCGAGAAACTGCATGTGACCGCCGGGGAAAGAAGATTGCGGCCATGAAGCAGTGCAGGACGTGACCGCCGGAGATCTTCTGCCGGGTAAGTGCCGCTGACTCCTGACAGACCCGACCGACGGACACTGACAGTGACAGTGACATCCCGATTCCGGTATCCGATAAGACGAAAATATCGGAACTCGGAATCGGAATTCCGATACAGCTAATATCGGCCGATACCCGATATTTGCAGTATCGGAATGCTCAACACTAGTCGTCAGCCTTTATAATTTTGGAAATGCGGGGGTCCGTTTTTAGGATCCGCAAGGCATAACCACACATGTGGGCCAATGTTCCAGGTGTCAGTGATGCACTGACACTGGTGGGTGAAGGAGCACTTTCTGCAAAATCAACATCACTCCAGTCACGCACAAACCCTGGACCTAAAGTTGGCAAGCCAATATTTTCTATTGCCCCCTCAGAAGCATCCTCCTCTCCAAAATAATCATCCCCCCTCCTCCTCCTCTTCCTCTTCTTCCTCCACCTCATCCAGGTCAGTTCCCGGAGTAGACAATGGCTGACAGTCAAGGCTTCCCTCTTTCTCGTCTTCGTCCTCCACTGCAGACGTCTGATCCTTAATGTGCATCAAAGTTTGCATGAGCAGACGCATAAGTGGGATGCTCATGCTTATGATGGCGTTGTCTGCGCTTACAAGTCGTGTGCATTCCTCAAAACACTGAAGGACTTTACAGAGGTCTTTCAGCTTTGACCAATGCACACCCGACAACTTCATGTCTGCCCTCAAACTGCCTGCCCGTGTATCCTCCCACAAATGCATTACAGCCTGCCTCTGTTCGCACAGCCTCTGAACCATGTGCATGGTGGAGTTCCACCTTGTTGCAACGTCTATGATTAAGAGGTGCTTGAAGAGGTGGAGCGATTGCTGCAGTCTCTGCATACGACTGGAGTCTACGGGCGAGCGACGGATGTGCGAGCACAGTCTTCGCACCTTATGGAGCAGGGCTGTTAACTTCAGATAATTATTTAAGAAGCACTGCACCACCAGGTTCAAGGTGTGAGCCAGGCAAGGCATGTGTCTGAGTTTTGCCAGGGCTATGGCCGCCACAAAATTACTACCGTTATCACTGACTACCTTGCCTGGCTGAAGATGTAGACTACCCAGCCATGACTCAGTTTCTCGATTCAAGCAGTGGGTCAGTACGTCCGCGTTGTGTCTGTTGTCGCCCAAACACATCATTTGTAAAATAGCCTGCTGACGCTTACCACTAGCTGTTCAATAGTGAGACACCTCGTGTGCAACACTGGCAGTTGCGGATGGAGTGCTCGTGCGACTGCGCTCTGTTGACGAGCATTTGCTTCTGGAGGAGGAGGAGGTGGGTTGAAGGCCTACAGCCAACTGTTGCCTATACCGTGGGCTAGGCAGCACTGTCCCATAGCCGCTGTCCCCTGTGGAGCCTGCATCCACCACATTAACCCAGTGCGCAGTGATGGACACATAACGGCCCTGGCCATGCCTACATGTCCATGCATCTGTTGTGAGGTGCACCATTCCACTCACTGATTGTTTGAGTGCATGGACAATGCGGTCTTTCACATGCAGATGGAGGGCAGGGATGGCTTTTCTAGAAAATAAGTGGTGACTGGGTAGGTCATAGCGTGGGACAGCGTAGGTCATGAGCTCTCGGAACGCTGTGCTTTCAACCAAACGGAAGGGCATCATCTCTAATGAGATCAGTTTGGCAATGCAGGCGGATGAGAGGATGAGTACTTTCTTGTCCTACTCAGAGTGTCTGCTAGGGTGAGCTGGACTAGAGAGCTGCATATGGTGGAACTATCGGTGGACATGACGGACATAGAATGGGTTGTTGATGGTGGTGGTGGTGATGGCCTAGATGCAGTCTTTCTTTGGAAAAATATTGTGATTCCCTGACTGTTTTGGCCTTGCGACGTCACCTCAACTTTTGTTACTGGTGGTATGCCAACCGGTAAGCTTACAGTGGAGGAAGCGATGGAGCATTGCTGGCTAACTTCAGTCGGAGCCGGTGCACATTTGCTACCTGAGTTTTTGTAGTCTGTCCACGCTTGCATGTGCATGGTCAGTAAATGTCTAAGCATGCAACTGGTATTCATTTTTTTTTTCTTTTTCATTTGGCTAAAGATCCTTTGGCACTCTTTACAGATAACCTTTGCCTCATCACTAGGATTTTGGTCAAAAAAGTGCCACACTGCATTAGTCTGGAAGTGCCAGTCAGGTTTTTTGTCTTTTGAATGTTAGCTTGCTGACCGAGCACTCCGCTCCCACCAGGTGGTGATTTTAATTACACCGGCTCCCTACTTTACCCATATATGCAGGCATTACTGACAGAGGTGCATATTCGCCCAGAGATTCAGATATCAGCCTAATAGAGGTATGTTCACATTAGGTTAGGGACTCAACAGAATTGAGACCACCTTGACGAAGGTTGTTGAGCTTTAAAATGTTTGGCCAAATGTTTATACTAAGCGTCTCAAATTTTTCCTTATATTCCAAAGCCATATTGCTATTCAAAATTTCATATATTCTATGTTGTCATGCTTTAGTATGCTTGAGTGCAGCCTTTTTTTTGGATGTTTTACATGAGGGTAGCTCCCTTTGGTTTGCACCTAGTTCAATTAGTCTGGAAGTGCCAGTCAGGTTTTTTGTCTTTTGAATGTTAGCTTGCTGACCGAGCACTCCGCTCCCACCAGGTGGTGATTTTAATTACACCGGCTCCCTACTTTACCCATATATGCAGGCATTACTGACAGAGGTGCATATTCGCCCAGAAATTCAGATATCAGCCTAATAGAGGTATGTTCACATTAGGTTAGGGACTCAACAGAATTGAGACCACCTTGACGATGGTTGTTGAGCTTTAAAATGTTTGGCCAAATGTTTATACTAAGCGTCTCAAATTTTTCCTTATATTCCAAAGCCATATTGCTATTCAAAATTTCATATATTCTATGTTGTCATGCTTTAGTATGCTTGAGTGCAGCCTTTTTTTTGGATGTTTTACATGAGGGTAGCTCCCTTTGGTTTGCACCTAGTTCACATTAGTCTGGAAGTGCCAGTCAGGTTTTTTGTCTTTTGAATGTTAGCTTGCTGACCGAGCACTCCGCTCCCACCAGGTGGTGATTTTAATTACACCGGCTCCCTACTTTACCCATATATGCAGGCATTACTGACAGAGGTGCATATTCGCCCAGAAATTCAGATATCAGCCTAATAGAGGTATGTTCACATTAGGTTAGGGACTCAACAGAATTGAGACCACCTTGACGATGGTTGTTGAGCTTTAAAATGTTTGGCCAAATGTTTATACTAAGCGTCTCAAATTTTTCCTTATATTCCAAAGCCATATTGCTATTCAAAATTTCATATATTCTATGTTGTCA